>OZ020176.1:1567646-2175146 GCA_963971145.1 Sussaba pulchella | reverse complement strand
ACATAGAAATAAATGTATATTTCAGGAACCCGTTGAGATTCTTGAATCAATCGACAACTAATATTACCAAAGTTCTTTTTGGCAAGTGGCGAATTTTTAAACAGATTTTCTTAGCTCTAACCGAGAGTCGAACTAAAGGTCTGGAATTTCGTATAAATCGGAATTAATCGAATTTACTTAAGCAGGGCTCAACGGGGCATCGAGCAATTCAAGCCCCGCTTTAAAACAGTTTTTGTAGAAAAAAAGCAGTAGCTTCATTTTTTACCGAGATACCCTCTCCTAAACCTGCGACCCGTTTTTGATAGAGCGTAGTGTAGTAACATAAGTTTCACGATATTTAATGATTTGGAATTTCTTTAGCATTCTCGAAGCCATTATAGTCGAGATTTCCCAAATCAGCGTACTTTCGACTGAGACTGGATACGTTATACATTCTTCATATCGTTTGAACTCACGACTGGATTCAGTGAAAAAAAAGTTTATGCTACTGCGACCTAAAACCCTCGTAGACATATTCAATTATTTGGAATTTCTCTAGCATTCTCGAAGCAATTATAGTCGAGATTTCTCAGATCAGCGTACTTTCGGCTGGGACTGGATATGTCATACATTCTTAATATCGTTCAAACTCACGACTGGATTCAGTGAAGAAAAAAAAAGTTTATGCTACTGCGACCTAAAACCCTCGTAACATGTTTAAAAAACCCATTTTTTAAGTAAATAATGGTTATGCGTTCAAGTTCATTAATCGTGCTTATCACTAATGTATAGTGCGCGTAAAGTTCAATAACTTTGCCATTGCAACTTTTTTTCTATCTCATCCCGCTTACGAGTTATAAGCGAAAAACGAAAATTCCTACGATTTTCAGGGGTGGTTTTCGGCCATCGAAGGTCGGTCTACTAAATTGCAGTTCCTAATGTTAAATCATAATGCAACAATTGCTACAAACACGAAATGATCTGAATATTACGAATGGAATTACCAATCATGATACAATATGATCGTAAACTTTAACAGTGGTTTACATCCTCTTATATGCAGGATATGGAAAAACCCAAAAACACGTATACTTTGTTTTTCCATTATTTATACATTGACAAATTCACATTCCAATCGAACTCAAACCTTCGGAAATATGTTAATCCATTTTTTAATAAATAATGGTGAATTGTTTAAATTAATTGATCGTTCTTATCATGAATGTATAGTGCGCATATAATACAATAGCTACGTTATTAAAACTTTTTTTCTATCTCACCCTGTTCACGAGTCATAATCGAAAAACGAACAATCCCTCGACTTTCAGGCGTAGTTTTCACCCTCTAAATATGCGACTCCGCCGATAAAAAAAACACTTGACGAATATTTGACTTATTCTACAATCGTGCAAAGTTCGATCGAAATCGGAGAGGGACACATCGCGCGGTTTCCTTGTAAGTGACTGCAAAAGGACTTTCGACCCTTTCTCAAGATATGTATCTTGTATTATAATTACTATAACTCATATCTAACGAGTAATTACTCAAGAACTTCGGCAAGGGGGTACCTTCAATATAAAACAACATCGCATTACACACGCTTGCATCGGAATAATATATAAATCGTTCACATAGATCGATATTTTTTCTCTGATTTCGACAAATGGTTGCAATAAAAAACACACACACACAATTCCGAAACCGTTTTTATAGTAATTTTATGTGAGACTTGCGTCACAGTTATTTTATGAAATTTCCATAAGATAAGCAATTATTCGAAAATCTTTGACCATTGCATAGCTTATGGTTTTCAATCGCTTATCAGTTTCTACACATTTATCGGGTCAATAACATCGACATCCAGGTCACGCAAACATTGGGCAAGCCTCAAGTATCACAATTCCGAAACTTTGTCGAAGGAAATGAGAACGCAGAAGGTGAACAGATGTTTGGGACGATGTAGCAGCATGTTTTTTTTTATTATTGGACCACGATCACATAAAACGAACAGCTTACTCCAGAACCATGTATGTAAAGTCGAGACTTCGGCGCCAGACAAGTAGAAGCTCTATTCCATTTGAATTATATTGTCACGAATATTTGAAGCTTGGCCCAAGTGTCCAACGTATTCCGAAACAGGTAAATATGACCGATTTCTAATAACTGCTTGTTAATTGTCCTCAACCAAGCCATTATACCACCAATCATTATTAACGACTAATTTAATCGAAGAATTATGATGTATGTTAATAAGATAAATATTTTAAATGGAATTTTTTCACCTTAAACTCTTATAAAATTGGATTAAAAGAAATGTCAAACACAGTTTTTGGTAATAAAATAATTCATAAAATGATTTTGCTATTTCTTATGGTAATCAAAAAATAATTTATATATATTGATTAATATAAAATAATATTAAATATACTAAATCTATATTGATAAATAATATGATTATAATGATGATGATTTAAAAATACAATTATTTTTTTACATATTTATTTAAATATCACGGAAATATGAATAAATTTAGAATTTGACATTTTCTGCAATTTAGTACAATTTTATCTTTAACAAGTGAAGGACTTCAATACGTAATACAAAACGTTTGTGGTACGCTTCGAATGTAATATTTCAAATTTTGGATTATTCAGCATATCTCTCTTTCGTCAGACCATCGCCATTGCAGCATCTTCACGTCGTTTGTTTGGTGAGGAATGCTAATGTGCTTATTTAAAGAAATTGATTGAGTCCGGTTGAACAAACAAAACAACTCAATAGGCAGCCTATTGAATCCGTTTACTTTCCAATGGAATTTCTGGAGATTCTAATCGAGAACATTGCACTGGGTGCTAAAAGCGCAAACCCATTCTTTACGAGTCACTATTTTATTAGATTTTATCATCTACCATTTCTAGACCTACAAGATATCACGATAAGGACTGTGCGGATTTTTTTCTACTCGTTTAAAATGTTATAATCAAGAATTTCCAAAAGAGAAAATTGATCTTACGTTCGTGTTTTCCGGTGCAGCAGCTACATGACCAGCAGCAGCAGAATCATTGATTCCATTAGCATGGCTTCCCTTCGATTGGCACTGGCATTTATCCTGGGTTTACTCGTGCTCGGTGGCAACGCCGGGTTCGACGGCGAAAATAATACGATCATTCGAAGGCTTATCCAGGCATTCACCATTTTTCCAGGCAAGCTATTTATGAAAATGTTATCCTAAAAGAATATCATTTTTGTCACCTGATGTGCTAGTGCACGGTCAGCAACAAAACCTGTAAGGTGTTGTCGTGTATGAGTGATCTCTCGAATGAAGGACGAGAACGCCTGATAGTGCCTTCAAATTTTGCGGTCAAACGTTCTCGTTGTTGTCCGGGAGATGAGCGGTGCCCGAGACAACACTTTACTAAGATTCCGTCATTCTACCTTTACATTATAACATATTGCAAATGACCTCAACAGAAATACGGCGAATTTTCGTGCATCGGAAACACAGACAATTTACAGCCTATTCGACAAGCGGGAGAAACTAAACTTTTCCACTCATTTATAGTGGAAAAAATTGATTACAGTTGATTAATTGGTTACTGTTTTTTTCCTTTTCTACATTGACGATTATTTGTTCACTGCCTACATGAAAAAGACTTTTTTACACTAACAGGAACTAAATGGTGCGGTTGGGGAGACGTCGCTCGTAACTATGATGATCTTGGTATCTATGAAGACACCGACACTTGTTGCCGGGATCACGATCACTGCCCATACAAAATCAAGGCTGGAGAATCCATGTTTGGTCTCAACAACACTGGATTTTACACGAGGTGAATACTTCGATCTTACCCACAAATTAGACGTACCGATTGGAAAATTATGAAACGTTTAACATTTTCGATAGATCTGCATGCCAGTGCGACATAGATTTTCGCGATTGCCTTAAGAACGTGTCTTCATTTGAGAAAAATACGGCGAGGAAAGTTGGATCGAAGTATTTCAACGTGTTGAGACCCCAGTGCTTCCACGCTCATTATCCAATTATATCTTGCGTTAAATACAGAAGGTAAGTGACGATGTACGCTAAAAAAATTTTTTAACAGAACGCTGCACACGGTTCTCTCGATATTTTAGTCCATCGTTGACGCAGTTCGATTCGAAAAGCTTATCAATAAATTTCAGCTATCGCATAGAAGGAACACATGCTAATGATACCAAATAAGAACGCTCAGTTTTGCATAACTATCGAATGCTCTTCACCATTCGAAAAATGATGACGGAATGACAAAAGATATAAGAAAAATGATGACTCTTTACATTCACTTTTTCAAAATAATTTATAAAATACTTTTACTTGGCGAAACTCTGGATCCAAACCCTTTGGTTGTGAAAATTGTTTCAAGCCCCTCAGCTTAGGTTTTGCGGATGATGTAGTGATACAATTAATTTTTTTTTTAAACTCTTTGGCAGATGTGACATAATTTTGCCTTTTTTGGTATTTTCAAGGCACTCGCAACTTAATGTTCGGTCACAGTCATATAACCGCTATTAAAAAAACAGACTCGTTTCCGTTGCATAAGTAATCACGCTACTCGATCGTTCATTCCTTTGTTTGTGCGCGATGCTTCGATTCGTTCAACGTACAATTGATTTATAAATTTAACCGGTCAAATATCATTACAGTCGAATATAGATAACAGTAGGAAGTTTCTACGAGCAACCATGGGTTGAAAAAAAATTATGTGTTCGAAGCTGATAATTTTATGCTTACAGATTCATGTTTGGAAGAAGAAATAAATGCGTCGAGTACAATCTGGACACCACGAAGGCGATGGAGGTTCAGTGGTTCGACAGTCCTGGCTGGTACCGGCTATAACTTGAAGTTCTTACCACCCACGTCATGTGGGTTATAGAAATCATGGCACGGATGGCATTGCCTCACTGAAAGTTGATTTGGAGTATAATTATTACTCTGCATTGAAAGTATACTTATTACTTTAAATCTAATCCTAAAAATATGAACGCTTCGTCGTGTCGTCGACTTCCATTTTCTGTTGTTTAATGAACTGCACCCCAGACCCATCCGCGCCCAAAGGAAGGCAACGGGCTGTGAACAATATCCATAAACAAACCTGTATTATGAATAAAGCAAAAAAGAACTGTGCGATCTACACAATTACAGGATAATCGGTTCAAAGTACTTCCCAGATTTTCGTTAATTGAACATTTGTTCCAAGCGTTTTGAAGTAATCCGGAAGATGTGATACACAAATATTGTCTCAAATACCCATCAGTTAATGCGCCATGACTAACGCAAGCTTCTAATGTCTCCGGTTAGCCGGTAAAACGCTGAAAAAACATGAAATAGCCACAGCAAACGTGATTTTCTACTATCTATCGATCTAAACAAATGACCAACGATGAAAGCTCTTGCGTCAAAATGTCAGGAATAAGCTGCAATCTATTACAAAATAATGTTTCCACCACACATTGCGAGAATCTGGACATCACTAAAGTATTTTTATTCTATGAATATATATATACTTTTGATAATAAATTTCTTTTTTTTTCTGATAATTAAATTTAATTTTTCAGTTTCCTCTGTCCTCTCCCAAAGTTCCAGTGAATGACGAATCTACCGTCAAATCCTTTCCAACGAGGGGGCAGAAGAAAACCCGTCAATATAAACAACGTTTGCATAGATTAGATTCGACGGAGAAAATTTCTCACGATAAAATGTGTTGGGAACCAGAAAGAATCGATTGTCTGACTCACGAGGCCGCGAGCGACTCCGGCGACTCGTGTTCTTCCACTTCCGGAACTTCGTCCTCGATCGTTGTGAATATGAAATCAATTCTTTGTCAATGTGATGTTTATCAACTTAGGGGAGTATCCCACTTCGGATTTTTTGGAAAAATATATGGGGTATTCCACGTCAACTGAGACAGCTTTGACCCTTGGGTCAAAATGTTTGCCTCCTAATTTTTTACATGAATATACGTTGAAAATAAAGAGACTCGTATTCCGCGGTTTTTCATTTTGAGGCCTCGCTTTTGAGATACAGCCGAATGAATTTTTTCAACCGTATTTGGTCATTCGAAACGGATAAATTGAAAAACTATTGGTGTTTTTTTTTTTTATTTTTGCACTCTTTATATGATAAAGTTATTCATAATTATCCTGCACCTATGAAGCAATTGTTATTAACAATTGAATAATTAAAAATTGTATAAAACAAAAAATGCTCATTTAATTATTATAAATTTTTTTTTATGGATTCTTTGAACAAAAAAAAATGTTGAGACCTCACAGAGTCTAGTCCGACGTTTCGTTCAGAAGTTATGGTTTTTTTCTCATGAAGAACACGTTTGATGTAAAATAAACACATTAAAGCTATAATTTCCGAACGAAACGTCTGAACAAGCTCTGTAAGGTCTTAAAATTTTTGGTTTCCCTCAAAGAATCCCTAAAGAAAAGAATTAAACAAATAAAATGAGCATTTTTAGTTTTGTACCATTTTTAATTATGTAATTGTTGATAATAATTGCTTCATAGGTGCAACATAATAATGAATAACTTTATCATATCTAGAGTGGAAGAATGGAAAAAAACACTTGCAGTTTTTTAATTTATCACTAACCGTTGCTGAGATACATCCATTTTGTTTAACCGGTGAACCCGTTAAAAAGCTGTAACTTGCGAACCAAGACGCTGCCCTATTCTGGTGATGTCCAGAATTTTTGTTTTTAATTAAGGAATTAAAAAAAGATGAAAAAAATAAAATGAGCATTTTTGTTTTATTTAACTTAAAATTTTAAATTGTTAATAAATAATTGTTACATCGGCACAACATATCCATGAATATCTTTATCGTGTAAAAACGAGAAAAAAACCCCTGGTTTTTCCCTTTATCACTAACCATTGCTGAGATATATGTATTCGAATGACCAAATACGGCCAATGGTTGAAAAACTTCATTCGACTGTATCTCAAAAGCGGGGCCTCAAAATGGAGAACCCCGAAATACGGGTCTCTTTATTTTCAACATATATTCATGTAAAAAATTAGGAGGCAAAAATTTTGGCCCGATCGTCAAAGCTGTCTGAGTTCACGTGGAATACCCCATATACATCTTTACATAAAATCCAAGAAAGTATACCATTGAGGCGGGTAACTATGAGCCACGGCGGGTAACCATGAGACACGTTATATTTTTAATGCTTACAAACGTAATAATTGAATGTTTTGGCTCGGCGGTTGGTCAACGCGTACCGTGAAACGTACCCAATAGATGGCATAAACGATATTAGTAGTTATTTAATGCGGAAGTAAAAAAAAATCGTGAATCGCCGAAGACGCGCGTCCAAAAACGTGACTTCCGTAATTTCTCACTCGTCATGAGCTAAAGTGACCCGTAAAATAGTCGAGGTAAGTATAGAGGAATTCGTTTTGATAATGGACACCCAACATAGTAATATTTTAACCACTATTCTTGAAGAAAAGTGCCTAAACTGAAAATTCGTGATTTGACGGGTAGCTATGGAACAACCTTAGAACTAAATATTTTAATGAAATCCATTCCCATTAAATAGAGTTGATTCTTACGATTCGTTTTCATACATAAAAGTTTTTGTTCCGTGCTACCGTTGAAGAGACGTACGACCTAAAATATTGATCCGAGGCGAAAAAGATGGGCACCAAAATGATGAAGATTTTAAGTCTCTGCTAGTTTGTTTCTGCTTACCAACGCGCTAAACTAATAAATAAACGAGATAAAACGATATCTGAATTTCCTTCGTTTTTCCAGACTTAAGGAGGCTCCGTCGCTAACGTCTCAACAACAGAAAAAAATAATTTTCAAGTATATCATAGATAATGTACCCATATGCACGTATGCAAAGTTTCAGATAAGGTCAACGACTAAATAAGAGAGATAAAAATAGTTAAACTTGGGATTTTTAACACAGGGCATATGGAAGATGCACCCCCAAAAGACTCGTATGAAGCGATATTTTTGCACTCAGACAACAGATATTGATAAAAAACCACAGTAACGTTGATTAGGTCATGAAGATTCCAAATATAATGAAAAAGTTGTGGGTCATCGACTTATGTAAAAAGATATTCAATGTTAAAATGTCGAAATATTTAAAACTCCGATGGGTTTCGCGAACGTGTGAAGATCTGGCAGCGTCATCAGGTGTTCGTTTGTTTAGTCCTGGCTCGATCCACCGCTTTGCGGCGGCGTTAACCAAACTGTCATAGCCTTAGAATCGGGTTAGTTCAACGCATATTTTCTGTCACAATAAAAATCTCGAACTGTCAGCTCGCGGTGTCAGGAGAAAATCCGCGGCGATCAGTGCAGAGAGTGGCATGGAGAATTGCGATGTTGCCGTACTTCTTTAGGCAGTATCGTAACGTAAAATTGTGCCAATTCTGCAGTATTTATTTATCGATGCCCAGCTAGTTAGTCTTGTATAAAATTATCAATAATACGTTTATAATCAACCGTATTATGCCAAACATGCGTATGACTGAAAAAAAAATGGGCCCCGCTTAAACGCCCGCGCAACCCGCCCCTCCGTGACCGAGCCTCCTTAACTCAGGAAATATTGATCGTAGACAAAAAATTGTTATAACTTAAGTTGTAGAAAACAGAATATGTTATAAATTGTGTTGTAACTATTTCCAGTTAAAAGTTGAAAGTGGCCGAGTTATTTATCAAAAACAAATTCTTCTTAAATTCAAGATGGGGGGGTTACTACGCAACGGCCAAATCAATTCGAAAATCTGGACTACCATTGAACTCCTCCAACAATTTAAAAAAAAATGCCGCATAACATTTTTTCGAACGCAAATGTAAATCTCCATCCGGCTTTGTCTGAATGATAGAAGCAAAGAAAAAAGTATACAAATGGCCAGCATAAAAAGACTAATTTATCCACCTAGAGACGATATTAAAAGTGATCGTCTCCACGAAGAAGGGGAAAAAAACTATTACATTTTGAACATGGAATAATTTCAAAGATTAAACTGAATTTCGAGAAATTACCGTGTTTGGCTGGTTTTTGTGACCATTTCTACACAACTGATGTTTTGAATGATTTTTATTCCAATTTACTCGAGAATATCTACACAAAGATATCCACATGGTACAAGACCGAAAAAAATTTACTAATTTGTATTGACGATCGGAAAACTTGTCTCGTAGTTGCCCGAATATTTTTATCCGTTAACACTGAAGAGAAATCGTGAAAAATAGTTAATATTGTGTTTGTAAAAGTGGGATATTGCTTTATTCGTCACACTGGTTGTAAGTATAAATTTCATGCTAAGTAATTCGAAATGATCACACTAAGTCACCGACTTCGGAATTCGAGTGCTGGAGAGCCTTCGAGGACGATAAGAGAAGGCAAATTATTCAAAGCAAGTGGGGTGGCTACGGGCTTCATTTGCGTCTGTGGGAAGATGACAATGCGCCCGTTATCAAAGTCAGAGAACGGAACGATATTGTATCGGATAATTTGGAATACTGCGGACTTCTCTCAGATCGAAATGTCGGAGCGTGCTCGTCGTTCTTGACTCGATCGCCGGAAAACGGACGATACGTGTTGAGTAAATGTAACCTGAACCGAATGGTAGTGTAACACTTTTATTCATTTCTGTACTACTCTTTTTGTTTCATAATTTTTCAATTATTTATTTAATTTTCATATTTCAATTAAAGACTATTTTGATTTACGGTTTATTGTGTCTTTTAGTTCCATGGAGAAAAAAATACGGTAAAATAATGCAAATGTTTTTTATTCTTTTGCAGCAACTGACAAACATTAATGTTCTTCGTTATCATCGTTATCTTCAGTACCTAGACTTGTCGTACAATTCTCTGAGCGACCTGCAGCCACTGAGCGATATTCCTTATCTGATGTACCTCAATGCATCTCATAACAAAATGAAGGATGTTCTTAATTTCACTCCGCCGTGGTACTTGACTTATGTCAATCTCTCGTACAACAATATTACACTCATGACCGATTTGACCGCACTTTGGAGTATCGTAAAACTCGATATGTCACATAATGCTATCGAAACCATCGGTGGATTGCAGAATCTCAAGTTCGTTGCAAAATAGTTATTGTGTAGTATATTCTTAGCAGCGTGAAATTCATGAGCGGTCAATATATTTTTGACGTATCAATTCAATTAACCATAGTTGATCGAAGCACATTGATACGTTTTTTCACATTCGTAGAGTCAACTTTCCGAATTAATCCAACAAATAGGATATTTGTCTCCGATTTTATTTGAATTTTCCAACATTTTTCCTTCAGATGCTCTTATATACGAATGATATTATGTTATGACACGCTGTGCGTAAAAGTGCGGTTTTACGCTCACTTCGTTCGCGTCAAACCACATTTACGCACCTTGTGACATAAAAATTCGTACGATACTCGTACGAAAAACGTTTTCCGCACTCGTGTGATTCCAACACTCACCTTCGGCTCGTTCTGCAAACTCACACTCGTCAAAAAAAAATTTTTTCGTACTAGTGTCATAATGTACTATTAAATAATATTTATATTTCAATCGCAATGGATAATATTCGTATCGTTTTCAGATATCTGCGTTATTTAAATCTGTCGTATAATCTGATAGAAATCGTCTCGAATCTCGGTAACCTATTCAGTCTTCAGGAACTGAATTTAGAGTTTAATTACATAACGTCGTTCAAGTCAGAAGATCCTGAAGCCGGGATAAATACCCTGCCGAATCTACGCACATTGATAATGGGTTACAACAGATTAAGCACCCTCCAGTTTTTTCGTGTACATTTCACAATAACGTTTCCACATTTGTTATTGATATTTTTCATAACTCATTTTTCGCACCTATATATTTCTCATTCATATTAATACAGGGGGCTTATGGTCTGCGATTGATAGATCTCAAGCACAACAAGATATCCGATTTATTGGAAATATCCCATTTGAAGAGTTTTGTTTACGAGGTCGATTTACGTGGCAATTCTTGCACGAAGTGGCCTAATTACAAAGAAGTTGTTCTTTTCTCCATGCCAAGTGTTAAATTTGTCGACGGTGACGAAGTTTCTGTTTCTGAAAAGGTTAGCTGATTGACAAAAGTTTCACGTTTCATTATTTCAATTTGTTGCCATTTCTATCAATAATGGAGCAATACTTGGGAAATAAAGCGATAATAGGAGAGACTAAAGAAATATGGGTGCGGAGACGATGCAAAAAAATGTAGGGAGAAAGAAAAAAGCAGTATAAATAACCTCAACGTGGACTGTGTGAGGAAGAGATTGCGAACTATGATACATCATCGAATACAAAAGCTGTAATATGTAAGAAATAGAGGAAAGATTAGAAAAGTGGTTGAGAAATTTAGGACAGGACGTGAATGGGGAAATAGAGGAGCACCTAGAAGTGCAACCAATTCACATACTGTGTGATGATATAAGGTTGTTCGAGAAATTTATGAGGCAAATAGGGTGGGAGGAAAGAGAAATAAGGGAACAGAAATAAGGTATAAGAAGAATAAAAAACAAAAAATAATAAGCAGCGGAAATTATAGATGTAAGCCGTGAACTCAGTGGGATAAAATGTAAAGAGGATAGGGGCGTGCGTAAACATACCCTTATGGGGTATACCTGGAAATAATGACTACTTACTATTATTTCTCATTATTTTTTTGCTTGAACGAATTGTTAAATTGGTTTCAGGTTTCCGCTAGTACTGTTTTCGACCCACCGATTGATCTCCTCGCGGCCCGAAGCATATCAAAATTGGTTCTTCTGGAACAGTTGAATGTGCAATATTTTGACGATAGTGTCACACCCTACGGCGAATCGAGTCCACCTCTCATCATCCTCAGCGGTCCATCAGCCGTCAGGAAGGTCGTTTTGGGCCTGCAAGTAGCCGAAAAATTGGCAAAAATGGTGACACTGACAGGATTTTTGTTAAATCCGTTCAATCCGATAAAATCTCATAACGCAAGGACTATCAATTGATTCACTAATTAATCGGTTAGCCTCATGTTCCGTTGCTCAACTCTGGGAACAATTGTCGAAAGCATTAGATCATTTCTTCAAACTCAAGTTTAATTTGATATTTTTTACTCAATTGCTTGATGGGTTAATTTTATCTTTAACTTGAATCACGTTCAAAGTTTTGATCTCCCGATCGATTCATGATTTGAAAAATTAATGAATTGACTGATAATCTGATATCTAAAATCGAATCGTCGTTCGATTTTTCATTTAAAAAAGTCAATAATCTTTACCTTTTTTATTTATTTTTTCGACGAATTATTGTGATTCATGCTTGTAAATAGGTAAGATACTGTCGTAGCTACACAACGAGAGACATTTCCGAAGACGACGATGAATCAAGAGCTTATTACTCCGTGAAGAGAGAGGAGTTCAACGAAATGGCGAGACGGGGAGAGTTTCTATCGATTCAAGAACTTCTGGGCAACAGTTATGGTTTTCGTTAGTAAAAATAATCGACTTTGCCGTCCAATGAACTGATTAACAATTATGAAAAAGAAAATATGCGTAGATACTAGGGTGGTTCTTAATCGGGTGATGTCGGAATTTCCGTGGTTTTCGCCCACAAAATTAATCAACATAAATAGAAAAAAAATTGGGCGCAAGCGGGAATTTGTCCGATAAGCCTAACAACTGTCGCATCGCAATCGAATTTTATACGGAAAAATGCATGCATTTGGAATTTTGTTGGGGAAATTTTTTATTATTTCAAAACTATACATGATAAAAATATGATCTCCTACAATTTTGTAGGAAATTTACTGCTCTGCAAAAAGGTCTCTTGTAAAATTTTCGTGAATCTAATATTTATTACGGATTTTGCAAAAAAAATAGCTTTTCATGGCTGGCTCAAAAAAGCAAAAAAAAACTTCACATGATAAGAAAAGTTCATGCGACAATTTTGTAGGAAATTGAATGCTCTACAAAAAAGGTCTTTCATAAAATTTTCGTGAATCTGATATTTATTACGTAATTCGCAAAAAATTGCTTTTTTGAGCCAGCTATGAAAAGCCATTTTTACGTAATAAATATTAGATTCACGAAAATTTTACAAGTGACCTTTTTTGTAGAACATCAAATTTCCTACAATACTGTTAGAGGAAATTTTTGTATCCTGTATCGTTTTGAAGTAATAAAAAATTTCCCCAACAAAATGCCAAATGCATGCATTTTTCCGTAGAAAATTCGATTGCGATGCGACAGTTGTTAGGCTTATCGGACAAATTCCCGCTTGCGCCCAATTTTTTTTCCTATTTATGTTGATTACTTTTGTGGGCGGAAACCACGGAAATTCCGACATCACCCGATTAAGAACCACCCTAATAGATACGGACGAAATTGGCGCTCTGAGGAGGGAAAACAAGATCGGCATCACGCAAATGGATCTCAACGCAACGATCCAAATGGCCAGCCGTTATCCGAACGCGAAGCTCGTTCTGGTCCTCACTAAGGATGAAGAACTCCACCGGCGGTGGATAACCGACCAGTTTCACGTGTTCACGTGGATAAAAGACAGCGTCGCAAATCTCCTAGCCGTGAAATTCGGAAAAAACGTTAATGCCAGTTCCGAAAATTCCAATAGCAAATTTCGATTTATCGCTGATATAATTAACGAGGTGCTACATTTATCCCAAATTTGAATCTTCTCGAATGTACTCTTAGCCTTAATAGTATAATTTATGATTATTCTGATACTAATTAATTAATTATTCTATGACATCATATAATATTTTAATAATACGTAATACAATATGAGGCATTCCATGCGGTTTCGAACGGTCAAAAAGTTGTCCGCTCTCAAAAAGATTGAAATTTTGTCAAATTATTTAATTATATGAAAAAGAGTAGTGTACATTTTTTCATAATTTTTGGATCGCATTTTTTTGAGTTTTTCAAAATTTCGAAATTTTCTAAGTACCGTTATGTCTTGAAAGCATACGATTGAGTACAAAAATGTTTCAGGCAAAAAAGTTGAGTTTCACATAAGCTTCGTGAAAATTCATTTTTCTTAATTTTCCGAGTCTAAAAAATGACCATTTTCATAAAAAATATACAAAAATAATTTTTTTCGGTCGGTATAACATTTTTGATTTATCTCAAAAAATTTCAGAAAATACTCCGAAATGTGCATAATAGACACGTATTTTTTTAAAAGGCTCGATTAGTCGTTCTAAAGCTATGCTTTATTTTATTAATAATTTTTTCTTTTTAATTCTTTTAGAAACATCAATTATTATCGAAAATCAGACTCTCCCAAATTGTTTTTCTCAAATTTTTAGATAAGAGTACATCGACAATAATAATATTAGTGTTTTGGTTCTTATTGGAGCATAGTTCATCGGTAACGTAGATGGAACTCCGTTGATCTCGTTCGAAAGCTACGCTCTTTAATCACTCGTTCAAAAAATTCAATGATTAAATTAATAATTTTCTGCCGTAACATTATATTTTTCCGTTATTGTTGTAAACATTAATCCCAATGTCAGAACTGGGAAAAAGTGAAGCATAGATGTTTCACATTCATTACAATGTAAGAACTGGGAAAAAAGCATGGATGTTAACGGTACTTAAAAAATTTCGAAATTTTGAAAAACTCAAAAAAATGCGATCCAAAAATTTTGAAAAAATGTACACTACTCTTTTTCATATAATTAAATAATTTGACAAAATTTCAATATTTTTGAGAGTGGACAACTTTTCGACCGTTCGAAATCGCATGGAATGCCTCATATATAATTTATAATTATAATTCTTCATTTTGCTCAATACGGATTTTAATTTCTTATCATTTCAAATTTATTAGTTTTAAAGTTGGAATCTTTTCACATCTGATTTTGCATTGGAACGAATCAGGTCGTGAACAACTTAGAACTTCCGGCCTACAGCTTATGCATAAGACCGCAAGGAACCGGTGCTACTGCCACGGACATAATACAGCAGAGTAAAACTTTTTTCCCAAGGACTTCTGTAACGAGAAGTCAATTGGAGGTAGAGGAGAAGAGACATATATCATTCATGACTGAAGATAATGGAACGTCCAAAGAAATTGAAGGAATCGGCCAACTCTTAGATCCTGAGCTAGACGACGGTCTAAGGGTAGTTTTTATTCATAGACTTGTTTTACATTGTTTTGAATTATTTGCGTCAAAACTTTTCCTGTGCTTTGAATGTGTTTCGACGTTGATTGTGGTTAAATAGATAAGTTTTTTTAACTCATAGAATTTTTTGAAATGTCGCAGGAAGAAAAAAAATCTTCTTGGGTTATTCTTTCAGGCAAGAGAGAAATTTAAGTTTTTCTTTTTTTCTTTTTTTCTCTTTTCTTTTTCTCGGTTCTTCTCGGTTACCAGCTTGTCAAGATTTGTTTGCCCGAAAAAAAATATTTTCTTATATGTGTAAAATTCTGTTTTCTTCTGCCATTCTCGATTCTAATAAACTTGGTACTATTTCAAATGTGAGAAATCTGTGAATGTTGAGCGTGCGGAAGTCGGTACTGAATTTAGCAAGAATTGTCGGAAATAGCGTCACCAAAAATTCTTTAGAATTATTTTTTGCCGTGCTTAGATGACAATGCAATAAATTCGTATAATTCTGAAGAAATATGAATTTGCATATTGATCAGGTCATACTGGACGAACATTCTAACGTAGTGGTCGACGACGAAGAATCGAGGCGCAGGCGGAAGAGAGCGAGGATTCTGTTTAGACGCAGCATCTTAGAAATAAGAGGCAATGCAATTTTCAACGACGACGAATTCACAGAATCTCTCATTAGCGACGAATCCCTGCAGAAATTCGTGAGCCGATAGTTACACAATTACGAAAAATAAATTTGAACGTAGCGACTTTGAATCGTTTTTTTTCCTCCAAAGCCTGAACGGCGATCTGTGAAACCCGAGCAATTGAAGAATATTTACATCGACATAGTTCTAAAATCGAGAGACATTTACATCGACTACCATCGAACGAAACCCGGATTTTATTCGCTGGTGGTAAAAAACCAAACTTAGTAGAAAGTTTACGAATTGGATCCAGCGATTCAATTGACTAGTAAGAACGATTTACAGATTTTCACTGACGACTTCAGAAAAGCTTTAAATTCCGTAATTGATTTTACGTACGAGCTAAACCATTGCCAGTCGTTTTGCAAATCGATCACTCCATCGGAAATCAAACATCTGCATCGTTCGGTTATACCTCAAAAAGTTCAAGCGATCGTCAAGGAATTGCGAGAGTAAGTTTTCCAATAAAAATAACTAATAATTGATACAAATAATATTTTTTTCACGCAAAAAAAAAAAAAGTCGACATAAAAATCCATTTTAATTGCGATTATTTCACTGAAGTCACTTTACCGCGAGTTTGCTTCTCTAGCTTACATCGAAAAATGGTTGCCGTAGAGTTAGTCCGTTGATTCGGTTTCACGACTACGAATTTCGTTTGCTTGAATTACGATCGAAGAAAATAATTTGTTATTCGTGACACGTTGCTGTTAATAAATTATTGTCTAAGGACTTTGTCGACGGCGAAAATGCAGAAGAAAAAGCTGCTGAGAACGCACGGCATCACGTCGTGGTCGGATCCGATGCCCAGTCAAATGGGACAACCCTCGAAAGATCTGATCCTAACGATGGAGGCACAGAAAAATTATCGTATGTCGACGGCAGCAGTAAAAAAGCAAACGTCGAAATTGGTGCGAAATTCGAAAATAGACAAACTCTCGTAGATTTCATTGATCAATCTATATTTTCATATGTATAAATATATGTATAAATGAACAATCCATTCTACAAAAAAGTGTATATTCGTTATTTCTCTCGTGAAAAAAGTGTATATTCATTAGGAAAATATCGTCGAGCTTCTCTTTTAAAAATTAAACGCGCGGTAAAACTTATAATTTACATTTCTCACATCATGTTCGCATCTACTCCGACGTCTCAATTATGTACATTTTTTTCAGGAACTTTCGTTGATAGTTGTTTAATTTTAAGCCATTTACTCCCAATGAGTAAATGAGCGAGTGAAACTTTTTTTATAAGCCTGTAGAGCATAAAGTCTGTCGAAAAGGAACCGACGATATTTGAAAGATAATTTTCACTTGATCACCGAAACGTTTCGTCGATGACAATTTTTAATTGCTCGTATTATCTGTCACTAATGAACTTCCGGTTTACTGAAAGTTTACTTTAACTCAAGAATGTAAGCAATCTACAATGGTGCAGAAATTTTGAATTAGCCTTTTCGGGGTTCCATAGCCAACGAGGAACCTTGATGGTCTCGGTCTGATTCTCTCGTTTATGCATCTATTAAGATAAAATTCGGTATACGGACGTAGATTCAGTATAGATTGATAATCGGAAAACAGAAATGATAAGATTTTTGGAAAAATAATTTCTTTGGCGTCTTCCTCATAGACTAAAAAGTGTTCTTAAAGTCACTCCTTAAAGTACCCCACTGGGGTTTAACTGGAATGTCTTTTTTAACTATTTTAATTATTTACGAGATATTTTCTCTCACGCTCTTAGCCGGTTTTATTGAAATATAACACAACCACTGCGTACGCAATTAATTTGTTATTTGAATCTCGAGAATTGAATATTTAAAAACTTTTCAGACCTTCGGACGATAATAACGGAACGCATGGATCCCACAACAGTAATCAATATTTTTTTCAACTCTATAAGCGTTATTTCTTATTATTGTTGGTACAAACATTTTCTGATTAGTATTTTCGTCGTGAATGTCAACAATCTTTCACTTAGCGATGCCGTAACTCACAAAAGAAGGCCGAAGAAAGAATCAACCACCATGCAGGAAGAAGATGGATGAAAACATTGAAAAACGAAAAACATCGTAAGAGTGAATTTTGTAAATTCTCGAGAAAAAAACACGGGTTTCCAATTGTGCAAAAAAGTTTCACCCGCCCATTAAGTAGACTCGACCGGTGCAATCTTAAGGGGGGCACATCTGTGTAGATTGCCGGAAACGTAGGTGAATTTTGGGAATTATTATCTCAAATACCTTTCGTCCGATTGATTTCAAGTTGGTTTTATTTGAAAGTATATACATCGAGGTACGTTGACGATTTTTTATATAAATATATAGCGAGTTCCCAAACTTCAAACTCGTTTGTGTCGAAACACGCTTTTCAGTCGGTTCCCATTTTTTTTTAGATAACGGATTAACCGATTCCCTTAAAATTTGGACACAATATGCACGGATAGGTAATGAAGTTCGGCACGTAGGATTTTTTTTTAACAAATTTTTTTTTTTTTTATCAACCAAAAAAGGTCGTGAATTGAGGTTACAAAGTGAATTTCAATTTCAATCGAGCGCCATTTTGTGGAAAAAAAAAAATCCTACGTGCCGAACAGCTCAAAACGTTACACTTTAAGAATCTTCTTGAAATTTTTGTTTCAGACCAACCGACTGCGAGAAAAAGTGGAAACCGTAAACCGTGCCGACGACAAAGATGTTTCACGCCGACCAGAACAACAGCGCTCCCATTCACTATATATTTATATAAAAAATCGTCAACATACCTCAATGTATATGGGGCATTCCATGACAGATCGATCAACTTCTGGCGGTCATTTTCGAGATCGTTTCCATAATTTTTCATTCGAAAGTACTCATCGAAATAAACGAGCCCAATTTTTTTCAGATTTTTTAAAAATATGTTTTACGAGATTTTTTTTTTTGAAATCCAAAAAAAAAAAAAAAGAATGTCCGTTTTTTTCGCCTGAAAAAATTCACAGAATTCTTATGATTTATAAGAAAATTTCCAAACGCTATTGCAAGATGGAGCTTTCAAAACTACCGGAGAAAAAAAATAAAAATCAAAAAATTCGCCAACAAATGTGGCGAACGGTGGGTGTGGATATTGGTGCTGCATTTGTCACGTACAATTTTTTGATTTTCATTTTTTTTCTCCGGTAGTTTTGAAAGCTCCATCTTGCAATAGCGTTTGAAAATTTTCTTATAAATCATAAGAATTCTGTGAATTTTTTCAGGCGAAAAAAAACGGACATTCTTTTTTTTTTTTTTATTTAAAAAAAAAAAAATCTCGTAAAATATATTTTTTTTTAATCTGAAAAAAATTGGGCTCGTTTATTGCGATGAGTACTTTCGAATAAAAAATTATCAAAACGATCTAAAAAATGACCGCCAGAAGTTGATCGATCTGTCATGGAATGCCCCATATACTTTCAAATAAAACCAACTTGAATTCATTCGGACGAATGGTTTTTGAGATAATAATTCCCAAAATTCACCTATTTTTCCGGCAATCTACACAGATGTACCCCCTCAAGTGTTAAATCGAAAAATAAATAAAATAGAAAATATTTTTCGATTGGTTTTTCTGGCTTTCATTGCGTGATTCGATTTTCGTTTGATTGATACCTGTGCCATGCCTTCGTTGCGATTCCTTTGGATTTGATCGGTTCGTGCCGTTTTTATGCCTACCACGATATTTCGGAATCTTGAGAAATCGTAATATTGCTATAACTTATCGACGAGACTCTCGCTCGTCTTCGCCGCCATATTTCCAGTGTCGACCGTACGGTCGATCCAATTCCTTCCGTTCGTCACACTGCTATGACGTTCTTTCGCGTGATCATCGAGTTTCTGTTTCTTGTCAAAAAATTCATCGCATTGTCCGCATCTGTCGAAAAAAGTTCTCATCGTGGATTTTTCAAATACAAATAATTAAAGAATAAAACAAACAAATAATTTCTCACTTGTGCGTTATTTTTTTCGCCGCTTTAGCCATTATCTCCACAGGATCGTGAATCTTCTGATGTGCGAACAAATTGTATCGCTCCGCAAAGTTTTTGCCGCATAACTCGCAGCTATACGGCTTTTCGCCCGTGTGTACTCGCATGTGCCGTTTCAAGTGAGATGTCGACAACAGGGACAAGTCGCAAACCTGTAGATTAAGACAAAAAAATAAAAACTCGGCTAATTTGAGTTGAAATTCGAAGAGATTCTGAAAACTTTTGGTTTCTTGAGCTGATGATCACATTTTTGTGAATGATAGACGTTTGAATGGAAATGTTATACCCAGGTTCGAAAAAAAAACCAAAAATTGAGTTCTGACATTTGTTCACTCGCTCTGCAGCCTGCAAATTGTTTTGGTGCATTGATTTTTTACCGACAAAGCGATCGATACAGATAATTAAAAAATCATTGACGAATAAAATGATCGAAATCTATCCATAATTTTACTTAAAGTCGCTGATTACCGTATTTTCTGTAGATAAACGTCTAAAAGAACGTACCAAACGAGACTTTTATCATTCAGTGATTTCAGCAAATTCGTTCGAAAAAATAAGTTTTGAAAAAAATTCAAATTTCATTCTCAAAGTCTGCGCTTATTGTCATCTCCACATACCAAAATCATGACAGGAAAAAAAATAAAATATCCGTTATTAGGTAGAGTCATTCGGGGTAACTGTACGCAGCGGGTAAGTGTACGCAGTGCCTATATCTCCATAAGGGGGCGAGGGGGCCGGCGGATGGTTTCTGCCAAACAGTGGTGCCACAATCACTATATTATCCTGACATGTGGTTGCATCCCGCGTTGCTGTGCATTTGAGTTTTTGCGCAAAAACATATTTCATGGTTTCTAACTTTAGTTTTTTGCATCGCGGAAAAATTTGTGACACCCGGCCTATCGGTCTGCAAGAGGAAAGTAATTTTTCATATTTTCCTTTGACATAGTAGTAAAAATATCAGAACGAATTTTAAGGTCTGGTTCGTTGCTTTCGGGGTTGTGATTTTTTTTCCAAATAAATGTCCGTGGGGGTAAGTGTACGCGGTCAAGTGGGCGCGTGCGATTGCTTGCCCAACTAAAAAAAAATTATATATAGCCTATACATGAACTGTATATGGGAAAATAGTGGCATGAACAGTGCACATCCTATGAAGGCGGAATTTTTCAATGTGATTTTTGCAAAGCCTGATTAAGACAAGACTGATTACATAATAATTGTTCAATAAAGTTTTTGTCGATAAAAATAATATATATAAAAGTCTCATTCACAGCATATTTATTAAGATGTTTCATTGATGACCGTATTCAATTAATCGGTCTATTTTTATATCACTTGCCCGCATGCGTACACTTACCCCTCATCGATGCGTACACTTACCCGCAATACGGGGCAAGTGGACGCAATCTGACTTTATCAAGTTATTGTTAATTTATAACAAATTGTGAAGGGATACTTTTTCTGTTTCAGCACCAATTCATAGTTAGATAAAGACCTTATGTGAATATTATAAATTCATTCTAATATCTTTCATTACCATTGTTTAACAGAGCTTGGAAGCCCTAAGTGCGTACAGTTGCCCCGAATGACTCTACGTTAAAAATATCGTCATAATTTTTGTAAAATTATTTAAATTTTTCATTTTGCTTCAATGATTACTTACGTGGCACTGATACGATTTTTTGCCAGTGTGTGAAAGTGCGTGCATATTGTAAGAAGTGTGATGAACGAATCGTTTTCCGCACAATTCGCACTGATAAGGCATTTCCCCGGTGTGCAGAGGCAAATGTCGCAAAAGCGCTCCTTTCTGTGTGAAACATTTGTTGCAGACGTTGCATTGATATGGACTAATACCGTTGTGCATGCCCACATGAATCTCGAGCGCGTGTTTGTGCTTGTAAGCCTGGCCGCACTTTTCGCACATGTAAGGTCGCAAATTCGAGTGTGAATTAATGTGGGTTTTCAATTCAGCCGAAGTTCGCCATTTTTTGCCACAAGTCGAGCAAGAATATTTCAAAGGTTTTAGGCGGTACTTCGGAACGTTTCTGGACTCGTGCAAACCCTGCTCGTCTTTTTTATTATTAATCTCTAAGTTTTTATTGATCTTGGATTCCTTTAAAATTATCGAGTTATCGTCATTAAAATTTAGTGTTTCATTGTTCCATGGCTCGGCAGCGATGGAAATGCAATTTTTCAATGACGAATGCATCAGCGTCGCATGAGTATTTGCCATCGATAAATCGACGAATCGCTCGTCGCACTCGCAACACTGATAAGGATACAAAACTCTGTGTTTCAGGCAATAAGATCGCAGATCGCTGGAGTTCTCGGACGGTCGAGGACAAATTTTGCATTGCACGGTGTCCTGAATTTCATCATCTTTTGTCGATCTTTCGGGTCGTCCATTGACCGAATTATTTGATAAATCGTTCGACATGTTTTCAACCAGATCAGGAGTGTTCATCGAGCAATTTTTTGACTTATTTTCGGCTTCCTTTTCATCTGTAATTGCAATAGGTTCCTCGATTTGAAGACTGTCATACTTGCCCTCATAGACGCTGAGTTGACACATCTCGAGAGGTTTTTTTAGTTTCTTGATGCAACTATCAGCTCCGATATTTTGACGACAAAAATCATTTGCGGAATTTTTAAAAACATTGCTTTGGACAATAGTCTCATCGCTCCCTGCCTCATTCGGTACTGCAACATCGTTTATTTTGTTCTCACAAACGCCATTTTCAATAATTTCAGCGGATTCATCCATTTTCTCGCCGTTCTGAATGTGAATGTTAAAATTACAAAATTCACTCGGAGTATTGTCAAAAGTGCTGATCCTGGTGGAATTTCCATTGTTCTGTACATCCTGAGTTCTAAATCCGCTGATTTGATGAAATCTATCACCGTCGAACACAGTTTTTTGTTCCGTTTCTGTAAACAAATCATCTGGGAACATCCGAGATTGAAGAACATTGGCTTTACGCACAGCATCCTTCTCGCCTTCTCTTGAATGATAAACCTTGAGGATCTCGCTTCTGATGTTGGAAACTGTCCACTGAGCTTGTTCGAGCATCTGAAAAAGCTCATTGCATCGTAAACAAATGTAAGAGCTTCGCAAATCACTAGATACGGGACGCAATACGCGAAGAACAAAGCTGGCCAACAATTCGCCATTTCTTGGCAAAGAAGCGTAGAAGATGTTTGTGCTTGAGTTCACTTGCAGAGGTACTTCGCATACGAGACAGAAGGATTCAACAGTCGCCTGGACGACTGAAAAACTTCGGTCATCAAGTGCTAAAGTTCTCTGCATACTGTGTTGTGAACTTTGCCGCAAGGACGATCTCAAAAGACATCGAACATCTGAGCAGTGTATTTCTCAATGCCTTCAGCAGCTTGCATTCAATTTCAAACGTATGACACTATTTTACGTTTTTTGTTTTCTTCTTCTTACAAATATTCATTTTTAATTGAATCTTTTTGTTCACCTAACCGAACTTTTTAACTGTTCTTAAATGGTAAATGTACATTTTTCTTCGTTAAAAAATCCTGAACGTCGGGTAGTGGCAAAGTTAGTTTGTTTGTTTATTTGCGGTTTTTTAGGACGTACGCGAGGATGAGAGAACGTTGGGTGGCGGCTTGGTTTGAGCAAAGAAGAAATATTTACATGGAAGAACAGGTCCCATGTTAGGTTTCGGCACGAAAATGTAGTGTTGCGTTTCGCCTATAGTTAGCGCGCCGTACATCGGTGAGACAAACGCACAGAAAGCACTCTAGGCCCCGCCGCCCCCGTCATCTCTCTTGCGCTCACAACATTGCGGTATAACGATTGCTTTCTCGCACTCATCCGGCTATGCCTTTGTTGGACCGCCCAACCAGAGATTAGAGGAGAGATGTACGGTGGAGCCTGTTTTTGCGGTGGATGTTTTTGCAGCGTCACTACCCGTAGTGTCGAGCCGCAAATTAAAAAAAGTGGATGTAAACGGTCAATGCTGCAGATTCCGGTCCACCGACTTGTGGATGCAGAGATGAGTAGGGAGATTGATACAGCGGCCTATTCTCTGGGGGTAAAACTACTTCTCATTCGTCGAAAATTCCCGACATCCCACCACTGTCAAGTAAGTGGCGGCGTGGTGGGGCGTCGGGAATTTTCAAGGGAGTGGGGAGAACGTCGTTCAAGTTGTGGTGGGGCGTCTTTAACGGGTGGCACACTCAGGAACGGATTCGACCGTTCGAGCGCCTTTAATAACAGCTGGGGCTGCGCGACATCGAGAGGCAAACGAGGTTCAGCGTTCGGACTGGCTAAGTTTGACCCACCATAATCGATGCGTGCTGTGAAATACTTGAATGTCGTCAAATGGATCAAGTAATGCCTAAAAAAGGTTGATTTTAATAAGATATAGGGAAATAATATGTAGCAAAAAATGTTTTTAAAAAAAATTTCTTTCTCGGGATTAAAAATAATAGATTGCACTATCTGGGTTATTTCGGGGAAAACCGTTCACGAATAATAAATTTAAAAAATATTGATAGCATCCGATTCGAGCTGCCGTGATAGCTACAGTGGTAGCGTGCTTGCGTGGGAACTGAAAATTTGTAGGTTCAAGTCCCGAAGGTAATTTTTTTTTTCCGAAATGTTAATCATACAATCATCTGGAGAAATCCGATTAAATGTTTATTCCCTGACATTTGATTTTTCTTTCAAGTCAAAAACTTTGTTTGGGCATTTTCCTTCCTTCGTCTCCGAAAATAGTTCTTTATTCGTTCAAGGTTTCTAGCAAGAATTTATGTTGTTAAATTATGGTCTGACCCCGTGTCTTGAATAAAAATTATACGTTCAATATGAAATCAAACTAATTTTCGGCTCAAAACGGCACAATGCAACACAGGAATGATTGCAATTTGTCTTTGATACAATCGTAATAATTGAACATAACATACAATATTGTGTAAACGGGGAGCAAATGTATATTACGTTTAATTATTTTGATAACTAAAAAAATAAATACTCACCACGAACCTTGAACGAATAGAGTACGATTTACGGAAACAAATACGAATAAATGAGCAAAAAAGTCTTTTTATTGGAAAAATCCGCCCACTTCTGCCCCGGCTGGTCTTCAATTTGAATGAAATTTTTTTCTGAAAGTACTCCTCAAGTTCCTCTGTAGAAAGTGGTATAAGTGGTGTCTATTATTTTTCATTGAATTTCAAAGATTATTAAATTTGGAAAACTCGCACAGTATATCCGACGGGGAAAATTCAGACTTAATCGCCCCACGTCAAAATCTGCACTTTGAACTATCGGGAAACAATATAAAAAAATTGGGAGGCCTATGGTTAGTGCCCATGGTAAGCAATGCCTATGGCTATTAATCCCTACAGCTATTTATGTTTATTTTGTGTGACTCTTTACGAGCCGCGCAAGTAACTTCTCGATTTGCTAGTAAAATTTTTAAATTATGTTTTCTTCAGAAAACTAAAAAACGATACCAAATTGGACAACAATCGAATAAGCTCTAAGTTAGAGCAGAACACATCGATTCCATTATCGATCAGTCTGTACGTACGTGCGTACAGACACACACACGCACATACACGCGTGCGCCACGCGCATTTCCAAGGAAATGACGGTGGTGTCCACTTTCTGCATAATTACCAAAAAAACTTTTGAGAGTTGAGAAGTTACTCAAAATCGCATTTGAAATATAAAAGTCGATTTTTCGCAAAATTGTATTTTTAAAAATTTTTGAAAGTATTTTTCTCGAAAAGCTGAGAAAATTTCACGTAATATATGCAGAAATAAAATTGGGACCTCTGTTATGACTCGTTGAATCACCAAATGTATGACAAAACAACTAAAACCTCAATTTATATTTTTTTATTTTCAAATGAATCGTATTGATGTTTCTATTACAATTGCACAGTGACGTAAAACCGTGTTCGCCATAAATACATGAAAACCATATGATCAAAGATGAAACTTAGAGTCATGTGGTGACGCTGTCAGTTTCGCAAGTGCACCATCTACAACTTAAGGGTGAGGTCAGATTAGTTCGTTATTGAAAAAGGATATTATTGATAATTTTTTTGACGATACAGTTGATATACATTTATTTCTATAATGACTACTCAATAACGTAACGTTAGAAGAATATTCTTAAAAATTTTTATTAACCTTTATGATCAATTTTTCATTTACAAAATTCAGAATGTTGCCACTTCAAAATACGATAAAATAAAATAAAACGACGTCATTACCTGCAGAAACTTATCAACTAATCAAATCATTTTGGTTTCTTGATCTCAGTATTATGAATCATTTCAAAATGAGAAAACATAAATTGAGGTTTTAGATGTTTTGTCACACATTTGGTGATTCAACGAGTTATTAACGAGGTTCCGATTTAATTTTTACATATATTAGGTACGTAAAAATTTTTCAGCTTTTCGAGAAAAATACTTGAAACATTTTTTTAAATATACTTTTGCGAAATATTGACTTTGATGTTTCAAATGCGATTTTAAGTAATTCTTCGGGTCCCAAAAAAGTTTTTGTATTTTTTTTCGAAAAGCTGAGTTTTTTTCCATAGAAGATAGGTGGTCGACTCAAATTTTTTTTTCTATCAAAACACTTTGAGAAATTAATAAAAACAAGAAAAACATAAAAAACTCAGAGAATTACCCATACAACTACAGCAACAATAACGAAGGGAAAAATCCAAGAAAAACTCAGAGTTCTTTTCTCAATGGGGGCTTCCGTTTCTCAAAGTTACAAACAGATCGCTGCTATCGACGGCCAAAACCGGTACTTGAATTGGTGGACTTGCTCATATATATATGGGGCATTCCATGGCATTCCGGGTAGTCGCGTACCCTTGACTCAAAATTTTTGCCCCACGATTTTTTCCATTAATCTACATTGAAAATGAAGAGACACGTGTTTCGGGGTTTGCCGTTTTCAGCGCCCGCTAATGAGATGCAGTAGATTGAAGGTTTCCAATTATTGACGATATTTCGAATTTCAAATCGATATATCTCGACAACCGCCAATAATAATTAAAAAAACCAAGGGAGCTTTTTCTTTTGTCTTTACACGGGCTATGCAATGAAAATAAGTACAATTATGTTGCACTGTTTGAACTGTTATTAATTAACAATTAATCGATTAAACATTGAATATCTCAAAGAAACACCTATTTGATTTTTCTTATTTTTTTTTCCTAAATTCTATGAATAAAAACGAAACGATTGAGACCAGTCTCTATTTGGCTATGGACTTAGTTTAGAAGTTACAGATTTTTTTGTGATAAAAAACACGTTTAATTCGGTTCATTCCTCAGCGATAATTCATATTGCACCGGGAACTATTGGCTGCTCGTTGTAACGAACATAAGAACATATATACGCATAGATAAGCATATATTAGTTTACAGATATGAGTATATGGGGGATTCCACGGTGAAACCGGAAGCTGCATACCGTCGAATCAACATTTTTGACCCACGATTTTTTATGTTGATATACGTCGAAAATGAAGAGACAGGTGTTTCGGGGTTTGACATTTTTAGAGCCCGTTATTGAGATGCAATGGAATTAAGTTTTTCAATTATTGACGATATTCGGTATTTCAAATCGATATATCTCAACAACGGCCAATGATGAATTAAAAAACCAGGTAAGCTTTTTTTGTCTTCACACGGTCTTTGCGATAAAGATATGTACAATTATGTTACACCGTTTGAACTATTATTATAATGATTAAACGTGTTTTTCATGACGAAAAAAGCTGTAACTCCTAAATGAAGCCAACGGAAAAATTGAGCGGGGTCTTTTTGTTTTTATTCAAGAAGTAAAACAGAAGAAAATAAAATGGCTGTTTTTCGAGATATTCAATATTTAGACGATTAATTGTTACTTAATAATAGTTCAAACGGTGTAACATAATTGTACATATCTTTATCGCAAAGACCGTGTGAAGACAAAAAAAAGCTTACCTGGTTTTTTAATTTATCATTGGCCGTTGTTGAGATATATCGATTTGAAATACCGAATCTCGTCAATAATTGAAAAACTTAATTCCATTGCATCTCAATAACGGGCTCTAAATACGTCAAACCCCGAAACACCTGTCTCTTCATTTTCGACGTATATCAACATAAAAAATCGTGGGTCAAAAATGTTGATTCGACGGTATGCAGCTTCCGGTTTCACCGTGGAATCCCCCATATACTCATATCTGTAAACTAATATATGCTTATCTATGCGTATATATGTTACTATGTTCGTTACAACGAGCGGCCAATAGTTCCCGGTGCAATATGAATTATCGCTGAGGAATGAACCGAATTAAACGTGTTTTTTATCACAAAAAAATCTGTAACTTCTAAACTAAGTCCATAGCCAAATAGAGACTGGTCTCAATCGTTTCGTTTTTATTCATAGAATTTAGGAAAAAAAAATAAGAAAAATCAAATAGGTGTTTCTTTGAGATATTCAATGTTTAATCGATTAATTGTTAATTAATAACAGTTCAAACAGTGCAACATAATTGTACTTATTTTCATTGCATAGACCGTGTAAAGACAAAGGAAAAAGCTCCCTTGGTTTTTTTAATTATTATTGGCGGTTGTCGAGATATATCGATTTGAAATTCGAAATATCGTCAATAATTGGAAACCTTCAATCTACTGCATCTCATTAGCGGGCGCTGAAAACGGCAAACCCCGAAACACGTGTCTCTTCATTTTCGATGTAGATTAATGGAAAAAATCGTGGGGCAAAAATTTTGAGGCAAGGGTACGCGACTACCCGGAATGCCATGGAATGCCCCATATATAGTTAAATAGAAGAAAAAATTTACTTACTTTTCAAAAACTTTTTTTTTCAATTTCTTAAACGGAAATTAAACTTTAGCCACCTTGAACTTTTTGGGCCGACGCTTCGTTCGGAAGTTATAGCTTTTACTCGACATAAATAACCCGTAAATATTTACCCGGTTGTCAAGAAAAAACCTATAACTTTAGAACGGAGCGTCGACACAAGTCTGGCTGGTTGTCAACATTTTCGTTTTCGTTCAAGGAATTTGAAGAAAAATAAATTTCAATAATTGAGGATATTTTTTTTTGATGTAAGCTTTGACTACTAAAAAATGTATATTTACGGGTTTTTTATAACAAAAAAAGCTATAACCTTCGAAAGAAGCCTCAGCCCAAGTTTAGCAGGGTTTCAAAATTTTTGTTTTCGTTAAAGGTATTGGGAAAAAAATAAATTTCAATAATTAAGAATACGTTTCTTTCATGCAATTTCTTACAAATAGCATACGTATATTTACGGGTTTTTTATGACAAAAAAAGCTATAGCTTCCGAACGAAGCGTCGGCCCAAATAGTTCAAGGTGGCTGAAGTTTTCTATTCCGTTTAATTAAAAAAATTTTTTTTTTTTGAATTAAGGGTACATTTTTTGTCCTATTTCACTTTCAATTTTAAATCGCTTATGAGTAATTGTTGAATTTGTGCAACATAATCGTAAATGTTTTCATTGTATAGAGCGTTCAAGAACACCCGTGGTTCTTCAAGTCATCACTAACCGTTGCTGAGGTAATTCGATTTGAATGACGGAGCATGGTCGATAGTCCAAAAAATTCGTTTGACTGTACTCAAAAGCAGGGGCTCAAAATAAAAAACGCTGAAATTCGGCTCTTTTCATTTTCGACATATATTGATGTAAAAAATTCGGGGGCAAAAATGTTGACCCAACTGTCCTCAGCTGCGGAAACCTCCCGAAAGACCCGATTGACTGGACCTGTAAATTTGAGCTCTCTATCTTAACGCTAAGGGACGCCTGAAAAGTGTTGAATATTTTTTTATCGACGTTTGAAATTTTTTTTTCCTATTTAAACAATATAAAGTTGAGCTCAAAAAGAACTCGTTTTTCAAATTTAAGCTCTCCATCATGATATGGTGATAAAGCGTGTCCGTGAATTTTCTTTTTTCACTTTTTTGTTAACTTTTTTTTTTAATTTTTCCTAGTTGCAAAATTTAGTAGTGACCTCAAAGAATCAAGATCTTTCAAATTTTAGCGCTTTATCTTAATATTAAGGCGTACCTGTCAACTTTTTTTAAAATTATTATATAATTTATTTGTATTAAAAAAAAATGTATTCCACTTGAAAAATCTTAAGTTGACATCGTAAGAAGAAGATCCTCCAAATTTCAGCTCTCAATCTCAATAGTGAGGCGTACTTGTGAATTTTTCATTTAATTTCATTACTTATTTTTCTTTCATTTAGAGGACTTTAATTTTACGAGATTAACGTTCGATTGCCGAAGAAGCATCGAAACTGACTGAGAGACGATTTCAGAAAAAAAACATTTTCTGTGAGGCCGTGGACATTTTGTTTCGGCTAGTAGAAAGATATAAAGGATGTGAAGTTTGAAATGATAATTCAAATTCATTTATTTATTAATAAAGAATGATTTTTTTTGTATTTTGAAAAAAAACTTTTGATCATGACATGAAAATTAAAACAGAATATTAAAACAGTAATTCTTTATTTTATACACTACCGGAGAACATTATCAGGCCACAAACGTGCTCGTAAAAATCACTGGTTTTTGAACGTCGACAACTTTCAGATGAAAAACGCTAAGAACTTTCTGCAAGCACTATTAAAAAGCTTATGGATGTTTGAATTTATTAATATTAAAAAGAATATATTTCCATCATTAAGGATTATTCCCAAATTTTCTATCTTGATTTTGACTTATAGAGAAAGTTAATTTTTTCTTATTTAAAATTTCTCACGCCTCACTTCTACATTTATATCTTTAATTAGAGCCCAAGAACCACGGATAATTTTAGCTGGTTCTTGAGTTATAATAAAGATTGTGCAAACGTGAGTGAATTGTGTTCTCTTGAGAAGGCAGGAGTGCTGTGAGTTATACCTAATATGAAAATATCAATGGACTCGATTATTTATAAGCTTTTCACCGGTCAGACTCAATTTTCAAAGGTTTGTGTTCAATCCAAAATAATATTTGCAATAATCGTTTATCTCGGAAATTTTACATAAATATACACTATCAATGGAGATTTATTTTTTCGATAATATGCTAAACAATTTAGTTCAAAAACATAAATTTCACCGAATACGCGATATAATTATAACCAGAATGAGTTAGAAATAAATGCAAAAACATCGATGTACGGGGACACTGTAAAGGGAAATACATCAACGCTCGATCATCGTTGCGCGGCAAGCCAAGAACGCTTGTCGAAACGAGATATTCACGGCGGCGTCGAAAATCCTCCCCTCTACTACAATACATCCTAGCCAGCCTTCCTGTACGTGCACTCACACACACCACTCCGAGCTATGCCTGTACGCAAGCGGTTCAATGCGGCCGAGAATTTGCTTTAGGATACCCGGTATACGCTAAACGAGCAAAAACGACGGCGTCTTTTCCACGTCGACCACGAGGCGTCGCCTATGCACGACCAACGAATGAGAAGCAGCCGGAATGGCCGATATACGGTTCTGTATCAATCTCCCTACTCATCTCTGGTGGATGTAACGGGGGATGGTCGAAACTTCCACCCGTCCGGCGCGCCATCTAGTCCGACATTACCGTCTAGACTCAACTACGTCCCCACTGTGGATGACCGGGCAGAGCTCTGCACGCGACCGAACAGTGGGTCTCAACCTTTGGCCGCTAATCCACTTTGTATGACAGCATATAAATATTTCGTACAAACAACTGCAGTCGATCAGACTTTATTTGACACAATATGAAATTTTCATTAAATACGAAAAAAAAATTCGCTGATCCGCCACTTTTTGGGATATCGATTTTTTCCTACGTGGCGATGTAAACCTAAATGTTTCTTGCTACGTCTCAACTAAGGTGGTCGGGTCAGGTCGATCACGATGGCGAAATAACGATTCAGGGTTAACTATGTATAAGGTTTATTCGGTGTCCAAATTTATCGTACATATCCGTTGCCGTGCGTACCGAGAGTCCTCTCTCGTTGTTCTCCCGGCTCGTGCTCCGAAACGGCCCGGGGTGGGGGAACGCGTGTCGTGCCCCGCGTAACGTCGTACTCTTGTCGCGGTACGCGCATACATCACAATTCCTCCCCTGTTTTAGTTGAGCTTTGTCCCTCCGTTTTATGCTTCGCGGTTCTATCTGAGCGACGCACCGGTTTTATAATTTGATCGGTGTGCCGTTTCATCGTTGTACCAGTTTCAGTTCTTACTTCGAATGTCGACGGGGACAGCGTTTTGGTGATTTCAGCTTCGATACGTTTTCCGCCGGTTGTCCCGTGGTTGTCGATCATGACTAAGTCGCCTGGCTTGAGTGCTACATTCCGTGGATGCGGGTGAGCGGCGATCTGCGCTTGTTGTTTATCGTAAACCCGGTTTCTCAAATTCGGTCGTAAAAGGTCGAACCGCGTTCGAAGTTCTCGCTTGTAAAACAACCACGCTGGTGTTTTACCCGTTGTGCAATGAGGTGTGCTGCGATAATCAAACAGGAAACTGTTTACTGCACGTTTTACGCTTTTCCCCCCTTGAACAATTTTTGATACTTTATCCTTAAAAGTGCCGACAAAATTCTCCGCGGCTCCGTTGCTGGCCGGATGATATGGCGGTGCGAAACTTTGCTTGACGCCTCGCTCTTTCAAAAATTCCTTAAATTCACCTGATGCGAACTGTCTTCCATTGTCTGTTACTATATGATTCGGCAACCCGTGTCTCGCAAATAAGGTCTCACATACCTCAATCAACGCGCTTGCTTTCGTATTTTTTCCAAAGTTAATTACCTCTGGCCATTTTAAGTGCGCATCCACAGCGACTAAGTACATATCGCCGTGAAACGGGCCTAAGAAATCCAAATGGATGCGATCCCAAGTTTTTTCTGGCCATGGCCATGGCGTTAGTGGTGCGTGGGGTGGCGATTTATTATTTTCTACACAGACTTTACAACTTTTTGCTACATTTTCGAGATCCGCGTCGATATTCGGCCACCACACGTACGATCTCGCCAACGCTTTCATTTTGACGATACCCAAATGTGACGCATGGAATTCGTCAACCAGACCCGGCTGTAAAGATTCCGGTATAATAATTCTGTTGCCCCAGAATAAACAACCCTCCTCTAATGAGATTTCATTCCTTTTGATGAAAAAACTGCGCTCTATTATTGACGGGTCCTTACAATCGTTTGGCCATCCGAAGATACAGTATTTCATTATTTTACTTAATACCCCGTCCTTTTTTGTTTCATCGCACACTGCATGGGAGTCTAAATTAGTCATGTTTGACTTCACATAATACATGGGTGTAAAATCTGAATCAAATACGTTTGTGGTATCGTTAATTGGTAATCTCGACAATGCATCGCAATTTCCGTTTTGTTCCGATTTTATCGTCTCTATTTTGTACTTAAAGCCCGATAGGAAATATGCCCATCGCTGCAGCCGAGACGCTGCTGTTAACGGTATGCCTCGTTTTGGGCCAAATATTATTTCTAATGGCTTATGATCTGTACGCAGTATTATATCATGGCCGTAGACAAAATCGTAAAATTTCATAAAACCGAAAACAATTGCGCCCGCTTCTTTGTCTATGATTGCACGACTTCTTTCTTTTTTCGGAATTAGTTTTGATGCAAATGCGATTGGCCTTTCTGTACCATCTTTGAATTTGTGCGATAAGATCGCCGACAGTCCATAATTTGACGCATCACACGCTAAGACTAACTGCTCTTTTGGGTCGTAGTGCGCGAGTACCCGTGGTGGGATCATTTCATTTTTCACCCAGCCGAAAGCTTCTTCACATTCGTTATTCCACTTAAATTCCTCTTTATTGGCGCAGTCAAATAGTGGTTTCAATTTGTCGGCCCTATGTTCTAAAAATCTCGCGTAAAAATTTATGAGAACCAAGAATGACGCCAGCTGTTTGCTGTTTTCTGGTCTCGGCGCTTCGTACATCGCCTTCACTTTTGATTTTGCTTTGTGTAAACCGTTTTTGTCTATCACGAATCCTAATACTTCTATACGCTCTTTGAAAAAATCACATTTATTCTCGTTTAAACGTAGGCCGCGCTCTTCTAATTTTTTACACACCAAACGTACATTTTCTATATGCTCCTCGTTTGTAGGTCCGGTCACGAAAATATTATCGATGTACGCAATCGTATTTGGAATCCCTTGCAAACATTCGTCCATGATTTGTTGGAATTCACCCGGTGCTGGTGCCGTGCCCTCGGTCATCTTTGTATATCTGAACAGTCCTACGTGCGTCGTAACTGTCAGCAAATTTCGTGATTCTTTCACTATCGGGATTTGCATGTACGCATGCGGAAGGTCAAGTTGTGAATATGTCACACCTTTTTGCAGGACATTAAAAATGTCTTCAATTTTCGGAAATGGGCGTTTCGTAACTTCGATGTACGGATTAACTGTTACTTTGAAATCGCCGCAGATGCGAACCTCGCCGCTCGCTTTCAAAACCGGTACTATCGGCGTAGCCCAATCGCTTGACTCTACGCGTTCTAGATGACCTAGCGAAACTAACCTTTCGATTTCACGCTCGATTTTCTCTTTCAATGCAAACGGTGCATGCCTTGGTCGTAACGCTATCGGTTTTGTGTCTTTTTCCAAATGTAACTCGATCTCTTTTTTATTATATAATCCGGGTGTATTACCGAAAAGTTCTTTGAATTCGTCTAAGATTTTTCCTTTCGCATTTTCTACGTCTAGCTTTAAGAGCGCGTTCGTATTGTGTTTTCCAGTAATATCTGAAAACTCCAGCGGCCACAGACCGAATTCCGCGAGCCACTGTCTTCCAATTAATGGTGGTCCACTGCCGCGTAGGACCAAACAATTCAAATTTCTGTTCTTCTCTAGCAATTTCACTCTCAGATTTCTAAGTTGGCCCAGTGGCACCATAGGACTTTGTTCATAATTAACTAAGCTTGTACTTGCTTTATCTATTTTGCAATCCTTAAAATATTTATCTACGCATTTTTCAGATATTACTGTAAAGTACGTACCCGTATCGACTTCCATTGGGACTACTTTCCCGTTAATTTCAATATCTAAGTATTTCGGCTCCGCTTTAATTAAATTGTAACAGCTGTTTGCGCTACCTGTTTTCACATTAATCACGAAAAATTCTGCGTTATTGTTTGTCGCCGTGCTGCAACTGGCCTCGTCTGGCTCAGCACTCTCTTCCAGGAACTTGTTGGACGTCTTCTTGTTGCTGGAGCGGCACGCCTGCAGCAGGTGTCCCTTCTTGCCGCAGCCATGGCAAGTTGCGCCCCGATATTTGCAGTTGCCTGCAAAATGCCCGGCTTTCCCGCAGCAGTAGCACTTCCTCTCGTTCGGGTCACTCTCGTTCTGTGCTTGTCGGTTTTTATGGCTATTCTGCCATTGCCCTTTTCCTTTACCACTGTGCCTGCGCCATCGTTCCATGGCGAATACCTCTTCTTTTGCGTTATTTTTCCTCAATGTTTTTTCTGCGCCTGCGGCATTTTTTTCAGCGCTCTCACGTGCGAGGGCTTCCTTCAAAGCGTTGTCGAATGTTAAATTCGATATCTTGAACATCTCAATTCTCGTGTTTTCGTCGTGCACTCCGCAGACGAACTGGTCACGCAGCGCGTCGTCAAGATTTTCGAATTCGCAGAACCTTGATAATTTTCTCAGTCTCGCTGCAAACTCCGCTATCGTCTCGTTCTCGGTTTGATTCGCCCTGTTAAACGTGCACCTCTCCATCACCTTCGACGGCTTTGGATTGATATGGCTCGACATCAGTTCGATCAGAGTTGCATAGTCCTTCGTTGCAGGCTTAACCGGAGCACATAAATTCCGAAACAAAATATATGCTTCCTCGTCCACACTTGTCAACAACGTTGCAGTTTTCATATCGTTTTCAGTTTTTCTCAACTGGAAATGCAACTCAAGTCTTTCTATAAACGCTTCCCAGTCATCAGTATTTAGCTTGAATTCAATTTTCGACCTTGACGCCATGTCGTCGTCCGAATCGACACTATCGTAATCTGTGATACCGACTTCTTGTGGCTTAACCTTCTCACTTTTTAGTGGGTTTACAGCAATTTCTTTAGCGGCTTTTCTTTCCTCAATTTCTTTCCGCACTATTCCAATGAGTTTTTCTCTCAACGAATCGCGTTTATCCTCATCGGTGCACACAATACCACGTTTTTCTAATTCTACAATTAGTTCTGATTTCGATAGGTGCTGCGCCTGTCCGAGCGTCAGCTGAGTCTTCGTATGTTCAATGCTCTTCGCGTTTTGCTCTTCTGAGTCACGCATTTATTCGTGTTACGCACTCATGTATAGGTTTACACTTATACCTCGATACGCCCAGGTACGGTTTTGCCACACTGATTTGCACAATACGCGCTGGTCGAACTGCTAACCCCCACTGTACATCGCTATGCGTGGTCTCTGTCGACCGCACGCCACGTGCTCACACTTTCATTTCCTTCCGACTGCGAGTAAGAATCGTTATTTCCCGAATACGCACCTGATGAGTTCCCTGAGCTCAGGTGTCACGCTCACACTCTCTGGCCCTCCGTGTGGCCAATTACAGCGAAAAACCAATTTGGAGCAGAACGAGCAGCTCCTTGGCTAACCTTACACTTTGCACGTGGCCGCTCGCTTCCGGTCCGTCTCGCTGTAATCCGCTCCCGGCACCGCACTTTACACTATTCCCTTACTTCGTATACAACAAACATGTACTTAATTTATCCTCGTCGCCAGTTGCTACGTCTCAACTAAGGTGGTCGGGTCAGGTCGATCACGATGGCGAAATAACGATTCAGGGTTAACTATGTATAAGGTTTATTCGGTGTCCAAATTTATCGTACATATCCGTTGCCGTGCGTACCGAGAGTCCTCTCTCGTTGTTCTCCCGGCTCGTGCTCCGAAACGGCCCGGGGTGGGGGAACGCGTGTCGTGCCCCGCGTAACGTCGTACTCTTGTCGCGGTACGCGCATACATCACAATTTTCAACAAGTGTTTCTAAATATCATCAGAGAGGCAGAAACGGCGGCGGCAGCTGTTACGTCCCCGTAACGCCACCACACAGACGCCTGAAGCTGCAACCCTCCAAACACAGGCGCGAGTGTATGGCCTTCTTCAAGGGGCGTACAAAGATATAAGGGAGGGGGTTCTTGAGCCTTCAGCTCGAAAAGATAAGACTCTTCCCACCTTTTTGCATAAAACTAAGAAGTGGGAAACGGGAAATTTTAACCAATGAGATACAAAGAAAATTTGCCCTTTCCCACCCTTACCACTAGCTTCGTAGTTAAAAGCGAAACGCGTCTTAGAGAATAAGAAGGTGGGAGACGGTGTTTTCAACCAATAATAAATAAGGAAAACTACCCTCTCCAACCTGGTTAAATATTTTGTGTGGACCCGAAATTGTATAAAAGGGCCACACACGCGTCTTTTACTGAGTAATTATTCAACCTCCGACGTCGCAACATCTCTTAAAATCATTTCGGGCCCAGTCCCAACTAATAAATATTTTCAAGTACAATTCGAAGAAAAAGGACTCTAACTTTTGTAAGTTTCCTCTCAATCCTCTTTCCAACTACCAAACTACCCCTTGTGAGTAACGCGTACCCACGCGGACTCTCATCTCCTAACCCGAAGGTAACGCGTACCCACGCGGACCTTCATAAAATCCAAATCCGAGAGTAACGCGTACCCACGCGGACTCTCATCCCAAATCCGAGAGTAACGCGTACCCACGCGGACTCTCATCCCAAATCACGGGAGTAACGCGTACCCACGCGGACTCCCATTCTTTTACTTATTAAATTAACACTAGTTTTAGATATAAAGGTAACGCGTACCCACGCGGACCTTTATCACACACACACTAACCCATACATACATTTTACACTTTATTCTCAATAAATATCTCAAATATATATATAAAAATAACACTTTATTCTGAATCAAACCGTCAGCCCGTATCCCTGACCAATTAGCATTTGCTAAGGTCAAAAACAGGGCAATTCCAATATATTGTTACGCCGGACGTAACACAGCGAGGAGTAACATTTTTTCCCTCGAAATTCATCAGAAAGTTCAACGTCATGTGTGGACAGCTGCCTTATCACTGCAAATATACCCTCCCTTTAAGATAAGTAAAAACGATTTTTTTCCTTCTTATTTATAACTTTTTTTTGTTTAGTTGCATAATTTAATATGATGGCAATTGTTGTTTTTTAGGTGTAAAGAGATAAAGATTGAACGGGGACGCAAGGAATCCATCGGAATCAATCGACGACGGGCTCATTGCTGGGGAGTTAACCAGTTTTAAAGGTAAATAAAAGTGAAAGTAAACTTCTTTTCCCAAAATCTTTCATACTAATTTCTTTTGTTCGGCAATTTATTATATTTTTTTCATAATTTTTCATATTTGTAGGTGCGGACCAGAGCACCGCATGGAGGAAATACAAATCGACAATCAGATTAAATATTTAAATATTTTATACCCAATTTTTTTATAACAATTTTGAGATTATATATGAGTCCATAAAATTATAAATGTTGTATGTATATTAATATACGTCAACATTTTTATGTACGAATTCAAGTGAGAATTGCATTTTTTTTCATTAACTCTCGTGGTAAATATATATGTATATTGAGAAAAGTATATAAAAAATTAACCCTTATAACATATACCACTGTTTGCGGTATACGCCCCCTCCAAACTCCCCCCTGCACTCCTGCGAAATTGTTTCTCGGCGATTGACGACGATGGAGCCATATGGTTCATTTGAAAAATAAAAAAAATCTATATTTAGAAACATTTAGATTTACATCGCCACGTTGGAAAAAATCAATATCCCAAAAAGTGGCGGATCAGCGAATTTTTTTTTCGTATTCAATGAAAATTTCATATCGTGTCAAATAAATTCTGATCGACTGCAGTTGTTTGTACGAAATATTTATATGCTGTCATACAAAGTGGATTAGCGGCCAGAGGTTCAGACCCACTCAAGGAGACTAGAGGACAGGAGACCGAACTATGGTTACGGAAGATGGGACGAATCCTGAGATCCAATGTTAGTTCCGTGAGTGGCCAAAGCAAGCGCAAGTGTCGCAGCGAGGGCCTCGGAGGTCCTCGCTATGCCTAGAGTGGGGAGAGCACGCGATATTAAGGTGGTCGGTACCCCCCGTCGTAAATACAGCTGATCAGACCCGTTTTGAGTAAAGTGACAGGCGGGACGTTGCCTCTATTTCGATTACCACGAAAATCAGTAAGTATTGTGTGGATAAATAGTTTCAGATTTGAAACTGTATGAACCCCGAACTATAGCTCTGCGATTAATTCTAATTTCGTTAAACTTGATTGTTAATTTTCATTATCTATATATGTATAATAGAGAAGTGAATAAAGAAATTAATTTTTCTTTTAGGTTAAGTTGATCCCACGGTTGATCTTCCTTAACGATTTCTTAACGAAATTAGAATTAATCGCAGAGCTATAGTTCGGGGTTCATACAGTTTAGAATCTGAAACTATTTATCCACATAATACTTACTTATTTTCGTGGTAATCGAAATAGAGGCAACGTCCCGCCTGTCACTTTACTCAAAACGGGTCTGATCAGCTGTAGTTGCGCCGGGGGGTCGCAAATACGGAGGGTCACCCTCCACCCCTATACCGCGTGCTCTCTCCACTCTAGGCATAGCGAGGCCCGCCGAGGCCCTTGCTGCGACACTTGCGCTTGCTTTGGCCACTCTCGGAACTAACATTGGATCTCAAGATTCGTCCCATATTCGTAAGCCCAAATCCCGGCAAGTTCGGTCTCCTGTCCTCTAGTCTCCTTGGACCCACTGTTCGGTCGCGTGCAGAGCTCTGCCCGGTCACCCACAGTGGGGACGTAGTTGAGTCTAGACGGTAATGTCGGACTAGATGGCGCATCGAAGGGGTGGAAGTTTCGACCATCGTATGTAACGGTCGGTGTTCCAGGGAGTGTGCAGCTGTAACGGATTCCGGTACGCGGTTCGCGAACGCGCCGCGAACACAGCGCTGGCTATAGCAAAGCGCGGGCTTCTTCAATATAGGGAGTGTGCAACTTTGCAAGTGGCGCCGTCCTGGTGGCTGTCAGTAGCAGCCACTCGACTCGACTTTTCAAAGAAAACTGCCACCATTCACACGTTATTCATTTATTATTAATAAGAAAATCGAGCATTATTTCACATGCAACTGCGAACTAGTTGATACAAGTTGACAGGCGACACATTTCCAGCCGGCGCTATGCGCGGCGCTTTCGTCGTTGGCCCGTAAGCCCCGCCGCGCTGCACAGTCCCTATAGTGGAAAGACCAATTAATTAGAAAGGTGTGCTGACTATAATTAAATGTAAACCTCTATGTACCAGAATTTAAGATAACCATGTAACAAAATTATCTTAACAAATACATAATTGTTCTATTATGATCGCAACTATTATATACTGTAACGGGACAACCGGTGCTAAGCCGCTCCAACGACCAGGAGAACATGATTGTAACGCAAGCGACGCGTGCACATCCGTCCATACCATAATCTCGCGATATCGATATCGAGCGAGATCGCAGGCGGGCCAAAAAGGTGTGGAACAAAGCCTACGCCCCGCCCCAATTTCCAAACCGGCCCACCAGACTACCTTACCGAGCGAGGAACCCGTATATTGACTAAACATAAATCACCTAAAACCATAATTATGTTTCAGTGCATTCTGTATTAATTATTATAATTAATCTCAACCACCAACACAATAACCAGGCCTCACCTCGCCAACAAAAACCAAAATTAACAACTAACTACAAAAGGAACGAGTAAAACATAAATAATGATACAACAATCACAAAAGAAGAATAAACCTTCGCCACAGAACTCCTGCAACTCGAACACTCCGGCTAAATACGAGCGAGCAGGAAAATCGACAAAGAAAAACAAGAATGGCTCCATTATTTAAACAAATCATTAAACCATTAACGACAGGGGAAATTACACCGAGATACGAGGTTGACAACAATAACCAATCACGGGCTGACACGTCAAATCAGGCGATTATATAACGATCGCGTGATCTCATCCCTACTCCATAAAATTTGTACCCCACCTAAAGGGTGTTATATAAGAGACCACGTGACATGGCGTGATCCCATCCCTACTCCCATATAATTCAACCCTTCCATGGCGACGCTTCCCGCAAAAACCGAGAGGGCCCGCGAGATATAAAAGCAGCAACCCCGGAACCGGGGCTTCACTTCATTTTTCAATTACGTACTTTGCAACATATTTATGTCTGAACGATTAATTCTCAGCATCTTTAATTATTTATTAACGATCGTAAGATCTAAAACTAAACTCTTGTGGCTCTGATAACGCTTAACGTGAATACAGTTTTTCATTGAGCTTAGTAAAGCATCACACTGTATATCAGGCCAGTAGAATCATTTAAATCTTTTTCGTAAATTAATTACCTGATAACGCTTAACGTGAATACAGTTTTTCTTTGAGCTCAATAAAGCATCACACTGTATATCAGGCGTGTAGATTCATTTAAATATCATTCGTAAATCAATTACCCGATAACGCCTGCGGTGAATACGCGATTTTCTAACACATTTACGAAGACCGCGTATATCGGGTGACATACGAATAGACGAAAATATTAAATAAAAATTTAGCCCTGCTGTTTGCTCGTCGCCGCCAACTATTGCAGTTGTGGGGAAACGATCAAACAGTAAGTATCTCTACGCTGATCCCCGATTATTGCTATCGGGCTTTCAGCCACCCATCCTTTCCTTTAATGAGGACGTCACTAATATCCCTCGCGTCGAATCGAGCCGATGATGATGAGCCTATGTTCGAAGTCTCTCGACTCGTGAATTAAAAGCAACTCTGAGGCAAATTTTATCCCATCCTAAACGCCACACGTCGGGTCACGATCAAACGCGCTTATAAGATAGTTTATGAACCGCGTCTAAAATTGTATAAAAACGTATGAGAATAATTATCTGGCGGAGAGCGCCTCCCCCAGAAAACCTCAAAACGTTTCAATACATTAGGCCGGCTTAAAAAAACTTTTCTTTTTCTTTCGATCAAAATACATTCACGCCAAAGTATCTTCCATCAAGAGAATCGTGTCCAAAAATGAGCCCGATCGGACCATTTTTAGGGGTCGCGCAAGATTTTTCTAGTTTTCCCATTTGATCAACATGGGAAGAACGAAAAGTTTCCGTTCGAAAAATCGTAACTCCGCCAATTTTATAGTTACATTGATCCGATAAGTTCAATTTAAAAGCTCTTGAAAAACCGCTTAAAATGACGTGCGGACCTTTGAAATCCGATTGCAACTTCCGTCGATAATTACTTACGAAACAACAAAATTATTGATGGAAGTTGCAATGGGATCGCAAAGGCCATTTTAAGCGGGTTTTCAAGAGCTTTCAAATGGAACTAACCGTATCAATGTAACTATAAAATTGGCGGAGCTACGATTTTTCGAATGGAAACTTTTCGTTCTTCCCATGTTAATCAAATTGGAAAACTAGAAAAATCTTGCGCGACCCCTAAAAATGGTCCGATCGGGCTCATTTTTGGACACGGTTTTCTTGATAAAAGATACGTTGGCGTGAATGTATTTTGATTGACAGAAAAAAAAAAGTTTTTTCTTCAAGCCGGCCTAATATATATGAGGCATTGCATGCCGTTTCGAACGGTCAAAAAGTTGTCCACTCTCAAAAAGATTGAAATTTTGTCAAAGTATTTAATTATATGAAAACAAGTAGTGTACGTTTTTTCAAAATTTTTGGATCGCATTTTTTTGAGTTTTTTAAAATCTCGAAATTTTCTAAGTACCGTTATATCTTGAAAGCATACGATTAAGCAGAAAAATGTTTCAGGCAAAAAAGTTGCATTTTTACATAAGCTTCGTGGAAATTCCTTTTTCTGAATTTTTCGAGTCTAAAAAATGACCATTTTCATAAAAAATCTACAACAATAATTTTTTTCAGTCGGTACGTCATTTTCGATTTATCTAGAAAAATTTCAGAAAATACTTCGAAATGTGCACAATAGACACGTATTTTTTTAAAGATGGCTTGATTAGTCGTTCTAAAGCTATGCTTTATTTTATTAACAAATTTGTTTTTAAATTCTTTTAGAAAAATTAATTATTATCGAAAATAATACTCTCCCAAATTGTTTCTCTCAAATTTTGAGATAAGAGTACATCGACAATAATAATATAAATGTTTTGGCGCTTATTAGAGCATAGTTCATCGGTAACGTAGATGGAACTGGATCGATCTCGTTCGAAAGCTACGCTCTATAATCAGTCGTTTGAAATATTCAATGATTGAATTAATAATTTTCTGTCGTAACATTATATTTTTCCCTTATTGTTATAAACATTAATTCAAATGTCAGAACTGAGAAAAAGTGAAGCATCTATGCTTTTTTTCCCAGTTCTTACATTATGATAAATGTGAAGCATCTATGCTTCACTTTTTCCAAGTTCTGACATTAGGATTAATGTTTACAACAATAAGGGAAAAATAGAATGTTAAGGCAGATAATTATCAATTGATTCATTGCATTTTTTAAACGAGTGATTATAGAGCGTAGCTTTCGAACGAGATCAATGAAATTCCATCTACGTTACCGATGAACTATGCTTCAATAAGAACCAAAACATTCATATTGTTATTGTCGATGTACTCTTATCTAAAAATTTGCGAAAACCATTTGGGAGAGTATGATTTTCGATAATAATTGATTTTTCTAAAAGAATTTAAAAAAAAATGTATTAATAAAATAAAGCATAGCTTTAGAACGACTAATCGAGCCATCTTAAAAGAAATACGTGTCTATTGTGCACATTTCGGAGTATTTTCTAAAAATTTTTGAGATCAATCGAAAATGACATACCGACCGAAAAAAATTATTTTTTTATATTATTTATGAAAATGGTCATTTTTTAGACTCGAAAAATTCAGAAAAATCAATTTTCACGAAGCTTATGTGAAAATGCAACTTTTTTGTCTGGAACATTTTTCTGCTTAATTGTATGCTTTCAAGATATAACGGTACTTAGAAAATTTCGAAAATTTTGAAAAACTCAAAAAAATGTGAACCAAAAATTTTGAAAAAATGTACACTACTCTTTTTTATATAATTAAATAATTTGACAAAATTTAATTTATTTTGAGAGTGGACAACTTTTTGACCGTTCGAAACGGCATGCAATGCCTCATATATATGTATATATTAGGGCGGCTTGAAAAAAAACTTTTTTTTTTCTTCAACCAAAATATACTCACGCCAAAGTATCTTCCATCAAGAGAATTGTGTCCAAAGATGAGCCCGATCGGAATATTTTTAGGGGTTGCGCAAGATTTTTCTAGTTTTCCCATTTGATTAACATGGGAAGGGCGTCAAGGTCCCATTCAAAAAATCGTAGCTCCGCCAATTTTATAGGTACGTTGATCTGGTTAGTTTCATTTGAAAGCGCTTGAAAAACTGCTTAAAATGACGTGCGGACCTTTGTGACCCAATTGCAACTTCCGTCGATAATTTTATTTTTCCATAAATATGTTGTTCTATTCCGGTACAGACATACCGAGTGTCGCATTTTTATTTATACTTCAGGTTTCCACGAAAAAAAAAAGAGTACAATCGAATAGAAATTCAATTAGGGTTTGAAGGAGGACTTCCGAAAAAATAAATTTTCCAACAATTCCAAAATGGCAGCGCTATGGTAGACAACATATTGGTTTAAAATGGAAACCATGTGTTTAAAAAATCTTAAAAATAATTCTCGTTAATACTTACAACTTTTGTATGAGTCATTTTTGGCTCCGTAGAATTCCGCGCGGAATTAAGCCCGATCCGACTATTTTAAGGGGTCGCCTCGATTTTTTTAAATATTTACATTTGAATAACACGGCGCAATAATTTAATTGTCGAATGAACGTGAATCGATGAAAATGAGTTTTAACAAGATAAATTACGAATGATTGCGTTGCAGTAGGGTCACCCGAAGTGACGAAAATCAAATAATAATATAAGAAGAGAGAATTAACAACATTTTATCACAGACGAATATTATTAATTTTAATGATTTTGTGGATCAAATTTTTTTCACTTAGATCCTGATAATAATAACAACAACAACAACAACAAAAATGATAATAATAATAATAATAATTATTATTATTATTATTATATATATAATAATAATAATAATTATTATTATTATTATTATTATTATTATTAAATAATAATAGAATAAAAAACCGAAATCTACGCGGACGAAGTCGCGGGTAAAAGCTAGTAATATAATATTATTATTATTATATTATTATTATAGGGAAAAAAATGGCGGCAGCGACGCAGTGAAGACGCGTCCCCGTGTGAGGTGCTAAAAAATTTTCGTTTTGTAGAAAAAGCAAAGTGTATAGAAGAAGTGGAGTGAGAAAAAAGTTACAGAAAGCTACGAGGTTAGGAGAGAGAGTGTAAAGAATGGCCATGGAAAATGCTAACGCGGATGAGAGGTCGTACCAAGGTAGCAGTTTGGGACCCCCGCGGGCGAGTCAAGGACCGAGCCAATCGGTGAGCGGCACGCTGACCCAATCGGACGATCACGATGGGAGCGATGTCGAGGTACAGGGGATAGAAGAAGAAACGGGCGAAAAGAGGAAGAGGGGGCGCCCAAGGAAAAAGTCGGAGAACAACGGGGATGTTAGAGACTTTTTACTTCAGGGAATGGCAACCATGAGGCCGCGGGTGGTGCATTCGCCGCCGCCAGCGCCTCCGACGGCAGCGACTTCAGCGCCAGTGGCCAACCGAGGGGTTTCTATGGAGCTCGGAGAGTCAATTGTGTGCGTAAGTGACGAACGCGTGATGGAGCGAGCGGAAGAAGTTTCAGACGAAAACGAAGAGCAAATACGTGACAAAAGTGGCGAAGCTGACGAAAAAGTGAACCAAAGTTGGGAAAGGGGGATGGAGCGATATATGATGGAGAGTGTAAAAAAAATCTTAGAGAAAATAACAGAAGAGTCTAAAGAGGTTAGGTTGCTGCTAACCGAGACGGAGAACAAACACGAAGAAAGAATTGCAGAAATAATGGATTTTATGGGAAGAAGTATGAGAAGCAGAGACGAAAGGCACAAGGAGGAGGTCAACTGGTGGAAAGAGAAGGTAGGAGAACTCGAGGAAAGATGCAGGGCGCTGGAAGTGAGAAACAGATGTGGAGCATGCGAAAGTGACACAAGGGAAAAGAAGCGGCCCAGGGCCAGTAACGACAATAATAACAACAACGATGTCGAGTTCAACAATAACTATAATAATAACAGCATAGGAGAGCACGACAGAGTTACATATGCAAAAAAAGTCGGTAGAACAAACGTGAATTTGGGCAAGGAGGATAGAAACACCGAAGCAGGTAGACAGCGGGATGACAGAACAGAAAGAGAACGAGAGAGAAATGGAAGAGAAATGCCAATTCAGAAGAAAAAAAGATCGGACGTCACTCGCGTACTAGAGAAACGGCCAGCGCCGCTGAATCAAGAAGATTTTAGGGTCGAACTAAACCGCAGGAAGGAGAGAAGCTATAACGTGTGTGTGCGGTATAGGGAATCAACGGAGACACGCACGAAAAGAAATGTTATTGAAGCCATAGAAGACAGATGTGATTTAAGCCTTAAGAGGACGACAAGAGAAGTTTACGCGAGGCGGGAGATGGTTATTCTGAATTTTAAAGACATGAAGGACAAGGAGAAGCTGCTGAAAAGGAGGACCGCACTCAAGGGCACACAAATCTGGCTGGATGACGACCTCACGAAGAGACAGGCTGAAGTACGGAAATGGATCCTTAAAGTCGCTGAGTTCGAAAAAAACGCGGGGAATGAGGTAGAGATACGGAATGCGAGGCTGAGGGTTGGTCAGGTCTGGTGGATTTGGAGTGAGGAGAGAGGGGAACTGGTAAATTTTCGAGTATGAAGTGTCAGGCTAAAAAAAGTGGTGAAGGAGAACACGAAAATATACAACGAAAAGATGAGTCTGACACGGAAGAAAGAAAAATACCAACAGCAAGAGCGTCGGAGAAGGAAGTCCTTGAAGCAGAAACACCATCGGAGGAAGCTGCAATCGTAAATGTATCAAGAAGTGTAGAAGATGGAAGAAGAAAGAAGAGCGAAGGGAAGAAAGGGGCAAAAAACAATAATACATGTACGATGGGAGAGGAAATGAGAGTAATTTTGTGGAATGTGGCGGGAATTTTCAAGTTAGGAGAAGCGTGGAATTTTTTAGAAAGTTTCGACATAGTAATTTTGCAAGAAACGTGGATTGAAAAAAAAAATGAAGAGTCCTGTAAGAGACATTTAAGTGCGAAATTCAAATGGTACTTTAAGGGCGCAATCAAAGAGTGCCAGAATACCCGAGGGAGAGCAAAGGGAGGGCAAATGGTCGGAATTAAAATAGAGCAGAGCGGGTACTGGAGAATCGAGTTATGGGAGCATGGTTTTATCATAGGGAGCAGACGAGAAAGAGGCGAAACAGTAATTATTACGGTATATAATAACACAGGGATAAGAAAATTGGAAAAATCGTTAAAAACGGAAATAGAGGATAACGCAGGGAAATTTGAGAATGTGTTAATAATAGGTGATCTCAATGCTAGAATAGGGGAACTCCAGGGTAGGAATGAAGGAGGGTTGGAGGAGGATGGGAGAGAGTTTAGAAGGTCGGAAGATAAAAAAGTAAACACAGAGGGGAAAAGATTGTTAGCAATCCAAGAGGAGTTAGGGCTAAAAATAATGAACGGAAGGATCGAGGGAGACAGAGAAGGAAAAATCACGTTTGTGGGGGGAAAAGGGGAATTTTGTGGATCTGTGATAGATATGGTATTGATGTTAGATAGGGGTAAACAGGAAGTCTTGAAGTGGTTGAAAGTAGAAACTAGAATAGAATCAGACCACTTACCAGTTACATTTGGGCTGGGGGGTTGCATGCCAGATCAGCAGGTACTTGATGACGAAGAAGGATTCGTAGATGTGGACGTGGGGAGGATAAAATGGAATGAAGAGGTCGCGGAAAAATACATAGAAGAAGTAGGAAATTTAGGACGCAGAGATAATGAGGAAGGAGATTGGGAGCAGATTAAGGAAGACATTTGCAACGCAGCGGAGTTAGCAGGGATGAAAGAACAAAAAAGAGGAAAGGCGAAGAGGAAGCTGGCAAAATGGTTCGATGATGATTGTAGAGAGCAGAGGGACAAATTATGGAAGACACTGAAAGAATTTCTGAAAGACAAAAATATGAACAAAAAAAGAGAATTGAACGCTGAAAGGAGGAAGCTCCGTGCAACGTACAATAAGGCAAAAGAAAAATGGGCTTTGAAGATGTGGGAGGAAATTAACGAGGCTAAGGATATGTCGAGATGGTGGACAGCGGTCAATAAATTCAGATGTAAATATAATGGGGCGATAAATAATAAAATCAACGGTAGAGACTGGGTAGAACATTTTGAAGGACTGCTGAACGGAAGCATAAACGGAGTGGAGATTGAGAATGAGGTTGGGGTGGATGAGGAACGAGACGAAGGGAAAGCGGAGGAGGACGAAGAAAGCAGAGAAAGGGAATGGTATTTCTACAAGGAGTTCAGTAAAAAAGAACTGAAGACAGCGATAGGGAAAATGGCTTGCGGAAAAGCACCGGGCGAGGATGGAATGGTGGTCGAATTATTTAAAGCATTGCCAGAAAATCAAAGAGAAAAATTAAGGGGAGCTTTGAATAAAATATGGCGGGGAAATATGATACCAACAGGATGGGAAAAAGCACGAATAGCGCCGATATATAAGAAAGGCGAAAAAGAGATGGCAGCTAATTGCAGGGGAGTATCGCTTTTGGATGTCGGATACAAAATAGTTACTAAAATGATGACTACTAGGTTGGGCGCATGGATGGAAAAGAACAATAAGTTAAGAGAGAGTCAGGCAGGCTTCAGAACCGGACGAGGTACTAGGGATCAGATATTTACGCTCAACGCGCTTATAAATAACAGATTGAAACATAAAGGAGGGAAGCTGCATGTGGCATTTATAGATTTTAAAGCGGCCTTTGATATGGTGAACCGAAATACCTTGATGGAGAAATTAGAAAAAATAGGGATTAAGGGAAACATGCTGAAGCTAATCAAAGAAATATATAAGGAGACAAAAGCGGCGGTCCAGGTGACAGGAAAGGTAACAAGGGATTTCATCACAAGGAAGGGGGTGAGGCAGGGATGCGCGTTGAGTGCTCTACTTTTCGACATTTATGTGGATGACCTTGAGGAAAGATGGGAGCGCAAAAATGAGGGGGGATCAGTGATCGGGCGGGAAAAAATTTTTGCAATTAAGTATGCAGACGATGTGGCTGCTGTGGCGGAGACGGCAGAAGGGCTCAGAAGCATTCTGAAGGATCTGGAAAGGTGGGCAGCTAAAAATAGTATGGTAGTTAATGCAAAGAAAACGAAGGCCATGATTTTTAGAAACGGAGGAAGAGTTCGAAAAGAAGATAGATGGGAAATTAGTGGGGAGAACGTGGAGATAGTGAAGGAATTTCAATACCTCGGGTATTGGTTTTCGACGAAAAACGCAATTGGAATACACGGAAAGAAGACGGCGGGAAAAATGCAAAAAGCGGCCAACGCGGTATGGGGGGTATGGAAACGAGCAAGACGAAACCAAATCGGAGATAGACTCTACCTGATGGAGTCGATGGTTAGGGCGGGGGCACTATATGGCGTGGAGACGTGGGGTTTCGGAGAGATAGGGAGTTTTGAGCGGATCCAGAATAGGTACTGCAAGATGGCCCTGGGAGTAGCAAAAAACACGCCCAAGTATATATGGAGAATGGAACTCGCAATTCCAACACTAGAATACACAATAAGAGAGAGAGCACTGAGATTCATAGCTGACATCATGGAAATGGAGGACAGAAGGTGGCCCAAGATCTGCTTAATGGAAGAAATAAGAGGCATAGAGAACGGGATGCCGTCCAGGTGGGGGAGGGATCTGGCGAGGGTTTTGCAAAAGTTGGGAATAATGGACTTGATAGACATGGTCAAAGAACAAAGACCATCAGAAGAAATAGCGAAAAAGTATAGCGACGGACTGGATAACCTGAATAATGAAACAATAAGAAACGAGAGAGAGAGAATAGAAAGATCTACGTACTGTAGCAGGTACAAAAAACTAATAGAAGAGGAAGAAAAGCCATGGCAATATTGGGAGGAGCAAGCAGTAAGCGGGAGAGATAAAGAGATGTGGGCGAGAATGAGATGCGGGAACGTAGGAAGAGCGGGAAAGAAAGGGGTAAACGACCATAGGTGTAGACTATGTGGGGCTGACGAGGAGACGATGGAGCACCTAGCAATGTGTGTGAAAGGCCGGGAGCTAGCGGATGAGGAGCTGAAAAAGTATGTGGAAGAGTGGGCGAGAGACTTGAACGAAGATGCAATAGGGGATAAGATTAGTAGAATGCTAAAAGATAAGATTGACAAGCGAATGTGCCAATTTTATAGAGCAATAGAGAAAGCTTGTGGAGAAAGGAGGAGGGTGATTTAGAATTTAAGAAACCATCGTTATAATTCATAGAATATAAGTATTTCCTTTCGTGTCTTTATGTTGTAAAAAGCAAAAACCTGCTGTGCAAATAAAACTCTACTACTACTATTAAATAATAATAATAATTATTATTATTATTATTATTATTATTATTATTATTATTATTATTATTATCATTTTTGTTGTTGTTGTTGTTGTTGTTATTATTATCAGGATCTAAGTGAAAAAAATTTAATCCACAAAATCATTAAAATTAATAATATTCGTCTGTGATAAAATGTTGTTAATTCTCTCTTCTTATGTTATTATTTGATTTTCGTAACTTCGGGTGACCCTACTGCAACGCAATCATTCGTAATTTATCTTGTTAAAACTCATTTTCATCGATTCACGTTCATTCGATAATGAAATTATTGCGCCGTGTTATTCAAATGTAAATATTTAAAAAAATCGAGGCGACCCCTTAAAATAGTCGGATCGGGCTTAATTCCGCGCGGAATTCTACGGAGTCAAAAATGACTCATACAAAAGTTGTAAGTATTAAGGAGAATTATTTTTAAGATTTTTTAAACACATGGTTTCCATTTTAAACCAATATGTTGTCTACCATAGCACTGCCATTTTGGAATTGTTGGAAAATTTATTTTTTCGGATGTCCTCCTTCAAACCCTAATTGAACTTCTATTCGATTGGACTCTTTTTTTTCATGGAAACCTGAAGTATAAATAAAAATGCGACACTCGGTATGTCTGTACCGGAAAAGAACAACATATTTGTGGAAAAATAAAATTATCGACGGAAGTTGCAATTGGATCACAAAAGGTCCGCACGTCATTTTAAGCAGTTTTTCAAGCGCTTTCAAATGAAACTAACCAGATCAACGTACCTATAAAATTGGCGGAGCTACGATTTTTTGAATGGGAACTTGACGCCCTTCCCATGTTACTCAAATGGGAAAACTAGAAAAATCTTGCGCGACCCCTAAAAATATTCTGATCGGGCTCATCTTTGGACACAATTCTCTTGATTGAAGATACTTTGGCGTGAGTGTATTTTGGTTGAAGAAAAAAAAAAAAGTTTTTTTTCAAGCCGCCCTAATATATATATTAGACTGGTCCTTATTGGGTTTTGAAAAAAAAAATCCATGTTGGATCCCCTCCAATCGGTTAAAAATCCTGAAAACAAATTCCCTAATTTTTTCAGATTTTTATTTCATTCCTTTCGTCTCCCTATCATAGGGCTAAGTTTCAAATTGAGGATAATACTAATAATAAAATGATTTGATGCACTTTTCATATAGAACACCCCGAAATAAGAAGAAAATCAGGAATACATTTTTTTTTATCTCGCTTAGGTTTCGAGTTATCGAATTTTCTGTGTGATATTTTTGTCCGAATTTTTTTTTCTTGTTTTTTGTCCGTTTTCTTCGAAGAACTTTTTGTATAGAACACCTTTAAATAAGAAGAAAAACGAACAGAAAATTTTTCGATATTTCGCTTAGATTTCGAGTTATCGAATTTTTTTGATTTAATTTTTACGATTTAAAAATTCAGTCAAAAATAAAACCGAAAAAATTCGACAACTCGAAATCTAAGAAAGATATCAAAAAATGTTGTGCTTAATTTTCTCGTTTTTTACGGTGATCTATACAAAAAGTGCATCGAAGAAACCGGACAAAAAACAAGAAAAAAAAGTCGGAAAAAATATAAACCAAAAATTCGATAACTCGAAATCTAAGCGAGATAAAAAAAAATTTATTCTTGTTTTTTTCCTTATTTTGGGGTGTTCTATACGAAAAGTGCATCAAATCGCGGCGCCATGAATATCGTACTATCCTCAATTTGAAACTTTACCCTAAGATAGGGAGACGAAAGGAATGAAATAAAAATCTGAAAAAATTAGGGAATTTTTTTTTCAGGATTTTTAACTGATTGGAGGGGATCCAACATGGATTTTTTTTCAAAACCCAATAAGGACCTGTCTAATATATATGAGCAAGTCCACCAATTCGAGTACCGGTTTTGGGCGTCGATATCAGCGATCTTTTTGTAACTTTGAGAAACGGAAGCTCCCATTGAGAAATGAACTCTGATTTTTTTTTACATTTTTCCCTTGGTTATTTTCGCTGTAATTGTATGGGTAATTCTGTGAGTTTTTCATGTGTTTTTTTGTTTTCATCAATTTTTCAATGTTTTTTTATAGGGAAAAAAATGAAACGCGACCACCTCTTCTTTGTGAAAAAAGCTTAGCTTTTCGAAAAAAAAAAACAAAAACATTTTTGGGACTTGAAAAATTACTTAAGGCCGCATTTGAAATATAAAAGTCGATTTTTCTCAAAAGGATATATTTAAAAAATTTTGAAAGTATTTTTCTCGAAAAGCTGAGAAAATTTCACGCAATATATGGAAAAATCAAGTTGGGACCTCTGTAATAACTCGTTGAATCACCAAATGTATGACAAAACAACTAAAACCTTAATCAATATTTTTTATTTTCAAATGATTCATAATACTGAGATCAAGAAACCAAAATGATTTAATTAGTTGATAAGTTTCTGCAGGTAATGACGTCAAGTTTTTTTATTTCATCGTATTTTGAAATGGAAACATTCTCAATTTTTTAAATGAAAAACAAGTATTTTGACTTCTAAATGCTGGAAAAATTAAAAAATCGATTTAAAAATAAATACTCGCCATCATTACCTGCAAAAACTTAGCAGCTACTCAAATCACTCCGGTTCTTTGGTCTCAGATGATCCAGTGATTAGTTATAATGGGCACCGCGATAAAACTTTTTTTCTTAGACGTCTGCAGAGATCCTCCGTCAATTGCTCATAAAAGTTGTTCATAAAAATTAGTGAATATTTTATAGAATATTTTTCAAACGTTATGTTATTGAGTAGTCATTATATAAATAAATGTATTTCAACTGTATCGTCAAGAAAAATTATCAAAAATATCCTTTTTGCTTCCTCATAGAGGAAGCTTTGTTTTCGTGACAAAATTTTTTTTCGAGATGTTCATGAAAACGTGTTCAGAATGTCCCAAAACATCTAAAAAACACAACTGGAAAAAATGTCCGGATGTATGTGTGTGTGTGTGTGTGTGTGTGGGTGTGTGTGTGTGTGTGTGTGTGTGTGTGTGTGTGTGTGTGCGTGCGTGCGTGTGTGCGTGCGTGCGTGCGTGCGTGCGTGCGTGCGTGCGTGCGTGCGTGCGTGCGTGCGTGCGTGCGTGCGTGCGTGCGTGCGTGCGTGCGTGCGTGCGTGCGTGCGTGCGTGCGTGCGTGCGTGCGTGCGTGCGTGCGTGCGTGCGTGCGTGCGTGCGTGCGTGCGTGCGTGCGTGCGTGCGTGCGTGCGTGCGTGCGTGCGTGCGTGCGTGCGTGCGTGCGTGCGTGCGTGCGTGCGTGTGTGTGTGTGTGTGTGTGTGTGTGTGTGTATGTAACATTGGTTGAGCGTTCATAACTTGAGAACGGCTCAAGATATCAAGCTGGAATTTGTCACACATGTAGAGGGTTCACGGCGCATAGCATGATTCAGTTTTTAGAAAAATCCATACAGCTTTTTCGTTTTTACGCGATTTTTAAAAAATTCAAAAAATTATTTTTGGTCTCTAGCTTCCACAATTTTAGAGATATCGACCTCAAATTCAGTATAATGTTGTACGACCATAGGGTGACGCTCGTCACTAAATTGGAAAAAAATCCATGCAGTGCTTTCGTTTTAAGAAATTTTAAAAGATGTAAAAAAATGGTGTGCGCACTCTAGCTGTCACAATTTTCTAGATATCGGACTAAAATTTGGTACGTAGCTGCACTATTATCAAGAGACGTTTCGGATTAAATTTGGGCGAAATCCATAGAGCTATTCATATTTTATGTCATTTTGAAATTTTTCAAAAATGAACGTAAGTGCTCTAGCTTCCACAATTTTCGAGATATCTGGCTAAAAGTCAGTACAAAGTCGCACTATTATTGAAAGATGTTTTGTATTGAATTTGGGCAAAATCCATCCAACCATTCATATTTTATGTCGTTTAGAAATTTTTTTAAAATCGTCGCGCGCGCTCTAGCTTCCACAGTTTTTGAGATATCGGATCAAAACTTAGTACAAAGTCGCACTATCATCAAAAGATGTTTCGTATCGAATTTGGGCAAAATCCATCTAGGCGTAAAAATTTGATGCGACTTTCAATTTTTTTAATTTGACATGGAATTCACTATGTATTTATCCTGGACTAGATCGATTTACGAACCGATTTTATAGAAGAACAAGGTGCAAAGTCGAACCTTGCACATTGCTTCCTCATAATTTTTTGAATTCGACAAAGCTTCCTCTATAAGGGAGCCAAAATTGATCGACACAGTTCCTCATAGAGGAAGCTTTGTCGAATTCAAAAAATTATGAGGAAGCAATGTGCAAGGTTCGACTTTGCACCCTTGTTTTAATATCGAACAAACCTTACCCCGCCCTTAAGTAGATGGTGCACTTGAAAACATTTCTCAACATTTCTCAATGGGAGCTTTCGTTTCTCAAAGTTACAAAAAGATCGCTAATATCGACGCCCAAAACCGGTACCTCAATTGGTGGACTTGCTCATATGTATTAGAAAAAGGAGTACAACCTTTCTAATCCGTCTAAATTTTGAGTTTTATTTATTATTGCCTATATTGGCTACATGGGGATAAGTACGGGTAAAGTGCCCCCGCCCCAATTATTGCCATTATAGTTGTTTATAGTTACCATTTATATGAGTAACAATGTAACCAAATTTCGGTTCTTCATAAGTAATCCTTGAGGGGTGGAAATTAATATTGAAAATTCTGAAAAAAATGTGTAACTTTTGAATGGGTCAACCGATTTCAATGAAAAATTAATATGTCATTGATGTTACTGAGGTGCTTCAAGAAAAAATCGATGAACCCAAAAATTTGTCATAAGCCGAGGAAAAAGAAATTCATTTTTTCGAAAATCTTTTTCTTTACCATCGAATTTTCGTACAATCACCAATTTTTTCTGATGAGTTTCCTGCATAGTTTTCCGAGATATTTCCCTCGTATATTGTTTCGACCAGCGTGACACCTACAAAAATTCAATCGCCGATTTTTATTTTGTTCTTGTAAGTTATAATCGCCGTACAGTTGCCAATATTTTTTATATTTTTCTGGCATATTTTATAACTATATGAATTTCCCTAATTTTTTTACCTGCGTGACACGTAAGAAATATCAAATAAGATGTAATTTTTAAAATATGTTTCGCATGCAAATAAGACGGGCTTCGGTTGAAAATATTTTTAAAAAAAGCCTTGGATGAGCCGCCCGACGCCCGTCGCCGGGATTAGACGATGGACTAAAAGCCCACCATCCGGCATACGGCGCTTATGCGTCGAATTAAATAACATATTTAAAAATTATTGCTGTGTTAAATAAACGCATCAGAAAATTGAAGGAGCAAAACATTTTTCCATTTCCTTACGTGATTTACATAGTAAATATATTGTAGGGTGGTTTTTAATTAGGTAATGTCGGAATTTCTTTGGTATCACCCTCGAAAAGCCATCATCATAAGTAGAGAAGAAATTGGTCGCAATCGCGAGTTTGTCCGATAATGGCTTTTTGAGCCAGCTACGAGAAGCCATTTTTACGTAGTAATATTAGATTCACAGAAATTTTACAGGAAACCTTTTTTGTAGAACATCAAATTTCCTATAAAATCATTATGGGGAATTTTTGTATCATGTATAGTTTTGAAGAAATATAACATGTCCCCAACGAAATTACAAATGCATGCATCCCTTCTTAAATTCGATTGCTTGTCGTCCTGGGTTAGACTTATTGGACAAATTCCCGATTGCGACCCATTTTTTTTCTATTCATGTCGATTACTTTTAAAGGGCAATACCAAAAAAATTCCGACATCACCCAATTAAGAACCATCCTAATACATAGTCATTATTATTTTGTACGATTTACGCGTAATCTGTTGTAAATTTCTACAACTATCACCAGCGCCGTAACCCGAGGGGGGCTAGAGGGGGCTTAGCCCCCCTCAAACTGTTCTGAGCCCCCCCCCCCCCAAATTTTATACGTACATATACATTTGCATATACATATCTACACAAACACATCTATACGAGCCCCTCTGAGCCCCCCTTGCCTTTTATTCCTAGTTACGGCGCTGACTATCACAATTCGTGGTATTCCGTACAGATCAGTGCACTCAGGTACCTAAACAGTCAGCGAAATGGAGTACGTTAGTGTGTAATTGTGGGAGAATTGTAATAATAATGTACCAGAGACAGCATTCCAACATTCCAAATTGCTGCAATTTTTTTTTCGTTGTGATCTGAATGATTGAAATAGTCGCTTTCGCTAAAAGTCAATGAGAGGGTCAATTTTCGTTAAATTAATCTTTCGAGGATGAAATTTTTGTTCTTGTCAATAATTTATATGTTTCCGACGGAAAATGTTGATTATTGCAAACATAAATAAAGGGAAATTTTTTTTATCATTTTGAAACAAAACATTTTTTTATCGAGAGCTAATTTTTATTCATTATTTAAGGATAACATTTATTCTTCGATCGATAATCGATATTTCTCAGCAAAAAAATGGTCGGTATCGGTTATCAATATCAAAACAAAGTATTGCACATCATTTTTTATACCCCCCCCCCCCCCCCCCCCCCTCCCCCCCATTAAATTATTGGAGGCTCATTGATATTTTATACATGTGGCGAATTGAATTCACTCCGATCGATGTTCGGTTCGATGAATTTATCGCTAGTTACAGAGACAAACTTGATTTGTCGAAAAATTAAAAATATCATAAAACCCAGGTATCTCGATGGATTCAGCTAAAAAATCGCGACTATTGCAAAAATTACATATGCATAAGGCACAGAAAGTGTGCAAAACTTGGGGGCTGTAGCTTACACCGTTGTCGAGTTATAAACGTTTGAATTTTGGATGGTCGATTCATCCATTCGCACCCACACATACAGACCATACGTACGCACAGACAAGCATGCACATGCACATAGAGACACGCGCCCGTGACGCCCGACCCGACGGCCGTTGAAACGTTTCATTTCATTTTTGTTGAGTAGATCGAAATGGCTCATCTACACTCGGACGTTTCCACTCGTCGTACAGGCCATATACGCCACACAACCATGCGTCTCGTTCCGCCCCCTCCCCGCGTACATCGGGCCGTAGATCGACGCTGGCCGCTGGGCTTGGCTGGCCTCCACCGGACTCTGGCCTCCCGTTGAAGCTCACGCTTGAGCGTGACACCCGGTTTATTCTGTTGGACTCCATTGGAACCTCGGCTCGGCGGATCCCGCTACAATTCGGAAAAATTCGGGGCCAACAGAACTCCACGGCACTGGCGATCTCTCTTCTAATCTCTGGTATGACCATGACGCAATTTTCGTGTGTCGACCAATCGCAACGCCTGATATCATTAGTCACAATTATATTGCGGTTGTTACTATTAACCAAGTCAAATAACGCGATTTCCTTTAGCTTTACACGTTCGAGAAAACGTTCTTATATCGATGGAAACCTTGCACGTGGAAGCCCATTGAAAATGTCCAATTTTATGCATTACAGTTTGCATCTGTCCATCCAGCGCCATTTGCTTTTCAGGCCCGAATAATACAGATTTGTTTTCATCGATTTTCTCGGAAAATAAGGTTGATCAATATTTTTCATTGTCTATCAAAAATCCGAATCGATTGAGCACACAACAAACGTAATTGATTGAGATTCGATTACGAACCGCTGCGCCATCTGTCGGCCCGACCGGGTCCCAGCCAGAGATTAACCAGTTTTGTTTTTATCGATTTTCTCGGAAAATAAGGTTGATCAATATTTTTAACTCCCGGCTGAAAACGGGAGTTATGTGTTTCGTCGTGACCAACGTGAAATGGCGTTTTGTTGGAAATGCTTTACCGGCCAAACGGCTGATTATCTTCTTACAAATTGATGTACATCGGTGTCGGAAGTCACAGAGAGAGTTTAGCTTCCATAATATTTGTGATCAGATCTGAACTCGCGGAGATATTAAATGTAGAAATTTGAACGTTTTCGAACGTTTTTCTCAAATCGCAATTTTGATGGGTTCGACTGCATGAATTGTAGACTTCACGGCATCGTCAGCTGTGACAGCGCGTGTGTAAGTGTAGCAGAACGTATCCGTGTGCTTTGCATCAAGGCTCTGGACGATATCGCTGAGTGCGAGAGAGACAGCGCTATTGGTCGATCGTTTTAACCTCGAAACAGAACTTTCAACGGAAGTTTTTTTTTTCCCGTGATTCAGAGTGAACATTTTTTATCAATTGATTTCACGTATGAACGATATTTTTTTAAAGAGTGCATTTTCCATTTAACGTTCAATAATTCGTTAGTTAGCAGGATTGATCTACTGACGATTTTATCAAGCACGTCGTATTAATAATTCTGGATACTTGTATTCGGGCGTGAAATTGGGATGTATGTGAATGTGGAGGTTAGGTCGGATGACGTGGTTATGCCCGGTGATATTGTTTTATTTATGGTCATCAACTGATTTCACGTACAAACGATATTGTTTAATGAGTTCATTCTTTTTTATTCTACGTATGATAATGTTATCAGGATTGTGAAAAACGTGAATATGGATGTTCAGCTGGACGATGTGGTTATGCCCAGTGATATTGTTTACCTCGGTGGAATTGGCAATTCGAAAGAAAAAAATTGTTGTCGGATTCAATTGTTTACTTTATCCTCCAACCGACAAAACTTTAGACAAAGCGATTTGTCATAATGCACAATATGTATATTTGTTTTCATTGTATTTCCTATATGAGTCAGGTCCTTTTCAAAGCAGCATTCATTCATAGTTCACTCGTCGAAGTAGCATTCATTCAACGTTTACTCGTCGAAGCAGCATTCGTTCAACGTTTACTCGCTTAAGACATATTCAAAACTTATAATGACTGGGAAGGACCAGCGGAATGCGCTGATATCTGGTCTAGGCTACATAGAGCCGCGCTTGAAATCTCCATAATGCACTGAGATTTGGTTAAGGCTCTATTACGCCGCCCTCAAGACTCCACGATGGGCTGCCAATTTGTCATGGCTACATGGAGTCGCGCTGAACAATCACATGAAGCGCTGACATTTCGCTGAGACTGTACTCAACTGCGCCCAAGGACAACCAGCATGTGCCGCAGCTAGTCGATACTTTCAAAATCTTGTCACATCAAATTTCCATACAGTGGTCACGTTTTACGATATTGAATCGATAAACAATAGTACATTATGACACTACTAGGAAAAATTGTTTTGTGATGTGGACGTCTTGTTCGAGCTAAATGATTCCAATCATTGGCGGACGTGGAGAAGATTATATCGAATTATCTTTAAAAAGTATGAAATAAAATAAATTTGAAAAAATTCTTAAACTCCCAGCTGGAGTAAAAATCAAACACAAAAAAAATTAGACCGAAAAAAACGTAATCTGATAGAAAGCATGAATAAAATTCATGAATCTGAAAAGAATACAACAAATTAATAAATCTGAAATGGACAAAACAAATTAGTAAATTTAAAAAAATGAAATAAATAAATAAATTCAAAAAGGATGAAATAATTCAAGAAGTCATCTTAGTTTATTCATAGTTTGAATTATGATCGTTCGTTTGTATGAGTTCAATTTTTTGAATCGTGGTAATGTCCTCACTGCCCTCAATTCAGTCGGGAGACGTCATTCATTAAACATAAAGATGATATAGGATATAGATGTTTGACGGTGCAAAGAAGACGCCATTAATTGAACATGAAGACGATCTGGATTTAGATGTTCTACGATACGAAAGAAAACATCCCCCGACTTATGTTTAATGAATGACGTCTCCCGACTGAATTGAGGCCAGTGAGGACATTACCACGATTCAAAAAAATTCAACTCATACAAACGAACGATCATAATTCAAACTATGAATAAACTAAGATGACTTCTTGAATTATTTCATCCTTTTTGAATTTATTTATTGATTTCATTCTTTTAAATTTACTAATTTGTTTTGTCCATTTCAGATTTATTAATTTGTTGTATTCTTTTCAGATTCATGAATTTTATTCATGCTTTCTATCAGATTACGTTTTTTTCGTTCTAATTTTTTTTGTGTTCGATTTTTACTCCAGCTGGGAGTTTTTAAAATTTTTCAAATTTATTTTGTTTCATACTTTTTTTCAATTTTTGAAACCTTTTTAGATAATTTTAGCTTATGTTTCATGTCAACATTTGAAAAAATGTTATATCCACGTGTTGTTTGGCATTTTTTTCCATTTTTTCATCAAATTCATGAATTCCAAGAGAATGTGAATTAATGAATGCTAAATGATGCAGGAAGATAATAACGACAAATAATACAGAAAGAGATTGACCTATATAAAGTCAATTTATTGTGAATAATAAGGATTCTGCCTCCATTCTCGTAACTTCTTACTTTTCACTTTTCGGCCAACTTCATACGTTCAAATAAATATACGTTTTGGAAATAACTCAATCATGACCCATATCAGCTGAAAGTGCTATTCATTCCCTTCAAAATGCCGTTTGAAATTTTGAATTTGCTCGATTACAAGAAAAATGGCGCAACTTTTTGTGGAAAAATCGTTTTTTTTATTTTTTTTTCACTTTTTTCCGTTTAAACAACATTTTCAGTATTTCAATTCAAATAAAACCGAATGTAACATACGCTATTCTCTTCGTTATTAAAAAACTAAGAGAATGGTGTATATTAAAATCTTCTTTTGACCAATGGAACGGATTGTCACGTGGGATCATAATGGGGTTGCTCGTTACCCCGCTTGACCCGGTGAAGGTCTGTAAAATCATATGACCCGTCTAGGGTTAACTAGTGAACGATTTACAGACAATTTATTTATGTATGAGCCGTTACACCAAATCAAAACGACGCTTGAGAGTGCTTTTTCTCGGTAATGTTTGAAATAATTTCAGGATGTTGTTCTTGATAACATAACCTGATTGTTTTTAAATGTATTCCTTTATTATTTCGGCTATAATTATATAACTCATTTCGCGAAATTTCGGTTTTCTTTAATTCAATTTTTCGTGTATTATTAAAAAATAAAATTTACATTTTAAGTACATATTCATGTAAAATATTCTCAAATTTCCGTCAAAAATATTAATCTTCAGCATAATGGAAAGCTCTCGAAAACGAATTCTAATGACAAAAAGCTTTTTTTTAAGCATTGCGCATGTTTCAATTTTTGTTCCAATTGTTTTTCTCTATATATTCTTTTTATGTCATATTTATTTATTTTATATGTCCCCGAGTAAAAATATTCCACTGGCTAAGGTATGGCTAGCATCTGGCAGCTCGTTGCCCGCTCGTTGCCATACCTTAGCCAGTGGAATATTTTTACTCGGGTCTATATATTGTATTTCTCTATATTTGTCTATACCTATATTTTGTCGCCCAATGTATGTGTCTTATGTTCGTGCCAGCGCGGTTTCGAAAGAACAAAATTGTCGAAAATGTTTGTCGATCTTATCTCTTCGTTTCGATTCCTATTTTCCTCTTTTTCGTCCTTCTTTTTTACCCGACACAGTGTACGATGGAATCATGGTGGAGTTATGAAATGAAGGCGGAGAATCAATTGAACGCGATGATGATAAAAAGTTGTTATTTCACTGTTCAATTATTTGCACTGAATTCTTTCGACGCCGAAACTACGTCATACGATGTACTTACACTTGAAAAAGCTACGATAATAGTGAACGACCGTAACGAAAACCCATACACGAGTGTTTTTTGATATTTTTTTGTAGCGTCAAATTCTCGATCCACCGAACTTACCATGCACAAACACGGGCGTAATATTTATGAACCAAAACGTCGATTATCGAACAATTCTGAGATATTCGTTAATAAGTTTTACAGATTTTCGAAAAAAAATATCGCTTCCTCATTGAGATACGCGAAAATCCAGTCAAATCGAATTTTTAACTCAAAAGGTTGTCTTTCGGCCATTGCCGAAATTTTTGGAATTTCTTCAATATTTTTCTTGGCAAGCTAAGAAGATTTGACAAAAATTTCGTAATTTTTAAGTTAAAGATCTATGAAAGTTTTCTTTGAATTAATCGGAGAACAAACATTCAATATATAAGTTTCAAGAAATTCAAATTCTTTATTTTTTCTTTGATTCATTTTTTAAAACACTTACAGAGAATCCAACTTGAAAATTCATATTTTTTGTGAAATTTCTTCAGCTTTACAACAGAAATATTGGAAAATGACATACAAGACACGTTTTTAGCCTTGGTTCGCCGTAAATTTTATTTTTGTCGTACGTTCGATGGATCAAAATTCGACACCACAAAAAAAAATCAAGAAGCTAACGTGCTGATTTATTCGATGTTCAATACAGTCTTCAGTAAAGTCGTAACATCTGTGAAAACACTTATACTTATTATTATTTCCTCCGCATCGAATTCGGGGCCTCGAACACGAAACTACGCCGTCTATTTCATTATACACTGACGATAAGTTGCAATGGAAGACGAAAATAGAAAAAAAAATCGAAGATAGGAATTAAAATGAAAAGATAAGATCGACAAACACTTTTGACAATTTTGTTTTTTTCAAACGCGTCGCAATAGTTTACTAAAGTAAAAATACCGATCCGTCGAAAAATTACCATAATAAATGATAGTGACCATTCGTTACAGATAGGCCAATTTAAATACTGCATGTTAATTGACCTTCAGATGAAATCGGTTTAGTAGAAATTATTCAATATTCTAAAAATATATTTTTTTTAATGAATTTTCTTCTTTCCGCCCCTCCAACTGATTTAAAGGTCGGATAGAGTCGGTTTTCATTTTTTTTCGTTCGATGAAAATAATTGGAACACCAAAACGTGCATTTTGAGCACAGTTGCATTAAAAACTGGAAAATAGTTTCCTGTGAAAACAAATCTGCATTGAGGACGCAGCCATAACAATAAAAATAAATGAGAAATAATTCATAGACAGTTGCAGTATCAAAGCACAACAAATGTTTCACTGGTTGAATTTTATAGTGACGAAAACTAGAAAGAAAAATGTCGAGTTAGATTGTGAAGCCGAGAAATCAGTGGAGAAAAAAATTATCAAAGAGAATGAAATTTGCAATGAAAATCATAAAAATATACATGTGCGAATATTGATGCGTTCGTACGCGTACCGAAAACCGGAAATGTTTTAGACGAAAAATGTAGAGTGCGATTCTCCTTTGAAAATGAAGAAATGTGTATCTCATCATTTCCCGAAATAATGGAAAAAAATGTGTTGATCAACAGTGCTTTTATCTCAATCACCAAACATATTAGAAAAGTAAAAAATGCTATTCTAAGTAATCGAGATTATCGAGAATTGTTTACGTCAAATTCTTCCCTGCCAATAACATCATTATGTTCTATTGCGTTTTATGATCGCTAGACGGGCGGGGCGTGTAATATCAGAGTGATGCTATTGGTTTCGCATGGGTGATGTAATTTTTCAACAGCGTATGAGATTCTTCCAAAGGCGTGGCGTTCAATAATTCATGAAGTTGACAAATTTGGGATCTGGAAAAAGTGGGAAATGCGTTCGTAATCGACACGTTTTTAAAGTATAAATACAACGCAATTTCGCGGTGTCGTCAATTCCGATGGATACTTCGTAACAAGTATCTTTGTCAGCGTAAATAAATTCCCATCGAAGGAACGTTGCGAGATTAGGTAAGTTTCCAAAATTTTTTAATGCATGCGAATAATAAAAGATAAAAACTATTTTGAAATAAAAATTGGTATAGTGACTGTGACGGAGAAATTTTAAATTTCGAGGTAATTTTTAAAAGTCTGGAAGTTGGCCGAAAATAATTTAGGTGATTTCATTTGCGACACCTGTACATTCATCAAAACATATTTACGGCGTTCAAAAAATACGAAATCCATCTTTACTTCCTTATTTTATTATTTACTCATTGAATAATCAATATATTTTACAATTTCGTAATGAGCGTTTGGTTATTTTTAATAATAGTATAAACGGTGTAAGACATATATTTTTTTGATAAGTTAACATTCGAGACGATTATCAGCCGCGTGTTGATATTTTCATAGATAAGACACGGGAAAATGTCATCGAGTACAGTAAGTAAAATTATAATTTACCGGTGTGACTATAAAATGATTCTTACCTTCATTCAGTTTTCAGAACTGAAACGAGAACGACATCAGCCCGATTATATTTCAACGAAGTTCCAACGTGTTGAAACTATGACAAGTAAGCTCTATAACCGACTGAGCACGTTTGAATCCAATACAAAAATTAAGAACTGTTGTCACAGTTGTTTCTTTATATCTTTCACAGCGTCGATTTCAATACTCGGCTGCGTGCTTCTGAGCCTGGCGGCTGCGGTTTCTCTCAAACCTTCTCATTGCGGCGTCGATCTCCGCTTGACTCCGTCTGACGATGTTCTGGCTGGAACTAATACCCCAGTATATTTCTTCAGGTCCGACAAAAATTCTCCACTCGGACATAGACTCATCCCCCAGCAAGATGTAAGTTTTCACCGCTCGAAAATGCAAAAAAACAAAAATAATAACTTTATATCAACAGAACGATTGATTTTAATCCGTAATTTTGTTGAATCCCAGGCAATAGCCAATTTGATATCACAATCACCGTTTTTCAAAGAGTCCGGTACTAGAAGAATCGACAACAATGATGAGGTTTTTAATGCGAACGAATTTAAAAAATGTAGTAAGCAAAAATGAACAATGTTCCGATGTTTGATGTTCGTTTCTCCTCAGTGTTCGCAATTCCTGGAGTGGGTGTGGGGACTTAATTATTCCCTAGAATTCGTGGCTCTCAGCACCATTTATCCGAAGGTAGTCGTGATCGTTGAAAACGGAGTTTACCAGTGAGTACAAAGGAAATGTTTGCCTCCGTGATAAACAATGATTATATGAAGAAAAAAACCAAAAACAAAAGAACTAACAATTTTTTCCAATTCAGAGGTTACGAGAAGGAGAGCAATAAACTAACGAAGCTGTTGGAGTATGTGCTGGCCTACTGGAATGGCGTTGATCAGTTCTTCAGGACTCTTGAAAACCCAAAAGTGAGATTTAATATCGCTGGGATAATAGTTGAAGAGGTCAGTTCGCGTTTGTCGGTGAAAATAAATAAAAAAATATATATTCCATGAAACGTAGTTTTCAATAATCCTGCAGCATGCTGGTGACCTACCGTTTCTATCCATGGGTTCAGATGGTCGATTGATTGTGGAACCTCATGGTTACTCGGTGAAACGATTTTTCCAATCCAACGCATCTTCTTGGTCAGATCATTTCGGTCACTATGACATTGCCGTTGTCATGCCATCGTAAGCGAACCTATTCGAATGTTCAGATCCAACCTTTGTTATCCTCAATTTAAAATATTGTCTTATTTTTCAGGCTGACAGATGGAGGTGAATAAATTAACAAATAATTTTAAACAAATGTCTATAGACTCAATGGTAATAATTATAATGAATTATCTGTCACGAGAAGGGGTAGTTTACCGGGACGACAAAAACACACCAGGGTCACCGCAGATAATTCTAAGTGGTACAGGATTCGGGTATTGGGGAACACGGCAAGTATCACAGGACGTTGCATGGAGGTGAGTCGTTCGACGGCATGGCACCACTTAAAGATGGCGATTCATTATCTCAGAATATACCGTGGAATTTGGTGAATTGTTACAGTTTCGGCATTGACTCTAAACTTTGTCCAAGAAACGAAAGCGTGGTCACGAGTAGTTATTTCAGCATGGCGCAAGATCTGCCTGACTGGTCCGATTGTTATCTAAATGCTTTCAAAAAACGTTTCAAGTAAGTGCCGATGAATTTTCGTTATCTTTCAACACTTTCAAACGTCAATCCTTCTCGGAGGATCTCAATAGTTCAACACTATTCAACGATCCGACGTCTTCTATAATTCTGATGTATTATTTGTTTCTACAGTACCAGGGAAGCTGCACGTTTTTTCAAGAAACCCAATATAAGATCACCACTGTCCCGCGTAATGTATGGACAAACAATGGACTGCGATGGCCAGTGCGGCATCATAAGAGGATCAAAATGCCATGTAATTGTAGATCTCAAAACATTAAAAAAAAGAAATCTAGTTTCGAGTCGCTGACGCGTTGCATTTTTCGTTTGCAGATGAATGAAAGTATTTGCCAAAATCTCATTTGCTTTCCACAATCTGGCGGCATTACGGAACCATTATACTACGCTGCTGATGGAACAGCCTGCGGTGATGAAAAGGCAAGTGAATCAATTTTTTCAGTGCATAAAGATTTTTAGCGTGAAATAATAGAACAATCTCGAACGATCTATATTGAGATAAAGTCGAATGGAAGTTTCCAACTGTCGGTGAGAATTTTAAGTCGACTGTTCGACGATGACTGAGTTCCGGTGGACCGCCGCGTCATTATTTTGCTACTGGGGTTCATTTAACATTGCTTATTTGACTCATCATATGTTGGTTGCAGATTTGCTTCCGCCGCAAATGCGTGCTCAAAAAAGAGGTAGATGGAAGTGCCGAAGATAACTGAAGATACCACAACTGGACCTGAAAGCGAAGCTACTCACCAGTTTGAATCTTCGTCAACGAATAATGCGCCGCGTTTACTCAGGCGCATCTAATCCACTCATCAGAAGACGACGCAACCTTGTTGCTACCCTCGAGTCCGAAAAAAAACATTACAACTGTCAATAGCGTTTTCTTCTTTACATTTGATTTTCATTGACCGAATGGCCAAACAAAAAAAAAGAATTTTCGTGTTTACATCTCATTATTCTTCAATATACATCATTTGTTTTATTTTAATAACTGTTATAATAGTATATTACGATACAAGAGCGAAAATATTTTTTCTGACGAATGTGAGTTTGTAGCACGAGCCGAAGGCGAGTGCTGCAATCACACGAGTCAAGAAAAGGTTTTTCGCACGAGTATAGTATACATTTTTATTGCACGAGGTGTGTAAATGCGATTTGACGCGAACGAAGTGAGCGGAAAAATCGCATCTTACGCACGGCGTGTCATAAAAAACATTCCCAATCTCTGAGCATAATAAACTGATAGAAGACAATTGAAACTACCTATTCCACCCCTACATGCTATAGCAGAGCCTTTCTAAAGAATACAATAGCAACATCCTGCAACATAGCAATTTTTAAATTACACAGAGTCATATCTGTAGTTTGGAGGCAAAACCGTATGAGTCAATTTTTCCAAATGAAATTACATCAGATTCTCTGAATTCGAATCATAAATATCGTTTTTAACTCCCAGAACTGCCGAAAACACGAGACGAAAAGAAGCAACAAAAAAAAATGGCTGCCACAATCCTATAACGTGAAGGGAATGTCTCCTCCATTTTACTCGATACTTATGTCCACTGCACCACCGAAGGTTGCAGTCCAAACGAAGTAAAAAAAAGTGCGCAATGATCCGCCCCCGTGAGGAAAACCAACACGAGTGCTTTTTGATCTGTTTTGTAGCGTCAAGTGATCGATCCACCAAACGTACCAGGCCCAAGCACGCGCGTAATATATATAAGCCAAAATTCCGATTATTGGACGATTCTGGGATTTGAATTAAAATTTTCGACAGTTGTTTTCGCAACTTTGCGAAAAAAATATCATTTTCTTATTCAGACACTGGAAGATCCATTGAAATCGAATTTTCAACTCAAAAGGTTGTCTCTCGGCCAATTTTGTGAATTTTTTCAATATTTTTTTTGGAAAGCTGAGAAAAATCCACATAAAAATGGTATTTTTTAAAATTAAAGATGTATGCAAGTTATCTTTGGATTAATCGGAGAACAAAAATTCAATATAAAAATTTGAAGAAGTTAAATCTCTTTATTTGTTCTTTGATTTATTTTTTGAAGCACTTACAGATAATCGAACCTGAAAAATGTATATTTCCCGTGAAATTTCTTCATGTTTACGACAGGCATTTAAAAAAAACTCAAAATCGGGAAAAAATATGAAAAAAAGCTTTCCTAGCTTGGAATTTGGGTCTAATGGACTTTTGACGATCTGGATTAAAAAAAAAATATTTTGATGAAATTAATAAGAAATTAATAACCAAGACATATACTACCGGCCGAAATTATCAGGCCACTAACGAGACGCGCTCGCAAAAAGCACTTCTACCGTTGAACGTCGACAACTTCGCGACAAGGAAAGCTAGGCAGTTTTTGTAGGGATGGCAAAGAGAAACGTTCATGGTTCGTCGTTCGTCGTTCAACGTTCGGTCATGAATTTTTGGAGAATTTTCAAACGCCGAAGCAACAGCAGACTATTCGTTATCGACCGTATGAATCACCGGTTGTCGACAAAAGAGGGATCAACCAGGTGGTTACCCACTGTCGCTAAAAAAAGGTTCGTGTCTCAGCTAAACTCGGTCGGTAACGTCGGTGAGTAGGGATCTAGGGCCAGAACTGTCCTTACATTACTACTGCTGCCGTTTCGAAGAAGTGAATCCCGTCAATGCTCGAAGAACCAAATTCTAACGGCCCTTTCTAGAGCCACCAAGATATTCTAATGTTGCAATGATTCTTACTTCTGTATCAAACAAATTCATCGTTCCATCTTAACTGGTCATTCATGGTATACACACAACTTGGGCAAAAAACATTTGTACGTCCGAGACAAGGATTCCAACCTGAAGTTTTAAAATTCAATGCGTTCGGGACATGCCGAAATTTTACAAAATTTTGGTTGAAAATCCGTCTTGGAACGATTTTCAGAAAAAGTATGTAATTATCAATTTCAGGCAAATAATTTCTCTGTAAGAAAATTCTGCTGTTGAAACAGCTTTAATCTAATAATTCAAAATTCACATCTCATGGAAGTTTATTTTTTAACTCCCGGCTGAAAACGGGAGTTATGTGTTTCGTCGTGTTCCCGCGAAACACCGATTCCTTCCTCACGAATGTCTGCTCAAACGGCTAATCTTCTACGAACAAATTTTTGCACATCGGTTCCGTTGGTCACACAGATTCTATGTGAATCATAATATTTATGATCAGATGTGAACTCGTAAAGATAATAGATGTTGAAAAAACGCGTTTTTTTCGAAATTTCCATATCGATGCTGGCCACAGTGGAGCCCCAGCGAGCCCGCTGATTGGCTAGGCAATACTCGCATCGTTCTTCATAGCCCAACTTCATTCTGATGTCGAGTCGTCTACTTTGACGACAGGGGCGGATCTAACTGATCGAAGCGGTGTTTCCAAACAGGGGCGAATCTAACGGATCTAAGCAGTGTTTCCAATAACTTTTTTAAATTTATTGATTAATTTTACGTACGAACGATATTTCTTTAATGAGTGCATTTTTTATATAACGTTCAATAATGATAGCAGGATTGATCTACTGCTGATTTTATCAAGCACGTCGAATTAATAATTCTGGATACTTGTATTCGGGCGTGAAATTAGGATAAATGTGAATGTGGAGGTTAGGTCGGATGACGTGGTTATGCCCGGTGATATTGTTTTATTTATGGTCATCAACTGATTTCACGTACGAACGATATTGTTTAATGAGTTTATTCTTCTTTATTCAACGTATTATAATGTTATCAGGATTGTGAAAAACGTGTATATGGATGTTCAGCTAGACGATGTGGTTATGCCCAGTGATATTGTCTACCTCGGTGGAATTGGCAATTAGAAAGTAAAAAATTGTTGACGGATTGAATTTTTTACTTTATTCTCCAACCGACAAAACTTTAGACAAAGCGATTTGTCAGAATGCACAATATGTTGTAACACCGGTTTTTACCCGGGTACCTTCGCCGCTCCTGCGCTGCGCGGTTGGGCGCCAGCCGCCACAAGACGGCCCTGAAATTATTCCCCGGGGTGAACCGGGGCCGACTAAATTTTTGCGACAGCGCGGAGCGATGCGGCTTAACGGTAGCTCAGCCCTACACGGGTAGAGGGGCGTAGGCCAATACGGTCCAATGAGAAACAACAGCAGCAAAATGATAGAAATTAATTTATTTCGCGGTCGGATAATCGTCCAACCGCGTGTATCAGAATTTTGCGAGCGACCGAATTACAATACATCTTAACGGGCACGGGCTTCGCCCGGCCAAAGACCAAAGACAGCAAATGTTCGTGAAACTTCGGTCGTTCGTGGTATAATTCGCAATTAATGCCGACCGTATGACAAATCTTTACAATATCTTGAGCGGACAATATGACATACAAGAACAAAAGACAACAATTTACTGACTCGATTTCCTTCACAAAACTGATCGGCAAAATTACAGCACACTTTACAACCTTACCCTATTCACACTCCATTCATTCACTCTATCCAACCAAAATCACACTACAAATTTGATACCATACGCTACCTCAATAAGAGACTATCCTTCTCATCAAATCTTCATTACAGCCCTATCTAATCGATCTAACAATTTAATCTACTCATCTCACACGCAACAACGGACCTAACTTTCGCTCTGGAGTGGGCCCTTCTCGTCCGCACACTCACCTTCGACAGCACGCGATAAAGCGTATGATAACTGAATTGAACCCTTTCACGGTAACCTGGGGTCGATTCGACCCAGGCCGAAATTTCAAAGTTCCCGCATTTTTGAACTAGGCAACTGAGCGGGGCCTAACCTCCACCTAAAAAATTGTGCCCTAGGGTCGAACCATCCTGCGAAGTATCGGTTCCCCAGCCCTACTTGGTGCTCTGTTGTGACCACATTAAGTTAGCGTTGGGTCGAATCGACCCACGTTTACCGTTAACGTTCGAAAATTGCGGATCAGCGGTCCAGGTAAGTTTTTCATTTTTTTGTGTTTTTTATGTTATTTGAAGTCTATTTTCACTGTCTATTGAACAAAAAAACATGTTAAGTAGTGTAGAAATCGAATTTTATACGAAACGACATCCGGTACGGATGTATTTGATTTCTTGTGTGGCACTTTTTCATGTGCACGCAAAACTCGGCGATGGACCATGCGATTTTTTATGGGCATGCTCGATCAAGCGTCTGTTAATGCTTGCATATTATATAACTTCGCAGCAACAACGACGCAAACAAAAGATCGTCGTAATTTTTTAAAGCCTTTGCTTCGAAGCTTGATGATGGGACACATGCGAGATCGATTATCATTGCGCTGCCTTCCTCGACAAATTCATTCCCAGATTAAAGAAATTCTCGATGACCACGGAATGAATTCGCATCCTCCGGGAAATTAGAGAAGAGAAAGAAATGTGGCGAATGTTCGAGCACGAAAGATAGAAAAACATTGCACTGCTGCGTAAGGTGCCAACTACCACGCTGCGATGATCACCGAAAAAGTTTATGTTCCCAATGCATTATGCATTAATCATCGTAGCTTTTGGAAGATATACATCGATTTTGTACGTTTTTAAGTCAAAATGAATACATTTATATAAAAAATGTGTGTATTCTATAGCAAAAACCTCCAAATTCACACCTCGAAAAATTCACATTTTCATGTACAAAAATAAGGGTTCTGATTTTATTGTTTCATTCTGCAGTATTTTTTTCTTGAAAGGCACACTCTTTAGCTTGAATTTACTTTTTTTTAAATGTCGATCCGATAATTTATCTCTGAGTTATGAATTTTTAAACAAAAATACTTTTTTCCCGGAGTTTGTTTGTTTATTGTTAATTATCTTATAAATAAATTCCGGAAACTTCATATATTAAATTTTTATCGTAAAGTAGAAACCCTGAACGACATATAAGAATTTTTTCAGATTTTTTAGATGCTTTTTTCCATTTTTTTAAGGTCTTGGGTCGATTCGACCCACGGTTACCGTTAAAGGGGGCAAAAAAATGCGTTACCGTGAAAGGGTTAAGTAAGCTGAATGATAGCCCGTACCAACTGCAAATGAGCGTTCTGGTCGACAACGTGGTAGCCGGCCGGCCACGAGGCCGGATCCGGTATGCGACAACCCTGAGTGGTAGCCGACGGAGTATTTACTCCGAGAATTTTGATAATTTGGTACGAATGATGGCTAACTTCAACTCTGAATCGATTTGCTTGGCGTAAGCACGGACTACTTTACTCACGACACACCGGACCTGGTCTCGCTGATGTCCGCTTCCTTTTCGGGAGGTATGATGTGGTAGTTCGCTGTGGTGGTCCACCACCGACGAAAGCTGGACGAGAAGAGAGCGACTCGAGGCTCGCCGTGCGGGGCCTCGTCCGAGTGATCCCCACCCCAAGTCGCTGGCTCGGCCGAGACGTGCTCGCTCTCTCGGCGACGCTGAACGTTGTCTCGCTCCACAAATCCGCCACCGCTTCATAAGGTAAATGTCGACAACACTGGTTTGCTCGGGATCCCGATCTCGTCCTTATCGACGGACGACTATGGATCCCGCAGTTGGGCGACAGCGTGGTAAATGCCCCTCAGGTGCTTGTAGACAGCAATTAGATCTCGCCTCCGCCTGCGGTGTTAGACACCCGGCCCATGCTGCGTCCCCGCGATACAGCAGCGGAGAGACAACAGCATCCTGTCCTCGAGACTCCACCCGATGGTTGGTGGAGCGGAGGGTATCAGGGGTGGCTCCGAGATGTTTAATCCTCCCATCTGAACCGGGCAACGGGCCTTACGGCAAGCCCCGATACCCGGGCGGCACGAGGCAGATGCGTGGACCCTCAATTTTGGCCCACCGCAGCTCCTGGCTCAAGGTCCGGATCTTCAGGGCGGGGGAATGCTCCGTCCTTGGATCCGACCGCTGATGGCATTCCCTCCATCAGACGGTAAGGCATTCTGCACACCGATCCCGGTCGCCTCACTTCCGGGGGGCTATGTCATTCCTTGACGGGAGAAAGGAACGACGTAAGACAGCGGCTGTGGAGCGAAACCTCTCGAATCTCCGATGTAGGCGATGACTCAGATCAGGTGCGCGTGAAATACAAAAATTAACGCCAAAATATAACAACAATTCTAACTGATAATCGGTTCTGAATAAATTTCTTTAATATTTCTAAGGCTGCCGAAGGGAGGGTCGGCGGTGGACAGCTGACAGCGTGGGTTTGAGAGCGCTAAAGCGCAGTAACGGGGTGCCTCGAAAAGCACCACGTTACAATGTATATTTGTTTTCATTGTTTTTCCTATATGAGTCAGGTCGTTTTCAAAGCACCCGTTCGACGTTCACTCGTCGAATCAGCATTCATTCAACGTTCACTTGTCGAAGCAGCATTCATTCAATGTTGACTCGCTTAAGACATATTCAAGACTTGTAATGACTCGGAAGGATGAGCGGCATGCGCTGACATCTGGTCAAGGCTACATCGAGCCGCGCTCGAAAACTGTACAATGCGCAGACATTTGGTCTAGGCTACATAGAGCCGCGCTTAAAATCTCCATAATGCACTGGGATTTGGTCAAGGTTCTATTAAGCCGCCCTCAAGACTCCACGATGGGCTGACAATTTGTTATGGCTACATGGAGCAGCGCTGAACAATTACATGATGCGCTGACATTTCGCTGAGACTGTACTCAACTGCGCCCAAGGACAACCAGCATGTGCCGCAGCTAGTCGATACTTTCAAAGTCTTGTCACATCAAATTTCCATACAGTGGTCACGTTTTACGATATTGAATCGGTAAACAATAGTACGTTATGACACTAGTAGGAAAACTGTTTTGTGACGTGGACGTCTGGTTCGAGCTAAATGATTTCAATCATTGGCGGACGTGGAGAAGATTATATCGAATTATCTTTGAAAAGTATAAAATAAAATAAATTAAAAAAATTTTTTAAACTCCCGGCTGGAGTAAAAATCGAACACAAAAAATATTAGAACGAAAAAAAGTAATCCGATAGAAAGCATGAATAAAATTCATGAATCTAAAAAGAATACAACAAATTAATAAATTAAAAATAGACAAAACAAATTAGTGAAATTAAAAGAATGAAATAAATAAATAAATTCAAAAAGGATGAAATAATTCAAGAAGTCATCTTAGTTTATTCATAGTTTGAAGTATGATCGTTCGTTTGTATGAGTTCAATTTTTTGAATCGTGGTAATTTCCTCACTGCCCTCAATTCAGTCGGGAGACGTCATTCGATAAACATAAATATGATATAGGATATAGATGTTTGACAGTGCAAAGAAGACGCCATTAATTGAACATGAAGACGATCTGGATTTAGATGTTCGACGATACGAAAGAAAACGTCCCCCGACTTATGTTTAATGAATGAAGTCTCCCGACTGAATTGAGGGCAGTGAGGAAATTATTTTTCCTCTATTTATTCGCGCGATCGGACGACGCTACGGTGTTTTTTTTTTTTTCGTCCGCCGCCTCGCAAACTTTCACTACCGTTACATTTACAACTATTCATTTTCTTTTTCTTTCTCTTACAATTTCTGTTTATCACCCCTCCCATCCCCCGCCGACACATCTCCCGCCGTCCTCGCTGTTGTCGCTCTCGTCTTCGTCGTCGCCATCGTCTTCGTCGTCGCCATCGTCTTCGTCGTCGCCATCGTCTTCGTCGTCGCCGTCGTCTTCGTCGTCGCCATCGTCTTCGTCGTCGCCATCGTCTTCGTCGTCGCCATCGTCTTCGTCGTCGCCATCGTCTTCGTCGTCGCCATCGTCTTCGTCGTCGCCATCGTCTTCATCGTCGCCATCGTCTTCGTCGTCGCCATCGTCTTCGTCGTCGCCATCGTCTTCGTCGTCGCCATCGTCTTCGTCTTCGTCGTCGCCATCGTCATCGTCTTCGTCGTCGCCATCGTCATCGTCTTCGTCGTCGCCATCGTCATCGTCTTCGTCGTCGCCATCGTCTTCGTCGTCTTCGTCGTCGCCGTCGTACCCGGTTTCACCTCGGTCTCCGCACCCTCGGCACGCATAAACGTCGATGAGGCCCGGTCCATCCGCACACCATTCGAACTTGAACGGGTTTTCCTCCCTGTCCGCACACCGTGCCTCCGTCAGGATTCGGAGTGCTGTGACGGTGTCTCCTTCGGGGGTCGTGGTCCACAGGTTAACCCAGCGCGCATCCGCCTAAGTTCGGCCTGGCATGACAGTCATGAACCACTCCGTTGATCCCAAAACGCGCCAGGCCATCCTGTTTTCCTCCTCGGTGTAGCTAGTGTTGTTCGGCTGGACCCGGTGGATCCCCACGGGGACCGCCATAAACGGGAAGTCGAGGGCCACGGCTTGTATAACCGGGTGAGGGATGCCATCGCCGCTGTTCCCCAATCCCCCAGCCACACCCTCATTTGGCTCTCCCGGTTCGGCTTCTCCATTATCACGACCCGGTACGCCGTGGTCCTGTCTATTCGCCACATGGCGGATGCCTCAGGGCACGCCTCCCCCGTCACCAGTTGACCCCACCTCACGTCGTCCTCCGGAACAGTTTGAATCCGCCGTAAGATCGCATCCCGCGTTCCCCGCGGATCCTCCAAGTGCACGTATACTCGACTCGGCGTCGACACGGCCACCACTCTCACCCCACGGTACTCCCCCGCGAGGTTTGTCGTTCTTCGGTTTCTAAACATTGTAGAATAACATTTATTTATTTGAAGAAAAAGAAACATTTATACTAGTGTTGGTTATAACATATAATCGAATGTCTTTTACTCATACCATATCTTTCATCATTCCACTCATACCATATGTATTTCATTCCACGCACATAAAAATTCAAATATAATTGGTTAACGAGACAGTAAATAAATGAGTTCGTTGGCGAGAGATTTAATTCGAGCACGTTTGGCGTTCGCCACACACAACAAAGGTTCTACTCAGCTTTTTTGTGCATCGGGGATAAACACGCGTTGAAGTCTCGGTGGCTCTTACTCCCTGGGTCGGAAATCTTGTTAATAAATTCTCGGAGCAGTGGCCTTATTGCTCCGATCGTTATATCGTCGTCGCAGGCTGGCTAAGCCCAAATCGTCGTCGTCCTGAGTAGGGTAATATCGACGTTGAGGTGACCATGTGGTCGAATCCCGATCTGCAGTACAGACCCAGAGTCCTCGATGTACCTTTCTCGGTGTTCCAGGGAGCAAGAGAGCGATTCTATGTTCGCTCCGAATACCGACGTCTTCTCGCGAATTGAGCATGCGTAATGTGCTCATCCCCACTTTATAGAAATCTGACCATCGATCTACCTCGCTCGCTTACCGACAATCGATCTCGATCTTACAACATCTCGTATGCGTTGTTGATTAGACGATGTTTGACGGTTAACTGGCGCTTTCCGAATCAGTTGGGACCGAGCTGCTCTAGCCCCCCACCCCCGGGGCACCAGTCCTTAATATTATCATCTGTCAGAATGATAACGCCGTCGAAATCCCGTGGATATTTTACATCCCAACGCGTCTTCTTCAGCCTGCGAGGTCCTGTCTTCTTCTCCGATATTTCCAGCCTCCTCAGCCTCCATGGTTGCTCCAGACCCACAGCCACCTCCTCGATTTGATTCTCCGAGCTTTTCTCCATCTTTTTACGCGCCTTAGATTTTTCCTCTGGACGCTAACCGTTTTTGAAAACTCGCGCATGGGCCCTCGGGGCCCTCTTCTCCCGTCCGATGCCTCCCCGGCTCGCCCCGTCATGCCATCTACGCGCTCTGTTGTTCTCACGCGCCGGTGATTTACCCATTGTCGCGTTACCGACGGTCTATCAATTATCACCCGATTGATTAGACTGCCGGGGCCCCGTGTCCCTCCTCTTTCCGCCGAGCGCCGCTGCCATCGTCCCTTACGATCCGCTCGTCGCGCTGGCCCATTGCCCCATTACCCCGCTGTCCCCCAGCGCTGGCCCCGCCCACCGGCCGGTCCTTCGGTGTAAGCTCAGCCCCTTGTCGTCTAGCGTGGATCGGTAATGGCTCAAAAGATTTGCATGAAATTTCCCTCGTATTTTATCCGTCGCTGGATCCTCGAGTAAATACGTTGCTAGTCCTACGAGCTTCTTTATCCTATATGGCCCTTCCCGCAACGGTAGAAATTTTGATGTTATCTGCTTCGATGGATCGGATACGTTCAAGGCTTTGACCAATACGAGCTCGCCTTCCTCGAAGCTGACGAATCGTCTCCCTTTGTCACACCGCTCCGCTCTCATTCGTCCTTTCCGAACCATTCTTTCTCGTACAATTTGTAGCTTCGCCTCGTACGTTATCGGGTCCTCTTCCTCGCTTGCGGGTATCCCAAGCCATTGGTTCCACAGCCGCACTGCTTTTTCCCCAGTTGTAACTCGGTTGGTGGATATTCGGTCGTCTCATGGTGCGTCTCATTAATAGTCTTGTACTACTTGCACCCATTTAAGCCATCCTCCGTGGTTCTCCTTAAGGAACGTCCGGAAAAATCGACCTAGTTCTCGATTCACCCGCTCCACGATATTTCCCTGTGGATGACGGATCGACGAGTACACCGCCTGTATCCCCGCGTCCTCCAATTTCTTCAACCAAGTTTTTGAAGTGAACCGTGTCCCGTGGTCGAACTATATACGTCTTGGTTTGCCTAATGCCGGGATGTAGCTGTCAAAAAGCCTCCTCACGACTGTCGCGGTATTAGCCTTTCTCATCGGAAATAATACGACATACTTTGTGAAAGCGTCGATGGTGACCAAGATGTGTTTAACCCCGCCGATCGACGTCGGTAATGGTCCATAGAAGTCGATTGACACAAGATCCCCCGGTCCTTCCGGAATAATATTTTGAGTTGCCGCGTAGCTCGTCTGTGTTGCCACTTTATTCCGTTGACAGTCGTCGCAGGTGGCAAGAATCTTACGGACCCTCCGTGCCAGGTGTGGTGTAGAAAAATCCTCATCCAGCATCCGGAAACACTTCCTTGCCCCGAGATGACCGTACATCTCGTGGCATTCTCGCACTAGCTGCTCGACCATCGCCCCCAGTAGCGCCACTTTCCACGTTTTGGCCCGGGATTTCCGTTGCAGGATTCCCCCCTACAGTCGATGCCGCTGCAGCTCCTCTCCCTTCTCCAGCTGCTCCACAATCATCCAGAGGTCCTCCTGCTCCCGGTGTAGTCCGCCGAGATTGTTCATCTTCTTCACCAATCCCGAGGACGGCTGTTTCGCTAATGCTGCTGCGATAATAACGGTGTCCTTGGGTGTCCCTCCGATGCTCTCCCCCTCCTCCACCGGTCGACTCAGGGCGTCCGCGACCACATTTTTCTTCCCCTCGATTCGATCGATCCGTAAATCGTAGTTCTGGATTGCCAGAGCCCACCGCATCAGTCTCTCGGACGAAAATCGACACGTACGGAGAAACGTAAGTGCTTTGTGGTTTGTCGCGATTTCGATGGCTGCTCCGGCGAGATACGTCCTGAACTTGCCCAGGGCCCACACGATGGCTAACAATTCCTTTTCTGTGGTCATGTACCCGAGCTCTTCACCCTTAAGTGTACGACTGGCGAACGCGATCACCTCCTTTTCCTCTTTCTCGTCCACCTGTGATAAAATCGCACCGAGCGCATAACCGCTGCCGTCGGTGGTCAGGTGGAAAGGCTTCGCGGGGTCCGGATACCGTTCGCGTCACAGAACAATTTTTTGACTCTTTCAAACTGTTTTTCCTCCTCTGGGCCCCATCTCCATCGCGCACCTTTCCTCAGGAGCTCCAATAACGGTGCTGTTTCGTGTGCGTGCCGGTCAGTGAATTTTGTATAGAAATTCACTAACCCCAGAAATCCACGTAGCTGTCGGATATTCCTCGGTGGTGCGTATTCCTGGATGGCCTTGATCTTCTCCGGATCCGACTGGAGGCCCTCCGTCGTTAGAATATGGCCCAAGAATACCACTTTTTCCCGGAAAAAGTGTGATTTTTTGAATTTTTGCGTCATCCCATGCTGCTCGAATCGCTGAAATAGAGTTCTCAGATGATGCAGGTACTCCTCCACCCCTTCGGAAAGGACCAATAGGTCATCGACAAAATTAATCACGAAATCCAATCCCTCCAAGACGATATCGAGGGCTCGGATGAGGCTTGCCGTGCTGGTCTTCAGACCGAACGGTGTTACGGTGAATTCATAGCATTTTTCGTTATTCTGAAATGCCGTATACTTCCAGGAATCGGGGTGCAGTGGAATCTGCCAGAAACTGCTGGTGAGATCGAGAGTCGATAATACCGTCTTCCCTCCGCACCTCTGGAAGATCTCTTCGATGGGTGGAGCATTGTTATAAACGCTTACGAGATCATTATTTAATTCTCTCGCATCGAGACATAACCGGACGCTCCCGCCACCCTTGATCACCGGCATCAATGGATTGATATAGATGCTCTGTGACTTCTCGATGACTCCGTACTCCATCATCCGCTGAATTTCTTCCTCCACCCTTCCCCGCTGCGCCAGAGGGACCGGATACGCCCGATGGAAGTACGGGTGCGCATCCTTCACGCAGAGGCGGTGCACGTATGCAGATACTCTTCCCGGCCTCTTGTCGAACACCCCACGATGCTTGAAAACGATCCCCTTGAGAGCCTGGATGGTCTCATCGTCCGCCCCCTTCTCTTCCTGCATCTTCCGGTCGAATTCCCCCTCCGTCAGCCGCCAGTCCGCCTCTCCTGCCCCCCGCTGCACCATCGTGCTGCAGGTTAATTTTCGCTGCTCCTTTGCCCTCCCGAGTTCGTCTTCCCTCTTCCATTCGCCGTCGATCAGGGCCGCCACGGTCACCCCTTGCACGGTGACCTCCCCCTTCACCGAATCTACCAAGATCCCGAGGCTCAGCATCCCGTCGATGCGAGTGCCGGTCGGAGCAACTTTGGTATCACGCGCATCGGTACTCCGCCACTCATCTCCTGCACCCGTACCTGCACTAGGATTTGCTGCCGAACCCTACCCATCTCTCCCCCGAATGCACCCACGACCTTGGTGCAGGTCACCGGCAGCACCGGCTAACTTTGGAACCGTGTGAGCTGCTGCTGGTATAGTTCTTCGGATACACAACTCACCTCGCTGCCGCTGTCGACCAATGCGGTGGTGCATACCCCTGAAAGTTGTACCGCGATCTCCGGGCACCTTGGATACTGTCCTCCGTACCACCTTCCCCCCTCACGACCCTTCTCCTCGTGCAAGAACTCCCGTGGGTCTTCGAAAATGGTACTGATCCGTCCTTCCCACGTCTCATCAGTACACTTCCGGCCTTGCGTCCGAGCAGTCTCCCTTACTCCACTTTCTTCTTTCTCCTCCCTCTCCTCTTCTTCACTCTTCTTTTCTTCACTCTTCTTTTCTTCGTTCTCCTTTTCTTCACTCTCCTTCTCTTCGTTCTACTTTTCTTCACTCTTCTTTTCTTCGTTTTTCCTTTTACCATGTGCTTCTATTTTTCCTTCACTCCTCCCTTTCCGCCTCTCCTGCATCCTCCGTTCCTTCTGCTTCCCCTCTGATGCCACCCTCTCCACCGCCATCGTCCTCCCCTTCGGTCCCTGCACGCCTTTCGTTGCGCCACCGCTCTGTCCTTCCCCTCTCTCCTCTGAGGCTCCGGGCGCAACGACTACGCGTTTCCCGAAGGCTCCTGCGATGTAGATGGTCCTTGACCGTCCTTCGGTCCCCGTGGAGGCGCCGGGGCAGTCCAGGGGGGTCGCTTCTCCCTTGAGCCACCGTTTCCTCGATCGTTCGTCGACCATCGATCCTCCCTCCTCGGAGGACAATAGTCTTGTCGCCCTCGCGGTGGAAAGTCTGATCGGTTCCTCTCGTTCGCTCTCCGTTGCGTATTCAACGGTCCCTCCAAATCGATGTTCTCCAGGAGCTCCAGGAACTCCCTCGCGGTTCTCGTCTGTCGGCTACGAACTGCCGATCGCACTTCCTCATTGAAGTGACGAGCGAGACATCGGATGATTTCCTCATCCGTCTTCTTCTCGGCGAGATCCCGGGCATTCCCGAGCATCAGGGCTGCATACTCGGCCATGGTGCGACTCTGTTCGTGTGGACGGTAGCACTCGAACTCCAGGTTTCGACGGACCTTATGCTGCATTTCACGCGTCCGATACCGACCCGTAAATGCCTTCCGGAACGACTCCATATCGGTGATCTCCTCCCTGATGAGATGCCACCAGTCCTCGGCGGTGCCCTTGAGTGCCTCAGCCAGGACGCATCTCAACTCCATCCCCGCTGTCGCATAATAATACTCCGTCGTGGAGAAAAGCCATGGGTCGTTGTTTCCCATCCGCTCGAAAGACCGGTATCTTCCTTTTCACCGTCTGTATACGCGTGACTCCTCCACCATCCTCGAAGGTCGTCCCGAACGTTAGATTGCTCTCCACCGTCCGGGGACGCTGCTCCAGCTGTGCGATTCTTAATCCCATGTTCCTCTAGGGTGGCCTGGTTTCGCCGAATCCGCTCCACGGCCTCCTGGATGCCCTTCCGGATATCCTCTCGCGTGCTGATCGCTTCTGCAACCTGCTCCTGCACGGCTGTGTTAGTCTCCCGCTGTCCGTCTTCCGCCCTCTTCAACCTCCGGTCGAGACGCTCCTCCAGGCTCTGGAAGGTGACCGTAACCCGTGACCGTAGCCGATCCTGCGAGTCCTCCATCCTCTTCTCGCAGGCCGCAGATTGCGACACCGCATCTCCTCCCGGATCCCCCCGATGGCTGCCAGTACCTGTGCCAGTGCGGGCTGCGTCTCCACCGGAGTTACCTCGCCAGAAAGGGGGGGGGGTGTATTGTGCCGCCCCCTCCCCCCCTCACTATTCTCTCCCTCGCTTCCCCCTATGTTGGAGAGCCCCCCTATTGTTTGGAAAATGACGATAGTGGGGAGAAGTCAGGAGGTTTTCGGGAATAGTCTGGAACGGTGGAAGTGATTGGGCTGGCATTCCAGAGAAGCAGCTGCAAGCGGATAGCGCAGCGGCGGCTAGCCTCAAAAACGGAAAAGTTATGAGGACTAGGAAAAGCAGGTGGTTCGGATACGAGCAGAATTTACTTAGGTTTCGGGTCATTTGGATAGTCGGTGGGAAACTAGTCAGATAGAAAGGTTCAGAGTTCCGAGAAAAGCAGATGCATGGAAAAGAATCTATCTAGGTTTGGGATGTGAGAGGATTCTTGGAAATGGCCCATGAGTGGGATAGGCAAGGCTGGCGGTAGGACGTTGTAAAGTGGAGAAATAGTAGGGGAGTGCGTTACAGTACCCTTTATTTTTGAAATGTATTTTTTTTTTAATTCCTTGAACAAAAACGAAAATTTAGCCGCCTTGAACTTTCTGGGCCGACGCTTCGTTCGGGAGTTATAAGTTTTTTTGTCACAAAAAACGCGTAAATTTACGTATTTTATTAGTAAAAATTTGCATGAAAAAAAAGTACCCTTAATTATTGAAATTAATTTTTTTTTTAATTCCTTGGACGAAAAGAAAAATTTTGAGACCCGGCCGGACTTGGGCCGACGTTTCGTTCGAAAGTTATAGCTTTTTTTGTCATAAGAAACCGGTAAATATACGTATTTTATTAGTAAAAAATTGCATGAAGAAAAAGTACCCTTAATTATTGAAATTTTTTTTTTTCAAGTTCCTTGAACGAGAACGAAAATGTTGAGACTTGGCCGGACTTGGGCCGACGCTTCGTTCGAAAGTTATAGCTTTTTTTCTTAACAACCGGGTAAACATTTACGGGTTTTTTGTGACAAAAAAATCTATAACTCCCCAACGAAGCGTCGGCCCAAAAAGTTCAAGGTGGCTAAATTTCCGTTTTTGTTCAAGGAATTTAAAAAAAAATACATTTCAAAAATTAAAAGAGCGTTTTTTGTTTTATTTCATTTTTAATTTTTAATTGTTTATAAATAATTGTTGAATTTGTGCAACATAATCGTAAATGTTTTCATTTTATAGAGCGTTCAAAAACGAAAAAAAAAGACCCGTGGTTTTTCGAGTTATCACTAACCGTTGCTGAGATATATCGATTTGAATGACCGAATGTGGTCAATACTTCAAAAACTTCATTTGACTGTATTTCGAAAGTGGGGGCTCAAAATAAAAAACGCCGAAATACGTGTCTCTTCATTTTCAACACATATCAATGGAAAAAATTGGGGGGCAAAAATGTTGACCCAACTGTCCGAAGTTGCCGAAATTCCTAGGAATACCCCATATGTATATGGGGCATTCCATGGCATTCCGGGTAGTCGCGTACCCTTGACTCAAAATGTTTGCCCCATGATTTTTTCTATTAATCTACATCGAAAATGAAGAGACACGTGTTTCGGGGTCTGCCGTTTCCAGCGCCCGCTATTGAGATGCAGTAGATTGAAGGTTTCCAATTATCGACGATATTTCGAATTTCAAATCGATATATCTCGACAACGGCCAATAATAATTAAAAAAACCAAGGTAGCTTCTTCTTTTGTTTTAACACGGTCTATGCAATAAAAATAAGTACAATTTTGTTGCACTGTTTGAACTATTATTAATTAACAATTAATCGATTAAACATTAAATATCTCAAAAAACACCTATTTGATTTTTCTTATTTTTTTTTCCTAAATTCTATGAATAAAAACGAAACGATTGAGACCGGTCTCTATTTGGCTATGGACTTAGTTTAGAAGTTACAGATTTTTTTGTGATAAAAAACACGTTTAATTCGGTTCATTTCTCAGCGATAATTCATATTGCACTGGGAAATATTGGCCGCTCGTTGTAACGAAAATGGTAACATATATACTAGGGCGGCTTGAAAAAAAAACTTTTTTTTTTCTTTAAATCAAAATACGTTCACGCCAAAGTATCTTCCATCAAGAGAATCGTGTCCAAAAATGAGCCCGATTGGACCATTTTTAGGGGTCGCGCAAGATTTTTCTAGTTTTCCCATTTGATTAACATGGGAAGGGCGTAAAGTTTCCATTCAAAAAATCGTAGCTCCGCCAATTTTATAGGTACATTGATCCCGTTAGTCCCATTTAAAAGCTCTCGAAAAACCACTTCAAATGGCGTGCGGACCTTTGGGATCCCATTTCAACTTTCATCAATAATTTTGTGGTTTCGTAAGAAATTATCGACGGAAGTTGCAATCGGATTTTAAAGGCCCGCACGCCATTCTAAGCGGGTTTTCAAGAGCTTTCAAATGGGACTAACGGGATCAATGTACCTATAAAATTGGCGGAGCTACGATTTTTTTAATGGACACTTTTCGTTCTTCCCATGTTAATCAAATGGGAAAACTAGAAAAATCTTGCGCGACCCCTAAAAATGGTCCGATCGGGCTCATTTTTAGACACGATTCTCTTGATGGAAGATACTTCGGCATGAATGTATTTTGATTGAGAGAAAAAAAAAAGTTTTTTTTTTCAAGCCGCCCTAATATATACGCATACATAAGCATATATTACTATACAGATATAAATATATGGGGGATTCCACGGTGAAACTGGAAGCTGCATACCGTTGAATCAACATTTTTGACCCACGATTCTTTATGTTGATATACGTCGAAAATGAAGAGACACGTGTTTCGGGGTTTGACGTTTTTAGCGCCCGTTATTGAGATGCAATGGAATTAAGTTTGTCAATTATTGACGATATTCGGTATTTCAAATCGATATATCTCAACAACGGCCAATGATAAATTAAAAAACCAGGTAAGCTTTTTTTTGTCTTCACACGGTCTTTGCGATAAAGATATGTACAATTATGTTACACCGTTTGAACTATTATTAATTAACAATTAATCGTCTAAATATTGAATATCTCGAAAAACAGCCATTTTGATTTCCTCTATTTTACTCCTTAAATAAAAACAAAAAGACCCCGCTCAATTTTTCCGTTGGCTTCATTTAGGAGTTACAGCGTTTTTCGTAATGAAAAACACGTTTAATCATTACTACCGTTTATTATGTATATGTGTACGTGTGTGTGACTAGAAATAATTATCATTTTCTATCTCTTAAGAGATATTCAATATTGAGACGATTAATTGTTAATTAATAATAGTTCAAACGGTGTAACATAATTGTACATATCTTTATCGCAAAGACCGTGTGAACACAAAAAAAAGCTTACCTGGTTTTTTAATTTATCATTGGCCGTTGTTGAGATATATCGATTTGAAATACGAATATCGTCAATAATTGAAAAACTTAATTCCATTGCATCTCAATAGCGGGCGCTGGAAACGGCAAACCCCGAAACACGTGTCTCTTCATTTTCGATGTAGATTAATAGAAAAAATCATGGGGCAAACATTTTGAGTCAAGGGTACGCGACTACCCGGAATGCCATGGAATGCCCCATATGTATATATCACCTCCGAATTATCTTGATTAATATTCCCGGTGAGCACGGTCGTGAATCCAAAATTTTCAACGAGGAATAATCAACAATGTCCACCATGGAACGCAATGTCACGCGTGAACCTTCAGCTGTTTGATAAGAGAGGAACTCATTTTCATTGATTGAGCCATTCACTTTTATCAGCTCCCATTCATCTAACTTCTCTGCCGCAGATTTCAGTAGCTGGAAAATGTAAAAAATCCTTACAATGATTGATTTTAACTTTCATCCGTGACATAATTGTCAAATGAAATCAACAGTACCGTGTAATCGGCATTTCCTGGTTTCAAGCCTGCAGCTTCATTTTTTTTGGTTCAGTGCATCGAATAAGGCATTATACCATTCGCAAAAGTCTGCGGTGCTATCCGCTTCACTTAGCTCCTCGTCGATATTTAAAAAAAAACGCAATCCACGAGCCACGGATTTGCTCAAAACCTTCAAGTCAACATGAAGTTGCTCTAAAAAAGTACTTCTAATATTTTTAATATTTGTCGATCCATAGACAAATATTGTGAATAAATTTTGTTTCATCCGTCGGATAAGCAGAGACAGAAAATAAATTAATACATATTCGCAAAATCCCGAGAAAATCAACAATTGCAGGAGATATGTCACTATTCGTAATAAAAAGTCCCTGATTAATGACGTAAATTTTTTAACTTCCCGATTATAGGGAAGGTATTGTAATAACCCCGAAAATCGAAAATCATTTTTTTGTCAGATCTTCACGTTTCGAAGTCATTGGGGTCATTTCAGCCCATTTTGAGCAAAATGTTTGTGTGTGTGTGTGTGTGTGTGCGCGCGTACGTAAGTATGTGATCAATTTTTCGTTAACGTTTTCTCTAAAACTAATAACGCGATCCGAAGAAAAATTTTTGAAAAAACTTTCTTTAAACTTTTTAAAATTGTTTTTTTTTTTCTTTTAACGTAGGTACGTATGTGATAAATTTTTCGCTGATGATTTCTCCAAAACTAATGACGTGATCGGAATGATCGACGATGCAATTGATGTGTCGTGATGAGACTTAGAGCTGATTAGATTTTGGTCAAGTTCGGTCAAGTAATCTTTTTAGTTTTTTTACAAAAAATATAATTTGAAAATTATTTCATAAACGTTTTCTTTAAAACTGACAACGTGATCCGAAGAAAAAATTTTCAAAAAATTCTTTTAAAACTATTCAAAATTGTTTTTAAAAATTTTTTTTTTTTTTTTTTTTTTTTTTTTTTATATTTTTCAACTTCTCGATTATAGGGGACTCAATTACGGGGCATATTACGCCCCCGGGGCATATGTCGGGTGGTCGAGCACTTGTATTTTTTATGTTTGGTGTCTTCTGGATACATCCATGTTGGACCATGAGAAGACGAAAACTCCAATTCTCAACTTGATGAGAATATTGTAACAAATTTTTTTATTACCTTATATTCAAGTCTTAGAAATTGAGTAGATAATGGGAGCACGAGGGTTACACTGCCTAAGTGTCGTTCAATAATTCGGCTATCCACCTGAGCCGATTACTACAATTTTTATTGAGTTTTTTAGGTATAGGCGATTGAGTCAATTCGACGGCGCTACAATGGTTATTCCTAGGTTGTGTCGTTTCTATGTTATGATTAAAGTCCTACTGACGACAACGAGTCGTCTGAAAGGCGGGTATTATCGTTTTGAAAAGATTGAAATCGACAAATGCATGAGCTGAGCGATAGCTTAGCCTGACTAAGTGGTTAGTTATCAAATTAGTCAGACATCGAGGGTAAATCGGAGCACGCAGCGACGTTCTACAACGCTACGCGACTATACAGCGGAGGTCAGTCGTCTTAACGACTGTTATGACGGTTTACGAAAATGTTCTGTTATACATAAACGCATGAATTAAACGACAACTAATTTGTGTTCAGCTGTCATTTGACAAATTAGTTATATGCACGAGAATTAATCATAGCACATAGCGACTTTCTACAACGCTAGACACGACTATACTGCACGAATCAGTCCCTTTTACGACGGTTATAACGAGTTGCGAAAATGTTATGTTATACATAAACGCACGAGTTGAACGACGATTAATTTGTATAAAAATATGACGATCTGCAACTTGTTGCTTGTGAGATCGTTTCGATACCGAATGCGACCCGATATAATTGGTCCTGAGCGTCGCGGCGCTTTGACACCGCTCGATCAAAGTACGAGTATCTTTGCTTTCGACGACACTTAAGGCGTCTTGCCTTGTAAATACGGATGGAAAGTCTATTCTCGCACTGATTATTCAAAGTTCGTAAAAAGTATGCACTTTCTCTTGACCGCGACTCCACTTAACACCGGGGAGCGCCACGTGGCGTTTTTAGGTTATGCGTGAGCGAGCCTCCGGCCGTGCGGCCCTCGGCTAAAATACCTGGCTTGCTTCTATTCCTTGGGTTTTTTACCGGTCTCGGAATCGTTGTTGGCAAGGAATCATCCTTCCCCGACGATTCGGCTAAGTCGTGGCGATTCTCGATCTCACGTGCTGTATTTTTCCGTGCACGTGGCTTCCTCGTCATGTTCCGATGCGCCGTCCCAAAACTCGGGAGCTGACAAAATTCCTTTCGATCCGGATATGATCGAAGGTGCGGCAGTTTAGCTGGACCCCCTTTTTCAGTGTGATAAAGACAGACCCGTATTCCTCGGTAAGAAACTGCGGAAAAACGTATCGTATGAGTGAGTGTCGTTAGACGGTAGGTGATCGAGTGTTCGTTTCTTCTCGTTCCTTCTTTTTCGTTTCTTCGTTCCCGTTCCGGCGTTTCGCGGATCATCTCCTCCATTATCGTTGTGGCGCGCGGATCGTCGGTATCGCGGCGCTCGGCTCGTTGTCGCCGTGGCGCGCGATTCGAATTCGCTATTAGGGTAGCTATCGCTACAATATACTGAATTAATAATGATAATAATACATTTCAACTCGCGAATCGGGAAGCTACTTGTGCGGCCCGTAAAGGGTCATAGGCAAAATAAATTTTTTTTATTTAAACAAAATGGGCACCACTAACCATGGATACTACTAACCATAGGAACTGCTAACTATGGGCTCAACTCTCTATGGGCACTACTATCCATAGACACCACTAATCATAGGCCCGCTAGTTCAACTTTCTATCAGATTAATGCAGTACAGTTAATAACATTTTCCCTTAATTTCTGCATATTGTGAGTGTTGTGTCCCCCGGATGACCCGTGTCTCCTCGAATCTTCAGATTACGGGTCAGGAGGGATAAGTCGGGATCTCTTGCCACAAATAAGTATTAACTCATAAAATACAGACACGCTTTGGATTTATTATGGTTTTTGGGTTTTTACACAGCAGATGTTATTCTCGATGACTCGGACTAACACTTTATTATCGCGGTGCGACGTATCACGTTTACCGCGCCGCGGGTTTCTATTAGATATTTCTATTCGCGCTTGTTACAAAGTATCGACGAGGAAATTCTATCGCGGCACGGGAGTCTGATGATCAGAGGACCGTTCGGCTTGATCTTTCGTTCAAGACTGACTTTTCGATGGCGAGCTTTCGGTTCTTCGAGGCTCGTCGTCGAAAAGCTGATTTTGCAGTTTTGTGGTCTGACCGTTGCCAGCCAATCGCATGATTCTTTGTCAGCACGGTCAGAGCACGATATTTCGAAAAGAATTCAATTGTTGTAACGGAAATCCGTATCTCCGTTACTTCGCGTAAGCTGTTTCGTTTTATTTTATTATTTATAATTTCAATATTTAGCTGTCTGCAAAGGAAATATCGTATCTCCTTTCATATCGCCTGATTCGGAATCAGCGATGTTCGATCGTGAGAAACAATTATATCGTGAGAAGCATATAATTGTTTCGTGAATTTATTTTTTATAAATTTATAATGACAAAATGTACTTGAAAATTGCGGGGCACAACATCCCTCCCCCCTGAAAAGTAAAAATTTGGATATTGACAATGGACACAATTTTTACTTCGAATACATTTCTTATGTGCCCATGGAATTTTCGACTTGTTGGAGGGTGTCGGTTTATTTAATTTCGCGCAGCGGTAGTATTGGTCTAGCTGGTGTACTGTGTCACGGTTAGTTTGCACTTCGTCTTTGCGACTAGTTCTGTGTTGCTCCTCTTCTTGAGGGGCAACGGTCTCGAGGTTGATAGCGACAGTCGCGGCTGAAGGCTGCGGCGTCGCGTTTCTTTTGCGTATATGCAGCGTAGCTAACCAGTACTATCGCTGCGATGGTGAACATGACAGTAGTACCTATCGCGAGGGTCCTATGGAATTTAATACGGAATTCTTCGCGTAATTTTTTCTTAATTTCTCGGATTCGCTGTCCGAGTTCGCGTAACTTTGCGGGGTTTCGAATCACTACTAGTAGTTTCGCTATTTCCCCGTCGTTCTTCTAAATGGGCGCTTCCTTGTCCGCGTCCAAGGGGGTGAGATTGCTGGGGGCAGATGATCCTCCTTGACCATCTCCGTGTATCTCCGACCCGTTGCGACGCTGAAGCCCCGGGCAGTTACCTTACATATTCCTATCAAAGCCATTATTCCTGTCCCTGTTAAAATTTTTTTTTTTTTTTTTTTTGTTTCGTTATAACGTTTTCGCACGTTATCCCGGTCATTTCGATTTTCGGCGCCACGCGTAGCCATCTACCCGGTTGTAGCATGGTTATTTTAACTGTTACTTCTAAATTCGCGGCCCGTTTCTTACATCCGATTTCGCTATCGGGACGTATTTTCGCGTATGGTTGTGTTTCGCACGGCGCTTAGTCGGTTGCAATGGTTGCACCGGCAACGCTGCGGAACACACGTGCAGATTTTTTTCGAATTTGCGTTTCGGAAGGTCGTTGTTCGACATCTGTATAAAATTTCGGTTAGCTGCTTTCGTCAGGTAACCTTGTCCTAGCTGTCGGTGAGACTCTACGCCATTTTCTTGATGAGAGTTCTAGGGGTTTTCTCGTTCGTCTCGATATGTTTCGAGGTTTCATTAAAAATGTCTATAGAAATATCGAGTGGAGCCGGGTCCAATTAGTGGAAAACTATTTTTTGTTCCTTTTTATTTATTTTCCATTCTCAATTTTTCTTCATCGCCCGCCGCTTTCTCCCAGCAGCGTGGCCGATTTTAGTAATTTAGTTTAGGTTCTTTCACGTTCATTTAAGTTCTCATTTTATTTCATTCGATTTTGTTTTGTAGCATTTTGTTTAATTTTATTTCATGTTTTTTCGTTTGTTTTCATTTTATTTTAATTGTATTCCATTATGTTTCATTTTATTTTATTCCATTTTATGTGGTTTCGTTTTATCACCCTTTGTTTTAATTTTTGTTCCGTTTTCCTCCCTTTTAGATTTATTTTTTTTTTTTACTGCTCTACTGCGAGCTTCAGCCGGTTAGCGTGTGCTTTTAATGTTTTTCTTCCTTTTTGTATTTCAAACGTAACCGGAGTGGGCTGTCCTATTATTTGATAAGGACCTGTCCACTTTGGTGTTAATTTTGCCGACCTTCCGCGTCGGATTGTTTCGTCGTTTAGGAGTACGCGGTCTCCGATGCGGAGCTCTGTCGGCTTCGTTCCCTTGTCATAAGAGAGTTTCGTTTTTTCTTTTCCGCTCTGTAGTCGTTCCCTTGCAATGGTCCACGCAGCTCGCAATCTTTCGCGCAGTTCGCTCGCGTAGTCATCGTATGTGTAGGTGCTATGTGGCTCTTGTTTCACCGCGGTCGGTAGCTCGGCTTCACGGCCGAACACCAGCTCGTGCGGTGATAAGCCGGTCGCGGTGTGAGGGGTGGTGTTGTACGTAAACATCGCGTACGGGAGCTACTCATCCCAGTCACTCTGGTCTTCATTGATGAAATGACGAAGATATTCTGCGAGTGTGCGATGCGACCGCTCCAATGCCCCATTGCTTTCGGGATGGTATGCAGTCGTTTGTATTTTCTTTATGTGCAACAGCCTGCACACTTCTTTGAAAATGGTACTGAGGAAATTTTTGCCCTGGTCGGAAAGAACGGTTTCTGGGGTTCCGTATCGGCATATTATTTCCTCGGTAAAAACTTTAGCGATGGTATTAGCTTCCTGATCTGGTATAGCCATAGCTGCGCTATACTTGGTAAGTGCGTCCTGGAACGTCAGGACGTATTTATTTCCCCGAGATGTTTCGGGTAAGGGACCGACTATGTCAACCGCGGTTTTTTCGAAGGATCTTTCAGGAGTGTCCGTAATTATCTTCGGTGCTCGCTCCTTCCTTCGGAGCTTATTTTTTTGACATTTTAAACAGCGGGAGATATAGTCCCCCACCTCCTCTCGGATTCCGGGCCATTCGTATTTGATGCGAATCCGGGATAGAGTCCTTTTTAGTCCTTGATGTCCACCTAAAGGAGCATCGTGATATTCTTTAGTAATAATTTTCCGTTCTTCGGGGCTGGGACAGGTTACGCTATTGTGGACGCTGCGCTTGTCTTTAATACAGCTGTCCTCGTCACTACTGTGTTCCGTCTCCGTATCGCTGTCCTCCCCGCTCTCCGCTTCCTCAGTCACGGGTAGCCGTCCGCTGACCGCTGCCCGGCGGCTCGAGCCGCTGTATCTGGCGCTCTCTACACCGCTGGTTTCGCTGTCGCACGGCGCGAGGCTTGCTTTCTCGCTCTTCTCGCCCGTTCCTTTTGCACCGCTGTCCGCGCTGTCCCCACTCGCGCCGCTCTCGGTTGCTATGGGGTACGGCGGATCGGTTGAGCGTGGGGCCCTGCCGGGAGAGTTGTTTCTCTCTCTCTCTCGCGCAGTGTGCCCCTTCCTCTCCTTCTCTTGGCTTCTTATCACCGCGCATATTCTACTCAGTGCGTCGGCGTTCGTGTTTTTCTTCCCCGCTTTATACTCTATATCGAACTCATGCTCGGGTAATTTAATTTTCCAACGCATGAGTCGAGAGCCGGGATCCTTCACACCGAATAGCCAAGTTAAGGGTTGGTGGTCCGTTACCACCTCGAAACGTGTGCCGTAAACGTAAGGCCGGAACTGAGTTATTGCCCACACGATCGCGAGCACTGCCACCAACGTTGTGTAAGTGAGCTCGGCCTTCGACAGAGTACGGCTCGCGTAACATCTCGGAAGGTCGTCCCCGACCTTCCCTTGAGATAATATCGCTCCGATGGCCTTATCTGACGCATCGGTCGTTACTACTGTGTGTGCTCGGTCGCTGTTGTTTATTATGCTAGCTGCACAGCTGTTCCCTCTCGGTGGCCGTACACAGGCACCGACGGGAATTTCTTTTTCGATCGTCGTTGGAGGCAATAGACAGTCTCGTCTGATGACGCGGCACTGAGCCCCGGTGTCGGCTTCCAGGGTGATTATTCCGCTGGCCGAACTCGGAGACTCGATGTCGAAGTCGCTGCCCGACAACTCTGACGGGATTGAGACTTGCGTGATTTGCGTTTCCTCCTTTTCCGAGGCGTCTGACGTCGGCTCTTGGTCGCTTATCGATACTAGATCGATAGATAGCGAGCCCAACGTTAGCTTTGTCGACGCGTCGTCTTGCCCCGTCTCCTGTTGGTTGTTATGGTAATTCTTCTTGTTGTTATTTTGCGACTGTTGACCGTTTCCGTTGTTTCTTTGGTTACCTTGCGCGTTGTTCTGTTGACCGTTTTGACGATTGTTCTGTTGACCTCCGTTTTTCTCGTCTGCAATTCGCTTTCGACAATCTCTCCTCAGATGCCCTTTTTTCTGGCAGTAATGACACACTATGTCCACCTGGTGGAGCGTTTTGTCCTGATCCGCGACGGGTAGGCTGTTTCGTCCGGATTGCTTCGGACAATCTCTCGCGTAGTGGTCTCCATTTCCGCAATGATAACAGGTTTTGTTGCCATTGCCGTTGTTATTGTTACCGTTATTGTAGCTTCGGCGTTGGTTGCCGTTGTTGCTGTTGTTGTTGTTGTTGTTGTTATTGTTGTTGTAACTACGGCGTTGGTTGGAGCCCTGCACTCCTCCGTTTCCTTTTGGTAACATCATCTCGCTGATTTCGATGGCTCCGACTACGGCTTCGTGTAGCGTCGTAAAGTTTCGAGCACGCACGATCGTTTGCACTTGGCCATGTAGTCCGTTCTCGAAATTGGCCTGTGCACTTCGTCGGGTGATGGTTTCGATCGTCCGCGCCTCACCAGGGGTTGATATTCCTTCACACAACTTTCCTATGAGGTCGACCGTCACCTGTTCTACCCTCGATGCGTACGTCGCGACACTTTCGCCCTGATTCTGCTGCAGGGAGTTGAATTCCAGTTGTAGAGCTGCCAGTGACTTACGCTTTCCGTATAGCGTCTTCAGCTCTGTCCTAAGTTCTTCTAGGGTTTTAATATTTTTATGTTTTAGGTCCTGCGACGGCCTGCCGGTAATATGCCCCGATACGACGAATTCTATGAAAACTTCGTGGTCTTCGTACGGGACTCGGTCGTGCGCAGTTTGGCAAGCGCGTAGGAAGTGGTCTAATTCGTCAGGACCTTCTCCGGAAAATTTCGGGACCTGTTTCATTGCCATCCCGAGTTCCACGGTCCGTCGTTCGCCCGGGAATCCGGTTTGTCGGCGGTTCCACGGTCTCGACGTCCTTCCTTCCGATATTTTTTCTTCTATTCGTTCTAATCGGTATCTTAATTCGGCATTCTGTTCTTCAAGGTCCGTAATTAATTCGTAGGGTTCGGCATTGACGCCCTGAAGCGTCTCAGCCAAATCGCGTCGAGCTGATCTCGACGTGTCGCGGGAGCGTCGTTGCGTGTCGACGTTCACAGCGTCGCGAAACATTCGACCCGAATCTCTACCGTCGTCGTCGTCGATTCTTCGCGTTTTCGGTATTGCCCCGAGATTGGGCGCGACTGGCCGTACGGTGGTGTTCACTGGCGGAAGACCCGAGACCTCATCACGGAGGCGCGATATCTCTTCGTCGATCATTTCGTCCGTGATACGACGTCGCGCCCGACGGTGCGTCTCTCGGTCAGGGTCACTCGTCTCCAGGAAATCCGTACCGCACCTCTCGTTTACCCCCATCTGCCGGAAACTTTCCGACATCGCGGTTTGGCGAGCTTGGGGCAAGCGCCCTGCCGGCGACAGGGTGTTTAGCGCTTCGTGTGTGCGAAATGTGATATCGCCAAGGGCAGCATCCAGCCCGGCCGCTGCCCCTACCGCTTGCCCGGGCAAGGTCGAGTCAAAGGAATGCGCGAGTCGCGGGTCATTTCGCCTGTTGTTTTCCATATTTTATTTATTTAAATTTTCCTTTTATGGATTTATCAAACTTCTATTTTACGTTTCCCTAATCCTCTACCTCTCGCCTGATTCGATTACTCCGCGTTTTATTTGTTGAGAATTAATTCTGGCTGAATTTAATTTAATTTTGTTCGAAGCGTTAGTCAGGTGCCACGCTGCGTGGGCTTTTCTCTCTCGCGTATTATTACTACGATTGCCGCGTAAACAGATTATCTTTTCTGTCACTGTTAATACCAATCCGAAATATTGTATTACAAATCTTTCTTTTACTAAATCTTCGCGGACATCGGAATAAATTGTAAATTGGCTTTGATAGGTTTATATGATAAGATTAGGTACTGCCACTTACAGGTGGATGATCCCTGATGATCCATGAAACGGTCGGCCTTGATCCATTCCGCTGCGTTTCCTCGATGATCTCTGTTGATCCTTGAAACGGTCGGCTGTGGTTCCTTCCGCTGCGTTTCCTTGAGCCCCTTGGTGTTCGGTTCGTCCTTGTCCTTGACCCTCCGACGTATGCTTCTCAGGCGGCTCGCTATCTCGCTACGGCAGATACCACTGCGCGGTAGGAGAACCAGGCTGTACCGCGACGACTGCGTGTCGCGTAGAGCGCTGGACTTTCGCACACGACTCTGCACCGATTGCACTATTGCGTCACAATGGTGTGGCCGCTGCACCCAGGTAAATTCTCGCGATGTGCACTTCCGGAATTTAACCCCGAGTACCGTGCAGGCACAGCTGATTCACTATCACTGCACTGCACAACCAGGTAAAATGCCTCGACAGCTTCGGTGTCGGGATTCTGACACTGGTACACCACGCGCACCGCAAACACTGTTCTGATTCGGTGCCGTGTAACCGGATAAAAATTTAACGTTCACTTTTCGGAAAATTTCTTATCGCGGTTCTAATTTATCGCGGACTATGTCGATAGTTTATATCACGTTTCCGCCTTCCGGGCGAATTCCACGACGACTGCGTGTCGGGAACTTCGACGCTGGGGATACGTCGCGAGCGTAGACCAACTCGTCGAGCTCGGGTCCGCGTGGCTGTGTGAAGCCTTCCTGTATTGAATGCGTATGGAAGGGTTCAAAAACGCACTGATTTTAGAGTTATTATGGCAGATCCCACCGCTGCCACCAATGTTGTGTCCCCCGGATGACCCGTGTCTCCTCGAATCTTCAGATTACGGGTCAGGAGGGATAAGTCGGGATCTCTTGCCACAAATAAGTATTAACTCATAAAATACAGACACGCTTTGGATTTATTATGGTTTTTGGGTTTTTACACAGCAGATGTTATTCTCGATGACTCGGACTAACACTTTATTATCGCGGTGCGACGTATCACGTTTACCGCGCCGCGGGTTTCTATTAGATATTTCTATTCGCGCTTGTTACAAAGTATCGACGAGGAAATTCTATCGCGGCACGGGAGTCTGATGATCAGAGGACCGTTCGGCTTGATCTTTCGTTCAAGACTGACTTTTCGATGGCGAGCTTTCGGTTCTTCGAGGCTCGTCGTCGAAAAGCTGATTTTGCAGTTTTGTGGTCTGACCGTTGCCAGCCAATCGCATGATTCTTTGTCAGCACGGTCAGAGCACGATATTTCGAAAAGAATTCAATTGTTGTAACGGAAATCCGTATCTCCGTTACTTCGCGTAAGCTGTTTCGTTTTATTTTATTATTTATAATTTCAATATTTAGCTGTCTGCAAAGGAAATATCGTATCTCCTTTCATATCGCCTGATTCGGAATCAGCGATGTTCGATCGTGAGAAACAATTATATCGTGAGAAGCATATAATTGTTTCGTGAATTTATTTTTTATAAATTTATAATGACAAAATGTACTTGAAAATTGCGGGGCACAACATGAGACTAGCAAGTTTTTCTGAGGCGTACTTGAACGGCGTAAAACACCCTCATGGAAGATGAGGTTGTCAGCTCAAAGTGGTTCACGGACAATTTTGGACAAATAGGTTGTATTTGAATATGATCAACTTCGTACAGCCTCTTGATATGTCCAAACTTGATAGGTGATCCATCAAGGTTCATCCGAATAATGAAAAGATTAAGTTCACTGATGAAATTCGTAACTGATGAGGAATTTTTTCATTAAAAATATGAGGAATATTCATTTACTCGCAAATCATTGTTCGCCAATCGATTTCTGACGGTTTTCATACGATGCGGAGAGTCGAAGAAAACAAAAACTTTTCTTTTAGCATCCAAGTGATGCTCAAAGTAACTTTTCACTTCCCCAAGCTTCCCGGTCACTCCGCATTCAGACCACAATGTTCTGTTTGGGCCTTCTCCATCAGCGAATATCCTGTGGATTTTGACTCCAGCTTTATCTGTGCGAATAATGGCTTTGAAAACAAGTTTTGCCAACTCAATTCCCGTACATTTACTTGTCGAGAAGAAAGCTATTGGTTGTGGGCCTATTTTGTTGCTCAAGGGTTGTACAATGAAAAGTAGGCAATGAAGAAGCCAATCATCGCCGTAACGCCGACCACGTTGACTTTTTCTTGTTGTACATGAAAAAATTTCCTTCATCGCCATTTTTGCATTGTCTGGCAAATTATCATTCTTTCATAGTTCCGGGGCAATGTTCACTTCTGCTTTCTGTAATGTTCTTTGCAAAAGCTGAATTTCTTTGTTGAGAGCAACAATGACAATGTTTTTGTCTTTTACAGTTTGACATTTTTTCTTGAACAACATGTCGATGGTTTTCTCAGCTCGTTTTGAAACTGTGGAAAGTTATTCACTTTTCAGTTCTTTCACATTTTTTTGAGAAATTGGGGGATGACTTTTTTTTGAACGTTCTTTCCACGTTCGTGAACCAAGTACAATGTCGTTTTTTATTGTTCATGACTATCGGACATTTGCTATGCCGTAGGATACATCCGTTCAGATCCCAATGCGAAACTGAGATTTGTTCCATATTTGGAAGTTTTTCGCAACCTTTACAAACTATCAGACTGTCAGCTTGTTTAATTACTTCTTCCATTTCTTTTAATGAATTAACACGAGCTTTCTGTAAGCCTATTTCCTGAATTGAAAGAGGGTGATTGAAGACTCGGAAATCCAGTGATAAATCACTATAAACAGTTATCTCTTTTGCAGGACCCGACTTGATAATCATTTATTGGCACAACAACAGTGAAGAATTTTACGAACGATAAGTTTTCCACTTTCATCGTATGTTGTATCCCAGAAATTGGTAATTGCAGTGTTTTTTTATCATTAATGGCAGAAAATAAAGCGCCAGTTACATCTTCCATTTTATGCATGTTATTTTCCTGGAAATAAATGTATTCTATTCGATTTATTTCGTTACTATTGTCTTAAATGATTTAGGTTACATTATTAGTTTCTCTATAAATTATTCATACATGATTCATTCCCCTGATGAATTATTCTTCTTACACCTATTTTAATTTTCGGTTTCTATAACTTCACTCACAGCAAACGAGAAAATATTGGATGGTGAAAACTTGAATTCAAACTCGAGGACTTTGAATACTTTTCAGAAAAGATCAAAGTGCCGCCATGAAAAGTATTCAAACGCATGAAGTTTGAATTCAAGTTTTGACCATCCAATTTTTTCTCGTTTGCTGTGCTTTTTGTAGAAGACGGGAGTGTTAAAAAAACTTTGATAATAAGAAATCATAAAAACGAACATACATAAAACATATGAATAGATTATTGTCATTCACTACTAATACGATCCCTGAAGTCGATGAAAATACGGTCATATATTTCATGCAAACTTGTTTTTTGAGGGACATGGTTGTTGAAATTACTTTATAGATGTGAAAAATTCGATTAGTTAATGGATTGCGAATTAATTGGGTCTCGTGAATCATACGTTTTGTAATCAAGTTGTTGAGTGGTATATTTACGTTTAACGACGAATTATCAATTGATATTTGGCGCTTTTTGGGAATTTCATCTTCGTTTGCAACAACATTCTCCTCATCGATAGCATTGACTTCTAATGTTCGCTTCTTGTTGGGAACTGAAGTCCATGGAAATATTGAAGGTACATCAGCAGGCTTGAGTTGTGTACGTTCGTGACAATAAATATTTTTCGAACGGTAACTTTTTAAATTTTAATCATTTTCATTCTATTTATATCGATAAGGTCGTCACTGATCATATCAATTTTTCTTAAATTTTTTGAATGAATACAGAAATCAGTTTAGAAATATACGTACTTTTAATTTTCGGCTAAAAACCTGTTTTTTTTTTCGAAAATTCGTGATTTTCGATTTCGCTGTCAAATCGAAAGGGTAACCTCGCTTTCATAGAAAACATTTTTTCAAATCTTTATTTCTCATCGAAAAATCTATGTATTCCAGTCATTTTTTTGGAGATGTTTAAACTTGTTCGACATTTCTGAATAATAAATTGTATATATTTCCCGAACTGTTGTTGAATTTGTATTAGCATAAACAAAAAAAGTGTTTAGATCGAAAATTTTCATAATGCATCATTGTTTTTCTCACAGTTTTTTTTGATAAATATTAGCAGATTAAATACATGCAATAACAATGTTTCGTGTGGAGAAAAACATTTATTATGATTGGAATCATACATTTTTTTTTCGTGTGTTCAATGAATTCTTGTTCCAATATTTTTACCGTACATATGTGTTGATGAATTTCGTCATTTCACTACTTCATTCAAACATAAATACTTCGAAATTCTTATAAAGATTTTATATTTTTCTAATCTTTCTCCGTTCATTTTTAAAATTTCAATATTTTCTGAAGTATCAAGTACAAAAGTATAACATTAGGCGTGTAACTTTTCATCAGCTTCACGAATGTCTTGGCATTTTTAATGCATTCGATGGAATCCGATCTATTAGCTAAAGTTACTATTGTAAAAAAATATGCACAGAAATGTAACGACGAAACGAGGTTCACGCATATTAATATAAATATAAAAGTAGCTCTTCAGTGACGAACACGAAAATTTAGTTTCATGTTGTATTCGTAGAAACTTTACATACAGTTCGTACCTTTTCCTATTTATGAAAAAAACAGGAAGAACAAAAAATGATGTGATATGAAAATTTTCGATCTAAAATTTTTTTACACTTTTTTTATTCACGCTAATAAAACTTGAACAACACTTTGGTAAATAATATACTAATGTAAGAAAAATAGAAAAATTAGAATGTGAATATCCAAAAAATGTTTCATGACCAGTATTGTATTGAAAAACTCGACTGAAAATAATACAGTCTTGTGTATTTCGAAATTTATTGATGTTTTGAAGGGTTTCAATATTTCACTCGTGTAAATGATATTTTTTGTACTTACGCTGTACAAAATCTTTTCTGACCCATCTTTTAATTCGACACGTTTTTTAATGTCTACATCCGTGAAGTGCTTCGAACAAACTCGATGGTTTTGATCCAGTGCATGCAATGCAATGTCAGTACGCCTTGTAGCGTTTTGCCATTCGATGCGTACTTTTTCATCTTTGGGAAATCGGAAAAAATTCACGTTCTCGTCGCAAGGTTCACGAGATTCACCGGGTTCACAGCGTTGACAGTCGTCACTTTCATTACGAATATCGTTCACTGAATTTTTTTTTTTCATCGAACGTGATGGACACCCCTTCACGACGCACAAAACCATTTTCACTCAATACCATATTTGGAATTTTAATGAAAAATAAAAATTAGCCCGAAACATTCAAACATGAAGAAAAATACGTGTTCAACCACTACGACTGCTGGGTTTTACTTCGCCTATGCAGCTTACGCGGTTACGCGGAAAAACAAGTTTTCTAAATTTTCGTCAACCTGTACGAAAATTCTGTGAACCCAAATACTCTTGAAGACCATTGACCTCATGAATATACTAGGCTGAAAAACTGGCCACTCATTATTCTCTTTTTGAAATCAAACATCGTGGAAGCTACCCTGGTTAGTAAATAAGATTAAACCTTATTTGTCAATGTGGTAAATTGCGATTGACACTTTGGTAATTTCCAGAACTCTTTATTAAATGATTCGTTTGAATGTGATCCTCAATAGATCAATTTTGGTTCAGTGATGTTTTGTACAATTTGCTAAAGCTCCTTTCATAAATCAATGTCCTTTAATGTGAATTTCACTATTTCACCAAAATCATTTTTAATATATCTTTTCTCAAATGAAAAATCAATTTCGTTCAATGAAGATCTACCTATTTCAGTTTAATCGTTTTGAAAAAATTTTTTTTATTGTTTTCCACGAATACAAATTGCCTTTAACGGTTAATAGGGTACAATGTGTTTTGTGGGGTTCAAACGTTTTTTATATTCTTTCTTTGAGTACATATATTGTAACGGTATTTTTACCCTCTGCTACATATCCGTCGGGATAGAAGGTAGTTCGGTACTCGAGTGGGGAAAGAAACTTGTGAGACACGGTGTGAAACAAACAGCTTCGGTATATTTTGTCAAGATACGCCTATTGGGTGGCAACCCGTAGTACAATTTCTGTCCGTAGCGCCTGTCAGACGTAAACCCGCCGTACTATTCTCGCATTCGACCATTCATCCGCACTACGCCTCGCTGCCCGGGGCCTGCTGCCACCTCTCCGTTCAGCGCGGGACCCGGCCCCCAATTCATCGACCGTACAGCGACGATACTGTACGCCGGTGCTCCTGACTCGCGGTGCGCGGTTGCCCGAGGTGTGGCGCGCGGGGGCCTGACCCCAGGGCCGGATTTAGAGGTGTGGAGGCCCTGGGGCAACAAAGGAGTGGAGGCCCCTTGGCCCCTAATCATTTTCCAAACACAGTCCGACCTCCCAATAAGAAACCCGGCAATAAGAAACTTTCCCCAGTTTCTCACTCGAGTGCTTCCCCCACTCCGACTCGAACTCGGAGCTCAAGAATTTCGTGCGCGGAACCTCTCTGTAGTGAGCGCGGAGCGCGCGCCTTTTGGGGGTATGCGATATATAAAAAAAACTCTTCTCCTTGAGGGCTTTCGGTTTCTTATTGGGAGGTCGGACTGTAAAATGAACCATTTTTTTATTATTATAATATTATTATTATTATTATTATTATATTAAATTATTTTAACAAACATGTATGCAGTCATAAACAAGAATTTACTTAAATCAAATTATTGCGTTATAAATGGAACTTTTCGAGCTTTTTTCGACGAAAAATCTTTGATGATCTCGCTGAAATCCAGTTCCCGAAGTATATCACTTTCGATACTGAGTAATGATAGTTTTGATACGCGGTTTTGTCCCATCGTAGTTCGCAGTCTATTTTTTATAATTTTTATTTTGGAAAATGAGCGCTCTCCAGTGCAATTTGATACCATCAAAACCAAATACATTCTCAGTGCAATTTAAATGTTTGGGAATCTAGCTCTGAAATTTTGATCTTCAAGAATGTGGTAGTAAAATAGCTCCGTAGATTGGTCTTTCCCATGGTCCTTTTTGTATGAGTCGATCATAGATACGAATTGAACTAACTCATTACCAAGACTAGGTTCCAAATCATTTTTGTACACTTTTACCAATGCATCTGCTGCAGCGAGCAAATTGACAGCATCCATCTTCTGTATGTGATTGAGGAAACCAAATCTCGAACGTACAGCTTCGTATGCATACAATCTTTCAGTAAGAGAAACACATAGCTGGTCGATCACTGGGATAAAAGCGGATACTTTGAATTTCTCTTTTGGTGACAGATTTGCGTCTTGTGCTTTCATGCAATCGAGCGGATTCAACCTCACATTTCTTCTTCTGGTGCGTGATTGTACGTATTCGTGTGTATGGCATATTTCTTTAGCTGCTTCCTCGTATTTATCAAAATCGTCTCTTTTGGACTCAACGAATGATTTCAATGATTCTAATGCCCGCATCGCAGATTCAAGAATCATTTTCGGGTCCTGCAACATCTTGTTTGTAGCGTTAAATCGTTCCAAGATGTCGTTCCAAAAGATAGCAAATAGAGCGGTTTCGAGACCATTCATCTTTTGTAAAAGATGCGATGCTTCAATCCTCACTATGTCTTTTTGCTCCTTATCAGAAGATATGCTGGTAAGAGCTTCTTCAATTTCGGAATAACCGTGGACAATGGCTTTCGTAGCATCAGCTCGACAAGACCAACGAGTATCGCTAAGATTTTTCAGAACGTAAAACTGTCCGCTTTTTTTCTGCTTTAACTTTTCAGTCAGAATTCGGTATCGTTCTGTACTTGCTGTGAAAAACGTATACAAATTCTGAACGAAATTAAAGAATTGAACAGCCAATGGACAAGAGTTAGCAGCTGCCTTTCCAACTAAATTGAGAGAATGACCACAACATGGTACAAACGCCGATAAATGATTTTTCTCCAAAATAAGAGCCTGCATCCCTTTGTATTTGCCACTCATGTTTGCCGCATTGTCATATGATTGGCCGCGGCAATCCAGAATGTCTATTTGATGGTCACCTAAAAATTTTAGCAAAGCGTTTGCTGTGGCTTTGCGAGTATGGCCGCAGTTTGGTAAGAAGGTTAGAAATCGTTCTTTTGGCATCGATCCTTCCATATATCGAACAACTATAGTTAGTTGATCGATATGAGATTCGTCGGGAGTAGAGTCCACTGACACCGAATAATATTTGGATTTTTTAAATCTGGATACTATTTCTTTTAGCACTTTATCACTCATAGAACTGATCAGTTCTTCGCAAATCGTGGACGAAAGGTAATTGACATGACCGCTCCCTTTGTTTGCATGCTCTTTCAAATGGGTTTTCAGGATTGGTTCATACTCGGCTAGCAATTCTAAAATTCCCAGGAAATTTCCATTTTTCGGTGAACCAATAATTTCATCGTCACCTCGAAAGGCTAATCCGCGTTCAGCAATGAATTTGATGGTACTAACGACAATTCTGAGGATTTTTTGCCAATACTGGATTTGATCCGCCTCTTGTATCGCTAGCTCTTGATCGATGCGTCCTGTGACTTTTTTCCGTTGCACTAAACTCATAACTGATTCCAAATGAGTCTTCGAAATCTCATGTTCGTATAGACGATCAAATGCATGGTTCCAGTCATCGAAGCCTTCTCCACTGAGTTTGGTGTTTTGAGTGGACATTAATTTACACGCATAACAGTATATTTTCCCCGTAGTTGGAGAAAAGCAAAGCCAGAATCGATTGACGGTCTCTTGATTTTTATTGCGGCGTGTAAACATATTCATTGAACATTTTCGCGACTGATCTTGAAGAACTGCATTCCGCAGAGATACTTGATCGCAATTTTGAAGTTCTGCGGAACCTTTTTTCGCCCAATATTCGATCATTTCATTCGTAATTCTGTCAGACCAAAGACCAATGTCATTTTTGAGACCACAAAATTCTGCTTGCTCTTGATTCTGATAATCAGTTTTAGGAGATTGTGTGGTGTCACCCGATGAAACCTCAGGATGATCTTGGATACTATCGACCACATCTCCATCTACTGTTGAGTCTCTTGTTGTTTTCTTAGGATCTTGAGGGAGTTCTTCTTTATTTGACGACGTAAAATAACTGGTCAATTTGGGTGTTTTAGCTAAAGCTTCTTCGGATTTCTTTTCGCGTTCCGCTTGCAATTTTCTCTTCTGGGAGCCACTAGCAAAAACTCGAGGAGTTTTGTGACGATCACTCATGATTCCACTATAAGAGAAATGTTAAGACTTGAGAGAACATGCATCTGAAAAAGCCCTTAACCAATAAGAAAATAGTCGTGTAGTTGATAGTCGAGTAAAAGCAAATATTAGTAGAAATACAAAAAAGGGTTATGGGCAATGCACATGGAAAATGAAAAGAATAAAGAAGCTGTGAGCTATCAATGAAAACCTACCCGGTTGAGTGCATGCACTAAAAAAAGAGACAAAAACTAGAGTGAATTCAAGGAAATTATTTCAAATTTGAATTAACGAACGCTCACTTCGTTTTTTTTTTTTAATTATCCCTTCCTTTTTTCACCAGCAACTTAAATTTCTTTTGCTAAAATCACTCATATTTACCAAATAATTTACTACTTACCAAATTAAATTCACTTTTTTTAAATAGGTATTTATAAATCACTCCAATTTTTGAAGCTATTCTGCTTCCGTTAGTACTGTTTAGAAATTATTACATTCTCTCTCCACTGTGAGTGGGGCTCGACAATCAGAACGTACAATATGCCGAACGCATACCAGTCGGCGCGGTTTTCAACATTTCCTCACTTTCGAGCTTTCCCACGCGTAAATTATCAAAGTTAGATGTATGCCATCGGTTACTTTCTTATAGGAAATTCAATTCTCTACAACATTGTTTATGTAAACTTTTGGTCTATATACCGTTGTTTATCCAGCGTTTGACGGGAAGGTAAAAACAATAAGAAAATCAATGCATTTTTACCTTCCCGACCAAACGCTGGTTAAACAACGGTATATAGACCAAAAGTTAACATAAACAATGTTGTAGAGAATTGAATTTCCTATAAAAAAGTCAGTGATGGCACATATCTAACTTTGATTATTTTCGCGTGGGAAAGCTCGAAAGTCAGGAAATGTTGAAAACCGCGCCGACTGGAAGGCGTTCGGAATATTGTATGTGTGCTACAATGTCATTCGGAGTTTTGACGATTCGCTGCAATGTCATTCTACGCCACGACCTTTCGCGACAGTCGTTCGAAGTATTGCGCGATCCAAAATAGGCAATATGTATTTGAACATTTCCTTTGATATGTTCGGAATTTGAAAGATTTTTTTTTCCAAGTCTCGATTGTGGGGGCCCCTCTTTTGTGGAGGCCCGGGGCTGTTGCCCCGGATGCCCTCCCCTAAATCCGGCCCTGCCTGACCCAATGCGGCGCGGTCGACGGTATCGCGGAGAGGGGGATAGGGGGGGGGGGGGGGGGGGGGGGAGGGGCATACGCTGCAGGCTGCTGGTCCCGCTGTTAGATCGCTGGCTTCGCCGTGGGTAGAGGGGAGAGGCCGGGTGTCCACCGGAGCCCCAATCGTCTGTGCTCTCGATCGTCTTCGCTCGGCTCGTCCTTCGGCTCTCCTCGTCCTCCTTTGGCTGTAGTGGTGGTCTCCGGGTCGTCGGCTGGAAGCTCTAAAACAGATTGTCCTTTCTCCCTGCCGTTATGCCGTTAGCCGCCACCGTTGATCTTTTCGAGCCTCAACCGCCCTTGGTCTAAGCGCTCGCATGTTTACAACTGCGGAGAATGTAACGGTAGTCGTACCGTCACTATATTATACGGGTATTTCACATACAGAAGGTGTTTTTACAGAAGGTGTTCGAAGTGATTGCCATTGGAATCGATGCAGTATTGCAATCTTCTTATCACGGATTGTGTCGAATTTCTTATCACTTCGGCACTTATCGAATCACATGCTCGAACGATTCTCTCTCGCATATCATGCGGCTGCCCACGGTGGCCACTTGGCCCATCGGGGCAGCACCTGCCGGGCGCGCTCACACACACGCACCAACACAGGCTTGTCGTCCAAACGGCACTGACCGTGAATGTGAACCCCGTAGATTTTCGACAACTTGCGACCGCGCTCTTGTACAATACACATCGTGCTTTACGTTTCTCGTGCTTTTAGCATTATACGCATCACAACGTGATTCAGAATTGTCACCGATAATCAGTGTTTCGCGCATTTCTTCACAAACGCATCTCGTGATCAATAGTGGTGAAATAATTAATATAATTACGAGCCGGCCACTTGTTGCAACGCAACGTGGTTAAACACATCTCGAGTACCTAACTTACATCCACGTGCATTTATATAATGTCGTGGATCTTCTCGTCGCTTTCATACATCTCGTTCAAATTCATGCATTAGTTTCGATCAACGATCTTCTACAGAACTCTATAAGTTATACAGTGCATTTTACAGTAAACAAGCATTTACATTTTACACTGTGCGTACACAATTTAATCCACCTCGTGTCAACATCCACAGGCATTTCATCAGTCATCTATCTTTAATTCACCCTCATCAATATCTCGAAAACACTTTCTTACAGACGTTTGTGAGAGGTACTAGTAAGACACTGTTCTACCCTTGATTAACATAGGATGGATTGATGATACCCTGATTACTAAGATACTAAGTGTTACGTTCAGTTTTTTTTGTCCAGAATGCATCGCGTTACCTTACCGCGCTCTACCTCCACCGGACTCTCGTATCCTCGACAGTCCACTCCGCTTTGTAGGATAGGAGGGGGTTCGGGGTAGGGAAAATACGCGGTAAACGGAAGATATGTTTAAATGATTCGGTTCATTTTAATAAAGCCTCCCACTAACTCCCTTCTACGAATTACAGGTTTTTAATCTGCTTCGGTTGTCGTCACCTGGTTCGTGTAACCCGAACCGTCGTTGCTCTCAGCTCGTGGCTATCGCCGCCCTCGTGTCGTCGCGTCGCGTTTTCAATGTTCGCCTCCGGCTAACGATCGCGGTGCATCCGCACGTTTAGATCGATCGTTTGTTACTGCTCGATCGCCTCAATCCTCCTTTCGCGGGAATATCCGCCGATGATCGAATCTGACCGTAAGGATCCGTAAGTTACCGATTAATTCCGGGCACGCCCCGTGTCGCCCCGTGGGGTGCCGGGTCGGTAACTGTACGCATTTTTTCGCCGCTAACATAAGTTAATCAGTAAACATAAGTTAATAAGTAATCTAAGAAGACAAAGAAGAAGCGAACAACGACGACGACGACGAAAAACCGAGCGCGAGCGGCACCGACAACGAACAACCAGTACCGACCGATAGCCCTACGTTGGGCGCATCGAACGAAGGAATACCTACCATTCGACCAAAACGAGTCACACGACCACCCCCACACTTGCAAGATTCCGTCACCAATCGAGGGCTCGAGGACGAGACAAGAAGAGGATTGCCGAATGTTAACGACCAAATTTCGCAGGGTGCGACGAGAGGGCGCCACGCTCGAAAACGCACCGAAAATAGAAGCGCGACGGACGCCATCGAGAACGTTCTAGAACGGTCGACCACGCGCCGACATCGACCGCCGTGGTCGAACGCGGAGGCCGTCGAGAATCGGACGAGTGCCGGACGGGTTCACCGACGAAGAGAAAGAGAGAACGTGAAAGTGCGAAAGAGGATGGTAGTGCGCAAGGTCCGACGGTGCATCGAATGGGTGAAGGCCGGGTGGCCGGGGGACCCGGTAGCGTCGATACGGTCTTGCGCGGAGTGAGTTCGAAATCGATCCTGTAATAAAGTAACATATTCGAAGAACCCTTTACCCGTTACCCAGGTCTTTGTTACTGTTAAAATCCGTTATTGAACGGGGGAGCTGTACGATAAATTGGATGTTTTATTTCTGTTTTCTTACCCCTTGAGAATTAATCTTTAGTTTTCGTTATAGCCGGTCGTACCTCCTGTATTCTCTTGCAAATTAAAATAAACGTATATTAATTTTCCTACGACGTTGTAACTCGCGAAACTTCATTGCCGGCGTGTATCCCGATCCCCGGACAAAGGTGAGTGCAACCCGTGACCAGGCCATCCCCCAGATCCCCAGCCAAAGCAAAAAAAAGGAAGTCGCAGTATAAAGAGCCAATCCTGACAAATGGGAAAATTTTCCTTTAACATAAATACTTCCTTAACTGGACTTCAAATTAAGTACACCGTATTATCATCGTATTAGCGTATTATTACCGAAATTTTTTTTATTGATTAGGTGAATAATTGTGACCACATACCGCTGAAAAATGTACACATGAGAATCCTTTTTCTTTCCATTCCTCGGGTCCTATTGACGTCTTAGCACAATTCGATCCATGTCCTATCGCATCTTGATACGGTTTGAATCGTATCCCATAAGCAACTCTACTCTTCCATGGAGGTCTCAATGCAGTATGGATTAAGTCCTATGGACGTCTCTATCAAGTCCAGATATCTATCCCGTAAGCGTCTTTTTCTAGTCTAAATGATGTTCCATGGACATCTTAATACGGTCTGAATTAAGGGGAAGGAATACTGCTCGGTCGATAACAGAAAACGGTCAACCGTTCTCATGTTTGATCCGAGATATTAATTGTGGCGACAAACAACGGCTTGCCTTGATTGCAGCTATCTCTCTCGCACTCACCGATGTATCACATACCCTTAAGTCCCATGGACGTCTCTATCCAGTCTAAGCATCGTCTCATTAACAAATTGATATAGTCTTAACAACGTCTTAGGGACTTCTTAATGCAGTCTCGATAATGTCTTATCGATATCTCCACTGTTCTATGTTAGCAGTCGAAGAAACGTCCTACGGATATGCTTACGAGCAAATCTTTGGACATCGTCGGGACGTCAGTGGGACTGTCCCATTCCGGTAAACGTAGCAAACATTCAAAAGCGTATGGGAGTCCTATAGGACAATCCCAATACTATCACGAGACAACTGTCGAGATGTCCGAAAGACGTACTTTGGACAGATTTTCGCTGTGTGGGAGTTGGTTTCCCTCCCTCTTCATTTGGTTATGTACAATTCTTTGAAAATAAACGAGGCTGGTCTACTGATTCTAAGTTGTCCTGTTCTTTAAAAAAAAAAAGTTCAATTATATTACCTTTTGGGAGTAATGTATTATGAATAGTCTCGTGTACATACTTCAAATAAATAAGTCACGAATATATTCGACAGAACCCACACGCATCCAACCAGGGACTCGTTAATTTACTAGGCAAGTGTTTTGCGAAGAAACTAGGCAAGTATTTTTTTGAAGCAGAAACTCGTGACTAATCCTAATATCCAAATTATTTTCCGTTATTTGCATTTGTCTTTGGATCACGTGGCTCCCGCGAATAAGGTGTGCGTGTTTAAATAACTAAGCAAATAGTGGGGTCAAAAAGCCACGCGTTTCCGCAACGTCCAAGTGCGTGCAAGTTAATTACAATCCGCTTTTCAGTATTGTGTCTCGCTACTACAAGAGGAAAACGCCGATCATTGGTGAAAAAAGTAAAAAAATATTGAAAAAAATATTAAGAAAAGAAAGAAAACATATTTTTCGTTTTTTTTTATTTTTAGAATTTAAATTGAAAATGAAAATTCAAATTTGCTGGAAACAGGAGTGAAAGAACAAAAGTTTCTTTTCCCCGTTCCAACTGTGGTCTTCTTAAGGAAGGTCTTTACGTCGAGAATGTGGCGAGATATGTGAATCTATGTGTACCTCAACATATACATTTCTTGAAAGAATTGAAGGGGGCATAAAATAAGGTCAAAAACGATTCTTACAAATTTTTAGTATCTCTTTCTCCATTTGGAAAAAAGCCAAGGTATTTAAAATCTGCGGAAACATTCGTTCAAATAGCTCACGTCAATGGGAATAGGTACGATAGGAGGATTACATAGAAAGAAACAACTTGAAATCTTATCTTTTTACAAACCATTTTTATTATTATCAAGCAATGGTTATTATCGTCAAGTAATGAGTACTTGATCCTCAATGTTCGATATGGATTTCGGATATTAATGGTAACTTGATAATTCTGTAATGTCCGTGTTACATTACCGAATTTTCAAGTGACTACATCCGAAATTCTTATCGAACATTAAGGATCAAGCATTCCTTTTTCCATTCATTCGTTCGCTATTTCCCCCAAAACTTTCACTGATGCGGCAAACTCGAACGTCGACGAAAAATGTAATAGGGGCTCGCGTGTCAATTTGATCCGTTTGCAAATGTTCTGTCCCCCCGTTATCCAATCATACGAGTCGTGCATTGCGCCGTTCAGCTTACACCGTTTTACGATTCGATTTTTCGACGGGTAGTTGACCAGCTAGGCTTTTCCTTGCCGAACTCATGTGCGCTTCCGAGAAAGTGGTAAACGATTGGCTGGCTATTACGTACCCCAAAACGCATACGTGGATGCCGCAGTTACCCGTTATTTCTCTTTCATCGTCAATTTGAAATGGAATATCAGTAGGTGCCGACAGGGTCCACTCACTCCACGTCGTATGTTTTGCGATCCTTGCGCTACGAGAGTTCGCGAAGAAACCGCAAACTCTATTAATCAGTCTTTCCTATGGTAAGCCGTGACACGAATCCAAATACATCACGACGCGCTGACTAAAGAGAATGACGAGGAGAGTCCAGTGATTTCCGTGGACAGGTATTGGTAAAAGCGAGACATTGAAGTTCGCTGGTTCCAACAACTTTACCCAATTGCCGAACCCCGGTGTTTTTTTCCCGGTGATTAACTTTTCTGTAAAGTACGTATCGAACGTTAGGAGCTTAATATTATTTTTAGCTGCAATTTCTTGTATTGCTATGAAAAAAACAGTTTATTATTTCTCCATCGATTCATTTTTCAGCCAATAAACGATTGAAAATTTCCGGGCTTAACGTCACGCCTCTGAAATATTTCATTACGTTCGGAAAATCTTTGAGGTATGTCAACGTGTTTATCAGAAATCTTTCTTCTACATTTTTTTCGAATGTAGAAAAATCGAATTTTTCAGACGTTTTTTCGGCGGACAAGATCTTCGTTATATTTTCGTCATTCGTGGTCTCGATCTCGAGGGTGGCGTTACCATTTTCGACGCTGTCTGTTTTTTGTTTTTCCCCCTGCATTCTTTCTTCATCGCACCTATGAACATGTCCATTTTCGGTCAATTAAACATTGTGTGTTCTCCTTTTCTTTGGGGGAGGCTTCTATGTTTCGACAGTTAAATCTTCATTCATTTCTAAAGGGGCGCTGGCACTAACTTCGTCTCTACGAATTTTCCGAGAACTTCGTCCTTCTCTTCCCGCGATTTGTCTCGCTGTTACGAGCGAATAGTCTCGTTCCCTAAGCCACCCATCGATAAATGTTTCCATCTTTCGGAAAAATCTTGGGGCGGGGATGTTCAACTTTTTTTTGAAAACCAACGTTCACGGTTTTGAAATAATTTTCGACCGACGCGTTACTGCCTCGAGTGCATTCCAAGTGACAAAGAACGACAGCTGACCAGAGTGGAAAGTATGGCAGAATGTACTCGAGTAAGTAATTAATGAACTGTTGGCAGTAATTGGCGTTCTTTGGCTGGTGCTCCGACGATGTTTGTGTATCTAACACTTCTCGACATCGTGTTTGGCATTGAAGTCTTCGTCGGCCTTCGATTTGTCATAATCAGAATCAGTTTTTCTGAAAATATAATTTCGTACTTCGTGAGACGCGGTTAGCCCATTCCGGCATTGATCGAGGTCCGCAGTTTCGTTTCGTAATCCGAAAATAATTACAGCTGTTTGGAATGCGTCCGCAACAGCTCCCATCGTCGTTGCACGCATCAACCTGGTGATGACCAACGCCGCCAGTTTCCGGTCTCGTTTATTCGATAGAATTTTTTTTACTTTTCTCATAACTGTTCTCAGAACGTGCGTAGAACAAATATGTACAATCGTTATCGCTGGAAGTTCTTTGTTCCTGCTGTGTAAAAAGTTGTCAATTTTATAGGGGTACTGGATTATTGTCATGTTATTGAAGCTTTTTAGCGCGGATGATATCAATGCGATGCTGAAGTCGGTCTCGATTTTTCTGATTATGGGTTTTCGATTGGTGCATCGATTGATGGCGTAGTTGACGGTTGATAAAAAATATCTGATTTGCGGAACGTTATGTGTGTTCGAGACAAACTCCGCGATGGGCATTGGGCCGTACTCCTTCTGTGTCGCAGCTCGCAGCAATTCTGGCCTGTTACGTTTCTGCTCTTTGCTACTGCCTTCGAGAATCAATGCATAGTAGTACATTGGCTTGTTAGAGCCGGGTAACTTTGGCAACGACAGAACCAGTAGCATCTAAACAGCAAAAGATATCTTGTTTTCGGGATTCGTCGATGAGATGTAAAATCTGTTTTTCCGTAAACGCAATAACTGAAAAATTATCTTGAATATACCCTGAAATAAATTTACCGGTCCACTTCTTTTTGTTTTTATATTCCTGCGATAGTTTTTGAAGATGCACGATCGGGTGGGGATCTAAATCCTTCGTCGTTTCGATTTCACTGGAAATCTTTTGTAGAATCACGAGACTCGGTGCATCGTTTCGATTCCCCGATCCCAACACTTCTAGCGGAACCTTTTCGATCGCTTGTGTTCGCACTACACTCGGAAGATTAAGAGACAATTTTTCGGCGTACATTCCTCTCTTGGAACTTCTTATAAATCGCCGATTAATTTCGGCGTCATCGTGTTGGATTTCGTTCTTGCGGAAAACTTTTACGTTGATGTCCGCATATGGATTGGCGATTTGACTTTGCGATTCCAGTCTAAATTCCGTACATTTCGAATTTTTGCACGTCGCTGTGACAGATAGAAACTCTCGCTTCTTATTATTCCCCCGATTACATCGGTGTCCCTTGAAAGACAGTACGCAGCCACTATATCGACGCACACTCTTCATTATTTCAACCAGTGCATCGGTCCACCCTTTCTTGAGATTTCGATTGAGACCCCAATATCTCTCCCAGAATTCCTTTGGCACTAAGATAGACTCATCTTCAATAAAACGTCCATGATCTGACGAATTCGATTGTGTCAGACACTCACTCGTTGACGTACACCCTATCTTCGTCTTATCGAAATTGTCGCCGGTATTGTGCAGTCGGTCATTGTTCTTGTCCCGAATAAAATATGAGCCGTAATCGTTGTCCGGAATAAAAGTTGCGTTATTATCATTGTCTGGAATAAAAGTTGCGTTATTATCATTGTCTGGAATAAAAGTTGCGGCACTGATATTGTCTGAAATGAAAGTTACGTCGCTGTTGGTGGCCATTAGGTTGGTCCTTATTTAGCCTTAAGAGAAAAAGTCTCACTCCCCACCTTCCAAATAATTCTAACCCATTGTAATAACTGGCACACGTCACGCCGCCCGCGCCGCGCGGCGTTATCGCGTACTAGTTTAGCGCGCGATCCGCGGGTCCACGTAAGGCCCGCGCGCCATTGTCTCTCTGCGTAACTCGTATATGACGAGGTAAGGGGCCTCGCGAGCACGGGCTACTCGCCCCAGTCGCTCGCTATCGCTACCCGGAGTATCAAGTGCTCCGCGTCGCTCACATGTATTATATCCATTCATAACACGTGCATCGACAGTTACTTTATTAAATTTCGAGTTTAATCGACGTAATCACGACGCCTACGGGCAAAAAGGTATGATATTTATACGATTCGCTGTATCATATTGTACGAAAATATGTATTTATAAGTGTGTGTGGCTACGCCGTATAACAGGGCGGCTGGGCCTCATCAGGAGCGTGTGAAATCTCCTACGAGCATCTCCGACACGTTGGGTCACGTGCCGAGTTCATTCCGTCGTCTACGCGTCGGAACCGTTCGATACTGAATCGTACGGTCCATTTTCGCCAATCGAGTGAGAAGCATCACAATTTTTCGACTTCTCGATGCCGGATTTACCATCGATACCGTCGAACTGCACGCCTCGTGTCGAATTGTACGCGCGATCTACGGAGCACGTGCCGTCGCCATTTTGTCGACTCCTCGTCGACTGCCGCTCGGGGAGCGTTCAGCTAAGTGGTTTCATTGTCGCTATTTCCGATCAGATTAATTGGAAATATTGCTATTTTTGGTGACTTTCGTATTGAACAATCGTGTGTCGCCTCCGTCAATATACGGGACGGCGATCTGTGTGCCAAATGATGAAACGGTGTCTCGCGTTCGAAGCCCGTCCTTATCTATATAACTCGTGATATATGTGCTCGATCGATAATACGGTGTCTCGCGTTCGAAGCCCGTACTCGTCTACTTAATTCATTATTAATTTGTCAAATCTATCCTACGGTGTCTCGCGTTCGAAGCCCGTACTCGTTTGTCGAATTCTGAAATGCTATTGGTGTATTGTGTGATATCGTGTATATTTTCGCCTCGCGTATTTAAAGTAGATTCAGGCGTCGCGACCGTGATTTCGCGATTTGCTCCGGAAATTCGTTATTGAGGGAATAAAGCGCGTCTTGCGTCGTCCTTATCGAGTCTATTTTCCAGTACTACGCGTTTTCGCTTTTTCTCCTCATCTTTCTAAATTCAACTTTGGCTCTTGTTTTCGCATTATTTCTACTAAACTCACCTGCACACTTATTTCTTCTACGTCTCTTAATTTCACAACCTTCTCAATCTCATTGCTCTACCTCTTTTCTTTCCTATTGCGGGGTCACGGTCCTATAACTCTTTGCAATTGCAATCGCTACGTGCTTAATCGCGTTATGTCTTAATGGGTCATATGTGATACGTTCTATGTCATACTTGCTGTCGAAACTGTATAACGAGCTCTCATATATCGAACTAGTGCGGTATTCGCGTCTATGATGGTTTTGTCGATGTATATGATTTTTCTTGTGTTAAATAACCCATGCTCGTGATACATGATGTACCGATGAATGTGAGTTTGCTCGGGATAAATGATTTACTGCGTGTAATAATAATTAATGTAACCTAGGGTGTCATTTATGCGAAAAGATTTTCAATGTGATTTATTCGGAGATGTCTATATTGCGACGGTTATACGTACAAATACTATTACGGTCCATTGTTCTTCACACATACTACTCTTGTCCAAAAAACCCATTTATTCAAAGTACTCGTTGAATTAATACGATCAATCAAAGAGAAAATAAAATAAAAGAATACGTGTATATAAAAGAAATTATTACAATTAAACAAAATTATTACACCATGGAAAATTGATTTTCATATTTTTTTCCGATTTTTGAATTCCCCCTCTGTTTTGCCTGAATTCATTTGAAAGTTTTCAAAATAATTTATATCATATTTCCGAGCTTAATACGAAAACGATGGCGGCTAAAAATCTAAAAAAAATGTATATTATAAAAAATTATACCACAAAAACACCAAAAAATGTTTGCAGCTGTCCGGCAAACATAAGCTAAAGAAAAATCGACATTGAATGTTTTTTTAGGTGCCATGCAACCGGTAAAAAAATCTAGAATAAAAATAGATCATGAAAAATGATGTCAGAAGGTAACGAAAAAACATTCGTGACTGGACACAAATTTGAAGTTAGCGGAAAAAGTTTTCGCAAGAAAGAAAACATTTTTTTTATAGGTTAAGTCAAAATTTCAGGATCACTGATTTTTTCAGTAAAAAAAGTAGTCAAGTAGCGTGTTGGGCACGCACATGATAGAGTTTCGTAGTGTTAAACCTACATTCTGGAGTTTTTTCAGATTTTTTGCATCGACAGATTGAAAGTTAGAGGGGTGACACTCTGATAACGTTTTTGAAAGCTGATATCTCGTAAGTGAAGGGTTAAAATGAGAAAGTCTTGGAACATTATTTGTTGCATTTGAGGGGACCTATGTAAGGACACCCCACTCAATGGCGTGATCAAAAAAAATTTTGAGTACACGTTTTAATCTGCGTGAGAATTGTAAAAAAAATGTTTTTTCTCCGGAATTTTTTTTTTATCTTAGGTCGACGATCTTCGTCTGTGTACCAAATTTCATCTCAATCGGTACATAACTGAGAGAATGGGAGGACTGTGACATACAGACAGACAAACGGACGGACTTGGCGAAACCATAAGGGTTCCTAGATTCCTACGGAACCCTAAAAACCTCATTGATGTCTATGACATGAAATGTTCATCCAAACCGGTTGACCCGTTGAAGAGTTTTACAGCATTTTCTTAATTGGATCTTCCGTTTGAAAATTGAGAAAAATATTATGTGATATTTTCGATTTCAATGCAATTTGAAACTAAAAGCGGAAGGTTCGCGATTGTAAGTGGCTTCCATCTTCTCTCACCAGTAAGGACTCAAAATAAAACATATCGGGTATTTCACGGTACTTATTTTAGAAAATTCAGTAAAAAATTATCAACTATTGCACGGATCAACCGATTTGGATAAAAATCTAATATGTCATAAACTTCACTGAGCTTCTTTACTGGAAAAATCGGTGAACGTAAAATTTTGACAACCTAAAAAAAAATTTTCCATTTTTCCAAAAAAATTTTTCGTGAACTTCAAATTTTCGTACAATCACCAAATTTTTTTCCTTACTTTCTAACATCATTTTTTACGATATATGTTCTTCCCAGATTTTTTTTACCGGCTGCGGAACTGGTAAAAGAAAATCAATGTCGATTATTATTTTTATTTTTACGTTATGTCCACTGAACAGATGTTCACTTTTTTTGGTTTTCTTGTGCTATAGTTTTTTACAATATATATTTTTTTCAGATTTTTTTCCCCGACTTTTTTCGTGAAAATAGGAAATATGACATAAATGATTTCAAAAACTTTCAAATGAATTCAGGCAAAACAGAGGGTAAATTTAAAAATCGGAAAAAAATATGAAAATTCTTTTTTCATGGTCTAGAATCATTTGGAAGGTGAGGAGCGATACTTTTTTTCAAGGACCACCCTAATGTATGATATTTGAGAGTCGCATAGATCGCGAGATCCGTGTAAAATTGAGAGACCGACACCGAATGAATATGCGAAACAATTGGCACTCGGACGTACTGTCCCGCCCAAAACTTTGGTGGACCGGAGGGATTTCGCGGCCAGTTTTTGCGGCTAGATTCAGCTTCATAATGTATTTTTAGTGATTTAAAAAATGTATATATTCAATGTTTTTCTTTCAGAATCACAAGAAATCGTCCCAATTCCATTGAAACGCTGGGCAACGGAATACAAATGGTTGAGGCTTAATACTGACCAAAAAGCTGTTTGTGCAATCTACTCCGAGGTCTTCGAAAAAAAATTGATCTCGTCGTGGGATTCCCACCAACTGCAATCTCAACACCTGCGTCGTCGATGGGTCTTGCAAGTGGAAAAACGCAACTGCATGGATCAACGCACACTCGAAAACCTCACTTCATTTTTTGAGTTCCGAGGCTCTTGGATATTTTAAGCAAATCAGTGCGACTCAAAAGTTGTGTCAAGTGCGTCCGAAAAACGGATGATGGATCATCGCATCGCATGAAAAAGTATTTTCAGAACCATCCAAGCACTCGCTTAACAAGGACTGCCTTTACGAGGAAACGACAACGACGAACATTCGAATCTTTCGAGAATTTTAAAAACGCGCTCGAAAGATGTGCCACAGTTGGGATCGTTGCTTCAACGAACCGAACATCAGTGGTTGCACCACGATATCCAGAACGAAATTTTCTAGATGATCGCTAAGAAGATTGTGGCGGAAAATCTGAAGTAAATCAAAGGTGCCGAATGGTATGCGTTTTCCATTGATGAGACTCCCCACATCTCCCGACTTGAACAAATTTCGCTTCGTTTCCGAACGGCGTCCGAGAATTTTGAATCGATTGAATATTTTTTCGGATTCTACAATACGTCGACCACCAAAGCTGAAGCTTTGCTTGAAATCGTGATGTATGTCCTGCGTCATTTCGATTTACCTTTGGACAAACTTTGAGGCATGTGTTCCGAGGGAGCTGCTAATGTATCGGGGAAAATATCCGGTCTGCAAGCTCGTATTCGTGAAGAGCAGCCAACAGCTCTATTCGTTCATTGTAACGCGCACAACATCAATCTCGTCGTGCAAGATAGTCTTGAAAATGTCCCGGACGCCAGAAATTTCATTGGTTTGGTGAAGGACTTTGTTACCTTTATAAGAGACTCCCCGAAGCGCTTTGCAATGTTCCGGGAATTGGATTCGGATGCAAACGAAGATAATAAATATTCGGAGGATTCAGCACCAACGAAAAAATCAAGGAATCAAAGTCTTGCTCTCGCAGCTTATTGCCCATCTAGGTATTTATACCGTTGCAATTTTGAGTCATTGTTGTAATCTTGCTTTGGCTGATTGTTTCTATTATTGTCTTTTGTATGATTCATTTGTACGAAGCTTTGGCGAACTCAAACCTAATTTTTGCTAGCTACTTTCCTAAGATTTCTATATTCAAATCTTGGTTCGAGTTCGAGAGAGTCCTACATTACTAATGTTATTGGATAGCAAATATAACTATGTATTTTTTTTCTTGGTTTTTTTTTGGAAAAAAATAATTTGCGTTGATCATACTTTTTTCCGCAACCAACCTATTAAGAATTGACAGAACAAAGCACAATTAACGTGTTAACGTGTGACTCTTAATGGGTTGATTGGGCAAAAAAATGGGTTGATTGGGCAAAAAAGAACTAAAGTAAAAAAATATATATGGGGCAGGCCACGCCAACTCAGCCAGCTGACAACCTTCTATCCTCCGATCAGGTCGATAATTATTTTTTAGTATCTTTAGGGTCCTACGACTTTACTAATTTTTTTTCAGATTTTTTAGACCTCCCCTTCTCCTCACCCCACCCGATATACAGAAATAGGGCAACCCACGCTATTTCAGATGACTGATTCCCCGATGCGGTCGATGATTTTTTTTAAGTATCTTACAGATCCTACGACCTCACTAATTTTTTTAAAGATTTTTTCGACTCCCCCTTCCCCTCACCCCAACCCCCCCAATTTTTTTTATCAAGAGGGAACGGCTATTTCGCTATTTTTTAATTGAATGAAATTTTTTTCCCAGATACCTTATCGAAATTGAAGAATTTTTTTCATAAAATTGAAGTGGAACTATTGTTTCTAATATTTTATTTTAACTTTTTTTCAATTTTGAAAAATTCCACTTTTTCCGAAATTTTAATGCATGATCATGGTTTTCTATTTAAAAAAAAAAGAAATATGAAATCTCTTTTGCAAGAAATCGATATTCCGATTATTTTCTATAGAACATCCATTTTCCCCCCCGTGAGACGAGCTAACCCTGTCATTCTGATTTCTAATCGGAATATCTTCTAACGGAATCGAAATATTGATTTTTCGCAGGAGAGATTTTATATTTCTTTTTTTTTTTAAATAGAAAACCATGATCATATCAAAATTTCGGAAAAAGTGGAATTTTTTCAAAATGGAAAAAAAATTGAAATAAAATATTAAAAACAATAGTTCCACTTCAATTTTATGAAAAAAGTTCTTCAATTTCGATAAAGTATCTGGGAAAAAAATTTCATTCAATCGAAAAATGGCGAAATAGCCGTTCCCTCTTGATAAAAAAAATTGGGGGGGGGGTCGGGGTGAGGGGAAGGGGGGGTCGAAAAAATCTTTAAAAAAATTAGTGAGGTCGTAGGATCCGTAAGATACTTAAAAAAAATCATCGACCGCATCGGGGAATCAGCCATCTGAAATAGCGTGGGTTGCCCCATTTCTGTATATCGGGTAGGGCAAGGGGAAGGGGGGGTCTTAAAAATCTGAAAAAAAATTAGTAAAGTCGTAGGACCCTAAAGATACTAAAAAAAAAATTATCGACCTGATCGGAGGATAGAAGGTTGTCAGCTGGCTGAGTTCGCGTGGCCTGCCCCATATATTCGCCATCCAATAACATCGGTAATGCAGGACTCTCTCGAGCTCGAACGGAGAGTTACATATGAAAGTCTTAAGAAAGTAGCTAGAAAAAATTAGGTCTGAACTTGCAAAAATTCCGTACAGAAGATAATTTTTAATCATATTTTGAAATTAACAGAAAATGTTATTTCAGATGGGTCATGCGCATTAAATCCCTGAAAAATGTTCGAGAGAACTACGTTCGGTTGCTGCGTTTTTTCGAAGATATTACAACTCGCACTGACGTTGACGTCTCCGTTTCTCAAAGAGCTTCCGGTATGCTATCTTTTTCCCAAATGCTATCTTTCGATTTTTTCTTTTCACTAACGACGATGATCGAAATCTTTGATCGCGTCGAAATCCTGAACACGGGTTTACAAAATTTGCATTCGACCGTCTGCAACTCCTCGGAAAAAGTTGCAGACGTATCATTCCATTTCAATTCTTCTCGCAATTCGAAATTCGACGTTATCTGGAAAAAGTGTCGGAAAGCGAATGAGAACGTTAGAGATTTCGATATAGGTCGTCCAAAGCTGCCTCGTGCGCGAAAATTCCCAAGGCGCCTCGATCAAGACCAGTCCGAAAATTACGGTTTTCAAAGTCCACACGAGTGGTATAGAAAAAAGTATTTCACCGTATACGATCAAGTTACGGCGTCTTTAGAGACGAGATTTAAAGGCGGGGTAAGGTATTAAATTTTTTTTTTGTATTTGTATTTTATTTTTTTAACTGAAAACATAATATCTCAAGAATATTGTGTCAAAATTCCAAGTCGATCCAAGCAAAATTGACGACGTTATGAGTATTTGAGTGTCCGTTGCTCCGGGCCGGATTTTTATACCTGATCGATAAAAACTCCTGGTGCGAATGGCAGAAAGCTGCAGCTGCAGATGCTCTAGAATCATTCAAACACAGCTACGCAGCCCTTCCTACTGACGTTCTGGAAGCCATTAAGCCTATTCATGAGAACTTGAGCAAGGACGCACTTTTGCAGCGATGTCTTGGAGGTTTCACGCAAAATAATAATGAGTCTCAGACAGCTTATCTGGAAAATCCCTCCAAAATCAGTCAGTGGCACCTCTACGTTTGTTGAAATTGCAGCTAATGTAGCTGCATGTACTTTCAACGAAGGCTCTTTTGCTTAATTGGCCCTTATGCAAGAGATAAACGTCGGTACAGGGCCAAGTTCTCACGAATGGGCACAAGTTGACAAGTTGCGAATTACTAGAGCAGAGGAGCAAGCGGCGCACGACAGTAAAGAAGAAAGAGTTTTGCGTGGACAAATGCAAAAAAGTCGAACCTTGCACATTGCTTCCTCATAATTTTTTGAATTCGACAAAGCTTCCTCTATGAGGAACTGTGTCGATCAATTTTGGCTTCCTCATAGAGGAAGCTTTGTCGAATTCAAAAAATTATGAGGAAGCAATGTGCAAGGTTCGACTTTGCACCCTTGTTCTTCTATAAAATCGGTTCGTAAATCGATCTAGTCCAGAATAAATACATAGTGAATTCCATGTCAAATTAAAAAAATTGAAAGTCGCATCAAATTTAAACGCCTAGATGGATTTTGCCTAAATTCGATACGAAACATCTTTTGATGATAGTGCGACTTTGTACCAAGTTTTGATCCGATATCTCAAAAACTGTGGAAGCTAGAGCGCGCGCGACGATTTTAAAAAAATTTCTAAACGACATAAAATATGAATGGTTGGATGGATTTTGCCCAAATTCAATACGAAAGATCTTTCAATAATAGTTTGACTTTGTACTGACTTTTAGCCAGATATCTCGAAAATTGTGAAAGCTAGAGCACTTAGGTTCATTTTTGAAAATTTTCAAAATGACAAAAAAGATGAATAGCTTGATGGATTTCGCCCAAATTCAATCCGAAACGTCTCTTGATAATAGTGCAGCTACGTACCAAATTTTAGTCCGATATCTAGAAAATTGTGACAGCTAGAGTGCGCACACCATTTTTTTACACCTTTTAAAATTTCTTAAAACAAAAGCACTGCATGGATTTTTTTCCAATTTAGTGACGAGCATCACCCTGTGGTCGTACAACATTATACTAAATTTGAGGTCGATATCTCTAAAATTGTGGAAACTAGAGACCAAAAATAATTTTTTGAATTTTTTAAAAATCGCGTAAAAACGAAAAAACTGTATGGATTTTTCTAAAAATTGAATCATGCTATGCGCCGTGGACCCTCTACATGTGTGACAAATTCCAGCTTGATATCTTGAGCCGTTCTCAAGTTATGAACGCTCAACCAATGTTACATACATACATACACACACACACACACACACACACACACACATACATACATCCGGACATTTTTTCCAGTTGTGTTTTTTAGATGTTTTGGGACATGCTGAACACGTTTTCATGAACATCTCGAAAAAAAATTTTGTCACGAAAACAAAGCTTCCTCTATGAGGAAGCAAAAGATGCTCTAGATCATGTCGATGGAAGCTTTTCGCTCCTGACCTGGCAACGACGACTTTGTGTGAGTCTAAGGAGACTATCGAGTTTTATTTCGAATTTTGCAATGCGCAAAACTTCAAAGCGTTTTCCTGAAACTTGACATTTTTAACCCTCAAATGCACGATATTTTGTTTACAGTTTCTATTTATCAATTACTACTGAGAAAAGAGTGTATATTGAGGGTGTAACATGCGTGAACTATTCGATGTTCGCGCGCTGCGGGTTCGGAAAAATTACGACGATGCAAGACGCTAGGCTTATTTCTTTTAATTAAATGTCATTTATTTGTCTCTGAGTTGGAGGAAAAAATAGATGAGTCTTAGACGACGTGTGAAAGTGAAGAGAAGTGCGTGGTCGAGTCGGCGACCGTCGCGAGAGTGCAGTATGAAGTACAACGAGCGCCTTGGTCCAGGACGACGTAGAACCCCTTGGTCGTGGGGCTGCTGGGTCAGCGTTCCTGGACCAGCGGATGTTGGGCCGTGTGTGGGTGGGTATGTGTGTGTGTGTGATAAGGGCGACCGTTGGAAAAGTCTTAACGGCTCGCTCTCGAGAGCCGCACATCCTGATGACATTTTATTCTGATATCAGGATTCCTGATAACATTTTCCGACCTCTTCCATCTGATTCTTCATGTAGAGGACCTAACAAAGATCCTCCGAAAAGAAAAAGTTCAAAAACGGTAAAATTCGGAAAAGCCGTAAAAGTAAATAATCATGAAATCGTATCGTAAAATCGTCATTTTTTTTAATTTTTTCATCTCTTCTCCTCTACATCCTCCCCTCGTTTTACCCCCTCCCCTCCTTTACCATCTCCTCTTTTCCGCCCACTCTATTACTCCACATTCGGGCTCAAGCTCTTCCGCCGGCCCTGGCAGCACGTACCCATTTGAAGGGCGGGGCGAAGAACTGGTTATACGGACACGCATGAGAATTAACGACGTGGGAAAATTTTGAACGTGTTTTTCGGGAGACATTTACAACAATAGACGATTAATCGACGCGATGGTCGAGAATGAGGGATCGTGTGCAAGGTGAAGCCGAATCAGTGACGCAGTATTTCCACGCAAAAGTACAGTTGTGTAATGCCTTAAAACTGACGTTTCGCGAGTCGAAAACGGAGGTTCTGATCGGGTTGTGGTCGCGGAAGTTGGCAAGTGCGGTTATTCCCGCGAGCCAATCGACCGAAACGAAGTTATAACGAAGTTATATATTCAATATCACGAAAACATTATCGGGGAACGAATCGGGCGTGTGTGCGGCTCCAGAGAAACAATCGCGACGAAACCAAAACGAACAGAAGTGCGGACGGATACGCCAGGCGCGGGGAAAACAATGGCCGTGAATGAGGATCGTGACGGCGCCAAAAGACGTGAATCGCTAGTGAAAAACGAAAGTGTACGAAAATGCTTTGACTGTCTAACAACGAGGCACTTTGCGCGCGAGTATCCGGACTTGAAGCGAGAAGTCACGTTTCATAAGTGCCGGAAAACGGGGCACATTAGCCGGGACTGTATCGCGAATAGTGAACAATCGGTGCGAACCGTGGGAGAACTGAGCGTTGGCCGCCACGCTCAAGAATTTTGTGCACTGTGGGGCTCATTCCAAACCAGGGGTAAAGCGAATTCAGTAGCTCTTTAGTTTCCCTCGCATACACCTCAAAACTCTCAACATTAATTTCGTAGTCAGAGGTCATGACCTGCAGGATAACTCTGAAATGAATTACTAAATCTCTATCTAGCCCAGTTATTACAGCACTGCTTTCAGCATTCTCGAAGAATCGTCTGGCCGTATTCCCATCGTTCGAGTTGCCCAGGCCTTGTTTGGGCTTATCAATATGGAGTCCCATTTGTTGTTGGAATTCCTGTTGGATCAGCTTCTTTTTCGTTTATTTCGTTCGCTTATCTTGATCACTAGAAACTCTTTTCGTGCACAGCTCCAGCCGGTATGCGATATTTAGTAGAAACTCGAACGATCGGATCCAGGCATGGAGAGTTGACATACCGAACGCGTAGTTTTCCAGGTTGTCCGTAGGAAATGAAGAAATATAACCTACCGGAAGTAATTTCCATAATTCTATTAAGTGGGTGGGGAGGAAGGAGGCGGGGTAATTTTTTTTTATTTTTTCAAAATTTTTTCAAGTCGATGTGAAACTTATTGATGTCCTTGCTGTTGAACTGCTGCTACTAAACGTACTTTCGCGGTTCGGGAGTCTCCGCAAAAGGCAGTTTGTCTCTTGTTTTTAATTGTTGTCCTAATAACGCGGTGGATTAGCACGACAATGTGGTAACCGTGGTGGGAGTGTCGTCAAAAAAAGTATGGAAAATATGCTTTGCTACATCGAATGATCAATTGGCAACAGTAAACTGAACTCGAATAAAATGTGAGGAACTGATGAATAACTACACGCAATGTTCAAGGAAAGGATCTATCGTCTTGCAGCTTTACTATCTACATTGACGGGGCGGGGGGTTAATCCGATATTGAAAAAGCATATTTCCCATCATTTTTTTTAACGACACAGTTAATAAAGATTTTTTCTTATGATAACTACATAATAAAGTAATAATTGAAGGATATTCTATTGAAATTTCATTAACTTTTATGAACAAATGAGCCATTGACGATAAATCTCCGCAGACGTCTCAAAAAAAGTTTCATTGCGGTTTCCTTCATAACTCATCACTAGATTATCAGAGATTGGAAAACGGAAATGATTTTATCAGGTGATAAGTTTCTACGGGTAACAACATCGAGTTTTTTTTTTAAATTGATTTTTCAACTTTTTACAGCACTTAGAAATAGAAATACTGATTTTTGATTGAAATAATTGAAAATGTTGTTATTTTAAAAGACGTTAAAATTAAAATAAACTAGCGGGCCTATTGTAATATTTTATTTTATATAACGTTTTATTTTGGATAATTTCGCACATGCATCTTTATTTCGATAAACATTCATACATTATTATTATTATTATTAACCGCAATTACTCAAATCATTATCGTTGTTCTTTCGCGTATTTTTCCTTTTGTTAGTTTAATCGGAAATTCTTATTTTTTTGTACGAATAAAATTATCATTACAATGAAGAAAATAAATAAATTATCGGATAATATTGGGAGATTTGAGAAAATTATTACAATACTTGTATATATTTGTCTACTCAACTTTTGAGTCAATCCACCACGAATCTTCTTACTTCAATAGTTCGTCTCTTAAATTCCAATTGGCCACTTTTGGCTTCTTCAAAATATGTCCGACTCGCACGATGGTTCGGACCAGTCTAATCACTCTGGACGCCTACCCGGGGGCCTCTGTCGTCTCGTACGCACGCTTTCGGAATATTTCGGTAACGCCCGAAATATTCCGAAATTTGATATTAGCTAGTTCGCCTCTAGCGGCTCGTCGATAACCCACAACCCTAGTGAAATGTTTCATTACACTATGATTAGTGGTGTTTCTGGATAGTAGTGCCCATGGATAGTTGAGCCTATAGTTAGCAGTTTCTATGGTTAGTTGTGCCCATAGTTAGTAGTAGATATAACTCGTAATGCCTGTAGCTAATCATATTTATTTTGCGTGTGACCCTTTACGGGCCGCACAAGTAACTTCCCGATTCGCGAGTTGAAATTTATTATCATCATTATTAATTGAGTATATTCTCATCAAGTTGAGAATTGGAGTTTTTGTCTTCTCATGGCCAACATGGATGTATCCAGAAGACACAAAACATACAAAATACAAGTGCTCGACCACCCGGCATATCCCCCGGGGGCATAATAAGCCTGGGGGGATGAAGTCTCCTATAATCAGGACGTTGAAAAAAATCCAAAAAAAAAAAATGATAATTTTAAAAAGTTAAAAAAAAATTTTCTTCGGATTGCGTTATCAGGATTTTTAAAAAATGTTTACGAAAAAATTTTGAAAGTATGTTTTTCGCAAGAAACTAAAAAAACTACTCGACCGAACTGGACCAAAATCTAATCAGCTCTAAGTTTCAGCAAGACACATTCATCATTCCGATCGCGTCATTAGTTTTGAAAAAAACGTTAACGATAAATTGATCACATACGTACGAACGTACGTACGTACATACGCACACACGTACACCCACACACACAAAAATTTTGCTCAAAATAGGCTCCATGACCCCAATGACCTGGAAACGTAAAGGTCGAACGAAAAAACGATTTTCGATTTTCGGGGTCATTAACTTCCCTATAATCGGGAAGTTAAAAAATACAAGTGCTCGACCACCCGGCATATGCACCGGGGGCATAACATGCCCTGAAGGATTAAGTCCCCTATAATCAGGAAGTAAAAAAAATCAAAAAAAAAAAATCCAAAAAAAAAACAATTTTAAAAAGTTAAAAAAAAATAAAAATTAATATTTTTCTTCGGATCGCGTTATTAGTTTTAGAGAAAACGTTTACGAAAGAATTTTGAAATTATGTTTTTTGTAAAAAAACTAAAAAAACTACTCGACCGAACTGGACCAAAATCTAATCAGCTCTAAGTTTCAACAAGACACATCGATTGCATCATTGATTATTCCGATCGCGTCATTAATTTTGGAGAAATTGTTAACGAAGAATTGATCACATACGTACGTACGTACGTACGTACGTACGTAAAGTAATATATTTTATTTTATTCTTTATTTTTTGTCTTCTCGGAGAGGGATTATCTACTTTCGAGTAGGTGGGTAAGTGATGATAACAATTTTGACCCGAGTAGCGTTTGATTTCGTGGTAATGAAAATTGATATCTCGCGATTTAACAATTTGCGAATTATATCAATTACACACATACATGTTGTAACAAAAAATTTGTTCAATTTCCCCATTTTTCATTGCGTTTTGTCGACCCGAAGTCCATCGTCACCGAAACCGTAAAATACGGTGGCGATGTAAAAATAAGTAGGCGATGCGACTCATGCGAGCTCTACTCCTCTCTCTTTCCCCTCCTGTACCCCCTTACCCGGACTGGAGAAAACAGCGGGAACAAGTCCCGACGGCGAGGCTCGTTAGCCGTCGCACGAGGCCCCCACCATCCCATCACGGTGGGGCGAACGAATTTACGCCGCCGTCGCGAAAACGGAGCACGGTGGCGCTGAGACGCCGACGTACGGCGATGCGTGCGGCTCCCGATCACCCGAGGCCCCCTTCCCACCCCAGCGAAGACCGAAGGACCCGGCAGAAGCCGGGAATCTCTTCACTTCGGGTCTGATTGTCGTAGATTAAGGAGCGAGCGAGCGAGCGAATCCCCGTTCGAGACCACGTGTGTGGGAAATTTTTGTATTGCGTGAGTACCCGATTTTTATACCCGGTCCCTCCATCCCAAAGTTCGCAATTTCTCCCTGTTTGTACAGCATTTATAAGTATAATAATTGGTTCCCTGAATTGTCTTAATAGTAAGAAACTGTGTGTAACCAAGTTCACAAAAATAATTCTTGTACGTGTCAAAATTGATTAAAAGTCATAAAAATATCAAAACGCCCACTAGATCCCGCGGTAAATTTCACTGCAATATGTAAGGAATGTAAAAATGAATCTAAATCACAAGAGATCAGCTGCTCCTAGCTGCGACTTTTTTTTTAATTCCACGTCAAACATATGTACTCGGGCGAGCGCGATATGACCAGTTTCAAAACAATAATTGTACGCTCTACACGTATGAATCGCGAACTGCTACCGCGTGATCCACGATGGACAGTTTCAAATAAACTATCATTTTGCTATTATACCGAGCATCAAGTTCCTTGTAATTTGCTGGCCCCCTCAGCCTAATCTCCATCTTTTTACTTTTCGCGCTGAATCGGCTTATAATAAAATTATTGAATATAATCCCACGCATGCCGAAGAGCTCGGCGATCACCCTTTGTCCGATATTTCGAACAGCATGAAGCCGCCTTGGAAGAAATAATGGTCATAAAATTGGTTATTCATTATTACTTTGACGGCATATTTTTATCGCTACATTACTTTACTCACCCGACAAACTCAATGTTTTATTTCCTGAGCCCCCGCATCCGGCCGTGGAACACGCCACGTTCTCTAGTTTCACGTCCTCGTAGATGCTTCGATTATAGTCATCCGCGAGAAGCGCGTCTAAATTCGCGGAGTCGATCCCGTTCACGCGCGTCGATTCTACCAATGTGTAAAACGTATTTTCGGTGGCCAGTCCGCGAATCACCTCGTCGACGAAAGATTTTGAATCGACAGCGATTGTCAATACGAGTTGGAAAAGGCTGTCGAACGCATTGGCAGTGCGCATGTTAAAATCACGTCCACATGTGTCCCTTCCCGTGCGATTGACCGCATGCTCGCTTCCGATCTACTTTTCAATATAGGAATAGAGGAAAGTTTTTTGATTAGATAAAATTCTTTCGGCGGATAAGTTTTTTGGAGGTACCGACTTCGGGTCTCGCGCTCCTCGTGACCCACGACTTTATTGCGCCAGTTTCCAACTGCGCGCGCTTCTATCAATTGCGCAGCGTTTGATTTGATCCTGCACGGAGGACACCATCACTTTTGACCGTGGCCTTCTTCACTACCGTCCACCGGCGTAGAGTAGGGAGCAATGGCGTGAACCGCCCGTTTGCAAAGCTGAAATAGTTCATCCATATATCAATTGAAATAAACGAAAATAAGAAATATTTATGTAATAGACAGTTGCCGTAAAGATTCCAAGAGTTGTGCACATATAGTTACTATCCTTACCACGCGAAGGTGCGCTCCATCGGGTAAATCACCGTTTTGGCATGCCGGGCAGTCGCTATTTACCGCCGGTGCCGAACTTGAATCTCTATGCCTGCCGTCTTCGCTTTCGAAAGATCCGTCCTCGGGTTCGGCATCCTGCCGATGGTTTCTCTGAATATTGGCAACCATAAGCTTTGAGCCACCGTCAATATAGTTCTTGTGGAGCCGTACAAATTCATCTACTCGTATGCGTGCGGTTGCGTTATTAAGGAGATGTTTTTTAATGTTCCCGAATTCGGACTCGACATGCGCGCTCGAAGCCGGTCATCTATCGAAACCATATCCGTCTCGGTAGATGCACGACCAGAGCCGCAGCCATTTAAGCTCATTAATGAGACGCTGGGCGAAATTTAGCAGTCAATGCGGATTGACGTCGCTACCCAGAGAACCCCGGATATCGCTCTCCACGTCTTTGGCGATATCTTCTGCCCAATTTCGCCACAAGCTCGGCTCCCGGCTGCAACTTCCTTCTATCAGTGCGTCTTCGGTCAACGACGTGTCGACGTCGTCACTTTGGTTCCAGCAATCGATGATTTCGGCGGTCTCGAGCAAATGCTCGATAAAAGCTTTCGATGTGTAGCAAGCGGATTTATTGCCGTCGCTCGTCTTGCCGCATGTCCGGCTCAGCGTCACAGTCAATACAGCTTTGTTTATTTTTTTTTGCATCTTTAATATTCCAGGCCAAGATGATACGGCCAACGGTAGCCTTCAAATTACGCGACTTTGTGTCGAACCCCTTTCAGAAAACTCGCCCAGGTTTCGATGAAATGAGCTACATCTATTCTGATGTAGCACGGTGGTACGTTAGATCCGAAAAACGCATCGGCATATTTATTGATCTTTTTTCTTGCGTAAATGCGCGAACGGCAGCCGATAACAGGGCTACCGATTGATCGGCAATGATCTCAGTCGGTGGCGACAATCCCCATTGTTCCACCGACTGAGATAACCAGAAATAAATTGCCCCAGTTGTGTGGCGTTCTGTTATCATTTTTGTCCCCGGTAACTGTCCCGTGACCGTCGATATAACGGCAAGATACAAATGAATCGGCCCGGAATTTTATCATCGATTCGCTTGATCGGCTTTATGATGCCGCCCGTCGAGTCAATCGAAAGAGACGGGTGGTTTTTCTTACTGCTTTGCTCATAAATAGTGCGCTCTCACTTCGTCGCATAATGAATAAAAAAATGGCTCGTACCCTATCCAAAGTATCTCACCTTGCATCTGATAGGTGCTTAGAATTTCCGAACCGACGATAGGATCGGAAGCGAGAAATTTCGAGGCTGCGACGTGATGTTTTATTTGTCTTAGCGCGTTTTCTGTCAGGAGATGAGGTGGCTCAGGGTCGTCCTGGTCCATAATTTCATTCGCCAATATAGCCCGATGAACGTGTTGATTTGCCCTGCAAAATGTCTCCTAATGCCTGGTAAACTGTTCCCCGCACCTGCCGCTTGCCGCATTCACCGGTCGCTTTTGTTGTCGTACAGATGATAGCGGAGACGTAGCACATCTTCGTTGCGTTCGATATTACACTCAATTTGAGAACCAGACTTATCGGTGCCAGCGAAATTACCAGCCGTAACATCGCTGTTCAAATAGTGGTTGTCACGTGCGGAGCAGTCTCGCACGCGATTATTTAACCCTTCACGGGAAGGGTAAGGGTTAATATTTAATTTTTTGGTGGGTACGCGGTGATCATCCTCTACTACAGGGCGACTGTGGGGAACTGGGGTAGGAGAAATAACTCTCGAAACAAACCCCAAGATTTATGTATTGCCACTACTTATTAAACTTGATAATATGTTAGTGAAATTCTAAAGTAAAGGGCTTTTCGATGGAATTTGGAATAAGTGATTTTCAATGGAATTATAGGAACAATTTACAATAAATGTTGATACTGAATCGATTAGATGCGGCCGTTGATGGCTACATTTTTTTACGTACTATTTTCAACACACTCTCTTTTTCTCACTCTATTACTCACTCTTCACGCTCGGCGCTCGTACAACTATGCTGATGACGCTGCGGCCCAGAGGATCGCTCGTACAATTTTTATGATTCGTCACTCACACACAATTTTCTTACTAGACTACACGTCTTTGAAGAAGTCCGTGACACGATTTCCGACACTAAATCTAGCTTCGAATACTCACTTCGCCACGCAAGACGCATTGGAACCGTACTGAGATGGAATGATCTCGATCTACCCGGTGATGATCCAAAGGACTTCTAAACTCTTCACGCGGAAGCTTTGAAGCAGCCTGCTTTCGTACATGTTGGTTTTACGCGATCCCTAACGGAACTGACTCCACTCGCTCGTCCGGCACTCTTTGGAACGTCGGACAGTGAGCGGGGTTTCCCGTACAAACTGCAAAATTGTAGACAAAGTCTCGCGTCGCGACGATCATCGTCGAAGCGCGTGATGTCTCGCGCTCACCCGATCCCGGTATTCCATTACGCCCTGGATCCGCGAGAATCAACCGCGGGGCGCGTGATTTCTCGCGCTCGCCTCACCCCGGTTTTCCTTGCAGACGAAATTCGGCACGCGCGGAAACGCTATCGTTGCAATGCGCCGCTGCGCATTTCATCATGCCACGTGTAAAAATGCCCGGAAATAAAAATGATTATTATGTGTAAAAATGCCCAGGAATAAGGATGATTATTATATGTACGCTATAACATGAGCGTGTACTTTCCATTTACATGTACATGTGCGTGCGGCGGACGTGACATGGTTATGGAAATTATAACCACATTGCAGCCTCGTTTATTTCGAAATTTTTTAAGTAATAACATTTTCAAAAGCTGGGATTTTTATTGCTAGAAAATCCTTCCCGGAAAGGGCATAGAAGTTTACCATTCCAGGTCCATGCATGGAATATTCATTCCCCTCCTACGAATACGACGCTTTCATTTCTTCGACAAGCTTTCGAGCTTGCTAAGTGTCCTCATCAGATATAGTGTGGGTCAAGAGTACGTAAAGAAATTCGTTACACGGAAAATAGGTAAAATCGTTTTTATTTCGCCACTGGGTGAATACAATGCTCGGTTTGAGCGCTTCCTCGGTTGAGCGATGTTCCTCTTCACTGTTCGAGGCCACGAAGCTTGCGCGCTGGTGTTCGGAACGGCGGTAGGGGCCCCCGCTGCCGTTAGATGCTCGATCGCTGATCGATCTCTTAGCGCTCTAGTTACCCCCTCTGTGCGGTCAGGCGACGGCTGGATGGGCTTTCGCGGTGCTCTGACTGTCGATTTGGCAGTCTCGATCCGTCGATGGATCGCGTTCGGAGCAGGACTGCGTTTCGCGCTCGTCCGGGGCGGGATCGATGTTTGACGCCCTTCCTCGTTCCTCTTATGCGTCTTCGCCGGATGAGATCTATAACAGTATTGTAGAGGTGGAGGGAACTTGGAATTTTAATGATTCCAGCATAAAGTGTCGAATCCCGATGTCGTTTTCTTCCTCGTTCCGATAACTCGCGCCTTCCTCGGTCTATTGCTCGAGTAGCTGTTTCGCACTCCACCCTTGGCCTCGCTGTCTCGGTGGCTGTTTCCTTGTGGTTGGTACGATGATGGCTGGAGGTCCGGAGTTGCTGTAACAGAAAAATTGACTGCCTTCTCTGGTTTTGGGTGGCTCCTTTTTATATGAATTCGGGTGCCTCCGACTGTTCGATCCAGTCCTTTCATTGGTCGGAGTCTCCTCCTCCACCGGTGTCTCGTCCGTTGTCACGCGTACGACAACGTTGGCCGTGGGCCCTCCAAGGCCGCTGGGGTGTTGTCGGTTATCTCGTGTACCGAAATAGCGTTTCACACATTTATTGGAAATAATTCCAAAATATTATAATTTCGGAAACATTCGGAGCGTTGGCCACGGTCAAAGCTGCTAGGCTGCTCCCGTTGGACGTAATAATTCGTGAAATAATATTTGAGAAATGTCGCTTTGCTAGACCCCCCAAGGCGATAACGTTGTACTCGGTTATCGATGTTTGCTACTTTTCGGTGCGTGCTCGCCGCGCACGCCTCCAAGGCCGATGTGACTATTCGTCACATTTCTTCGTTTCCATTATTCTATTCTATTTATCGATATTATTCGATGATCGCGGAGCTGACCACGGTGGCCATAAGGCTGTTGGAGCGGCAACGGTATGTAGCGTTATACGTTACAGGTGAGTAATTTTCAAGCAAAGAAATTAAACCAGGAAAACCATTATGTTATTGGAAGTTTGTTTTTTCATTGCAGAAGAAATTTCATATAGCTTGATTACAAAAACTTGCTATTCAAATATCATGCATAACATTTTTTTCTTCTCGCGTAACTACAACAATTAAATTTCTCGACAAGTTTTGTTGGTTGCGTCGTAATGCCTTTATCGAATTTGTTTTTCAATTTTTCAGTAAGCTCTTGCAATCAAATGGAACAAAATAATACCACTATGCTTTTGATTTTTATCACAAAAATATTGTATCAAGCTGCAGCACAGACGACTTTATTGCGAAATGCTGCGTAGAATATTCTTCGACTCGTTCGACCATCAAAATTTACTTCGACAACAAATTTTTTTGATTGCGAAATGACTTTATCGAATGTAATTTTCAATTTTTCAATAAGCACTCGCAATCAAATGGAACTGAGATGTTACAACTATGCTTTTGATTCTTATTGCAAAAACATTGTATCAAGCTGCAGCACGGAAGATTTTATTAAGAAATGCTGCGTAGGATATTCTTTGACTCGTTCGACCATCAAAATTCAGTTTTTCTTCATGCTTTTTTGTCTGTGAAGTGAACTTTTCCATTTTTTATATACCATTTGAACCAGTGTGAATCAATAAAACACTTGTGACAGCGCCGGTTTTCGCTTCCACGCACGAAAATTCTATTTGGTTATAACATAGAAACATTATATTCAATGATCATGCGCAGAATGTCCTCCGACTCATTTGGGCTACTGCGATTCATTCCTACGATAAGTTTTTTTTCACAAAAAAGTGTTTTTTTTTTTCAAATTTCAATTTGTTGATGAAAACTTTAGCAACTGAAGTCACTATCTACTTCATGTGAAAAGATTAATACTCAAAAAACTTTCTTCAGCGACGGAAAAAATTCTTAAAGAACCGCTTCCTTGTATTCGTGCAACTTGCACTGGGCTACATTTCTAGAATTATCTAATTAACGAATATGTCCAACGTTCCTCAACCCGTGCTTTCGCATCTATTGGTATTAATAAACAAATTAATTAAATAACCAACCAACCTTTGCGGGATTTTTTCTGTCGAAGACGCTTCCTTTGTTTTTGATTCCAGATGGAACGCGTTTCGACCAGTCGATCGAAATCTGTCCCCGTGACATGAAACGTGAAACTAAGGGCAAGGTCATTATCAATAGTTATCTCAAGTGACGAATTGTTGATCAATTCTTCTGCAACGCTTGCATTGAGCTCGTCGTTATCCGTGTTACAGATATTTGACGGCCACCGCGGCCGACGCGGTCGGAATAAATGGACACCGTCGTCGGAAAGGTCATTCGATTTAATTAGCGTAATGGAAATACGTTGTGACGAATACTCGCTTTCATTGCGACGATAGTAGCCTTTCCGAGAAAACATCCATGTACCGATTTGTTTTTAGCAGCGAATATCATGAGTGATAAAAATAGCGGCGATCGACTGCGCAAGCGTTGAAGACCGCGAGAATTAAAACCCAACGGTATTCTGGCCGTTATTCAACGTTATAAAGATCATTTGAGTCCCAATGACAATTTACACACCATAATTTCGCGATGGGATACAATTTGGAAGAAGATTGCAAGAGAGCTGAACAATACACAGGGACCATGGACTCTGTACGTCTATGTCTGTTGCAACAAGGACAATGTCCGGAAAATTGTGAGGCTGAATCATTGTCCGTCAAATATCTGTAACACCGATAACGACGAGCTCAATGCAAGCGTTGCAGAAGAATTGATCAAAAATGTTTCACTTGAGGTAGTAGTAGTAGTTGAGGTATGGATGATGACACTGCCCTTAGTTTCACGATTCATGTCACGGGGACAGATTTCGATCGACTGGTCGAAACGCGTTCGATCTGGAATCAAAAACAAAGGAAGCATCTTCAAAAAAAAAAAAATTCTGCGAAGTAGATTTTTGTATAACGAAGTCACATACCTCGGGCATAGGCTCTCAACGCAAGGAGCCGAACCGGGGGTGAAGAAGTCGAAGCAATCGCGTCGTTTCCCGAACCAAAGGACGCACCCGAGATGCGGAGATTTCTCGGATTGACGAGCTATTTTAAGAAATTCGTTTCTCGATTCGCACAAACTGCGGTACCGCTGAACGAGCTATTGGAGCGCGACACTCCATTCGAGTGGGGTGAGGCGAAACGATGCTGTTTCTAAACCCTGAAAAATAAACTCACCACACAGCCCGTATTACAAACGTTTAATCCGCGCGCCGAGACCGAGCTACACACGGACGCGAGTGCTGCCGGCCTTGCGGGAATGCTATTCCGAATCGATGATATAGGTCGTCGACGGTTAATACACGCAGTTAGTCGTCGAACGAGTGAGCCGGTATCATAGCAGCAAACTCGAACCCGTAGCAGTAGTCTGGGCCGCATCACGTTTGCGACCGATGCTCGCGAACATTCCGTTTACTGTTGACACAGATTGTCAAGCTCTATGTTACCTGAGCACTCGAAAGTCGCTCAATCCCCAAATAATCCGATGAAACGACCGACTCAGTGAGTATGACTATCGAATTATACACAAGCCGGGGACGGACCTTGCCCATGTCGACGCGTTAAGTCGCGCACCCGTCGACTTACCTGATGAAATAAACCGTTCTTCCGTGTTGATGATAAACACTAACGACGATGCCGTGCGTATGTACCATTATCGATGAGAATATAAAACGAAAGAGAGAAGTGCTGGAGAAAAAGTCGAATGAGCAAACAAAAGACGAGCGAGGTTACATTCACGATTTCGATTTTGTCAACGGGATTCTGTATAAACGAGTAGGAAGTCGGTTGTTGTTCGTTGTCCAAAGCCCAATGCGAAAAGGGTTAGCGATTCAATTTCATGATTTGAAGAGCCACCAAGGCGTCGAGCAAGTAGTAGCGCAAATCAGCGAACACTATTATTTTTCGAGAATAAAGTCTTATTTTAAACGACACTTACGAGCGTGCTTATCGTGCATAACTAGTAAATCAAAACCGGGCAAACGAGCGGGCGAACTACACCCCATTCCGCCGGGGCAGAAGCCATTCGCTGTAGTTCACGTTGATCATTGAGGACCCTCCGTCCCCAGCGCAAAGGGAAATAAATATATTTTTGCAATAATTGACAACCTAACGAAATTTGCCGTCATCCGTCTCGTCAAAGATACCAAAACTGCGAGCGCAACGCGTATTCTCGGAGAGTCCATTCGCGAGTACGGTTCTCTAATTCGACTCATTTCCGATCGAGGAACTTGTTTTCCCTCAAACATGTTCGAAGAATTTTGTCGATTTCACGGGATACGTCACACCCTAAACTCACCGCGTCATTCGCAGGCTAATGGGCAGGTGGAGCGTCAAATGCCACCCTCATACCTGCGATTCGCTGTAATTTAGAGGAGCATGAAAGTCGTAGCTGGGATAAACATATCCGCGACATTCAGAGCGATCTGAATGAGATGAGGAACGCGAGCACGGGCATGAGCCCTTTCGAAATAGTCTATGGATACGTTCCGCGTAGAGGGGAAGGTGAAGCGCGAGAACTAGCGTACGATGAAGGTGCAATGTACACTAACCCGAGCGAACTGCAAGCGATTGCAAGAGAGCGAATCATATCAAATCAAGGGATAGCGAAAAAGCGTTACGACTCCACGAGAACGCGAAATACCGATTTTGACGTCGGAAGTATAGTATTTATGAAGACTGTTCCAAGTGCAACCGGTAAATCGATTAAATTACACGGAAAGTACCGTGGTCCATTCAGAGCTGCCAGATCGTGGGATATTTATCCCACGCGAGGGCGTGTCGTTACCCTTTCCAGCACCGTTCTTTCCCGCAGCGTCCGGCGAATTAGCGGCGTGATTCTACCCTTTGCCTAAACGCAGTCAATAGCATCGCTTTAGCCACCTGCCTATCGAATGTCTGTCCTAGCTTGCTTCGTTTTCGCGCCAAAATACAACGTATGCGCCGGACTCACATCAACGAGTCGATACCGCAAAATAATTTTTGATCACCAATAAATAGGAAGATTGTAATTTTAAGAAATATGATTCACCCACTTTATGGCCGTTACCAGAATGTAATTTTTCCTACAAGTGTAAGTCTGTGGTACCTATTTAGGAATGAGTGCAGCTTCTTTTACCAACAGCGTCCAACCGATCGGCGGCTCGACTTCACACCGTTTTCTCACAGCTGACATGAGCTGGACGCAACCAATAGCGTCGCGCCATTCGTCCGCCATAACCATCCGCTTGTCGACTGTCTTTTCTAACCTGACCTGTTTACGCGCCAATATTTAAAATATTCATCCGAGCAATATGAACGAGTGTTGTGCAACCAGCACACTCCAAGATCCTTCTTTTTCCCGAACGAATTATCACCTGATACAAAACGCAAAAGAACAAATGTTAATTATCGAATATTTATCTGACCTGTAAATAATCCCTTAAACACTATTAATTATCCAATGTAGAATAAGCTCTTAAATAAATACTACCTATAAATAATGTTAAGTATCTGTCTTACCTGTAAATAATCCCTGAAATAATATTAATTATCTAATATTTAGCTTACCTAGAATTAATCCCTTAAGGACTGAGTGTTACCGACACTTGCATTAGTTCATACTACTTACCATACATGCAAAATATCTCTCGTCGGTAAGGTAGATCCCGAGTTAATAAGTAGCTACGGGAGTAATCCGATAGTCGGCGTGGCGCGAAATCTATTCGCTTCTAGCGCCCAGGGGTCCGCAAGCGCCCAGGCCCGAACCTGGCGGCTTCGCCGCTCTTCGAGCCGCCGCAGGGCTCTCGCGGGTATATAACACGGAGCAAAAGCCACCATAGTTGCATTCTGCCGCCGCTGACTAAAGAGGTCGACGGAAGCGCTGACTAAAGTGCTCAAGCGCTGTATAAAGTGTTCACCGGAAGCGCTGCTTAAAGTGCTCAACGCATACGCCGGATAAAGCGCTCTTAATCCGTTTCTTGTTTCGCACCGCCCAAGGGCGGCCTTTTTCCCAATTTTTTTTTTGTTCCTTTCCGCTCAGATCTTTATTTTTAATCAAAACATTCATTCAGAGAATCATTTTATCAGCCCCCCCCCCCCCCCGTGTATTCTAGATGCCAAGAAACAAAACTGGCGACTGCCACGACCGACGGCGACTACGACGAGCCTCTCGAAACAAACCCCTTGAGGACCTTGTCGTCGTACACTCTTGGTCACGATCAGGGATGGGCAAAATGTATTTAAGAAAAAAAAAATACAAAGTGATTTTTCACTTTGTATTTTAACGTCATTAAAATACAAAGTGAAAAATCACTTTGTATTTTAGTCGCGTTGAAATACAAAGTGGAAATCCACTTTGTATTTCGATCGCGTTAAAATACAAAGTGAATTTTCACTTTGTATTACAGCGCGACTAAAATACAAAGTGAAGAACCACTTTGTATTTTAGTCGCGATTAAATACCAATTTTATTTCCACTTGAAATAAAGTTGTTGTGAAATGGTCAACCACTTGACACCGGAATAAATTCAAAGTGAATTTCGGCCAGCACTTGTTTTGATTCTGCTCAAATGGTTTTACACTTGGCCTATATACCGACGTCGAGTGAATTCGAAATTTTGTGAAAAAAATGTGAAAAAAAAAATTTTGTAAAAAAAAATGTAAAAAAAAATGTGAAAAAAATGTGAAAAAAATGTAAAAAAAATGTGAAAAAAATGTAAAAAAAAATATGAAAAAAAAAATTGAAATTAAAATACAAAGTGAAAAATCACTTTGTATTTTAACGTCAATAAAATACAAAGTGAAAAATCACTTTGTATTTTAACGTCAATAAAATACAAATTGAAAAATCACTTTGTATTTTAATGGTGTATTTAAATACTTTTTCATTCAATGGTGCCCATCCCTGGTCACGATCGACGAAATCGACATCGGGTCTTGGGACCGGCGAGGCCGTATCAAGGGAATTTACCTCCGTGGGCCTCTACTCTTTACCGAAAATCCCTTAACCCTGCTCTTCCCCCCACTCCTCCTACTTTCTCCGCCGTACCTTCCCTCAGCCTTCCTTTCATCCCCACGGACGAAACCTCCCCGGACCTCACATGTGACGAGGAATACCTCGCGTTGTGGGAGGTGTTAGAAGAGCGAGCAGAGGCGTATTTGTGGACCCCACCATCTTTTCCACCTACCGTTCCCCCACCGTCTCCCTACGTCCCCCGTCCCCTGCGGGTCCAAGACCCTCCGAATCAGGGCGACTATGTCCCCTCAAAAATATGTACGCGCCCGGCGCGATCTCACGCCCCACCCCGAGGAAGCCGTCCTATCATAGAGGGCCCTCCGGCCAAGTTGCCACGTCTGTAGACTCGCGTGGTCTCATTACGTTTTATTCTGTTCCTATTTTTTTTTTTTTGACGGTATCATCTACTTGAATAAATAAACCGATGTATTAAAACCAACGACATTGTACGAATATTATTTACCCCATTATCCCATTCCCGCGTATTGTTACACAACACGAGCTGTTGATGCATTATTTGCTTTTATCACTAATGAATAAAGACTTCTCAAGTTTAATAAATCACGCTTACTTTACTTTATTACTGCAGTCAGACTGGCATTTTATCCAGAATTTCGATCCAAATGACGTTCAAGCGACGTACGTTGGAGAAGACGAACTAAAAAATTTGACCCATCCTGTTTCGATCTACATTTCGAATATTCGCGGGCAACAAAGCGGACCAGAAAAGACAGCCGATAGCACAGAATGATAGAGAAACGCGATTGGTTATGTACAACGACCGGGGCGGTGTCAAATGTCTGCCTCCCCTCAAGCGCCTTTCGAAACGGGTGCCGGTCGTTTGACCGACAATCATTTGGCCGACGCATCATTTGACCGACAGATCATTTATCCGACAGGTACATCTGGCCGACAAACCACTTAACCGACAGAAACTCTTGACCGAAAATTATATTTCACCGACAGGTACATTTAAGCGACAGGTACGTTTGGCCGACAGGCACATATGGCCGACACTACTTGACCGACAAATCATTTAACCGACAGGTACGCTTGACCGACAGGTACCTTTGACCGCCGGATTATTTATTTATTTATTTTATGTTGAAATTATGAATCGGCCGCTCCTCCATCTCCTCATACACTCTTACAGAGGTTCCCCCTCTACGCGCCCTCTAAGGCGTGCGATGTGATTTTGTCACTTCGACTCAGTGCGTTAAGCGTAACGCACGTCTGTCACGTTTTGTAACAGAAAGAATAAAGACGAGTTAATCTATTTCTGCGTTCAATGTTCTTCTTCTGAAATTACCAACTACAACAGGTTATGGGCCAAGCACGCTTCCACTGCGCGAAATTTAAGCGCATGTGATTTATAAAATAAAAAAAAAAAATAAAAATAAAAATAAAAACTATAACAGAGATATAAGGTGAGATAAGTGGTCTAGAACAAGAGTTCGACAAAAGTTTGAACAAAGGCATTACCATGGCAACCGACAAGGATGGTGAAGAAATGCAGTTCGATGAAAATTCGAGTAAGTACAGAACACATTCAAATAATATTGCACAATATCGTTGAACGTCAAAGATGAGATAGGCGAGTCAATACGTGTTCACGATATATTCAATTCTTATACAAGGTGCGTCTGATGAGATTGAATAAAGTAATTAAAAATGTGCAATAATTGTATGTAAAAGGTGAGAAGCAGTTATGAAATATTGAAAATCTGTACTTTTCTCGATTCTCGAATAAAGTAAAATGAAAATTGAAAATAAATTAATAAAAATGAAGTGAGCATTGAATAAAGCGTGTTGCCGCTGGTGAGAAGTTTACACGTAAAAATTGAAAGATGATGCAATAATTGAATAATTTCAAGAAGCATTGGAACAAAGAAAGTTTTAAGTAACGAGTCGAGTCTAGAATTTCGAGGAATTGAGAGAGACAAAGAGCCGGCCGGCGTGTGGCAGTATGCACGGAGGGAGGGGTACCGGTTCGGTGTCGATATGCTCGAGCGAGCAGAGAAATGTAGGTCTGTTTTGACTGCGATAGTCCGAATGTTTACACGAACCACGTGGCCCTATCCTTTCGTGTGTCTGCGGACAATAACAGCTCATTCCGAGAAATGAATGTCACAAAGGAAAATTTACGAACTTATGACCACGAATAATGTGCACAATTATTCGGTCATTGAAAGGTGTGCTGAATCATATGATCCAGGAAAGATGAGAAATAGATGCGATTTGAAAATTAATATATTTGTTGCAACAATATTATTCATTATTATGAATATTCACAGCCGAATCCGAAAGGATCACAATATGGGAAGTTCTCACCAAAACATTTGAATTGGATGAGACCCATAAAAACGAACGCATCCATGTGGAATTGGATGGCGATAAATTGAAACTAACAACAGAAAATGGCCAAGAATATGAAACTGGTGAGATATATTGAAATTGTAAGATGAGTAAGATGAGTAAGATGAGTAAGATGAGTAAGATGAGTAAGATGAGTAAGATGAGTAAGATGAGTAAGATGAGTAAGATGAGTAAGATGAGTAAGATGAGTAAGATGAGTAAAATGAATTACATTCATTTGGAAATTTTGTTCCTCAAAAGTGCGTGTATATATAGGCTAGCATATATGTACACACGAAATAGCACTCAAAATCTGATCAGTAAGTAAATAATTCTCAACACGTGTGAGAATTGGAACTTGATCACGCAAATTTGTATAAAATAAAATTGATCAAATTTGAATTATCTCTGGCCGGTTGGATGGTGAGTGCATGCTTGTGTTCAGTGTGCATGAACCGTTTGGCTGAAGTCAGCATTCGAAGGGTTTTGTGTTCAAATTTTTCGTGTGCTTACTTTTTCTAAGGTTAGTCATACCTGTTGTTCGGTTGACTGACTTTGGAAAGATTCTCTTATTTTGACATGATCATAAGTGGAAATCAGCTCACTGTTTGTTAATTCAACAGGAAAAAGAATGTTGCGAGAAGATCACTGGGATTTTATTACCAAATGGTATGAGGAAGTGTTATTGAATCAAACACCAGCTGAAATGCCGAGAATCAAGCCAGAGAGTAGCTCAACCATAAGCCAAGAAGATGAGTTGATATCTGATGAGAATTTCGAAGGTGGGTTGAGTCAAGTGGAAGGCGAGAAATCGGAGGGAAAAGGCGAGAAAGGTGAGAGAAAAAGCGAGAAAGGTGAGAGAAAAGGTGAGAAAGGTGAGAGTAAAGGTGAGAAAGGCGAGGAAAAAGGTGAGAAAGGCGAGGAAAAATGTGAGAAAAGCGAGGAAAAAGGTGAGAAAGGAGAGGACGATGTGTCAATGAAAATTGATCGAATACAGGCTATGGTTGCAGCTGCAAAGACTGCAAGTTTGAAAACTCCTCGTGTAACGAGCATCATTAAGCTCCCCACGGAGGATAACATTCTGAAGACGATTCACCACTCTGATGAACAGATTGATGGTAAGAGTAGTAAGTCTACTAAGCCTTCTACATCGGAGACCAGGGTGAATGAACTCATAAAGTCAGTAGAAAAACTATGCAGTATCCAACAAAAGAATTTTGATACTGTGGCGAGTAACATTAAATTATTGAAAGATGAGATTGACATTAGTAAGAGAGAAAGAAATGAACAGAATAATCGATTCGACAAACTAATGAAATCGGTACGCGAAAATTATACCACTCAAATCACTCGAATAAACGAATTGGTCAAGGATCTCACTGAACTTTATCAACAAAAGGCGTGTTCTCAAGTTTTCACAGAAGTAGATATGACACCAGAATTTAAAGATAAATTAAAGAATACGATTGCTATCTTGGCAAAAGAAAGTTTTGATAAATTGAGTGAAGCAAACAGAGATAGTATAAGTAATTCTCAATCCAAAGAGAGGCCTGAAACTTTCAAGCTAGAAATAGTAAATAAAGATTCGAATGTGAAAAGAGATTACAAGTTAACGAATACCTCAAAGCTTGAGCATTTCATGGACTATTTCAGGTCGGAAATTAAAAACAAAAAGTTATTACACATCATAGATGACAGTGTCGAAACTGATTGTAGTGACGAGAAGGTAATTGAAGATCATAAGGATAAAGTTCGTGATATCTTGATAAATCACTTGGATCAAAAATATCACTCTAGAATCATGCATCTCACAGATCCAAAGAAAATTATAGAAAAACTGAAAGAGATTAAGAGATGCGAAGTAAACTTGTCCTCCCATACTATTCGCAAACAACTGTATACCATGACATAAATAATAGGACAAGAATCGGCTGAGCAATTTTGTGATAGATTCGAAGAAATTATTCGAAACTACGAAAATTCGCCAAATGCTACTCCTTTGTCGGAAGAGAAAAAAAGAGATGCTTTCTTTGAAGCCGTGAAAGTCTCGGTACCCATGACTCAAAATGAAATGCGCGCGACAAAACGTCAAACAGGTAAAGGTGCTTCTTATGAAGAATTAAAATCTATTGTCATGGAGGACGAGCAGACAAGGATGGCGAGTAGTACAAATCTAAATGTGAAAAGCGCAAACCTGGCACAAAGTAGCACAATTCGATGCTATGAATGTCAAGGGTCAGGACATCGTGCAATTGACTGCCCAAATAAAGGGAAAGGTGCGTTGTGTTACAAATGTAACAATTTTGGTCATAAAGCACTTCAATGTCCAAGATCCAAAGGTGGATCAGGAAGGCGAGGCTATGGACAAAACAAGGGCTTTGCAAATCACTCTCGTGGTTCAAATGCTTATGGACTAATAAGGCGTGATATGAAACGAAAGACGAGTTATGACACAAACACGAGGTGTGCAAAACGTGGACGAAATTCGAGGGGCAGAGGCAGGTCCAATTATAAAAATGCTGGAAGTCGAAACCAAAATCAAGGTGACAGAGGACACTTTGATAAGCAACATAATCAACAAAACAAAGATCTATCAGGAAAAGATAAAGGTGAGCATCTTTTGTCTGATATTTTAGATAATTGTGTTGTTGAAGCTCTTTACACAGATGAATTTTGTGTCAATGAGGATAAATTTGTTTCCAAGTTCTTAGCAGATACAGCTGCGACTGAACATATAACGAATTCGAAAATAATATTCAAAACTTTGGATGAGTCAAATTATGGTGTGATTAAATGTGCCAATAAAAATACTTCAGCTGATTTGAAAACACAAGGTGCGGGTAAAATAACGATCAAACTGAAAAATGGAAAACTATTTGAAATTGACAAAATTATCCTTGCTGAGGCCTTGAAGGAAAATTTACTCTCTTTGCGAAAATTTGCGGAGATGGGCTTAGCTATTTACCTGGATAATAGTAAAATTGACATTTTCGATCCTGTTTCGAATGAATTGTTTATCTCAGGGATTTACAAACGACCGTACTGGATAGTAGAATTAGAAATAGCTAAGAATTTACCGAATGGTGAAATTTTCACTGAAATGAGAAAAAGACAAGTTTTAGCAAATGTGGCAGATGCTGGTTTAATTGTGAAAAGGTACAATACACGAAGCGTAACTGCTCAAAACAAATTATCTGGAAATCCATTAGTTGTTGAGCCTGTACTTGAAACTGATAAAGGTGAGAAAATGATTATTGATGAGATAGTTGAAGACGAGTCTAAAGATGGGAGGGAAAGTTCTAATGAAGATAAGAATTTCCCAGATAAACAAGCCGAAGAGGGAATATTTTCACATGAGCAGTCGAATTTTGACACGTCTATCGTAGATCGAAAATTCCACAATATAGATGAGTTGCCGGAAATTGAGATAGATGAAAATGAATCACCTTTTTCAAAGGACACAAAGCAATTTCTCAAAAATAATAAAGCCATGTTGTGGCACGTAAGATTTGGTCACGCTTCAGTTCCTTATCTCAAAGAGCTGCAAGCAAAATTTCCTAATAATAAAGATCTAAAGAATGCAATTTTTGACGAATCAATTAAAGATTGTGAAGTATGCTTGATTTCAAAATTTAACAAGCTACCATTCCATTCGGTACGCACTCGAGCAACAGCTCCTTTACAAATAATACACTCCGACATAATGGGTCCAATTTCACCCTCTACTCATCCCAAAAATTACAGATTTATTTCAGTCTTTACTGATGATTTCACAAGATTCGCTATGGCATATCCCATGAAAAATAAAAGTGATACGGGACTTTCTTTTGAAAGATTCGTTACGAGTGGGCGAAATCTTTTAGGCTTTGATGCAAAGGTGTGCTTTTTGCGTTCAGATCAGGGTACTGAGTATACCGGGGGTTACACAATTGAAGTCTTAAATAAACTAGGCGCGGAACTACAATTGTCAGCTCCTGACACACCTGAGCATAATGGAGTGTCAGAGCGCATTAATCAAATAATTCAGAAGAAGGTGAGAACTTACATGTATGATTCGAAGCTACCTGAAAATCTGTGGGATTTGGCCTTGACAGCTGCTATATATGCTTACAATCGTACCCCACATAGGTCAAATCAAATGATCGCTCCTCTAGAAAAATTTGCCCCTAAACATAGTTTCAGTATCGATCAAATTAAAAGATTTGGATGCGTAGCTTACATAAAAGTACAAAGAAACACTGGTCCAAAATTTGGATACAAAGGAAGGCGAGTTATTTTAGTAGGCTATACTCCCACTGGTTATCAATTCCTGAAGCCAGAGGAAGGGAAGTTTTACGAAAGTAGAGACGTGAGATTCAATGAGAAAATAGTTTATGGGGATAAATACAAGAAGAATGAGATCGAAAATTTCCCTGAAATTAATGGCGAGTTTGATAAAGATGAGTGGTTCATAAAATTCAATAAAGATAATGAACAGGACGAATTTACAAAACAGGAGGGAGAGATCAAGAGAAAGAGAGGTAGACCTAGGAAAATAGAACCAAAACCTACGAATACTTTGGCTAAAAATGATCGTGAAATAGAAGGTGAGCCTATTAACGATTTTGTTCCAAGTGAAATTGATGAGAAAGAAATTCAAAAGAATGATGAAATTCTTCATGCTTTGATCGCTAGTATAAATTCTGATCCTTCAAATTACAAAGCTGCGATGTTATCAGATGACAAAGTTGATTGGGAACTAGCAATAAAAGAAGAATTAAAGTCTATGGAGAAAAATGAAGTTTGAGAAATAATTGACCGACCAGACAAAGGTGATTGTAGAAAAGCCACGGTTATAGACTCTAGATGGGTGTTTAGACGTAAACAAAATCCGAACGGAGAAACAAGATTCAAGGCGAGATTAGTTATCCGTGGATTCAAAGACAAGAATTTTTATGAATTGAGTGAAACTTATGCACCCGTATCAAGATTAACGCTCGTACGTGCTGTAATAGCAATAATTAATAAATTCCATCTATATGTTTGTGAAGCTGATGTCAAAACGGCATTTTTGAATGGTAAATTAGATGAGGAAATACTGATGGAAATACCGGAAGGTACAGACCATACAAATGAGGAAAGAAAAACAAAGGTGTGTAAAGTTAAGAGAGCACTCTATGGCTTACGAGTTAGTCCAAAGAAATGGAACGATAGATTCACAGAAGCAGCAAAGCGATTGGGTTTACAGAACTCTGATCTAGAATCTTGTTTGTTCATTTGGCGAGATGGATCAAAATTCTTGATTCTAATAATATACGTAGATGATTCAATAACGGCGAGTAATGACGAGGAAAAATTGAAAGAGGTGACAGACGCGTTGAGTAAAGAGTTTGAAATGTGCATTATCGGTGAGCCCAAAGAATTTCTTGGCATAAATATAAGGCGAGATAAAAATAGTGGAACCATTGAATTAAACCAAGAAAAATACATCGATAATATTTTGTCTAAATTTGGGTTTAGTGAAGCTCACCCTCAAAGAACACCTATGATAACTACTCAGGTGAATAACAGGGAAAGAAAGGCGAGAGAAACTGACTTCGATGATGAGTTATTGATGAGAACTGAGACGAGTAAAAATTTCCCGTACAGAGAAGCAGTAGGTAGTCTGCTGTATTTGGCAGGTGCGACTAGGCCAGATATTACCTATGCGGTTAATGTTCTAAGTAGACACCAAGTAAATCCCACTGAAAATGACTGGAAAATGGTGAAAAGGGTCTTTCGATATTTGAAAGGAACAAAAACTGAGTCTGAGATATCTAGGTGAGACAAACGATATTCAGGCATATTCTGATGCGAGTTTTGCAGACTGCAAAAATTCCATAACAACATGTGGATATGTAATTAAATTGTTTGGAGATGCGATAAATTGGCGAACACATAAGCAGTCTTATATAGCTTTGTCTACTTGTCAAGCAGAATTCGCAGCAATGAGTGAGGCGAGTCAAGAAATGGTTTCTATATATAACTCATTGAGTTTGATTCTAACTCAACCATTATTACCCATGATTTTATGGTGCGATAATAAAGCAGCTAAGATAAATGCTGAAACGAATGGGGGTAATAAGTTGAGACATTTGGTTGAAGTAAAAGAAAACCACGTGAAAGAATGCGTGAAAAGAAAATTAGTGGTTGTCAACTGGATAGAATCGAAAAGTCAAATTGCTGACATTTTCACTAAACCGCTGTCGTTTGAGTTGCATAGGCGACTGTTGAATAAATTGATGAATTCCGAGATTTAACAATTTCTCTGTTACAGACAAATAATAAAGGAGAAGATGATGAGTTGACGGAGAAGCTTCCGGGAGGGAGTGTTGAAATTATGAATCGGCCGCTCCTCCATCTGGTCATACACTCTTACAGAGGTTCCCCCTCTACGCGCCCTCTAAGGCGTGCGATGTGATTTTGTCACTTCGACTCAGTGCGTTAAGCGTAACGCACGTCTGTCACGTTTTGTAACAGAAAGAATAAAGACGAGTTAATCTATTTCTGCGTTCAATGTTCTTCTTCTGAAATTACCAACTACAACATTTTATTTTTCTATTTTTTTAAATAAACACTCATGATCATTTATTAATCTTGATCTCATATAATATTTAGGTCATTTGAGTCATCTTGGTTATTTGAGTTTTAGGTTGGGTTAGTGTTTTTTTTAATATTTTTGTTATTTTGGTTATTTAGGTTATTTATGCTATTTTGTGTAAGTTTTTTTTTCTTATTGCTGGTGAAATGTGCTTGTCGGTTGAATGAACATTTGATTTTGTCGGTTGAATAATCATTCGATATAAATTGTAGCACAGATTGTGGGACAGTTACAAAGTGGTTGAGTTTCTCAGGGGAATCGCACATAACTCTGTTTTTTGAGCCCATTGCTATGCCATCGTGTACCACATAGCCATGAAATTAATATTCGGTAAATTTGATATACGATGCTTTTTGGACTTTCATGAACAAAGATTATTGTATGTTAGTTGCAGCGCAGTAGTTGATAAAACAAGTGTTTATTATGAAATAATTTTTTGGGGTTGTTGATTACTACGTTCAGGCACTTTTGAGTTGTATTTTTTCTAAAGAAGCATTTGCTATGTATTCATTCTATACGACAGGATGTAAATGAAGATTTTTTTGTATAGAATTGTAAAGTGGTGTTTATATGATTTATTCTACCAATCGGTCAAGTGTATTTGTCGGTTGAATGTACTTGTCGGTCAAATGTACTTGTCGGTCAAGTGTACCTGTCGGTTAAATGGTGTCGACTGACTGATCTGTCGGTCAAAAGTACCTGCCGGTTAAGTGGTTAGTCGGCCAGATGTACCTGTCGATTAAATAAGTTGTCGGCCAAGTGGTGTCGGCTAACTGACCTGTCGGCCAAATGCATCTGTCGGTGAAACGTACCTGTCGGTCAAATGGTGTCGGTCAAATGATTGTCGGTCAAACGTACCAGACCCTTTCGAAAAAGCCGTGGTGGGGACCCATTTCGAGATTCCCTTCCCCTCAATCGGGCAGCACTGGGTCCATTAGTAATAATCCGAAAGTGGCCAAACAATACCTATCACGTGACCGACCATAACGACAGTGCGGGGCGACGTTACGCGTCGACTGCACACGCCAGCCAGTTGAAACTATGGACAGCCGCGAACGACGATACCAGTGACGACGAATCCGACGGTAGCGTCATCACAGAGTGTGATAAAACCGACACCAACCGCGAACAAAACAGTGCAAAAGAAAGTAACAGTGCTGCGGGAAACGAATGCACGAATGCAAATCTCCACGCGTTAACGTGGATGTCCGAGCGAAAATCATACATGTAAATGAAAACGAATGTGTACCTGAAAAAGAAAATGAATCCAAAAATGTAAGCGTACCTGAAAATAAAAATAAAGCTGAAAATACAATGATTATATCGGAAAAAAGAAGCGACGGTGATGTCGCATGTGTGCGGGCGCGACGTCCAAGCCGAGCAATCAGACGGCCGCGAGCCTTCGACGACTACGGAACGATGTGATTATGTATTCATGTAAAAGAAAATAAAAAAAAAAAAATAACCATATACCTTGTGATCTGCAACTTTCGGGGACAAAGGGAAGGTGCGCGGGAAAAATTAACAAAACAAGGAGAAATAAGAGAGGCGTTTTAAAAAAAAATGTTGACGTTCTTTTCGTTGATTACAATTTTTTGGCATTTTTTCATTCAAATGGCTGTATCTTCGGCAAGATTCGACGTATTCACATTTGTAAAAAACGAAAATGTGCATCTTTTAAAGGCCTTTCAGCGACGCGAGCACCTAAGAAAAATGTAAAAAATTCGACTGAAAAAAGCTATTAATAAAATCGGTACAATTACATATGACCGATTGAGAATCCCGTAATATATAAAACACTGAAAATCCTTTTTGTTATTCACAATTCGAGGAAAATTTTGAAAATAAAATACCGAGTGGCTTTTTTTGAGAAATTTTTTTTTTCGATATTTTACCCTGAAACGGACGTTTAACTCGCTCAATAAAATCTAAATTAATTTTCTTCTGAAAGGCCTTAAAAAGATGCACATTATCGTTCCCTACAAATGTAAATACGTCAAATATTGCCAAAGATACAGCCATTTGAATAAAAAAATGTTAAAAAATGGTAATCAACGAGAGAAACGTCAAAAAAAATTTCTAGAATTTCGACACGGTGAATATGTTTCAATAAAGTCACTCGATTTTTCAAAATTATTTATGGAATGTGCAAAGACATGGTGCAAACGCACGTTTCCGCAAGACTCAGCATTGCGCTCAAGATATCGCTAACGAACTGAGCGACGTTTATTTCGTAGTTAACATTCATAGCCTTAGAACGTTTGTTCCCGGAGACGAAAATATCCTTCAAAATCATCGCCCTCAGACGATATGCATACGCTGAGAGCCCCTTGCTCATTATGTATGAAACTAAATGGAGCAAGGTGTTGTCAGCAGTAAGCGTATCGACTGCTTGTCGTACGTTCGGCCTGTCGCATGCGGCTACGAGAATTATTTGTAAAAGACTATCGAATCCGCACGTATTCGTAAAAGAATAAAGCGTCGATCCAAATTTGGTCGCCTGAATGAGAAAAAACTTTAAAAACGTTAAAAATACGACAATAAAGAACAAAAATAGAAGAATAAAAATAAAAATTAAGGAACTTTTTCTTAAGCATGCACTTTAATCTTTGTAAATAGAATAAAGATACCAGATAATGTAGCCCAATCTCGGTACTCGATTTGGTGGAATAACCCATATGTTGTAACGGTATTTCTACCTCCGGTTACATATCTGTCGGGATAGACGGTAGTTCGGTACTCGAGCAGGCAAAGAAACTGGTGAGACGCGGTGTAAAAACAACGGTTTGAATATATTCTTCAAAAGATGCGCCTTTTGGGTGGCAACCCGTGATACAATTCTTATCCCTATCGCCTGTTCGCTGTCAACCCGCTGTACAATAGCGACGTACGATCATTCATCGGTATTACGCGGTGCTGCCCGGGGCCTGCTGCCACCTCTCGGCTTACCGTGGGACCGGGTCCCCCGATGTATCGATGGTACGACGGTGGCTCGCGCGCCACCGTCTCACGTTCGCGATACGTCGCTTTGCCCGAGCCACGGCGCCCGAGGGCCTCACCCGACGCGGCGCGGTTGTTCGTTACGTAGAGAGGGGAGGGGGGGGGGGTGGGTAGTCGGGGCACCCACTGTGTGCCGCGGTACCCACCGTACCGGCACCCACTGTGTGCCGCGGCTCTCGATCGGCTCTCTTTGGCGCGTCCTTCGGGCGTCCTCGTCCTTCCTCGGCTGCTCTGGTGGTTCCTGGGTTGTTGGCTAGAGCTCTAGAAAACAGAATGTCTTTTCCGCGTCCGACCGCCTCTATTTCTACTGAGTCCCGGGCTCTTGCCCGCCCGTGATTCGTTCTTTTACTGACCCCCGCTCTATCCCGCTGCTGCCCCCTTTCTATCCGGTTGCCGTCAGCCGCCACCGCTGACTCTTTTGGATCACAACCGCCCTAGGTTCCGTCGGGTGTCTATTATTATTTGTTTTGCTTGCTACCTGGGATGTAACGGTAGCCGTACCGTCACAATGTATTAGGGTAGAATAAACTATAACGATTTTACAGTCAAACCGGCAGACAGAACTGGAGTACAGCCCAATGCTTATCCCATCCACTACCCAATGATTGATTTGACAAGTACCTATAACTTGAGGCTATTCCCGTTTTTCATAACCGGTATCTTCGGAAGTTTCTCTCTCCAGATCGCATCGAAGGTGGCGTAGTTTTTTGTAAGCTATTGCGATTTTTTTTCCAGTCAGTGCCAGACCCCGCCAGTTCTCCACTTCTCTTGCCGCCAAAATTCCGTCTATCTTTTCACTCCATTCGCAATCACCGCGAAGTTTGGTAGCGTTGGCTTTCACACTCCCCGGTAGCTCCACCGCATATACCATGCACGCTGGTGCTTCGTCGGGATGAGCTTCGGTTGTCGATGCCGCTAGGTCAATAACAATCGACGAGTTTGCTACGACCATCGGTTCGAGTGCGACGAGATTGCAGCCGTCTCGATCCATTAATTCCTCGATTTCTCGGTCCAAACTGCGCGATGCTGAGAGATCCGATCGATCCGATTCATCATCGACGTTTTTCGGAGCCGCAGCGATCTTAACTCGTCCCTTGAGACTTGTGACATGTTTTACGAGAAACGAGTCAATTCTTATCGGCGTTGTCACGTCCTAGAGCATATGCGTCTTGATAGAATTGATTTCGCTCTCGACCGCCGCGCTTGATTCAGGAACCCTGCCATAACCGAATTTGTCGCGGCAAATGCACGACCACAACGGCAACTACCGACAATCGTTCACCAATCTTTCGGCGAGGCTCGGCAGGTAGTGTCCGTTCACTCGATCACATTCTTCGTTTCCAGCAATAGTTTTTGCCTCCTTTTCGATGGCTTTCGCCCACTCGGGCCACGTGTTGCGGTGGCCAGCAGTGCAATCTAATGCGCTCTCGGTATTAGCGGCAACGCTCACCGATGTCACACACTCATTGCCGACAGCGGCAGGATTGGGGTTGAGTGCTGCTTTCACTTCTTGTTTGTACACATCGCATTGCGTACTCTCCCCACTCGGCAACACTCCGTCCGTCCCCGAAAACGACATAACGAGCAGCGCTTTTGAAATTTTTGCGGTTGCATAGACATCCCGACACAATATTAATCGGCCTAACGATGCCAAATAAGAAACTCGCACACGCGACGGTGTGACCTTTAGAAGGACGGCGTACATTTTAATAAAATGGGCCACATCTATCCGCACGTAGCACGTCGGCAGCAGATTCGAACGGCATGCACCCGCATATTTTTCCATTGTAGTGTGCCCCGTCAAAGTCCTTATCGCCGCCCCCCAGCAACGCTTTTGACAAGTGACAGACGACCTCTCGCGGACTGGACCCACCGGATTTTTCCCATTCCGTCAACCATGTCAGTATGGCATAGGCGTTATGTGATCTGCAACTTTCGGGGACAAGGGAAGGTGCACGGGAAAAATTAACAAAACAAGGACAAATAAAAGAGGGGTTTTAAATGACAAAATAAGTATTTTCTCGCATACACCTCAAAACTCTCAACATTAATTTCGTAGCCAGAGGATATGATCTGCAAGATAACTCTAAAATGAATTATTAAATCTCTATCTAGCCCAGTTATTACTGCACTGCTTTCGGCATTCTCAAAGAATCGTCTGGCCGTATTCCCATCGTTCGAGTTGCCCAGGCCTTGTTTGGGCTTATCAATATGGAGTCCCATTTGCTGTTGGAATTCCTGTTGGATCAGCTTCTTTTTCGTTTATTTCGTTCGCTTAACTTGATCACTAGAAACTCTTTTCGTGCACAACTCCAGCCGGTATGCGATATTTAGTAGAAACTCGAACGATCGGATCCAGGCATGGAGAGTTGACATACCGAACGCGTAGTTTTCTAGGTTGTCCGGAGGAAGTGAAGAAATATAACCTACCGGAAGTAATTTCCATAATTCTATTAAGTAGGTGGGGAGGAAGGAGGCGGAGTAATTTTTTTTTATTTTTTCAAAATTTTTTCAAGTCGATGTGAAACTTATTGATGTCCTTGCTGTTGAACTGTTGCTACTAAACGTACTTTCGCGGTTCGGGACTCTCCGCAGAAAGCAGATTGTCTCTTGTTTTTAATTGTTGTTCTAGTAACGCGGTGGATTAGCAAGACAATGTGGTAACCGTGGTGGAAGTGTCGTCAAAAAAAGTATGAAAAATATGCTTTTGCTATATCGAATGACACACCCCACCCCCTCCCCAACAACGTAATGGATCAATTGGCAACAGTCAACTGAGCTCGAATAAAATGTGAGGAACTGATGAATGAATACACGCAATGTTCAAGTAAAAGATCTATCGTCTGTCTATGTGCGACGTTACTATCTACATTAAAGGGGCTGGGGGGGGGGGGGGGGGGGGGGTAATTCGATACAAAAAAGCATATTTTCGATAATTTTTTTCAACGACACAGTTAATAAACATTCTTTCTTATAATAAGTACATAATTAACTAATGTTAGGAGGATATTCTATATAATTTTCATTAACTTTTATTAACAAATGAGCCAATGACGATGAATCTCCGCGGACGTCTGAAAAGAAAGTTTCATTCCGGTGTCCTTCGTAACTCATGACTAGATTATCTGAGATTGAAAAACCAAAATGATTTCATCAGGTAATAAGTTTCTACTGGTAACAACATCGAGTTTAAAAAAAAAATGGATTTTTCAACTTTTTACAGCACTTGGAAATCAAAATATTGATTTTTCATTAAAATAATTGAAAATGTTGCTATTTTAACCCTAGATTGGGTAACATAGCTGGCTCATACGTTATTGGGTAACTGGGGAATTTCAAGACCCCAGACTTGTATCGCGTAGGTTTATGGTTCAAGTTCGGTTCGGACAACTTTTGAGTAGTGCAATCTCTTCGTTTTTTAATGAGAAAGACAGTAGTAACAATATTTTTTTCGAAACTCCAAAAACACACGGACGAAGTTGTCTAAACCAAAAAAAAAACCTAAAAACTTCGCGAATTCGACTTTTTTCGTGATACTTACCATAGTATTCCAACAATGCTACCGATTTTGAAAATTCCAACAGAATTTAAGAGGTAAATAGTCACACTTTAAAAGTGTCTTAGCGATTTTCCTGTTTAAGAAAAAAAACATGATTATTTGAACATATGAAATAGAGGAAATGACGAAAAACTGACGACTGAGAAATATCATAAAAAATTACCAGTAAAATTGATTATTTCGATAAAAATTTATTATAAATGTTTTGAAAATGTCAAATTATACATTCATTTGTAAATAACTTGAACGATCACAGTTCTAAACCGACCAAGAAGAACACACGACCGTCCTGTGTTCCGCGCATATGGGGCGAAGACAACGCCTACAAATTGTTTTATATTTTCTATCCACAGCTCTGGGGCAAACAAAACAACGCAATCTTTTTTCGTTCCCCTGACTTTGCATGTGGTATTGCGATTCGCAGTATGGCCTGAATCGAGACACGCAAATCCCGACGCAGGGTTGGAGTATCGAGTCGAACCTGCAGTTGCGGGTCAATGAGCGCTCTGATTTTACAATAGAATTAAAAAGGCGATTCCTTCATCGCAAACGAAACAATAAAGAAAAGAGCGACGACGTTCTTAAGTCGCAAGACAAAAATAATAAACTGTATTCATAGAATATGTCAGAATAATCAACACAAAATGAATATACTTTCTCTTTGCAATAAATAACCGAAATTTCACCGATCACAGACCGATTCCATTTTTTTATATTTTCATAATCTATGTAACGCATTAATTTAAAGCATGGCGCCAGTTACAATTAATTTTTACACGTTGTTATTTTCTATTTGTTTCGCGTAACGCGCCGATATTATGTAACTTTAAAAAAAATTCAAATAATTTTTTACGGGATTTATCGACAAAAAGCAAATTTAAATTTTTTCGATCGTTGTCAAAATGATTGTAACGCGAACTACGAAATTCCACGAACTAGTTTATACGTCTGGCTTTGTCGACGGGTACAAATTTTTGCTACAATGGAGTTCTAGATGCTCCTTCTCTATTTAAATCCGTTACAATTAAATTGTCCGTTGCGAAAAGCTAATCTCAAGTGGCACACGGCATTAACTCACTTTGGACCCATACTTTTCCGCTTTTTTGTTTTCACATCAGTGACGATGGAAAATATGCGTTCGGCCTCGGCGTTCGAGTGGGGAAGCGACATAACTATTGGCACAATTCCATGCAAGAGGGGGTACATTTTCTCGCACGACCAATGCTTCTGTTCTAAAACTTTCTTCCAAAGTGACTCGACATCGAGGGTAAGCGAGCTCTGTTTTTGTTCATCTGTAAAGGACAAGGGTAACGATATCCACTCGCACAGTAATTTTCCGAGGTCGAATGCACCAAAGCGCTGAGCAATGTCAGACAAATCTTGAAAGCTTCCTTTGTTATTTTTATCGAGAGCAACATTCAGGGCCTGAAATTTCAATTTCTCCAAAAGGGATGGCTTCAGCGGGAGTCGATGAGCTATCTCGGTCGTAGCCGTGACGTAGAATTGTAAACAAGTCCAGCGAATTTCGTTCGCGTCGTTTCGCGGAATTTTAGCGAGCGCCGCATCGCAGTCCGAACCGAGGACTACCTCTTCAAGAGGGACGAAGTTCCGGGGATGAGCGATATCCAATGTGCCTGATACGAGCTCGTCGAAGACTTCCGCGCGCAAGAAATTACCTCCGAATTTGGCGATAAGAAACCTACTTTCCGCTGGCAGTTCGTGGACGAGTACTGTTCTCGATTGGAAAAGTTTGTTAAAATGATTCAAAAAATTCAAAGAATATTTTAGAAACAACAAGTATATTTAATGTTATCGTTATTTATGGTTTCCGAAATGATCTTGGCCGATTTTTGTTTTTCCTCGCCGACTTCGTAGGAAAAAAAAATTTTCAATGGCTCCCAATTCTCAAGCAGTCGGACAACGCATTGTTCTCTCGACAACCATCTAGAGTTCGACAGCTTGAGAATTTTTCGAGTTTCCGTGTCCAAAAGTTCTTGGAACTCTCGCAGCACTGCACGACGTTTCGGACTGCCGAGCACGTGCGTGGCAACGGCTCTGATTAAATGTTCGCTAGAATTTGGGAATGTATCGCAAGCTTTGCTAGCTATCAAGGCTGCTGAATGACAAATGCAATTTACGGTCACGAGACCGGGCGCGTCTGAAGCTAAACGGGTCATAAATAAATGGAATTCACCCGTCATTACTGATGCATTGTCGCACGCCAAAACGACAATGTTAGTAATAGGGACGCCTTTCGATTCGAATGAAGATTTGTATGCCGTGTACACTGCTTCAGCTGAACAATCCTTGGCGTCTAATTCAACCAACTCGAAAAGGGCTATTACGACTTCTTTCGAGTCGGGAGAGACAAATTGAGCGAAAATAAAAAATAAATGCAAAGTTAATGTCCTACGGCGGTATAGTACGAGTGGTTTCATTTGCCCGTGCAAATTCCCTTCCCCAGACAAGGACGATCTACGCAGGGACAAAGGTGAGCTGGCGACGCGTGGCCAGGGGCCGAAGCAAAAAAAAAACGGAGAGAGGAACGGAACAAAGTAAATCCTGACAAAATAAAATTTTTCGTTAACATACTATTTTCTAGTTTTTATTAGCTTTTAATTTCGCTTATTCGTTTGAAGTGTTGGCCACGTTCAATTCTTTACACCATGCGTAAATAATTTTGGCGATAACGGTATTCGTGAAAACGTTGATGAATTTAGTGTGATCTTCGTCACATACTCTTTGAGCCACGCCAATTGTTTCGTAGTTGATGTTTCAGCACAAAAACCCAGTTTGTTACTGCAGACTCCCGAACATTTTGCCAGGGAATTTAATAAGGTAGAGAATAATTTTTTGTACTGCGCCTCTCAATTCCTCGCTGCACAAAACTAATAGACAGTCGGGACAAACCTCCGACCCTTCAAAATTCGGTCTTTTGGGTCTAAATCAAGATCAATTTCATTATCAACGTCGCCGTTATCGTCGTTCATGTTTCATCGTTCCCCCCGACATCAACATTTGTACAGTCTTGGTCTTCGTGAATGCCGTCGTTTTAGGAATTTCAAATTTTTTTGCAATGAAAATGCGAAGCAGTCGTACAGGGGAGTTTTACAATTCTGGTTGTTGTGATACCTACGACGAATAGTCTTTAACAAGCAAGCGGTATACGCATCTAAGAATTGACGAGAAGTCGGAGAGACGTTTCTTCCACCATGGCAACGAATTTGGCTATAGTAGTTCTCTAACGGATCCTGATTAAAGAATCTCGTGTTCAGGTGTGAAAATTCGACTCCATTCTTGAGAACCTTCCAAATTCGTTCCATGCTGTTAAGAGAGTATGCCAAATTTTAAACAGTCACAAAGGATCCGTCAACAAATTTCTCCATCTTCTCGTTCCACATTTTGAATCATAATTAATTAAGATCCTCTTTTGCTGATGCCCAAAACAATAAACGGGGACTACTGACTGTGAGTGGTCTTCTCAGCACCGTTCTGTTGGCAAGCTGCTATTAAAGCTATCGAATAAATTGTTGCACAATCTGAGTAGTCTCACAACAGCTAGTCCCGCGTCCTTATCGATACTCAACGTTTTTCCATCAACAATCGCAGTCCCTGTCTGATGCCCCCTAAATTTTTACTACATATTTTCTCTTAATATTATAATTCTATTCAATTAAATATGATAGTGATATGATATCACAAAAGACAACGCTGACTGCTTACAGAAGCATTGTCACGCGCGAACTCAAAGTCGACTCGAAGACAATGCCGACAGGGCTGTCAGCATTAAATCAGACTCTCGGATTGGAAGCACAATGGATAACATAGCGACCACCCGAGAGTGAGTCTTGTAAAAGAATCGAAGGAGGGAACTGCCTTCTGCAGGACTCCCCAGTCGCAGAATTACACTGTAGTGCGAGTGTCTAGGCGTTTGGCCAATTCGAGACGCGATCCGGATACAATTAAAGTTAAGACAAAATTTATACAAACAATGGGAATTATCGAAATCTAAATAGCATTGAATAATGGTTAACTGTTCTTTTTACGTGAATACTAATTCTTTGTGGCGGAAACCCACGAAAAATAATAAAAAAATTGTTGAACCGCCTTAACAACTTTTCCTTATCGTTCACACGGTGCGCGGGCACAACACCTAGAAGATATAAAGTGGTCGTTGTAATTTATTTTATACTTTATTGTCGATTCTTGGGTAGTTTAATGTTGTTTAGTTTGTAGTTTATTACAGTTCTCATTGCAGTTCATTTCATAGTTTATGGTGGTTGCCTTTGTAGTCCATTGTTGTTTATGTTGTATTATAGGCTAGCTTATTTTCAGAATTTATTGCAGTCGGTTTTGTATTTTAATGTAATAACTTTTCAAACTGTTTATCGCTGCTGCACTAATTGTCGTAGTCAATTCATTTTTTAAAGCCACTGATATTGTTTTATGTACTAATGGCATATATAAAGTACTTACTTTGATTCGAGGCCAGTTCTGAAATCCACTTCGCTGTTGTCTCGCTTAACAGCTGACTAGCGTCCTTGACGCGCATTCTCGGAATTTTGGTCCTGCCAATGTGGGCTTGGGTTATTTTTCCAAGCGGGGAAATATGGGGTGTAAATTGCGATTTATTTTCCAAGCTTGTTCGATGATTTGCCAAACATTGTTTTATTGCCAGACTTGTATTCTAGAAATTCCGTTGTCAAATTGTTGTGCATCTTTTTAATTAAATGCGGCTCATCCCACAGATGGAAAATCTCTTGGCCATTGATCTCGTAAGCCAAAAAATGAAAAGGTGTGTTCGAGTCAAGATATATTAACCCGATCCGGTTGCACATATTTTCGGCACCCGATTCCGTTGGGTGCCGAAAATTCCATTAAATTGAACAATGAGTATTTGAATATGCTTAGATTGAGAATAGAATAATAAATTATATAGAACTTAAAATTAAGATAGAATCGAAAATAACACGTCAATTATGTAAAACAAACTTAAAAGATGATAACAATAATAATTGAAACAGAATTTTGAAACCGAAAACTTAACAACTTATAACTGGGCTACATTAAATAATTGTCAAAATAAGCTTACATTTAACTGACTAGTCGATTGGTTGTTCTCGTGCTAGAAGATACGCGTTCAGATCATTCTTGAATACCATCAAGGACGGAGCTGGCACGACATTTAAGGGTAGCCCGTTGCAGAAGTATGATCCGGCTAAGTGGAACGATTTGTGGTACGTTCCGGTTCTGTGGTTAGGGATGACGAAGGCTTGCGGGTTAAGTAACCGTGAGGACTGTCTCGTCGAGCTATCCGCCATAGAAAAAATTTCTGAAATGTAGGATGGTGATATATTTTGCCGAATTTTGAATATCTCGATGCCCAGAAAGTATAACCTATACGACTTTTTACCGACATCCACCCCAGACGTTGCCTGTAGGGAGAATTTGATGTTAAGTGTTTCTGTGGCGTCATTGTACACGAGGCAGTAGTAGTCAATAATTGGCCAAATTAAAGCGGTAACGAGTTGAATGCGAAGTGCGGTTGAAAGTGAATTTTTGTGAAACTTTAGTTTGTATATAGTTTGGTGTACTTTTTTTGTTATGAGAAGATTATGACTGTCCCATGAAAGATCACACCTGAAGATGACACCGAGATTCCGCGCTACACTGACGAACGGGATAGATTTTCCGTCGACTGAGACTGTCGGTAAATCATCAAGATTGATCTGCTTGACGTATGCTTTGCTGCCGAAAAATGAGAACTTAGTAATTTAGACTTAGCAATGTTGAGCGATAGTCCATTCTCGGTAGCAAACTCAGAGATAACGTTGACATCGTGTGATATGAACCGGAGACCTTGATTTAGTTGATTGAGTGGACAACTACGGTATATTTGAGTGTCATCGGCGAAAATCATATGTTGTGGGATACTTAATGCAGCACTTATGCCATTGATAAAAAGTGAGAAAACCTTCGATGTTTACTCCGCTCGCACGATCGTTGCCTCGCGACGCATTCTCATGCTCTCGTGGTAACGGGATACATTTATATATTATGTATTATTTAAGTAACAATCGTCTTACAATTCGGCCTTTCCTGGCTCTTGTTCGACCTCGGACACAGCATACATGTTGTTACATATATATATATATATGTTTTTTTTAATTCCAAATATTATTCGACTCTATATAATATTCAACGTCTCTGAAATAAGTTTCCTCTTCTTCCTCACCGCCCGACACAGGGCAGACCTGATGCTCTGCTTCGTCGACGGCTTACGCGTTCTCATCTTCTGTGAAAACCAGTATGGTTTTCATCCATTCACTGCTTGGATCGGCTGCATGTAACCTGGTAATAAAGTCTTTCTTCGTACCGTATGTAGGAAGTCCTCGTCTCTCCAGTTTGGCTTTAAACTGAGCCACTTTGATTTTCTTCGGATCCATAATATTTTAAACGAACGTCGTATACGATCGCCTCGACTATAACGCACGACTTGTAAATCCGTATGACACACGTCGTCTGATAATTCTTAATTATCACAATCACGCGAACTTTCTACACGTGCTCAGTACAACCAACGAACATAAACGTGGCTACCGACGCGACGTCAAGACTCACGCAATCCCGAAAGCTCGCAACACACGCGAATATTTAGATCGGAAGAATGTCGTATACGATCGTCTCGATTACTTCACACAACTTGTAAATCCTTCTGAAATACTGGCTGCCCGATAATTCGTAATTAATTATCACTGAGAACAACGACACGTACTTCTCGCGACGAACTTATGACGTTTTCCCCACACACGCGTGTCTCTATCCCACTTCTGATATTTGTAAGGTAAACGGTACACTCAACGGAAAGAATTGAACGGTTATTATTTATATATTATGTATTATTTAAGTAACAATCGTCTTACAGAGGGAAGGTGTGCAAGACTGATGCATCTGCTGAGCAGCGCAGTGGGTAGTTTTCCAGCGAGGGGCTGTGCTTTTATCAAAGCTAATAGTGGTAGGTGATCTGGACCGGATTCAAATGAAGATGATGCGGTTGTTATTTGCGAAAGAACGGTGTCTAATGATATGGGTGAAAAATTTAATTCGTTTCTTACGATGAATGGTGATTGGATGATGCGTGTAGGTCGGTGATGGAGCAAGCTGCCAGGCGATTCGAAATGGAAACATAGTAGGAATTGAGTTCGTTGGGTGAAAAGAAGTTTAATGAAGACGGTTGTGGTGATTCTGTAAGACCGAGGTTTGCCAATTCACGCCCGAGTTTAGCAGGCTCGGTAGTATTGGAGAGTTTGCGAAGGTGGAACTGCTCTTTCGATTTTTTCAAATCTCGTGTCAACTCATCTCCAAAAAGTCGATAAATGCCTAGGTCTAACGCATTTTTTGTCCTGCGTGCTACGTTATAAAGCCGGTTTCGTTGTTTTATTCTGTATTTGAGTGTGTCCGTAAGCCAAGGCACCGGTGGGTTCGCGACCGTAAAAGTGTGCGTAGGAGCATGAGCGTCTAGAGTAGTAGGGTAAGGCGGGTTTCAACTCACTTACCACGGTGACCTGCCTTGAGACGGTCGGTAAGGTAGATTTCTCTTTGACCAACTGTGGGTTTGTGTCTGATCCCTCTTTTACCAGCGGTGGCTTTTTACCGATGGTGGGCCATATTTTACCGACAGGTTCCAACAGGGATTGATCGTAAGGGTAGTAAGGACAGTTTTAAGCCACGTTCGAATGATGTTCTGCTTTACCGACAGCAGCCTCAGATGGCGTTATCTGCCAATCCGGTAGATGGCGGTGTCAATCGATTTACCCGATGCTCGATCCCAATCCCGCTCAATTGAGCGTTCTACTTTACCGACAGCAGCCTCAGATGGGGTTATCTGCCAAGTCTCGCTGCCAATCCGGTAGATGGCGTTGTCAATCGATTTACCCACTGCTCGATCCCAATCCCGCTCAATTGAGTGTTCCACTTTACCGACGGCAGTCTCAGATGGTGTTATCTGCCAATCCGATAGATGGCGTTGTCAATCGATTTACCCACTGCTCGATCCCAATCCTGCTCAATTGAGTGTTCTACTTTACCGACGGCAGTCTGAGATGGCGTTATCTGCCAATCTGGTAGATGGCGTTGCCCGCTAGAGTCTATCGATTTACCCACTGCTCGATCCCAATCCCGCTCAATTGAGCGTTCTACTTTACCGACAGCAGCCTCAGATGGCGTTATCTGCCAATCCGGTAGATGGCGTTGTCAATCAATTTACCTACTGCTCGATCCCAATACCCCGACCGCTCAATACTCGCTGACTACTCAGGATCGGACCTCTTTTGTCCTGCCTGACAGTGCTTCGGCGTTTGAAAAATCATGGATTTGAGAATTCTCGCGGTACTCTAATCTTATAATTTAATTTTGGTAGCGGCTAGATGAATGCGTTCGGCTGAACGCGTTCATGTGTGACGTCATCGATGATAAGGAAGAAAGATCAATCGGCGGCAAGATCACGTTTCACGGGCCTCAAACATCCGGGTGAACCCGTTGAATCTCTTTCTGTAGAGATTGCATTATAAGTGACTATTCTTGGAATTAACTTCTCAGAAACTAATCTTATAATTAATTTTTCGTGGCGGCGAGATGAATACGTTCGGCTAAACGCGGTCATGTGCGACGTCATCGATTATGAGGAAGCAAGATGAATCGGCAGCGAGATCGCGTTTCACGGACCTCAAACATCCGGGGGGACCCGTTGAATCTCTCTCTGTAGAGTTTGCACGATGAGTCACAATTCTAGGAAATTAACTTCTCAGAAAAATGCGGTATCCCTTTGAAAGAGTTTGCACGTGCAACGATTTTCGGTTACGCTGCTCTCCCCTCTTCTATTTCTCTCCTCTCTCTCAAGACTGAGCTTATAGTGAGGGAGGAGCCAGCTTGGTACCATGATATAAAATCAACCGGCTCGATTTGAATCACACGAACTAAAATCGGGATGCCAGATAGACGCAGCGAGCTTAAAGAACGAATTGAATTGCTTTTGCGAAACATCGACGAAGTGAAAAACCTCATCAGAACGAGATCGGACATACGATTTGTGCAAGAAAATTTTGTGAATCTTCAATTGCAAGACAATGGATCTATCATCCTTCAACGAGGCGAGCAATGTCAATCAATTTCTTCCAACGAGGAAGCTGCGAGATATGGAACCGGAGAAACAACATCTTGTCAGCAATCTCAAGAACGTTCGAACTAAATATGGTGAGAGGATTCTCGTCGAAATAGCCAATGAATACGTCGTTTTCCTGCCAGAGAGGATCTTCCGTGTTTTCGAAGCTGATGAAAATCTACTGAAGACGACAGTGAAAACCGCCAAAGACGGTCATCTATCATTGGTTTTCCATGGTAGAAAATACAACAGTCTCGATATAATGGTTCAGTTTTCTTATTGTAATAAGCAGATTGAAAATTCGCATACATCTCATAGAGCAAAGCATACTGATTTTGATCGATATTGAGATTCAGGCTACCATAGGGATAGCTTTGTGAATTCAAGTACAGTTTCACATCACTAATTTTTCAATGATCAAAATGGCTTGCATTCTTTTCCATCTTGTTTTTTCTGGCCGTTTGAAATCCCAGAATTACATATCGAGGTTTTTCGAGCTGCGAAGACGTCTTGACTGTCCACACGTGTCTCGTGGTATTCGGGAGTAGCGGATCCTCGTATAATTCCCAAGTTCGAAAACTTATTGGAATTGCAACATCTTTAGCAATAAAATTCAGTAGCTCGATTTTCCTTTTATCTGAAATTGTTACATATGGCAAAAGCCATTCCACCTTATGTATAATAATTTTGAATTCTTCAGCAGCTGTCTGTATGATTGCATTCACATCACTTTTCGATCCAGACAAAATTAACTCATGTTTAGCATTGATGACAATCTTCTGATAGTCTTCGGCAAATCCAAACATTAAGCTGAGAGGTATGCATACGTCAAAGTAACCATCGCTAGTCAACTTCATACTTTCTTCAACGTCTAGCCATCCTGTATTTTCCATCAATGATTTTTCACTGGGATTTCGAGATACATAACCTTTCATTAAACTCGTTAGACCAACATTTTTGTTTCGATCGATTTCTATACCGTTAAGTTCATATCGCACTTCTTCGAACATATGACAAATAGCATTGTTGAGAAGACTCGTTGCAGCAGTGGCAACATCTTCTGCGGCTTTCACGAGTCTTCCTCTTATGTGCAGCGAGCTCTTGCTAGGTAATACGCTGAGATCTTGATGCTGCACAGCTATTCTTATTTCATCACTGTTATTGAAAGTTGATGATGCATAAGGCTGATGAGCATGAATTTCATAGTGTACTATAGATTCATCAAAGACAATGGGCGTATGAATATTTATCGCTTCCTCTTCCATTGTATGCAGCAGAAGATACAAAGTATTTCAAGTCGGTTTACAATTTTTTTCCTCCTAGTTTGATTTTTAATCCTAGGTTTTTCAGAAACTGAGTGTTCTGATGTGTTAACACCTTGAGAGTAGGTCGTCGACTGATTTGGTTCACGCATTGTGGCTTATTATAATTAATGCGTTTGGCATTGAAAACGATACCCATTCTGATCAAGCTGATTTTATGTGTAGTCGTATTGTTATAACTTCTCCGCGGAAATTAACTAAATCACCATCTTGATCCACTATTCGCAATTGAATGTGATCAATTGTCTTGCCAATAATTGGTAAATAAATTACGTGTGATGGGACTTCAATGATTTTATATCCAGGTGGGACTGATGGAAAGAATTCATGGATCGTATGTACTTTGCGCTCGTTGATGTATGCTCCGGTCGTGAGATTACACTCGACTCGTAAAGCGTTCACTTTGAGAATGGCTACAGGAAGATCAGACTCGTGGTTTTTATTAGCTTTCAAAATACGTCGGGTGAATCCTAGTAACCTTCCAACGGAGTCATCGGGTGTAAAATCTATGTCACGATTACACCTAATTTGGCTGCGCAAAGTATTATTATTCGGTTTGATTTCGATAACAGCTTTTTTATCGGCCAACACTTGCTTCACATAATTCTCAATATCCTCCAATTCATAGCTACCGGTAGGCACACTGATAACCTCCGTACCAATGTGAATTTTATTGTTACTGTCGAGGATAGCGAAGATCGCAAGCGGTCTCAGGACGTTAACCCCGCAGGACATTAACCCCGTAGGCGTGGCATCAGCTGTGTAATTGTGACAGTACATTTAGGCGCGTGTCACAGCAAGCGCGGTAAATAGAGTAACGGGCAGTGCTTGACCGAACGACCGACGATACAGACCGTTTTTAAACCGCGTCTCCGAACGTTCACATTGTCTCCTGTTATACTTACATATCGAACTATAATAAACTCCGTTCCATTTCGTTAACCTGTGTTACCTGTTTTATTCGATTCCCAAGAGTTACCAACGTCTATGTTGGGAATGGAGTTGAACGTTAATAATTCCACAAGCCCTAGAGTATAGTTTTTATATGGAGAAAGTTCGATAGGTGGAAAATATTGTGCCTGGAGAACGGATGATGTTCCGAATATAGTCGAAGTCAAAGTATCATTCATGATGAGGGACTGATTGACAATTAAATTTGAACCATCATGATATAGGTTTATATAGAGAATATTTGTTTTTACGATTTAGTTGATTACAAAGAAATTTTAAGCACAAATGTCCACATTCTACCGCATCATAGTCTTGATACTGATTATAGTTGTAGTTAACGCTACCAACGCCCGCATAACCGATAAATTCCATTGGTGGTCAAAGATCCCCGAAACTATCAAAGTAAATTACTTGGTTATTAGTTTTTTTGTATGCCACACAGTGCGTTCCCGGTCCATTATTATCATCGAGATTAATAATTGCCGATTCATCTTTGAATGGTCCGCTTTTGGGTAATTCATCTCGCATGAAAACTCCTCGGAAGTGTGGAATCTTCATAATTCTAGCATACTTTGATAGATCGGAATCGGTTAGGGGGCGACGTGGTAGCGTTACTTCACGTTTTTTGATTGCACATAAAGACCAAATCCTTTTTTATATGGTTTTAAATGTAATCCTTTACCCAATGCTATCGCTTCCATTGTTTTATTATGCCTCTTGTTTTTCTCTAAATCGCGCTTAGCTGCCTGAGCAACGTTTACAGCTTTAGCTATGCTTGCTGCACCACCGGACAGAGCTCCAGCAGCGCTGAGACCCGCGAAAATAGGTACGAGAAATGGCAGAAATCCTCCTACTTTCTTTGGCACGGGTAGAATACGTGGTGTAGGCAATTTACTTTTACCACCGGCTTTTTTAATCGCTGCTCGTGCACCCTTCAAAGCTGATTCGATGAGTACACGTGAATTATTGCTTTGAGTCATTGTTTTTTTAGCTGCTCCAATTATTTTTTTCAGTTCAACGCTGCTATCGGGTTTCTTCACTCCCATACCTAATTTCCTTTTAGTCTTCATAATTTTTGTGACGCCCCACGCTGCAGCTTTTTCACCGAAACTTGCGTCGCTGGCCGATACTCGTTTCCAAGCTTTCTTAGCTAAAACCTTGTCAGCCGCGTGTCGAGCTGCTATGTTTTCGCGATTTTTTGAGTATGCGATATCGTGTTCCTTACAAGCGTTGTCCAGTGGATTGATACCCAAATCACCTTGAGCTAGACGTTCCGCGAGCTTCGTACCGGGTCCACACCATTGATAGCCCGGCAAATGCAATTCAATGGGAAGTTTATTTATCAATCTGTTTACCAAACCCTTGCCACTCTTTTTTCTCTCTTCTATGCAACCATTCACGATCATAATCACACGAAGGTTGATTGACTACTGATCATTTTTATCTTATAAGTCTGTTATTATACAATTTCACGTCAGTCGTGAACATCATGAGGTTCGAGAAACAATCGGTTGATCTGCCCGTCATGAATTTTGATCGGTTCATGGGGCAACAAGATGAGCGAAAAAAACATGGTCATTTATTACCGAATAGCGTTCGTGCAGTATTTTCTGGCCTATCGAATTGTGGAAAAACGACGACCTACTAACCCTCATAACTCATCCGAATGGATTGTGTTTTGAAAACGTTTACATTTATTCGAAATCGTTGAAGCAACCGAAATATAGATTACTGGAAAAATTACTACAACCCATCGATGGTGTTGAATTTTTTCCCTTTAATGAGCACGAAAACGTTGTGTCACCGAACGATGCGAAACCGAACTCCATTTTTGTTTTCGATGATGTAGCATGTGAGAAGCAGGATAATATTCGAGCTTATTTTTCTATGGGTAGACACGAAAACGTCGACTGTTTTTATCTTTGTCAAACGTACGCTCGTATCCCTAAACATCTCGTGCGGGATAATGCAAATTTATTGATATTATTCAAACAGGATGATATGAATCTCAAGCATGTATATAATGATCATGTGAATACCGATATGTCCTATGCTGATTTTAAGACTTTATGTTCATCTTGCTGGACCGATAAGTATGGGTTTCTCATGATCGACAAGGATAGTGATCTTGATAAGGGTAGATATCGGAAAGGATTCGACTGTTTCGTCCGTATCGAATAAGTATACGGCAACAAGAAGATTCCAAAGCAGTAGCACCTCCGACTTCGTTCGTGCAACATGAAGAGCGAAAATATCCGTAGAGAAAGCGATGTTTTACGTCAAATTGTGAAAGCCAGTGATGGAATTCGTAAAAAGCATCGAGCATTGAAGATCGGGCGAGAGGCTCATGAACATGCGATACACGAAGCATTCAAACCAATCGTTGATCCACTGGAAAAATTGGTTAATTTGCCATATGCGGCTAATGATCGCAATAAAACCCGAGTGAAAAAGGAAGAGGATGAAGAAGGAAGTTGTCACCAACGCAAACCCGCTAGACGGGTGGCTCGCATCGGCCCGGCGGCAGCGAAGAGGGGCGAAGGGGAGAAACCACGAGACGGGTTGCGCAGGTGCGAAGAGAGGGGCGAGGCAGAAGCCGCAAGGGAGTGAGGCGAGAAAAGGGGGGCTAGGCTCGAGCCGGGGCCAGTAGGATAGACGGCGAGTCAGTATTGCTCGAGCAGCGAAACACTTCGGTTGTAACCAAATAACCAAACCTTAATCTGTTCCCGTATTGTGAGGATCGGCTATCAGTGCTTCTGTGAATAAAAGTTTGTTCTTTCTACCAAATTTCCGTTCGATTATTCTGCATAAGAGGAGGGCTTGAGTCCCGCTGCTGCTCAAGGGCTTGAGGCCCGTGATTGCGCAGGGGCTTGAGACCCGCTGCTACACAAGGGCTTGAGTCCCACCGCTCCGCTAGGGCTTGAGTCCCATTGCGGCGCCAGGGCTTGTGCTCCCTTGCTGAATTAGGGCTTGAGTCCCATGGCATTGAGGGCTTGAGTCCCGATTGTAGTTGCAGCATGACACTCGGGGCAGCCGGCTCTCTTGAGCGTCGGCGTCGGTTATCGCTTATCAGGCGTCGCTTTCCGTGGGTACGCGTGTACTTTGCGTTAAAGGGGATGTAATACGTGTTGGTGCACGAACACGCTTCGTTTGTGGGAATACGTATCGTGTAGGAATGGGATTAGCTCCGCGTCGCGAGTCTCGCGTTCTCTTTCTTATCATCATACCATTATAATTATTATTATTTTATTATTAATTTATTAATTAATTAATTTTTTTTTTTTTTTTTTTTTTTTTTTTTTTACATTTGTCTGAGATTGCTTATGCATTGATTGCTGCTCCTCAGACAGAGTATGGGAGATACCGTTATCTATCGGAACGATAACAGAAGTGATATCGAAAATGAGTTAGTAGATCGGATGAAACATGAAAATCTGGATAACGGGGGTTATAGCGAACAGGGAAATTCGTCTCGAAATGAATCCTTTAAATCAGTATATGATGAGGAGTTCTTCACCGACGATGAGGATGAAATTAATGATCATGAAAAGATTGCTGCGCCAGTCGTTGAAGTAAATGAAAAGATTACTGCGCCAACCGTTGAAGTGAATGAAAAGATTGCTGCGCCAACCGTTGAAGCAAATGAAATGATAAATAGATATCTTACGTTATTACGATCGGGGCAAGAGACTCTCCTAGATTGTTCGTATGGTGTGCGAAACCTAACCGGAGATAGGTTAAAGATTGGTAATGCATCCATAAATTTTCAACCAGATTCCTTTTTTTATGTCGGTGATACAAAGTATGATAAAACTGTTGGACTTATCGAACTCTTGTTTAAAAACGAGCCCAATCGTTTGCTTATTAACTCGCAAGATTTAGAGAATTATAAAGCTATTGTTATCAAAACGAATGCTCATAAAAAATATTATCGATCTGATGAGGTGATTCGAGGGAGTAAAGGTTCAAAATTTGAACAATATATCGCAAAAATAATTGATGACCAATCACGCGTCGGTGAGGGCATGCCTCAATACAAAATAGCGAAAAAAGATGCAAATTTTGATTATGTTTATTGGGATGATCCGAATGAGTTGGTAGACCGTCTCCGTCTGCTCCTGGCATCTCAAACAGCAGGCAATTCATCTCACTCGAATGAAATCATGTCGATTATCGAGGAATTACGCGAAGCTGGAATCATTTATTGAACCATGATGCATTTACAAGATGATCATTTGTAGGATGAGCGTCGATGTGTTCGGACGCCAGTTGGATAAGAGTGCGATTGTTAAAAACCGCGGATTTCTCGGTAATTTGAGCATTGGATTTAAATTAACGGAGAATGATCCAAATGATATGACATGCAAAACAGAAAACTATGTAATGTGACCGATCCTGAACAACCGAGTGATGCAGCCACGCTGCATATATTACAAAAGAAGTTGCACGGCACTGTTAAATCTCTGCGAAAAGAAATGAATGATAGTAATGAATTGTTGGCTCGGGGTCTCGAGACAATAGTACATAATATTATAAAAAATTTGAATGTTGAGCTTGAAACCATAAAAGATTTAGCCATTCGTAATTCTAACGCCATTTACAACGCTGATGCTCGATTACTCGCAATCGAAAATGAGCGAGCACAAAAAAGCATTGGTGAACGAGCTGCATAAGCCTGCTCGCCGGAACTATCCTCGACGTTGTGTTAACATTCAGGGATTCGATGAGACTTGGCAAGCTGATCTCGTTGATATGTCAGCTTACGCCCGTCAAAACAACAAATACAAATATCTTTTGACAATTATCGATATATTCTCAAAATTTGCATGAGTCGTGCCAATAAAGAATAAGACCGGAGGTGAAACTACCGCTGCAATTAAGTCTATACTTACTCAAGGACGTGTACCATCAAAATTACACGTTGATAATGGCAAGGAATTTTACAATAAAAATTTCCTATCTCTCATGAAGAAATACAATATTCATATGTACTCAACATTCAGCAATTTAAAAGCATCAATTAGCGAACGATTCAATCGTACATTGAAAAACAAAATGTGGAAACAGTTTAGCTTACGCGGAACTTATAAGTGGACGGACATTTTGGATGATTTAGTGCTATCTTATAACAACACGATCCATCGCACAATTAGCATGAAACCAAAAGATGTTTCAATCGAGAATGCTAAAAGTTTACTGCATCGAGTATACAAACAACCTGAAATTATTCGTACAACGAAGAGAAAGTTCAATGTGGGTGATAAAGTTCGAATTAGCAAGTATAAGAATCAATTTGCCAAAGGGTATACCCCCAATTGGACAACTGAAATATTTACAATCACCGAAGTAGCGAAAACTAATCCTGTCACATATAAATTGAAAGATTATCAGGATGAATCGATTGCTGGTGGTTTCTACGAGCAAGAGCTCCTTAGCGTCAAACATTCTGATATTTATTTAATTGAAAAAGTTTTGAAAAAACAATCAAACAGACTGTCTGTAAAGTGGCTAGGTTTCGATAATTCTCATAATTCCTGGATCAATAAATCGGACTTGTGAATCCAGTCAGTGGTGGGGGAAGAGTAAGAAGAGTGGCCAGCCTTATGACTCGAGTCAGTTGCCCGTTCAAAATGGACTTGATTGTGGATATTCAAGGGTTTAAGCAGGCTATCAATGATTTTGCGCTGGAAGAATTTGCTGTCATAGCAGTCAACGATGACAAAGCAGCTCAGCCCACAACGTTCCTCTTTGCACCGCCATGCGCACGGACGGGATTACCAGTGAAATATCGAGTTATGAATTCAGGACTCCAGCTAGATTTCCTTGGATTGTCTTGGACGTCGGGCGAGTTACCCTATGGAACAACTAATAAGATGATTAAAGCCATGTTGCAACCTGCAGGAACTATTTACGTGAAAGGATTGGAGAAAAAAAGATGGTTGACCAGAATTATGGATGAATCATCCTCCATCGTTGACTTGGAAAGGCTCGAGTGCTCTTCACTGCGGAAACTACCAACAATTTCATCTTTCACCCGATTTCATCTTCGTTCAAATATCCCCAAATTTAATTGTGCTACTGAAAATGTAAAATCGCTGAAGATTTGGCTTAACGAATATCATGCTCTATGTAAATACAATGTTCTCTTCAAATAATTTATTGTTAACAAATCATTTTTATGTATCCAACTATTCTGTGAACCCCCGAATCCCAACCATGAATGCACCACATCGTGTCGTTCTCAGGATCATAACGATTTTTTTTAAATATTTCAACAACGAGACTTGTTCGAACTTGTGAGAGTTTTGGAGGAAAAAGAAATATTAAAATAAAATAATGGTTTTATTCAATACATTTTTTTCAAAGTATACATTTGCGACAGTTTTTTATCAAAGGGGGAGGTCCATCGAAATCATCGGCATCAATCATTTCTCCATAATGTTTCCGACAACGACGATATTTCATAATATCCTCATCCATTTGCATGATGTTGGGTAGACGATCCCGGGCATCTTCGATATCGTTGTATGCATACATGAGAATAAAATCTTTGGTCAAGCTTGCGATATCTTCTGTTTTCATGTTGCAAATGTTTCCCACAGCTCGAAGAATTTTCATTGGTCTTTCGAAAGATGGTGGTGCGAAGAAATAATTTTCAAAGTACCATGTCTTCATACGTAGCACATTTTCGAAGGCACAATTGCAATTCAATACTCCCTCGTGATGTGGAGAATTCGAGCATTCCGACACTGATGTTTTCAGCAATGCTGGGCAACCGAAATCTTCCAAATCGATAATTGGTTTCGAGTTTCCAATAATCGTTCGAATCAATTGCTTCTTCTCCACCCTTTTGACGTAAATCACACGAGCATCTTCCACAATATTATCGAACAATCGTTTGAGTTCACCGTATAACACATTGCCAACGTTCCATGGAATACCCTCATAATGACTCACGATCCACAAGTTGTCATTTTTATATTTGGTTGATAAACTATCCCAGTCATATGACGGTTTGACTAGTTTACACCTAAACTCTGTGCACTTCCATGAACCATCAGAATACATTTTTATCACAGCAACCTGCTTCACCACAAACTCACTGTTGGGTGCTTTAAACCCCTGCACATCCAAAATAATTTCAATATCTTGCATTGTGCGTTACTCGTGATAGTTCGCCATCAACTGATTCATTATCATTTGAACATGAAGCAACAGCAGATTATTCGTTATCGACTGGTAATACGAGGTTCGAGAAAGCGTCGTAAGATGTTGGTGATCAGCTATAGGTAAGAGGAACGTTCATGGTTCGATTTTTGACAACAGATGGCAGGGCAAGAGGCTGCTGTCGGTAAAGTAGAACGCTCATCGTTCAAGGTTCGAGCAATAAAGTAGAACGCGCATCGTCCATCGTTAGATCGGTAAAGTAGAACGCTCATCGTTCAACGTTCGATCAACAGATGGCGGGGTCAGCGAATTTTTTCAAACTTTGAGATATCGGATTTTTTTTCATAATTCACTGTGCACAGCACAAAAGGGGTCAGCTTCACCGTTGGTAAAAGAGGGATCTGACCGTCTTAAGGCAGGTCCCAGTGGTAAGTGGGGGGCGAAACCGATCCTGAGTAATCAGCGAGTATTGTGCGGTCGGGGTATTGGGATCGAGCAGTAGGTAAATCGATTGACAACGTCATCTACCGGATTGGCAGATAACGCCATCTGAGGCTGCTGTCGGTAAAGTAGAACGCTCAATTGAGCGGGATTGGGATCGAGCAGTGGGTAAATCGATAGACTCTAGCGGGCAACGCCATCTACCAGATTGGCAGATAACGCCATCTGAGACTGCCGTCGGTAAAGTAGAACACTCAATTGAGCGGGATTGGGATCGAGCAGTGGGTAAATCGATTGACAACGCCATCTACCGGATTGGCAGATAACACCATCTGAGACTGCCGTCGGTAAAGTAGAACACTCAATTGAGCGGGATTGGGATCGAGCAGTGGGTAAATCGATTGACAACGCCATCTACCGGATTGGCAGATAACGCCATCTGAGGCTGCTGTCGGTAAAGCAGAACATCATTCGAACGTGGCTTGAAACTGTCCTTACTACCCTTACGATCAATCCCTGTTGGAACCTGTCGGTAAAAAATGGCCCACCATCGGTAAAAAGCCACCGCCGGTAGAAGAGGGATCAGGCACAAACCCACCGTTGGTCAAAGAGAAATCTACCTTACCGACCGTCTCAAGGCAGGTCACCGTGGTAAGTGAGTTGGAACCCGCCTTACCCCTCTACTGTCTAGCACTGATACAATGGTTGCAGTTGCAACTGTCAAGATAGAGTCTAGCTGTAGACTATTTTCACACGTTGGCCATCGCACTTCTACTTGCAACGCCGCAAGCTCGGTACGGAAAGACGAGCAGTAAGTATTCTCATTTAAATTTTTGTAACTCCGACGAACAATTACACGATTCCGGAACGCTGAAGCTGAGTACGAGTATGTGATTTGGATTAAGTCATGATTTATAAATGGTGTTTCCGACTTTTTATATTTTATGACTTTACTAAGCTTGTCAACTAAGTACACGTCGAGTAACGTGTCTGAGTGGTAGGTGTGATGGGTGGGCTCAGAGGGAACGAATTGTAGAGACAGCTGCGCTGCCATATGCCTCAAGTGTTCTGATTCGTACGATTCGACTAATAGATTGGAGCTTAGGTCTCCGGCGATAAGAATACTTTTATAATTATGGGAAAATGTCGTAAGCAAGTCACCAAAGTCCGTGAAATTTTTCCCTTTCGGTCCTCTATACATGGAGGTGAACAGTAGAGGCTCCGTATTATTCCCTCGAATATCTAAGAGCAGGAACTCGGGAGAATTGAAAAAACATTGCGCTGAAGCGGCGAGCACATGGGCTTTTAGTGACTCGTGAATGTAACAAGCCACACCCCCAACTTGTTTACCTTTCCTATCTCTTCGAATGATGTAGTAATTTTGAACGCTTGAAATACTATCAGGAATATGCTTATGAAGCTGGTTCAGCAATTGAGACGATGTGTAAATAATTTTCTATAAAGGTTTGGATCTGCTCAAAATGGCCTAATAACGAGTTAGCATTCAGTTGCGCTATTTCCAGATTGTTTTTCGAAAGAACGTTCGTATCGACTAAAGGCGTGGTGCTAGTGGGTGGCAGGTCATGTCACTTTTTCAAGATCGGATTCATCAGCAATTAACAAAGCTGGTTCTCCGTCCGTTTTCCTAATGTAAATTTGGCCTCCTCTGGTCGACACGTATTTGAACGAATTTTGTTTTGCTCTGTCTTTAGTTTTGCGAAGAAGATTGTAAGTACTCGTCCGTAGAAGTTCGTTAACATATATGCGACCGCGGGTGTCACATGAGAATACTTCCGCTATAGTCAATTCACGTTTCTTGCGCATAACTCGAATTATATAATCGCGAATTTCGTGCGATTTAAATCCGACTATCACCGACCTCCGAGAGTTTTGAACTGGATTAAGATTTGTGTCTGGTGCTTACGAGGGGTTACTGATGTTGTTTCTGTTGGTATCGTCACGAATCTCGAGGATATCAGAGATGAGCTCAGGTACGCCCAATGCGAGCAATACCTTTTCGATGAGTATTTTTGATGAATCGGTTACAGTCATGATCCCGGTTAATATGATTGCAGATGTTCTTGTTGTAGCTGATATAGGAATTGAGGTAGGCCCTACATTTGAATTCGCCGGGGTTCGTAGTTCTACTTCAATCAGTTCACGCGTGGTATTGGCGAGTTCCGTCATTTGTTTCGTTTTGTTTCACCATGAATGCTGTTAAAGTTTCGAATATTTGGTTGAGTTGCACGCTTGTGGGACTCACAGCAGCCGTAGCAGATGCGTTCGAAGCCGGATCAAAAGTAAACCGATGTGTCGTACCCGTTCCGGGCGGCGGGGTGCGTGGCGTTAAGCTCGACGAATTAAAAACGGTCGGGCTCTTTGGCATGGATTCTTTATCATCCGACATTTCCGCGAGATTTAAATTCCGGATACAGCAGTTACGGGCTGACCTGTATTCGATATATGATTTCGCGCAACCCGGATGGTAATTGTAGAGGCAAATGTCGCACGATGCGCACTCACCTGCGATATTTTTTGAACACTTTTTGCAAATTATTTGGGACGGCTGCCTATGAGATCCTGGTGCCGGGCATAAGACAAAGACAGCGAGAGAGCGACGACGTGACGGCGTACAGTAGCAGTGTGGTGTAAGCAGTTAGTAGGTAGTGTAAGCACGCATACGATCGCCGCGTAAGTATTGACAGCAGACGTGTGGTGAGGGGGCGTCGGTGAGATGAGTCGAAACGGTGTAGCGCGTACTGATTGCGCTTGCGCTAGTCAGATGTTAGCTGTCACCGTAAGTCCCTCGTTGTGTTGTTGTCGAACGCTGGCTTTGGGTGTTCGTCCTGTTGGTGTGGGAGCGTTGACCTGCACTGGTGGCGCCGAATGAACGACACAAAGGGCGGTTCGGCGAAATCGGCGCAGCGTTGGAACGTTTAAAATCGGTTGCCGTTAGTTTTTCCGTACGTGCGCTTGCGCTTTGGCTCAGCTGTCACTTGGGCCGTAGTGGATAGAAATGAGGTTAAACGGCAACTTCTCTTTCTTTTATCAATATTAGAGCGATTACTTGGAATAAAGCTACACCAATTATTCGTTGTCATAGCACTTTTGACGCTTGCTATTATCTGTAACAAAAATGCCCGTGAGCAGAGAGCGGCAGAGAGAAATCTCAAAAAGCGTGGAAAGCAAAGCGATGGTTGCTGTTGCTACTCACAGATCCAGAGAAAGAGAGTGAGAGAGCGCGGGAAAGAGCGTGGGCGAGAGAGAGCGACAGGGAGCAAGAGGGAGCGAGAAAGAGCATGAAGGAGCAGGAGAGGGTGAGAAAGACCGGGAGCGAACTTAGGGAAGCGAGGGAGAGCAAGGAGAAGCGATAGAGCAAGGAAGCGAGAGAGGGCGAGAGAAATCCAGAGGGAGCGAAAAAGAGCAACAGAGGGTAAGAAGGAGCAGCAAGAAGCGGGAGAGCAAGAAATCGAGAGGGCGAGAGAGAGTGTAACGGTAGATATTTCGTCACAGTAAATTAATTTTGGGCCAAGAGTACGTAAAGAAATTTGTTACCCGGAAAATAGGTAAAATCGTTTTTATTTCGCCACTGGGTGAATATAATCTCGGTTTAGGCGCTTCCCCTACATGCACCTGTCGCTTCGCTCTTTAAATTGGGGGGGACGTGGGGTGGGACGGGCGTTGTTTTTCTCGACGCGACGTTTCTCTTCACCCCGCGGGCTCACGAAGCTTGCGCGCTGGTGCTCGCAACGGCGCGGCGATAGGGGCGGCCCCCCCGCTGCCGCTAGATGCTTGATGGCTGGTCGATAGCCTGGCGCTTGCGGTACCGCCGCCGTGCGGCGTGGCTACGGCTGACCGGGCTGTCGCGGTGCTGTGGTTGCCGATATGTGAGTATCGATCCGTCAGCGGATCCTGTTTGAGCAGGGGTGCGCTTCTCGCTCAGCCGGTGATGGATCGATATCTGACGTCCTTGCTCGCGCTTCTGAAGCGCCTCCACAGGATTTTGCTCGAGAACAGATTATCAGAGGAGGAGGGAACTTGGAATCTTAATGATTCCAATATGAAATTTAGAGTCTGGGTGTCGTTTTCTTCCTTCTTTTTATCTCTCGCGCCTTCCTCCGTCGATTTCTCGAGTTGCTGTTACGAACTCCACCCTCGTCCTTGCTGTCTCGGTGGCCACTCTCTACGGCTGGTACGATGATGGCTGGAGGTCTGGAGCTGCTGTAACAGAAAAATTGACTGTCTTCTCCGGTTTTGGGCTGCTCGTTTTATATGAATTCGAACGCCTCCGACTGTTCGATCTTGCTCTTCGATTGGTTGTCGTCCCCTCCTCCGACGGTGTCTTGTCCGTTGCCACGCGTACGAAAACGTTGGCCGTGGGCCTCCAAGGCCGCTGGGGTGTTGAGTTTACCCCTGAATGTTTGTCTTTCGAATTAAGAAAAATGAGAAAATAAATTAACTGCCATGGAAGAGGAATTATGGGATGTGGAAATATGAAGTTACAGTTTTGGACGTGTTGCTGAATTGAACATTGCCAAAAATATTTGCCATTGATTGGTCCGAATTATGTGAAAATAATGAGTACGAGATGATTTTAAATATAATTAAGCGAGTGCGAAGAAGAAAAAATTTTCCTCCAAAACCATGACGTAAAAAATGTGAAGAAAAATTTGAGTAATAGAGTAAGGGAAACAATTTTTTTTTTCAACAATACTCTCTATTTCGCTGTTAATGGCGCTCGCGCGATGTATTACATGATATATATTTAACAACGGAATTACGAAATGCGTAATCAGCATTAGTTTATTTTTTCTATAACGGCTTCAACAATCGGTCTAGACCGATTTATGGAGGAAGAAGTATCGCAACGGAAGTTTCAATAGTAATTATGATAATTAATGTTAAATGAAAAAAGGCGACCCTACGAATCTTTTATTTCTTCATGTTGGGTATCTTTTACGAAAATTTTACGTTATCATTGGCTTTAAATAATTCCAATGGACAACGCGGTATGAAGACAGATCCTTTATTGACCAATTGTGATGGGTACCTTATAAAAGGTAGAAGTTTCAATGTTACCGATCGTAATCTTTTATTTTTGACAGCGAGATGACAGTAACATTAAATGTGCGAAAGTGCAGTGCTGATCAATAAGATGAACTCCTGAAAAACGCCTGAAAGCAGTTTTCATAGGTTTTTTATATGTTCTTATGGGTTCCCGAGGAAAAAACCAGCTTAGTATTAAATTTAAGGAAAATGCATCCTGACAATCAGATTTAAGATCGTTCAGAGGAAGATCTGACATGGAACGTCCCATAGATTTGTTCCGGACTTGATGTATTCACGAGCGGATTTTATAGGAAAACAAGGGTGCAACGTAGAACCTTGCACATTGCTTCCTCATAATTTTGTACCGTTTGTAAATTATTAAGATGTAAAGTAGAATCAAAGATTCCTCTATGAGGAAGCCAAAATTGATCGACACATAGTTCCTCATAGAGGAATCTTTGATTCTACTTTACATCTTAATAATTTACAAACGGTACGAAATTATGAGAAAACAATGTGCAAGGTTCTACTTTGTTTTTATGTGGGATGGGTTCTTTGATATTTGAGCCGGGTTTAGTAATATTTATTTGTAAGTCTAGCACCTTTTTTGTATGCTGATGAAATGAAATGGAGGGGTTCACGAAATAAGATTGTTTCGCATTTGTTTGGGTTGAGGCGTAGATTCCAGGCTATTAGGTATTGATTTTTTTCGAGGGTACTTTTAAGGTTCCTGCGGATTAACGAGGTTTTTTTGCTATGGGTGTATATAAGGAGATCGTCGGCGAAGGCGATTGCGTATGTGTTGCCCGTGCCATTGAGATTGAATAGGTGTAAAATTTCAGACATAAAGATGTGAAAGAGGATGGGCGAGTTAACCGTACCTTGTTGTAGCCCTTCGTTAATGTAAAATACTTCTGATGAGGATTTGATACCGTTCCATATTATAAATGATTTCTTGGAAATGATGGCCCAGATCTTATCAATAGGGCATATTGGAAATCGCTTTATCTTCGGTGTAAACAGCAGGCCATGCGGCCAGACCGAATCGAAAGCATTTTCCAGGTCGAGTGTCGGTGTTTAAAGCCGAATTAGTCGTCAGGTATGACGTTATTTTCTTTGCAGATTGCTAGTATTTTACCATTAATGATGGCTTCATAGACCTTACTAATGCTTGGAGTAAGACTTATGGGTCGGTAGCTATCGGGGTGGGTAGGATCTTTATTTTTTTTTTTGAATGGGAAATACTTTGACTTTCTTCCAGGATACGGGAAAATAGCTATTGTTTATGGCGTTGTTGGAAATGATGAGGTAAGATTTGATTATACCCAGCGGGAGGTGTTTGAGAATGATGGGGGGGGGGGGGGTATTATCTTGACTACTTAAGGTTTTATTAGTGAGATTCCTGAAGATTTTTAGAGCAGTAGAGAGATTGCAGAACATGGGAGAAGCGTCGGCTGTCGGGGCGTCGGCTGTCCGGGCGTCAGCTTTGGTGAGATTGGTCAATTGGACGTATAAATGGTTTTGGTTTAATCTGGCTATGTATTCATTTTTAATGTTGTTGGCTGTTCCACTAACGATGTCTTTGAGTCTGGAATCTGCCTTTATGTGACGTGGGGAGTTAATCTCTTCATAGTGCGCACCTAGCATATTAAGAATGTCTGTGTCTGTGTTGAATATGTAGTGATCGTCAGTAAATTGGGAGTTCGCGATATCGTAGTTACATCTAATGAGTAAGAGAAGTCTGTTTTGATGTATCCGTAAGAGCTCGACCGGGGTAGATTGTTTCGGTCTAAATAGACGATTAATGTTCGGGAAGAACGCATTTGATTGGCGGTAGTTAATTTTTTTACGTTGCGTAATCCAATATTTTTTTACGTTCAATTTGAATTCGTGCTGCAAACGTTTTTTAACTTGTTTTAGAAGTGATTTTGCTGATATGGTGACGAATGTTGTAGTCGGAGTTGCTGGTGTTGTTGTTGGTGTGCGGTGGTGCGTGTGGAGCCGTTGGTGGTAGAAATTGAGCCGCTGGGGGTAATAGGTAGTACGGTGGCGCGTTCTTTGTTGCTTGCACGAACGAGATGTTTGGGTCTGTTTCAGAGATTAATTTTCGAATTTCGTCGTGTGAAGCGATTTGTTTGGTATAGTCAGTTTTTTTCTTTTGCCCTAGCACAAATTATATATACGGGCATCCATGATACGAGACGGGGTGTCCGGTTTGACCACAGTTTGCACATTGGCGTACAGAGCGGTCGGCGTCTTGGGGAATGAGGCATTTCCCTACGTTGTGAGTGTCGGCGCATTTAACACATCGGGCTTTGAGATGGCAATTACGGCTCGCATGACCAATCCTCTGGCATTTCCGACAATGGTAGATCTTCGGTTTTTAAGGTGTTCCCAGCCGACCCGTTGGTACGCGAGGGCTTTTATTTTGAATAAGTCAGACGTTGCGCTGTTGTTGGTAATTCGAAGAATATGATAATGCAGGTCCGGTTATGTTTTGTCAAAGAAAAATTTAGTGATGCTAATATCTCAAGGTTATTGATTTTGAGGCTTTCAATTCCTTTTTTTGATGTCATCGGGGGTGAAATCCCCTTTGATACCTTTGATGATGATAAATTTTGGTTTTAGTTCTTTTGGTGTGTATGTGTAGAAATGTGTGTTTTTGGCTTTGAGAGCAGCGCTGATTTTATCAGAGTTGATTAAGTCCGACGCGCATATAGTGGTGTTGGTACGGGCGGACTCGTTGATTGTGAAGTTATTTTTCTGGACGTTGGCTTCAGTTATGATTTTAATTATGTCGTTGATATTTGAGTCAGTGGTAAAAATCAGTGGCGTTTTGGTTTTTTTTTGTTGTTGAGGCTCTTTCTTCATTCGAAGGGATAATTGCGTCCGGGTCGTTAAGCTCGTTATATTCCATATCATTGTTGTCAGAAAGAGCGTCGAAACGGTTTTCGCTCTCGCTGTCTAAGCTGTCATTTGGGTTACTTACCGTTTGACGTCTTGTTGTGCAACCAGAACACACCGAGAACTTTTCCCGCACGAATTACTACCTGAAGCAAAAAACAAAAAAAAAAGTGTTAATAATTACTATCTTTCCTAACTGTAAATAATCCTTTTGAGGGGGGAAATACACGTGGAGCCAAAACAAAATCGATTTTTTTTTGCTTTTAAAATTAGTATGGACCGTTAGCTTTAAAATGCGACGAACCGGAATCGAAGAAATTAAATAGAACGAAAGTTATGCTTCATTCTAGAAAGGAGCGCGCAGCGTCAGGGAAAGCGTCGTCCGTCTACCGCAGGTATACGGCGCGCTCGGCCTTGCGCAGAGTACTTTATTTTCAATCGCGTGTTTCTCGAAACTACGTTTTCATAATTGGTATACATCATAACTCAAAAACTAATCGTCCGATTGAGTCGAAATTTTGTGTACATATAGTCAATAACATTCTCTTCAATTTGTACCCACATGATTAAAACAGTTGCATTAAATTATAATACTTTTTTTAACAAAGTGGTTGAAATTTTACGCAATAATCAACTTTTTTTAAAAAACAATACTAAATTTTCAATTTTCGACTTTTTTAAATAATTTTAGAGGTTTACATTGAAGGAAATATGGTTAATAATTGACATTTTTTTTCGTTTCTGTTTCAAATGAATATTCAGAGAGCTGCGATGTATACCGTTTGTGAGGTCGATCGCGACCTGACTTCATTTAGATTGCATTATAGCCGCCATTTTGTTTTGTTTCTTAAAAAAATTTTTTTTTGTGCTTGAATGTTGTACTTATTATGGGTAAAAATTGTAAAATGATTAGATGATTGTAAGTGTAATGAAAAAAATCACAAAAATCCCGTCATTTTCATGCGTCTACATGTATTTCCCCCCTTAAGCTCCTGTGAATAATCTCCTTAAGTAGTATCTTACTATACATCTATACTCACCTTTGCTCATAAAAATTTCGCCGGTAATTCGCGATTACCACTTACCATATAAAGGGGCGATAACTCCCGTCGGAATGGTAGGTCCGGCGCGTATCGAACTAACCACGAGAATACACTGCCCGAAGGCGTTGTGCCAAACTCTATGTCGGACGCATTATTCGTAACACCCAGGGCCCCTGAGGCGCTTGGGGCCGAGCCTGGCTACGACGCCGCCTTTTCGAGCCGCCGCAGCGACCGCACGCCGCTGAAGCGGCTATAAAGGGCGGAGCGCCAGTCCCCATAGCCAGTTGTCTGCCGCTGAGCAAGTGGAGTCGATGGGCACTGCTGAAAGTGCCAACGCTGAATAAAGCGGTTCCGATTCTCCCCCCCCCCCCCCCCCCCCCGCCCCGCTGAAAGGTAAAACCTCTTTCTCCACTGCACAGTGACTTATTATTTAGTTATTCGCTGGGGAAAGGTTTCCTTGAGTTTGTTCCTTCTACGCGAACGCAACTAGTCCAATGCGTCCTTACACGCCTCGGTCGGTGCTCGGGGTGTACATCCACGCCTCTGAACGCATCGCATGTATTTTTCGTCCACCTTCATTTTGTTTCCATTTAGCCACCACGGCATATCATATTTCATCATTCTTTACGTTTTAATCTATATATACATAACTGTTCCGTGACTGACTGACCGACAACGCACAGCCTAAACCGTTGAAGATAAAAACATGAAGTTTGGAACATATGTTCCTTAGACGACGTAGAGGTCCACTAAGAAAAGATTTTGCGAAAATCAACCCCTAAAGCGGTGAAATGGGGTGTGGGCGTGTGTAAAAATTGGGACTGTATCTTCGGAACGGCAATAGATAGAGAGTTGAAATTTTGCATGGTGGTTTGGGTCGCGAAGCAGGTGCTCACTTAGAAAGGATTTTCGAAACTCAACCTCTAAGAGGGTGGAATAGGGTGTGGGCGTTCGTAACCGGTGTTACTATATCTCTGGAACGGCAATAGAAAGATAGCTTGAATCTTGCATGGAAGTTCGGGTTACACAGTAGGTGCTTACTAAGGAAGGATTTTTCGAAAATAAAATCCTGAGGGAGTAAAATGGGGTGTAAAAGTTTGTTCAGAATATCGTATTCTCAGCGTCTTCTCTCTGTGCGGACCTCCGTATACTGTCTCTTTCTTATTGTTTTCGCAACGTGGTTCGACGGGGGGGGGGGGGGGGGGGGGTAGACGTATCGGTCGTCGGTTTAAAACCGAAATCTACGCGGACGAAGTCGCGGGTAAAATCTAGTAAATATATAATATTTCAATCTCGCAGGCGTTGTAATAATATTATTTCACCCTATTTCCCTCCATCCATATTGTTACACTGCAGTCCATTGATTTTTTTTTTTTTTTTTTTTTTTTTGGAACTCAACAGGACTCCGGCAAGGTAACGGCTGGATCGAAGGTTTGGCGCGACGCTGCTGGCGGTTGGCTTTGATATTTTGAAGTCCTTCCGCGCTTGTTTGAATAGCGCATCAAGTTTCGAAGAACTCAGTCGCGGCACTTTTTTCTTGCATGTGACGAGAGTTGAGGTGGAGGGCTGAGCTTCATTTTCGTGCTGGTCTAGTGGTACCTGGCGTTCAAAAGGACCGTTCGCCATAACACCACGAGAATTTGTTGCGAGAACCCGCTTGCGCGGAGTAATGTTTGTGGGCTGTTCGAACGGTATTCTTTTATTGAACTATTGCAGCACCAAACACACGAGCCTCCATCACTTGGGGGCAGGAGAGTGAATTTGGAGTAGTATAAGCCACTATACACACTATATGTCACTTATGGAGAAAGAATAATCATAATCGGCAGATAAAGACAACCGACAGCTGATGCGTGTCGACACCTCCGAGTCTAAACGTCGAGTCCTGACAATCCACCTTGCTACCGGTTACGCTATTTCGACTTATAGAAAACTCTGCGGTTTTATGCCACAAGCTTGTCCACCGATAAAATCGTCGAAAAGGGCTCCCCGAGCGCCTTCCTCGATCGTTTCGGCTTTTCTTTTCCGCCAACATCATCAATATAAATATCATAATCTAAATTCTCAGCTTGTTATTTATTAATAATAATATTGTTGTTGTTAGCAAATGTAGCGAGTCTCTGATAGGACCTCTGAGCAGGGAAAAATAAATTAAATGAAATTAAACGATGACTGAAAAACCACTTGGTATTCAGCATCGAAATAAAATATAAGTAAAAATCACCTAGAATTTTTTTTCGATAAATTTAGCCTTTCCCGGCCCTTGAGACCGTTCGTCGACCTACACATATCATAAGAAAATATTAATTCATGCATACTATTAGTAACTAAACTGAAGGGTCATGTGATCGGCTATCTCCGCTCTGCACAAAGCATGCTTCGGTAAAAGCAACTCGTCTCTGGTCCGAGCTAAGACGCATCGATCGACAAATATGCCCAAATATAAAACATTATCAATTCATGCATGCTGACTATAACTTTTTTTAATTGAAGCGTTATTATGCAGAGCAGCCGCTGTACAAGAATTCGGCTGCAGCGCTCGTCACAGACGCGAAATGTTTGCCAGTCTACAAACCTTGTACATTTCGCAATTTTTGGACAGCATTGGATTTTACTTTGGCTTTATTATTCTGGTGCACTGCAGCCTGATTATTGTATCGCGTTTAAGCGAACCTTTGACTCGAACAAAAAATTGCAAATGCTGTATCCGATGATCTTTGCATGGATGATTGGCATCATACTATTCAGGATACATAGGCGCTGTGGCTAGCACGATGTCACTTATCAGATTGTGTTGAAGACCTTCGGCCTGCGAGTTTGCGTTGCAAACTCGCGAGTAAACTTTCAGCTGAGCACCGACGATATCCGCAAATTTGCTGGTCGGCCGCTTTAATTTCGTCACCTCTGCAGCATCTATATCGAGGTTTTCGTATTCACGGTACTCGATATACATTTCCTCTGGTGACGGATCATCCATGGGCGTTTTTAAGATATCAGCTCGACAATTGTCACATGAACTCTTGCATAAGTTATGATGCGCAATGTAGCCAGCGAAAAAAACGATCGCATTTTTCTCGTACAAGTTCGGATCGTCTGCAGCCGTATCGTCACCATAATCGTACTGGGATTTCCGACTATACATTTTGATGGTCGACAACGCGGCTACAACGTCTTCGTCCCGGTCATCGTTGTCGTGATCAACGATTTCGGCCGTTCTCTCAAACGCGAGTGTTACAGCGCTAGTCGGGTTAAGAAGAGCCACCGCCGCGGGACAATTTAGGTCACCTACGTCGGTCGTGCCAATGTACCCAGTAGATAAGATATGTCTAAGGCGTAATCTAACCATTCGCGCAGTCGAATTCCGGTTAAATCCTCCGCGACCACGCAATTTTGAAAATAAATGTTCTACGGAATCCTGATTGCAAAGCGCGGCTGCCAACTCGAACTCCGGATGAGTTTCTTTGATTGCGTGGTACGTCATCAAGATTGCTTTCGCCGTCAATGGCAGGCCTACCAAACACGGAAGTTTTCTTGTCCGATATTAGAGTCACGCAGGCTCCCGTTTCAAGCCCAATCGATAAACTCAATCAAAGTTTCTTCCATTTATGGGGTTTCGATCGGAGAGCGGTCTTTTTGAAGGATGGTAACATTCCAAACGATACGTATTGCACGCATCGATGACAATGTTCATTGTCGCAGCAAAAGTAGCAGTCGCCTTCCAGGTTGTGCTGCTGAGGCCACAAGGGTCTGCGCCTGCGGTCATTATTGCCGCAGCGTATTTGTGACTGAGCATTTGAAAAGCGCGCTCTACATTCCTCGATTCAAAATTATTCGGGCTAATGTGGGCTCGCGTAATATCGGACAGCAACCTGGAAGTCGTACTGCTGCTGTCGTGAGTCCACGTATTGACGAAATCATCGTATGCGGCTACAACGTCACCATTGCAATAAATAAAGTTGTACGTTCTAAGCGTGGACATGAAACGTTTTATCAAATGCGGGAAATCGAACGAAGCAATGATCTGTTCCCCTGCGCAATCGAAAACAGGCGCAACAGGGGACGTTATTTTGAGCACGGTTGAATACATAGATCGATTGTTCGGTGGTTGATCGCACGTTACCAAAACTACGTTTGCTCCTATTTCGTGGAGTTTCTTTAAGCATATTTGCATAAGATCACCTATCGCGTCCGTCGACATTCCCGGACTTGTTTCAAAATAGGCGATAAATTGACGCCACGGATTCTGAGCATTCAAGCTATCCAAACAAAAGACAAACACCTGCTTGGCTTATTTGTTTTGACGACCAAGTAGTCCCAGATCTACCAATCCTTCGATGCAATCGAATTTTCGACAATACTCTTCATAATTTTTTATCATCATCTCATGACATTTGAGGCAGCAAACTCGACAGGCGGTAGCTGTTCCAATTTTCTCTTTAATTTGTCGAAGATGACAGAATCCGGGCTTAATTTCGATTTCCGAAATCCACTTTCTAACCGTGCTCACAGAGGGTAAAGAACACCCAGCTCTGAGCAAACGTATGTAAGCACTGGCCGAAAAAAAAACAGCTGTTTTGCCAAGTCTTTCTCGTCGTTTGCAAATGGAGCATTCTTGCGATGCAGCTATAGCTCTACCATAGCTCGCGCCGCTGGCTCACTACATGCTTTTTCATCGAAAAATTCTTCGACTGTAATTTTTTTACTTTTTTTTCGCAACACAGTGTTTTGCCCCTGACTTTTCCTAAGTTTTCTTTTCAATTCATTATTTTCTTTCTTATACCGCGGGAGTGAAGCCGCCAATCGCGCATTATCGCGTTTCAGTTTTTGACATTGCTGTTGCAACTTCCGCAGAGATTTGACAGCATCATGAGTTACATTCACGTTTTCAACGTTCGGGCTTACACTATTACTTACTGACGTTTGCCAGTGTTCCGGCTCAATGGTCATCAAATCCATATCATCGTCATCGGAATCGGCAAACGAAAGTTTCGCATGATTTTTGTGGAAGCGTATCAGTTGAGGCACCTTCACGCTTTCCGTATCATGCTTTTGTGCGATGTCCACCGGAATTTCTGGTTTCGTACAAGTCATTACAATTACAGCTGATGACGCTTCGCAGCGGTCAGGCTGTTGCGATAGCGTCACGCTAGACAATAAGATATTGGCAGTACTCACCAAGTCACTCGAACCTCCATTATCAACGACCTGGACCTCTCCTGTTTCTAAAAACGGGTAGGGACAAGCATCGCGTCTGAATCTCCTATCGAAGCCTAAGTAGCGAGAATGTAAATGCCGAGAGCACGAGCCTGCTTTTTTCAGAGAGAGAGAGGGCGCCATGTCTTCAACGTAGGGTTTCCTTTAACCAATTTTAAACTGTTATTCGGCACATAATGTTTTGACACATGTGTCATATATATTTCACTGAAGAAAGAGCCAGAAAATAATTTTTTGCAAAATTGAAAATATCATTAAATCTGAAAATTTCAGTGGATTTGAGGCAATTGCAAAATCCATGAGCATAACCGTATATGGTAAGAAGTATTTCAACAAATATCCTGGAATTTGCAAACGCAGGAGTGGTAACAGACAGTTTTATCAAACTTTAAAACCGAACGGTGTCGTACAGTGTGGAAAAAGTTGAAGATAATATGGTGAGTATGAAGTACTGGACGGGTGCGAAATTTGAGCGCTGTGGGTTGAATCAATCTCGAGGGATAATCGATCAAACTTTAGAGATTTGGTATACCCATATAAATATATTGTAACGGTAGATATTACGTCACAGTAATTAAATCCGGGCCAAGAGTACACAAGAAAGTTAGTGACACGAGAAATAGGTAAGATCGTTTTTATTTCGCCGCTGTGTGTATACAATCTGGGTTTTATCGCTTCCCCTACATACGCCTATCGCTTCGCTCTTTGAATTGTGGGGGGGGGGCGTGGGGTGGGACGGTCGTTGTTTTTCTTGACGCGACGTTCCTCTTCACCCCGCGGGGCCACGAAGCTCGCGCGCTGGTGCTTGCAACGGCGATAGGGGTAGCCCCTCTCCTGCCGCTAGACGCTCGATCGGTGGTCGATACCTCGGTGCTCGCGGTACCCCCTCCGTGCGGCCTGGCTACGGCTGACCGGGCTCTTGCGGTGCCGTGGCTGCCGATGCGTCAGTATCGATCCGTCAGCAGATTTCCTTTAAGCAGGGGTGCGCTTCTCGCTCGGCCGGTGATGGATCGATAATTTATGCCCTTGCTCGCGCTTTCGATGCGCCTTCACGGGATCTTACGCTATAACAGATTAGCAGAAAAGGAGGGAACTTGGAATCTTTGCGATTTCCAACATAGTCTGACGACGCCTCGAGTGATTTCCTTCCTCTTTGGATCTCGCGATTTCCTCCGTTTATCTTTCTGGCTGCTTGCTCGAACTCCACCCTTGTCCTAGCTGTCTCGGTGGCTGTTCTCTGCGGCTAGTACGTTGATGGCTGGAGGTCCGGAGGTTCTAAAACAAATAAATTGACTGTCCGATTTCGTCCTTCCATTGGTCGGAGTCCCCTCCTCCACCGGTGTCTTGTCCGCTGGCGCGTGCCGGGGTTTTTGGCGGTGGGCCCTCCAAGGCCGCTGGGGTGTTATTGATTTTACCGAGGTAACTTTTCGCATGTTTGGCAGGGGAAATAATTCCAAATTATTATATTATGATTTTGGAATTATATGGAGAGTTTAGCCGGGCAAGGTCGTTGGGCGGCTCCCGTCGCGTTGGACGATATTATTCTTGTAATAATATTTCGTGGGGACGGTGGCTTCAGGAAGAGCCCCCTCTCCGCGATATACGGTACGGTGTTCGATTACCGCGGGACTTATATTTTTGCGTTTTTCAGATCTGTTTTTGTCGCGCGCGCCGCCACGGTTGATGTGGCCAATGTATTATTTGTCACAATACAGGGTGTCCCAATAACTATTAGGACCACAGATATCTTCGAAACTACTAGGTTCACAAAACTATTCGCTGGATCAAAATTGAACAGCACGGAGGGGGCCATCCAATGATACCGAAGTGCCTATTCCCACCCACACTCCCAGCCCAGGGGGTGGGCAACTTTAAAACCTCCAATGGGAACCCCAATTTTTTATTGCAGATTCGGATTCCCCCATAAAAAAATACGTAACTTTCATTTTAACATTTTGTTTCGATTCGTAATAGATGGCGCTGTAATCGCAAAAAGAATCCCCGAAAGTACAGAAAGGCGATGATACTTACAGTTTCGGTGGTAAATCAAATGACTACGTTCATAGTAAGTGTTCCAAATGACGACCATTAGTATCAATGCAACATTGAATTCTTTTTTCGACTGATTGACCTGCAAGTTTGACAGTGTCGGAACTTATTGATGCACGGGCTGTAATTATTCTTTGTTGCATATCTTCACGTGGAGTCGGTACTTTCTTGTAAACGTTATCTTTTAATGTTCCCCATGGAAAGAAGTCTAAAGGCGTTAAGTCTAGGAAACGAGCTGGCCACGATATTGGACCGCCGCGTCCAATCCAACGATTTCGAAATTGTAGTTCAAGTTGCCTTCGTGCAACCAATGAATAATGTGCTGGACATCCATCATGTTGATACCACATGGCTTGTCGTGTAAATAAAGGCACCTCTTCTAGCAAAGGTCCTGATATATCTTTGATAAAATTACTGTAGGTGTTGCCATTCAAATTTCCAGTGATAGAAAAAGGACCAATAATTTTAGCACCTATGATTCCGCACCATACATTCACAGACCATTGCCTCTGGTGTTCAACCTGCCGCAGCCAATGTGGATTTTCCGTTGCCCAGAAATGCATGTTATGCAAATTAACGTTCCCATGATTTGTGAATGTTGCCTCATCAGTAAATAAAACGGTATCAAGAAATGACTCATTGTGTTGAATTTGACGTTGAACCGTTCGACAAAACTCGACGCGATTCATGAAGTCGTTCCCATGCAATTCTGGGTGAAGACTAACATGGTACGGGTGGTATTTGTGACGGTGCAAAATGCGGTGTACGCTGGTCCTGTAATTGGCAGATTCTTTTTAAATTTGTCGCAAACTAATGTGAGGATCTCGAAACACACTTGCGAACACACCGATTTCCTTTTCTTCATTCGTTACGCGTTTCTGGCGTACACTACTTCGGACACTTAAGCTACCGGTTTGCCTAAGTTCATCACACACATTTTCAAATGTTTGACACGAAGGCTAAGACCGACGCCGATATCGTTCACCATACAAGGTTTTTGCCCTTACAGAATTTTGTTGGCATTCGCCATAAATGAGAAGCATATCGACTTGCTCTTCAAACGAATACATTGCACTCGATTGACCGATTTATCGATACTAATCGTATCATGTTTATCTTATCCTGCAAACTATTTAAAGTGTCCTTGAAACAGTGTTTATTTTCAGTGAAGTAAGCCGTACGTATTATCATCTTTCTGTACTTTCTGAACCTGTCGGAGAAATGTGTACATAAACACACACTACTGTGCTACGGTGTTTACTATAAACGTAGTAATTTGATTTACCACCGAAACTGTAAGTATTATCGACTTTATGTACTTTCGGAGATATTTTTGCGATTACAGCGCCGTCTATCATGAATCGGAAAAAAAAAATTTGAAATAACAGTTACGCATTTTCTATGGGGAATCCGAATCTGCAATAAGTAATGGGGGTTCCCATTTTAGATTTTGAAGTTGTCCCACCCCTTAGGCTGGGGGTAGCAGTAGGCACTTTGGTATCATTGGATGGCTCCCTTTGTGCTGTGCAATTTTGATTCGGCAAATAGTTCTGTGAACCTAGTAGTTTCGAAGATATCTGAGGTCCTAATAGTTATTGGGACACCCTGTATGTAGTCATATCAATTCTTTAAATTGATTATGGCGTATTCATACTTTGTCTATTATATCTTTCATAATAAGAGCAATAATAGGAATTAATCATCAAGCTCTCCGATTGATTATAAGATATTCTTCACTCGATCATCTTGGATAAAAACTAATTGATTTCATGATTAGAAAAAATATATGAATCTTTGTTTTTTCCTTTTACTTGTTTACAGGACCGCCCCGACTATCGGCCGGACGCTCGGGAACGGGCGGAACGGGATGACGGACGACGTTGGTGCACCCGGGGATCCACCCGGGGATCCACCCGGGGATCCACCCGGGGATCCACCCGGGGATCCACCCGGGGATCCACCCGGGGATCCACCCGGGAATCCGACCTGGAATCTACCCGGCGTTCAGAGGCGTGTGCAAGATGCTGTTGCCAGTAGAACCGCGGCGGCCGATTCCCGGATGGGCAATCAAACAATCAAGCCCGGAATAATCCGGAGAATCGGTCGCGCGCGGGCCGGTTTCTTCGTGCCCGGGAACGGGGACGGGAGGCGGCCAACTCCAGAACTGGCGCGTGGCCGGCGCGATGGCGACTTTAATGAGGTTCATGGGTAACCGTGACTCGTCGTATTAATTAATATTTTTTTTTGTATCGCGATAAATAAACAAAAATTAAACTTAATATCCTCAAAAAATTTTTTTCAATTCCTTTTGTCCTCAATGAACATTGAAACTAAAATAAATTAAAATTTTTTCGAAAACTCCCGCTGCGAGAATCGTCGCGAATAATAATAACTTATTTAAAATATCAAAAAGAATAAAATAAAAATGAATTTAAAAAATTTTTAAAAACTCCCGGCTGGAGTAAAAATCGAACACAAAAAAAATTAGAACGAAAAAAAAGTAATCTGATAGAAAGCATGAATAAAATTCATGAATCTAAAAAGAATACAACGAATTAATAAATTTAAAATGGACAAAGTAAATTAGTAAATTTAAAAGAATGAAATAAAATAAATCAAAAAAAAATTATTAAACTCCTTGCTGGAATAGAAACCGACCACAAAAAAATTAGAACGAAAAAAAAGTAATCCGATAAAAAGCATGAATACAATTCATGAATTTAAAAGGGATACAACAAATTAACAAATTAAAAATGGACAAAACAAATTAGTAAATAAAAATAAAAATAAAATGAATAAATACATTTGAAAAGGATGAAATAATTCCAGAAGACATCTTAGTTTGTTCATAGTTTGAATTATAATCGTTCGTTTCTATGAGTTCAGTTTTTTGAATCGTGGTAATTTCCTCACTGCCCTTAATTCAGTCGGGAGACGTTTTCTTTCGTATTGTCGAACATCTAAATCCAGATCGTCTTCATGTTCAATTAATGGCGTCTTCTTTGCACTGCCAAACATCTATATCCTGTATCATATTTATGTTTAATGAATGACGTCTCCCGACTGAATTGAGGGCAGTGAGGAAATTACCACGATTCAAAAAATTGAACTCATAGAAACGAACGATTATAATTCAAACTATGAATTAATTAAGATTTCTTCTTGAATTATTATTTATTTCATTTTTTTAATTTCACTATTTGTTTTTTCCATTTAAAATTTATTAATTTGTTGTATTTGTTTTAGTGTGATAAGATTAAGCAATACGTGATTCGCTCGCTCCAAGACTGACAGTGCCAAATACAGAAAAAAAACGCGAGAATATATATAAAAATCCGATGTGATAATACTAAGCTCTGTATAAAATACAGACAATAATATATGGAATAAAGTTTAATCGTTAATACATGTTTGGGTTTTTATTTAAACACTTTTGTTGCCACATGAATTGTAAAAATCTTTTGAAAATAATCGAAATCTAATTTAAATAGTATCGTTTGCCACCAATGTTTATCGTGAAAAATTCATTTCAAGTAAATAATGCAAATTTATTGATGAAAGTTTATTAAAAAAATTATTAGTGGAAGTTTAAAAAATATTATTTGCATAACATGTAGATTGGATTCATGAACGAAATTCTGAGAAACCATGATACGGTTATAATTAAATATCTCATAATTCAATAATAATATTCTTTCTAATAATATTTAATTAACATGATAATATAGTTATTATCATGTTAAAATTTTGCACATAACAGTCATGATCGGGTTCCATAGGATCCTCACCGTTTTCTCGATGCGCAGTCTCTTATTCAGAAAAAGAGAGGCGCGGGAAAGACGAAGCGAGAGTACTACCGCCGGGAACCGAAGTCGTCGGGCTACACGGATAGAGCGGATAGATGTAGTGATAAAGTGGAGGGGGTGGATTTCTTGGCTGCGACGCGCGCCTCGAGATATGCTATTCACACCCCACTTTGCATCCTAATAACAATGCGAATTTTGGATAGAAAGTTTATTTTTGTTTATTATGAAAGAGCGGGTCGAAAACTATCGGTTGCCCCAAAAAACATGAAAATCGATTTTTTTGCTCAAGCCCCCTTTCCTCGCGTACCGTCACACATGTGGCGGGCGGAGGTCCATGGGCAGCATACACGTACTGAGATGTTGGTCCACCGATCTGCCTACATGCCCCCGACCGCCGTTGTTGGCTGCGATGCCGTTGCTTCTGGTTTCTTCCTTTTTTTTCGCCTGCGCCTTGTCCGCTTCCCGCTTGAAGGATGCATTGCGTTCGTTTGCGGCCGCAAGTTGAACCTTCAGCGAATGAATGCTCTCCTATGCGACCACCAGCCAGCTTAGACGCGGGGGCATGGTCGGGCGCGACGGTGTCGCAGGTGTCGTCGTCGTTAGTGGTGGTGTTTCTGGCGGCGGCGGCAACGTACTTAGTTGTTCGGTAGCTGGAAGAAAAACGAATGTGTTTTCAATTCGAAGATATAAAAAAAAATTTTGAAAAGATTATTGATCTCATAATTGTACATTATGACACTAGTACGAGTACGGAGGACCGTCGAAGGAAACAGAGAAATCCGAAGAAAACGAAACCACTAGCGGGGACAGCAGTTTATGTTGGAAATCGAAAAGATTCCAAGTCCTTTCCTTTCTGCTAAATCTGTTGCAGCATAAAAACATTCCGGGGAGGCGCCGCATAAGCGCATAAGCGCAAGCATTCATTATCCATCCATCACCGGCCCAGCGAGAAGCGCACCCCCTGCTTCTGACGGGATCCGCTGTCGGATCGATACTGACGGATCTGCAATCAGAGCACCGCGAAAGCCCGATCAGCCGTCGCCAGGCCGCACGGAGGGGGTACAGCGAGCACCGAGGTATCGACCATCGATCGAGCGTCGAACGGCAGGAGAGGGGCTACTCCTATCGCCGTTGCAAGCACCAGCGCGCGAGCTTCGTGGCCCCGCGGGGTGAAGAAAAACGTCGCGTCGAGAAAAACACCGCCCGTCCCACCCCACGTCCCCCACAATTTAAAGAGCGAAGCGACAGGTGCATGTAGAGGAAGCGATATAACCCAAATTGTATACACGGCGGCGAAATAAAAACGATTTTACCTATTTTCTCGTGTCACTAATTTTCTTGCGTACTCTAGGCCCGAATTAATTACTGTGACGTAATATCTACCGTTACAATACATTCACTGCAAAGTATCTTGCATCCGGAGAATTCGCCCCAAAGATGAACCCGGTCGGTACATTTTTCGGGGTCGCGCAAGATTTTTCAAGTTTTTTATTTGATTAACATGGAACTTGAAGTTTCCATTTTAAACATCGTAGTGCCGCGAATTTTATAGCTACGTTGATCCCGTAAGTTCTATTTAAAATCTCTTGAAAGACCGCTTAAAATGGCATGCAGACCTTTCGAATCTGATTGCGAATTCCGTCGATGATTTGTAACGAAAAAACAAGATTAACGATGGGAGTTGCAATCAGATTCCAAAAATCTTCATGCCATTTAAAGCGGTTTTCAAAGAGCTTTCAAATAGACCTGACAGGATCAACGTCGCGGTGCTACGATTTTTTGAATGGAAACTTTACGTCCTTCCCATGTTCATCAAATGGGAAATTTTGAAAAATCTTGTGCGACCCCTACAAATGGTCCGATCAGGTTCATCTTTAGGGTTAATTCTGCGGATGCAAGATACTTTGCAGTGAATGCATTTTGATTGAGATCAGAAGAAAACTTTGTTCTTATGCCGCCCTAATATATATATATTGTTACGTCCGGGTCGTCCCCATGTGTTTTTAACCGATCATTTATTACTCCTTTATAAAATTATTAATTAATCTGGGTGAGAACGTTTGTTCTCACGACGAGCGAACTTTCTCGCCACAATACGACCCTGGTGTACGGTGGCGGAGCATCCGTAAGCGTCCTCACCGTCCGCGCGAGTCGTCTCCCGAGCGATAAGAATCCGCGTCGGGCGGTGACCAATTCATTTTTAATAAATCGTGGGAAAAGGATTTCACCAACGGCATTTCCGATGGATGCTGTTGGTGGGGGGGAAGTTTCAGAACGTGCTGTTCGCTGCATCAAACAGCGAATCAAATCAGTCGTCTTCGAATAGTCAAACGGCGCGAACTAAAGTCTCATAACCGCGCAAATTAAATCGTCGACGCTCGGACACCACACTTTACGTCACTTCGCTGTGATTCGATAGCAGTGATCGTGCATCCGGGCAATTGTGCACCCGCGTAATTGCCAAAATCACGTAATTGGCCGTGTATCGGCCAAAATCGTGTATCTGTGCATTGAGCTTTAATATTGTAACGTTTACTATTTAGCCGTCCCCCTGACAGACCTCGAGTCACGTTAGGGTTCGGAGCGAGCAAAAGAAATTTTATGAGACCGTTTAGGAAGTAAAATGCAATTTATTTAACTCAATTCAAAAACATTTTTACACTACGTTCTCTCTTCAAACTAACGAAATTTTTTTATTATTGTGTATTTTTATCACGTTTTTCTCTTTCAATTTCCATCAATTTATTTCTTAAAATTATCCCTGTATAACGTTTAGCTAACCCTCCGGAGTTGAGGGATCAGGGGGTTGGCAATGTCCCACAAAAGCCGCCGGCCCGCTACTCCGTCTAACCTATCGGGAGATCGGAAGTCAATAATGTTCCCAAGATCGGCCCACTACTCCGCTCAATCTAATGAGGTAGAGATCGGAGGTTGGCACCCGTCATCGTGTTCCACCCCTTACTCAGTATGGAAAGGTTGGAAAAATTTACCTCCTCGGAACTCTTTCTAAGACTTCAATGAATCTCGACTTCTTTGTGTTTGACGCTAATTGAATGATCGAAAGGCCGAATGACTGAATGCTTAGCTCGAATGCTTGAGTGCTTGAATCCGATTCTGAATCTCTCGATGATCGAATGATGACATCGCTACTCGGTGGTGCTCCTTTTATACCCGCTCGGCGACGGCGGTGCACGGTGTGACGGTTTCTGATTGGCTGCCGCATTCCGATGGTTGCGGCCAACCAGCGCTGATGCTCAGCCATGCTCGGCTCGAGAAGGGTTCCTGACCGCCCGCTGCTCGAGGCTTCCTCAAGGCCGGTTCGACGGGGAGGTGCTCTCGGTGCCCTACCGTGTCTATCCGGCGGCGGTGATTGGCTGCCCAATCTTTGTGCGTTATATCGGGCCCAACTCACAAGGGAAACTATCGACGCCCGTTACAATATGCATTGTTAATTATTATAAAACAGGGAGTTCAGTGAGTTCGATATCCCTTATCTTAGCGTTCCCTTCAACTCATCAACATTTGCGAGGTCCTGGATTGGGTTGGGTAGATGATCAACAACGCTGGTAAGTCAGAATCTTGTCATATATCGATCGTTCGGCAATTGCTCCTAATCCCTGATGAGCGCATTCTCGTCTAAATTTGGAGCAACCCTATTGATGTGCTGCGTTCTCGACTTAAACGAGAAACGGGAACGTAAAAATATATAGATAAGTAGATTCTAAGCGGACCAATGAGGAACGAGTAAGCCGGAAGCATGAGCTCCGAGTTTCGCGCCAAACTTGCGAACAAACGTCAGACGATACGTATTTTTTCTTGAATGAAAGCGACCGAGAAAAAAAAACAATGGAACTGAGATTTAATGTCAGCTGTATTCTGTCGATCGGTTCGACCTGTCAGTTGAATCAACATCTCTGGATTGCCAGGTAGGCAGCTACTCATATGAATATTTTTTTCAGAAGGCTGCAACGGAGCCAAAATCAGTCGTAGCGCAATGATGGAAGGAGCGAATTGAAGCGTCATGTCTCTAAGTTTGAGGTCCTAAGTACCAATATTTTTACCATTGGCCATTCCTGAGCAGTCATTAAAACCTCGAAGTAAGAATTTTTTCAAATTTTTGCTTTTTTCCGAAAAATCCACGGCCTTGAGTGATTTTCCATAAATAGTTCAATTGTTGTCGTCAATTTGAGTGGTCCAAGCGCTCTTTAAGATGATTTTCAGTTAAATTACGAGGCGTCAAAGCAAAAATCATTCTTTTCAATTGGATGCCTCATAACTCGGGCACAAACCACCGCACAGAATATTAAAGTATGGTTCTGGAGGCTGCAAAGTATCGCCTGTACGACGATTTTATTGTTTTTCGATAACATTTTTTTTAATGCTAGAAACTTGACCTTAAAAAGGTGAAAAACTGCGTTAACTTGACGTGGGATTACTTTGCAAATAATGGGTAGGCTGAAAATAAATTTGGTTTTTCTCAACGTCAAATTATTTCAAAGAAACCGTCAAAAGTCCGAATTGCTGCGATGTTTTTCCATTGTTAAAATTATTGCTTTCGCTCAATATCAATTCAAGGATCTTTTTCTTTTCAAATTAATTTTTCGAAGGTGAAATTTCTTTTTTGTCAATAATCCATGTGTTTCCAACGAAATATGGTGGAATCGTTTATCGATAACAAAACAAAGTATTGTACGCCCAGAATATTTTTTCTGAATATGGATTACTGATCGAACATAAAAATGTTACCCTCAAATAATTAATAAGGATTCGTTCTCGATAGAAAAAAAAACTCTTCCGAAACAATTAAAAGAAGAAAGCATGTCCTCACTTTTTTCCGCAATAATCAACATTTTTCTTCTGAAACATATCGGTTATTGATAAAAAAAAGAAATTTCATTCCAGAAAAATTAATGACGGAAGACAGAATTGATCCGATTGACTTTCAACGAAACCAACAATTTCAATCATTCGGATAGCAATGAAAAAAAATCACAGCGATTTTCACTCTTGAAGTTTTTCTTGGAATTTTTTGAGCTTAAGAAAAAATCGAATTTATTCTCACCCTATCCATTATTTTTAAGGTAATCTCTAGTCCAGTGAAGAAGAGTCGTAAAAACGCAGTTTTTTACCTGCATTGATCTGGTTTCTCGCAACCAAAAAAAAAGGTTCATCGATAAACAATGATATCATCTTACAGAGAATACATTGAGTCTCCAGAACCATGATTGAATTTGAACAGTATGATGATTAGTACTCGAGTTATGAATCATCGAAGCAAAAAATTCATTTTTTGCTTCGACAGCTTACATAACTTATGAAGAAATTATAGTACAGAACGCTTGAAACACTCGAATTAAAGAGGGAGAATCAATTGTGAAGAACATTGAGATGTTTTCACATAGAATAAAATTTTTAAAACCGTGGACCGCTCGAAAAACAGCAAAAATTAAAATTACCTCGGACTTTTTATGACTACTTGGATATGGCCAATGGTGAAAATATTTGTACTCAGGATCTCAAAACTGGAAAGATGAAGCTTCGATTTTGTTCCACCATCATTCCTGTACGGCTATTTTGCGGTGATTTACGGCTTCCCAAACCTGGCAGTGTCATAAATAATGAACTGTCCCTGAAAATTGTCCCGCTCAGTGCCATTTAAAAATCGTCCCAAAATGTCCAACGATAATTTTCAGCCCACCAATATAAGCCTCAATCGCCAAAAATGTGGTCACTGATTAGGTGGAGTGACACTTCGACAAGCGTTGAGCGTTCAAGTGGCGTTAATCGCGTGGGAAATTTTACGAAGATCCGCTGAGAAAAGGACGGGAAAATCTATCACATACGCGTTCTTGCAGAACATGGTAGTCTTTATTATAAATCCTTGTACTCATTTGTAATTGATTTTTTCCGTCCAAATTGTACATTAGGGTGGCGTTCGGTTTTCAAGATAGGACTTAGTTCGATGTGATCATTTCGGTTAGTCGGTACAATTTTAAAAAAGAAGCCCTGGCACAAATGTCACCTTTTGGAAATCCACGCCTCGGGCGAGATGCTATTCCAGCTCACATTTACACCAACATTCGACGTAAGTTATCACCATTATCATTATAATTAACTGTCTTTGATTATTATAAATTGGTAACGTTTCTTTAAGGTTTCGTAAATAACCATAACCGGGACGTTCAACTTAATCATGGCGAGTACCGAGAGGTCGTCGGCGCGTTATGTCGAAGGTTACGCAACCCACGACGTTAAGTTTGAGAATGGATTACTCCGAAAATTCCTTGTTTCATATAAATAAAAATTTGTTACCGCCTATTCGTTTATTTGAAAAGTGCGTAGGCTTTTATGCGTTCCAAGTGTGCAACACATGTGTTGCAGGTCCGTCGCAAGTGCGATGCTCATGCGCTGAAGATCCATATAGCAAAAGACCTCTCAAAATTGTCAGATGTGAACACGAAAGCTGTCCTTCGTAAGCCAATTAATTTAATTATTGAATCCCATATATTTTTTTTTAATTCTCAATCTGCAATGACAATTCCTCTGCTGTGTTAAATAGGGGCTGTTTACTCAGGTGTCGGACCCACCGCTGTGAACAAGCTTCTAGCTTGTTTAAACATCCCTCCAATATCGGAGAATTAGTTCAAGTGGTATGAACGAGAAATTGGCCCAGTAATTGAGGAATGTGCCAAGGAAAGCTGCAAAAGAGCTGCGGAGGAAGAGCGTAGATTAGTAATCGAAAATGTCGAAAAGTTATGTCAGGAAATGTGAGTATTCAGCGTAATTCGTAAGTGTCTGATTTGATAATCGAGTATATCTTTTTTATAGCTTTCATTTTGCACTATTGAAGTAAATTAACTCGTAAATTCTCTTTGTATAACAAGATGCCCTGTATGAATTTGTTTCCAATCTCTGTGGGGCTGTGAGAAATTTTTAAAATCTCTGTAGCGCTATAAAAATTCTTTCAAATCTCCGTGGTGCTGTAAGAATTTTGTCAAATCTCTGCAGCGCTGTAAGAATTTGTTTCAAATTTCTGTGGCGCTGTGAGAATTTTTTCAGATCTCTGTGGCGCTATAAGAATTTTTTCAAACCTCTGCGGCGCTGTAAGAATTTGTTTTAAATCTCTGCTGCGCTGAAGATTCTCATTAGTATTGTAAATTTTTACTTTCTTCCAATTTGCTAATGAATTTATTTTGTAGCTTCTGCGCTTACATTCATAACTTAACGTCTAATGGTGCATTGTGAAAGCAACATCGACTAAAAAAAAACACAAATTTTCACTTTGATAAATCATTCAAGTGAAAAATCACTGTATTTTAACGTCAATAAAATACAAAGTGAAAAATCACTTTGTATTTTAACGTCAATAAAATACAAATTGAGAAATCACTTTGTATTTTAATGGTGTATTTAAATACTTTTTCATTCAATGGTGCCCATCCCTGGTTTGGTTATTCTATGTTCTACGACTATTTCTCTGCATCAGGCCGACTTAAATAGTCAAGGGAAGTGATTCTCATCTGCAAGACCTTGAACCTGCGACGAATCCCAATTTTCCACAAATCCTGAACGATAATCTTACGGTGGCGAATGCGTCCTCGGATAAATTCGACAAGGCATTGGGCAACATCATCAACATCATCGTCTCTTACGATATGGGATGGAGTAAACGAGGCAATGGAAGGAGTTACGACAGTGAATGGCTATAGCGCAATAATAGGATTTTTCAGCGGTAAAGTCCTCGATTTTGCGATTCGGAATAGGGAATGTAAACTCTGTGATTCGGGTCGAGCGAAAGAAGATCACGATTGTCGAAAGAACTTCCAAGAAAGCGCGAAAGCGATGGAGCCTGATGTTGCAGCTGAAATAGTAAATCGGAGCACTATTCTGAAAGAGGCAGGGCTCAATGTTCGTGTTTTAATTGGCGACGGAGATAGTTCTACTATCTCAGCGGTACGTCGAGAAAAATGGCAATGAGTTTTTAAGTTAGCTGATAAAAATCATCTTCGAAAACACTTCGTTACCGAATTTTATGAGCTACAAAAGACTTGTAAAGAGTTTTAAAAAAAGACGCTATCTCTCATGTCAACAAATGTTTCGAATATGCAGTAGCTCAAAATGAAGACAAATCTGTGGAGCTAGCAAACTGCTTTCGCAATATACCAGACCATTTGTTCAATCGACACAAAAAATGTGAAAGCTGGTGTCTCCGTTCCGAGAATATTTCGAGTGTTCAACAAATGACATTCGATGATCCAGAGCTGTACAAAAAACTGCACGAAATATTCACCAAATACCCCAACAACGCCTCTAAATTTTCGGTCGCAGTTTGGAGTCAAGCCAACAAAAGCCTGAACAGTATCATGGCTTGTAAGGCTCCGAAAAATCGATGCTACAGTCGAAGCAAATCTGTCGATTACCGTTTCGCAAGCGCTATGTGTGGTAAGAATGACTGTGACAATCACTTACTTACCGTTGCAGAAAAAATCAACATTTTACCCGGGAAAAATACTGCATCATTTGTTGCGAGAAACGAATTAAAATATTTGCAAAGAGCGTCAAAAGCTAAGTTACCTAGCACAAAAACTCGCAGGAATATACTAGCTGATCAAAGACAGGCTTTAAGAAAGAAATCCGACCAGACAGAAGGAATTCAATGTCAACCTAACTGTGGCTTTGAAGTTGATATCGATGATCTAGAAAGTCATAAAGACGTTCTTAACAAAAATGTACCGAATACTTCTCCGTTGTTTAACGCTTGGAATCTCGTTTTCTTTGATTTCTAAATTTCGGGCCTTTAAAAATCTGTAGACATTTTGCAGGTTGCAGCCAAGTGCGGTGAACACGCTTTCTGCGAATATGCGAATCCTCAGCCAATTACATCGAGCACAACGGCTATCACGGGCATGAGAAATGTGGCTGAAGAATTGTTTTTATATGACGAGAAAGCCCAGTCGATTCATATTAAAGACGTCCTTCGTAAATTCAAAGAATGGCTAGCTGTGCATTCTTATAGCGCGTAATGCAAAATTTTACACACCACGCTTCAAGCTTTCAAAAATAATTTGATGATAGAGGATGCCAAAAATCTTATTGCCGGATTAGCAGACACTCTCGTCACTCTAAGGAAGCTTCATCCTCAAAGAAAAGGTCCCGGAATGTTTAAGCTATCCACACTCTCACTGCAGATCTACTGCACATTGAACCCGATGCGAGTTTTCACGAGGCATCATACGATGTCGAGATCCTCGAAAAACTCGCTTCTACTATCCCAAACGAGAATTTAATTGCAAATAGCAAATCTTTCAAAGAATGCTATCTACACGAAAAGTGGAAGAGAGGGTATCATTGAGTTGCTGTCGACGAACCAAATGGATTAAAAACCTCGTGTCACAAAAAACAAAAAAATCTTGGAAACGATTATTCTATTTTTAAAAACGAACCAAACCTCCGACGTTTAGGTAAAAAGAGAAAAAAAACAAAAATGTTATTTAAAAAAATATTGTTCTATTAATATCTGTCTAATTACATTATATTTTATGAAAAAGAAGATTATTTGAAAATTAAAATTTATTTGTTACATTCAAGCTAAAACCAAAATAATGTTTTTTAGAATAAAATACTTTGTTAATATTTAAAGATATAATGAGACAATATGTTTGCAATAAAAAGTATGCTTTAATATTTTTTCCACCAATTCATTCAAATGCCATTTGTTTTGGTCCAAAATCATCTGTTCAAACTAAGCGCCTGGCCATGCGCACTGTTGCCAGATCGCTGACCCGTTCCCCCTGTACGGACTCGTTCGCTTGCAGGCCGAGCAGGATATATGCTATACGACCAACAATTGTGAGGGCTTCTCATAGTTATATCTTGGAAACTAGATGGTGAATCATTCTCATTTTTTCAAACATTATTCGTGATATCTTACTCTAGCTTACACTCGTTTTGTATCAATTTCTTAATTTTAGTTTTGACGGTAGAATTAATGATGCTCTGTTTGCCCATTATAACGCATTTGTTACGTGTGAACCGATCCAACTTTAAGTGTGAAGATCTCGCGTTTGGGTGGTCAAACTTATTCAAATTGCACAGATGTTTGGATCATGTATTAAATAACATATATGTCAAATTTCAACCATTTCTTAATTTAACTCTTCTGTGGTGCTACCTTGAATCCGTTGTGCTCTTGTTTCGTCTGCTGCACGAATACGAACACTTTTTTCATCCAATTGCGGCTTTACCTTCTAAAGCATATAAAAAAACACTTATATTGAAACATGCAAATACGTTTGTCATACTTATATATCGTTAGAATACTTACCTAAAACGCCACGCGTTAAAACAAGCGGTCCATGTACTCATTTTACCGAAGTAATTTCGACAAATCATTAAAAAAAATATGTGGGTTATTAAAGAAAATACGTTAAAGGTAAAGAACTGATGTGACTAAATGATCCTGCGGGATATCCCACGGCAATCAACGAAGCTTATCCCATGTCGAACGCGAAAAATCTGACGATGGAACCTCAACAAAAGAATCTATATATTGGGTATTCCTAAGAATTTCGGCAACTTCGGACTGTTGGGTCCAAATTTTTGACCCCCAATTTTTTACATTAATATGTGTCGAAAGAAAAGAGACACGTATTTCGGCGTTTTTTATTTTGCGCCCCCATGTTTGAAATACAGTCAAATGAAGTTTTTGAAGTATTGACCGCATTCGGTCATTCAAGTCGATATATCTCAGCAACGGTTAGTGATAACTCGAAAAACCACGGGTCTTTTTTTTCGTTTTTGAACACTCTATACAATAAAAACATTTACGATTATGTTGCACAAATTCAACAATTATTTATAAACAATTCAAAATTAAAAATAAAATAAAACAAAAAATGTACCCTTGATTTTTGAAATCTATTTCTTTTCAAATTTCTTGAACGAAAACGAAAATTTTGAGTCTGCCGGACTTGGGCCGACGCTTCGTTCGAAAGTTAAAGCTTTTTTTCTTAACAACCGGGAAAACGTTTACGCGTTTTTTGTGACGAAAAAATCTAGGTATAACTCCCGAACAAAGCGTCGGCCTAAAAAGATCAAGGTGGCTTAATTTTTGTTTTTGTTCAAGAAATTAACAAAAAAATACATTTAAAAAATTAAGGGTATATTTTTTGTTTTATTTCATTTTCAATTTTGAATTGTTTATACTTGTACAAGTATACTGTTTATAATTGTTGTGTGCACGCCCGTAAAGGTTTCGAGAAATTTTTTTTTTTGGAAATCAACCCCTACGGGGATGGAATGGGGTGTGGGCGTTTGTAATTATTGTTACTGTATCTCTCTAACGGCAATAGATGGAGAGTTAAACTTTGCTTGGAGGTTCGGGTCATACGGTAGGTGCTTATGAAAAAAGAATTTTCGACGATCAACCCCTAAGGAGGTGGGACGAGGTGTGGGTATGCGTAACCAATGTTACTGTATCTCTGCAACGGCAATACATAGAGGGTTGAATTTCGCATCGAGGTTCGGGTCACACGGTAGGTGCTTATCTGAAACGAATCTTCTGAAAATCAACCCCCAAGGGGGTGCAATGGGGCATGGGCCCTTGTAACCATTCTTCCCGTATATCTCTTGACGGGCAATCGACAGAGGGTATAAATTTTGCATGGAGGTTCGCGTCACACAGTAGGTTCTCACTTACGAAAGATTTTTCGAAAATCAACCCCTAAGTAGCCAGAATGGGGTGTTGGCGTCTGTAACAATTGTTACTCCATCTCAGGAACGGCAATAGATAGATAGTTGAAATTCTGCACGACGGTTCGGTATGAAAAGTACCTGATAACAAAGAAAAGGTTCTGAAATTGACCGACCGTGTGTTACATTTTTTTTTGTACGGGAGCGACGGGACGGGACGGAACTGGACCCGAGCATGTTGATTATCAAATTCCAAGTGCAAGTCGACATCTATGTACCTAACTTTGTCGTATATCTCAATATAAGTGTGATTGGATTTTAATCGACTGAAAATTTCATATCTATCTATTAGATATTTATCTATTAGGGTGGCTTGGAAAAAACTTTTTTTTTCTGATTTCAATCAAAATGTATTCACTGCAAAGTATCTTGCATCCGGAGAATTGCCACAAAGATGAACCCGATCAGACCAGTTTTAGGGGTCGCGCCAGATTTTTAAAGTTTTTCCATTTGATTAACATGGGAAGAACGTAAAGTTTCCATTTAAATTTGTTGATCCCGTAAGTTTCTTTTTCAAGCTTTTTAAAAACCGCTTAAAATGGCATGCAGACCTTTGGGATCTGATTGCGATTTCCCCCAATAATTCTTTACAAAAAAACAAAATTATCGACGGAAGTTGCAATCGGATCCCAAAGGTCTGCATGCCATTTTGAGCGGTTTTGAAAGAGCTTTAAAAAGGAACTCACGTGATCGACGTAGCTATATAACTCGCGGTGCTACGATTTTTCAAATGGAAACTTTATGTTCTTCCCATGTTAATCGCATGGAAAAATCTGGCGCGATCCCTAAAAATAGTCCGGGTCCATCTTTGGGACGAGGTCTCCAAATGCAAGATACTTTGCAGTGAATATATTTTAATTAAAATCGGAAAAAAATAATTATTTTAAGCCAATCTAAGCTATCTATACATATAAAACACTTCCGTGACTGACTGACTGACTGACGGACAACGCAAAACCTAAACCACTGAAGATAAAAAAATGGAATTTACAACATATCTTTTTTAAAGGGTGTAGAGGTCCACTTAGAAAGAATTTTTCGAAAATCGACCCTTAAGGGGGTGGAATGCGGTGTGGGCGTTTACGACCATTGTTACTGTATTTCTGGGACGGGAATCGATAAAGAGTTTGAATCTTCCATTCAGGTTCGGTCACCCAGTAGGTGCTCACTTAGAAAAGATTTTTCGAAAATAAAATCGGAAGGGCGATGGGAGAAGGGACTAGACGGTCTGGTCGCCGGTTTAAAACTGGAATCTACGCGGATGAAGTCGCAAGTAAAAGCTAGTAGACTATACAAAACACACACATAGAAACGATACACATATCGAACAATTCTGGACCCAAAATATACCTGTCGTGAGAATTGTAACAATGTTCACAAATTTCACGAGTCCGTTACTGCCATTGGTAATACTGCCATTGGTAATATTATTCTTCTATTTTGTTTCTCAAGAGATTCTTCGGCATTATGAGAAGCGCGTGTGGATCAAACAATCACCCCGACCCGGCACTTTTTGTTCAAGTAATTCGCTTGCTTTGCTCCTACTCCCTCGTAAAACCGCGAAAAGGAGACAATGTATCGGGCACTGAACTCATGGAGACGCTTATGGACACGAAAAAATCCATGGCTGCATCGACCTCAGCTGAACAGATGTGGTTCAAAAAAATTGACAAAATTGTTGAACCTGAAGGAGGGGGGTAACGTTTTTAAACTTTTTTTTGGCATTTTTTGTTTATTTCACTTCCTGAATGGAGAACCTTTCAAAAATATTGTGTGGAAATTTCAGATAAATCAGAGCAAAACTAACGAAGATACAGCGGTTTAAGCTACCGCACCTCATCCATGACAGCGCATCAGAAATCAACTGACCGGCTCGATCGCGCTCTTGTTATCCCGCTGTTTCGCTCTCTATATAATCTCTAACCTTACCCCCCACCTTTCTTTATAGAAATGTCAACACAAGTACAAACGTCCCTGTACTGTATAATTAGTCAGTGTAGAGTATATAATTTAGAGTAGCAGTAAACATTATATCGAGCAGACTTACACGCGCGCTTAAACCAACTTATTTGGAAAATCTCACCAAAGCACTTAAGTGCAACCTCTGTCATCGTTGAGATTGCAACTTATGTGGCAGTCTGTGTCTTCAATAACGGTTCTTCCGCTTTATTAACCTTCATGCAAGACATGGGAATCAGTTGTGGACCGAGCGCTCATGAATGGGCACGATCAACTGACTCCATGTGTATTAGCCGAGCGGACCGGGAAGCTAAAAAACACACTAAAGAGGGCAGGATTCGTTTATGGACCTGGCATCGATGATTCAGTGTAAGGTAAGCCGATAAAACTCGCTTATGAACGTTTTATTTAAAAATTTTTAGTGTTCGAAACTTTAAAGCGTTTTTCTCACAACTCACGTTTTCAAAGTCGGTGCCCCTCATAACTTCAAAACCACTGCACCAACCCGTTTGAAATTATGAACACTATTTCTGTACATAATTTACGAGGTAACGTCGTAGAGTTTTTTTCAAATTTGTTAATATTTTTTATTTTACAAGAACAAATTAGCCGATTTTTTTCGTAAAAATCGCGTTTTTTACTTCAGAGTAATCCCAAAAAATGAAAAATTGAAATTTTGAGAAAACCCCCACGATGTTACCTGGGGAAAACGATTATCTAACAAAAAAACGTTAGTTTTTTTTTATTTCAAATGATCCAGCTCTGAGTTATGAGGGGCACCGCAATCCTTCTTTTTTCCGAGACGCTTCCGAATAATTGCTATAACTGCCGTATTTTCAATATTCCTTTATAAAAATTGTACATAATATTCTTCGAATAGTATACTTTCATATGTCATTGGTTTTAGTAAATAGATTTTAACCGCGTCGTCAAAAAAATTCACAAAAATGTGCCTTTTTTGCCCAAATTAACGTTACCCCCCCCCCCCCCCCCCCTTAAGGTAATAGACTATATTGCCCAGTGCGAAGGTGAAAGCGCTATCGGCGCTCGCTGCTGAGCGAGAGAGATGGAGAGAGCGTTTATAGTCCATCGTCTTAACCGGCTAGGCCTTTTATTTAGTTAGCTATGGCTTCGAAATAAACTTTTCTTTTAAATCAAATCCAGTAGCCCGTATCCCGGCCTAATTAGCCTTAGCTAAAGTTCAAAAGTGGGCAACATTAAATTCAGTTTTTGCAACAGGACGTAGCACAAAAAGGGATTTTCATGACTTGATATCTGAGTTGTGCTGATGGTGCAGCTTTAGTATATTATAAATCGATTCGGGAGCCTCTTCATATTCCTTGTAAAAAAAAACATGCACTTCACTTAGCAAAAGCCACTGTGATATTCCAGACGGCTATCAATCGTACGAACGCTACATTGTACGATAAATTGCCCATTAATCATAGTGATGTGTCGTCGTTTCGCGTATCGTTGGGAACATCTCGCTGTAGACCAGATTGCACATAGCCACGCGAACTTCCGTCTCTAATTCTTCTTTATTTAGTAGACCCGAACTGCGACTAACTCTACCAACGATTGTTATCTGGGAGAGTCCAGATATTTTTTCTCATTTACAGATTGAAAAATATGTAACATGCAGTGAAATCCTACGCCTTGCGACAAAAAAACCCCGTTCAAAAAAAACTCCGCCCAAAAAAACCCCGTTCAAAAAAAACTCCGCCCAAAAAATCCGCTCGACAAAAAAACTCGCCCAATCATTTTCATGCCAAAATTATCATGCAAAAATTTCTTGCCAAAATACTTCATTAACATTAACGCTAATAATCGGAAGAATTCAATGTCAAGGATACCAAAAATAAATAAATCAAGTGTTTGGGAGAAATTTAATACCATTCACGGATCCCCCTTTCCCTCCCCTTCATCATCCCCCCCCCCCCCTCCCCCCTTCATTTCACCGATTCTTCGTTTAACTTCCACGACTTCTCGTCGTAGGGCATGATTATGGTCCTCAACATCGCTTTCCCACAAAAGAACGCCTGCAAATATGCATGGAATAAAGACAAATGTATTGGATGTAATTGAAACGGAGCCTCAACACCCATAAATACCATTTTCACACGTACCATCAGGCCGTGTCGATGACGTGTGTGCTCTGCCAAGACACTTGTCCTTCACGTAGTTCACACAACGCCAACACACTTTAACCGAAGACTGTGAAGATTTAGAATATAAAAAACCGTGGAAAACTAAGAACGGTGTATTCTTCTCACTCAACCCAAATTCAAGACCCATAATTTATCATAAGTATTCCCCTGCCACTAGCCCTCGCGAATCGATAAGATGAACTGACGAAAAATAAGGAATAGTGTCATTCCCCTCATCGCTCGAAACCATTTAAATAAGGTAAACACGAATCCAAGTAATAATACAAGACCGATTATCTGTACTAGACTGAGCCCAAGCCAAATCAAAACGGATAATGCCAGTTTAATATTATTCGGAAAGATACAGACACTTACAAAAGTTTTTCAAACTAAGTTGTTCAGGCAGAGTTGTTTTTGGAAAAAACATTTTGTGCACGAGTTTTTATAGCAAAGGATGTACATGAAAAGAGTCTATTTTGACAGATTGGCTGTCTTGATGGACCGTAATGACATATGAAACAACGTGGTGTATTTTATTAAGCAAAACCAGCAGTACGAGTAATTCGAAAACAATGTGGCACGTATCTGTCATTCATAATACAGTAGACAAGGACATGTGACCCACGCCCGTGCGCATCGCTTGGCACCTGCAGATTCTCACATCAGTCAAACCGTACCAGCGAATACAGGAGTCGGATTCACCAGCTACAACGGTCCTAAACGTCAGCATTGAGCGTCGTCCGTTAAACCCTCAACCGAGTAATTAAACGAATCTCACAAAGGACGATCTAAACTAAGTGAAAATAAAAAAAACATAAAAAATGAAATCTACGTTTTGTGTCTGTTTCTTCGCCTTCATCTTAACGGGGAGCTGTTGGAGTTGGGACGATAACCGTTTGAAGAAGTACGGTTCTCTCATATCTGAGGTTCACAAGCGTCTTGCGACGTCGGGCGTATTTTTCGTATCCTCTCGAAATCATCGTCGTAAGTTAGCAAGTTTAAAATCAGGCCTTGTTCTTGATTCTCGTCAGTATAACGAACATTCGAAAATTATATTTTACTCTAGATTTCGAAGATTACACAACGATTCACTCTCTGATTCGTGATTTTTCGCAACAAGGAATTCGCACTGTCATTATTAATTTTCACGAATTGAGTGCCCGTGCGAAATTTTATGGCAAAAGAATAGTTCAACCTCTCATTGTTGTTTTATTGAGGTCTATGGAGGACGTTGCCGAATTTCAACAAAGTACTCGAGATATGAACACGGAGTATGCTATATGGCTAATGATTTATTTCGGTAAAATCGGCACGTCTCTTTGCAAATATTGCGCCGATCCAGCAGGAAACCTTTTTCATCTTCGCATTGATACGAAAATGATGGTCGAATGTTGCGGCAATCGCACGATCAGGGAATGGTGGTCGGTTTACGCAAATCAGACGGACACCGCCGATTACGCGGCGTGGACGGAAAATAAAGGATTACAGATTCTTGTATCGAACGCGGTATACAATAGGCGACAAAGTGTCAATGGTGTTGGGTTCCGCGTAGTCTTGGTCGCGGTAAGCAGCAACATTTTTTTAACAGGCATGGAAAAAATGTTAATGCTTAGTTCCTCGTATTTGTATTAGGTGTACAACTTCTCTCCCGCCGTTTTTCCTTAAAATTCGAGGCTTCATTGTCAAAAAATGGTTTCATCTTTATGATTCAAAATATTGTCCATCGCCGGCCACATCTTCCTCCCATCTTTCGGGCAGCTTACAAATCCCGCGTTGAGAATAGTACATTATGACACTAGTACGAACATTTTTTTTCTGACGAGTGTGAGTTTGCAGAACGAGCCGAAGGCGAGTGTTGCAATCACACGAGTCCAGAAAACGTTTTTCGTACAAGTATCGTACGAATTTTTGTCACAAGGTGCGTAAATGCGGTTTGACGCGAACGAAGTGACCGCACTTCTGCGCGCAGCCTGTCATAAAACTGGTTATCTTTTGAAGCGATCCACGAATCGATCCAATTTTTTACTTCTTCATAAGACCGTAAGTGCTGGTCTGACGGGCCGTGCGCCATTGATGAAAAAGTGATAGTCAGAGGAAGCAACATCTGGAGAATACGGCGGGTGGGGTAGGACTTCCTATTCCACCGTTTGCAGATATGTCTTGACTACTTTTGCAACATGGAGTCGAGCATTGTCATGCTGCAAAATCACTTTACCGCGTCTCTCGCCGAATTGCAGCCGGTTTGCCTTTCAATGCTCGGCTCAAACACATTAATTATGTTCGATACCGGACGGCTGTGATAGTTTCGGTCGGTTTTTACAGCTCATAATACACAACGCGAAGCTTGTCTCACCAAATACAGAGCATGATCTTACAGCCGTGAATATTCGGTTTGACCATCGACGTGGAAGCATGGCCGGGATATAGTCTATTATAGCATCGTCGATGTGTCAGAGCCGAGGCGACGTTGCCACGGTTATGTGAGATATCGTTCATTACCAATTTCGTTCAATCTTTAACGCAATATATCTTTAATACTAGTAAGACAATCGTCTCGCATTTTTTCCCAGACCTTCATTATATACTTTATTATGATTGTGTAGTTTTTTATAAACTTCGTAAGAAGTGTTCATTCGCTGTATGGAAAGTTATACGATTTTTTACGCATAGTCCCTATACCCCTGTGTATTTTTCGTCATATTTAAATACATTTATCTCAATAACCAATGAGACGAATCCTTTAAAATTTGATATGCGTGTCAGTCGACTACCCACTTACACTCTGTGTAAATTTCAAGACTTTCTTAAGAAAATCGTTTCGTGACTGAACTACCTTAATAGCGACCTCACCATAAGTATTTGAAAGCAATGGATGAGCTTCAGCCACTCATTTCATCGACGTAGAAAATAGAAACCTGCCGCCAATAGCGAGAATTTGGCTTGTGAACTGACATTTTCAATCGAGAATGACTTAATGACGCAGACATATATCGACTAAATATGTATGGGGATATGTTGAAAGATGTCCAACGTTATTGCATGACCTCTATGATCGATTTATTTTGTCCACTAATCCCTGCTAAAGCCGTCTATAAGAAAACGGTGGAAGCAAAGCTTTACACCTAATATTTGTATTTGTATTTGTATTTGTATTTGTATTTGTATTTGTATTTGTATTTGTATTTGTATTTGTATTTGTATTTGTATTTGTATTTGTATTTGTATTTGTATTTGTATTTGTATTTGTATTTGTATTTGTATTTGTATTTGTATTTGTATTTGTATTTGTATTTGTATTTGTATTTGTATTTGTATTTGTATTTGTATTTGTATTTGTATTTGTATTTGTATTTATTGTATTAATCAAAATAAAGTAATTGTATTTATCGCCTTCCAGGAATCAACACTAGATCGTAACATCAGACACATTAACAATTTTTACTTTGGTGCCGTTTTAATGGAACTGAAACGGGCCATGAATTTCACAATTACAACGACCCGGCCGCTGCAATCGTTCGGTAACTTCAACCCAATAACGCGAAATTGGACGGGTATCGTTGGAGAGTTGGCTGCAGGACGATTCGACATTGGTGTTGCGGAATTAACTATTACGAGTTCTCGATTAAAAGTTATTGATTTCACTATGCCATTGCTGCTTGCGCGAAATCATTTGTATATCAGACAACCGGATAGTTGGGGAGTCCAGTGGTCTGCCTACTTTCAGGTTTGTCTAATTTTATTCTCGAATTTTGTATCATAATCATGATTTATGAGATTTCAGGTGCATGGAGTTGCTTTTTAGGCATTTAGCTGTGAAATTTGGATGTCTCTCATTTTTCTACTCATTGCGAGTTCTATACTGCTGACCGTGATTAACACGAAGAGAGGCAACGTCCGATTGATATCGCTTTTTCTTGAAAATTATGTCAACGTTTGGGGCTTGTTCTGTCAGCAAGGATTATTCGGTAAGGAAATTTCGCCAGAATCAAAACAAATTGAAATTCTTTGATAAGAAGTTCATTTTTACAGATATAGTTCTTTTCACGACTTCTTGCATCACGTTACAGAGTTTCCCGCCGAAACATCACTAAGAATAGCATTTTATTCTATACTGCTGTCGGCCGTGGTTGTCTTCACGGCTTATTCGGCTTCGCTGACCAGTTTTCTCACCGTAACTTCTGCGACATTGCCGTTCGATTCAGTACGGGGTTTTATCAATGACGGATCGTACAAACTCATTGTGATTCCGGAAAGTTCCAATTGGGATTTATTTACCGTGAGAATTTTGAAGAACACGATACGGAATTGTTTCACGTCCCTTTTCTAATCGGAAAAAACGACCTACTTGGTTTCGGTTTCATTAATCATTTTATAATCCGTGCAGACTTCGACCAATCAAAACTTTAGAACAATGATGAAGCTTATGAAACCATCAAAAGACCTCCCAAAATCTTTTGCTGACGGCTTTCGACAAGTATGTATCATTCTTAATAAGTTAAGTTAATTTATCAAGGCGTCAATAACCCAAATAAAAGTATTCCAATTGATTTGTTTATTTGATTCTGAAAAAGGTTTGCGAAGAGAGAGTTGCATTTTACACCAATGAATTGGTCAGAAAGATAATGAATAGCCGTATGAAGTGTAAGATAGTGTCGATTGAAACCGAAGAGTTGGATAGTTTAGCAATGGCACTATCTCCGGACAGCCCATACAACAGAATCGTAAATTATCAGTAAGTGAAATATATTTGATATACAGCGACAGTTTATCGACTATTATGCATTCTCATAGATGGTGGAATAAATATCATAAACAGGGATCGTCAAAACCTCAAAAATTCAAACGTCCATAACTCGAATATGGTTTGCTCGACAGCGCTTGAATTTTGCACACATGTGAAACCCTTCCATCTACGTAGACATACAAAACTCTGCCACTACCGAAAAGTGGTGTTGAATTTGCAAAAAAATTCACGTTTCGCCTAAACAGAAGTCGGTTTTGACAAATAAAGAGGAGCAACTACTAACTAAAAATATAAAATATCATTTGGTTGTACTATAGATGGAATTTAGTAAATTCGCTCGAAGAGATCGGATTCCATAGAAATTACAATTTATCAGAGCTTAACCATGATAGAACACGCTGCAGGTTAAAAACCTTAACCACATGTTTTTTTCATTTAGTCTCCAGCGTTTTCACGAAAATGGCATCTTGAATCGTCTGAAGCGAAAATTTTTGGATGCCGAGGTTTCGACGGAGGCGGCGCACGATATTGTCACTCTTTGGGGTGTAGTACCGATACTTATGGTCTTATCAGGGGGCATAATCCTTGCTGTCCTCGTGCTCTTGTTCGAGAAAATGTATTTTTCCGGTCACAAAAACATGCAAACATCCCGGCACACGGAACATTCGCAGAACTTAAAAACAGAACGCAGCTTCAACGTTTGAAGTGCGGGAATAAAAGCCACCGTGTCGAAATATACGATCAATCGTCCAGGACAGCAGCAAATGGAGAGAGATACATTTATTTTCGTAAATTAGAATCAAAATACTTGATAACCATAAAATTGCACTGTTGAACAATAAAAAAAGTAAAAATATGCAAATGCGGATTCGTTTCACCTCATGCAATGTTCCTTAGACTTTTCAATTTAGAAACATTTTTCTTCTGAAAACCAATTTTATTCACGATATTATCCGGTCTTTATCTATCAAGGAACGTGGTTGAGTCTTGTTACTCAATTCGCGGAAAACCGTTCTTCTGTCCCTCGGGGGGACAGAATCTTACGGGGAATCGACTATCGCAGAGCTATGGGGTGGGCGAAGCGCGATGTCGCGAGATACCCGGTGAGCTGGTAATACAGTACCCGGGTGGTAAACAAAATTCTTCGCGTGATACGGTTATAACAAATAATCTGCTGTTGAAATTCTTCGGAGATGCGTTTGAAAATTCTCCGAGAATCTCTGAGCATGATCGAACGTTGAACGATGAACGTTGAACGATGAACGTTGAACGGAAGTTTAAAAATTCTTCGAAAATCTCCGAGTGTGATATTAACAAGCAACGCTGGCTAAGGTGAACGAATGACAGTACGGCGAGACTTGAACCCTGGTCGCCCGGGTACCAGACCCCAGCCATGTCCGCTGAGCTACGCTCGCTTGCTTGCCAAGTACTGAACGTCGGAGCTACATGGAGTGTGAAAAAGGGGCCTCCAAAAATTTTCTCCGAAACTAAGGCCCAGTGGGGAAAAAGCTGTGAGCCTCGTAATCAGGAAGGGTCCCCCTTCAATATATCTGAGACTCATCATATTTCGTTATTAACATGTTTGGCCCTCTCTTTGTTAGTCATAATGAAGTTGGCCAACGTAGCTAACAAGGGGAGGACACGGTCGCTACATGGCCGATTGACTTGAAATTTACACGGTCGATAGTCATTCGAAAATAATTCGACACCTATTTCGTCTTTCGCTATAGTGGACCGAAGTTTTCGAAATATTTCATTTTTTTTTCGAAAATTTTCGCCGGATGAGCCAGTATCGCTGAGACGCTCACCATTTAAACCACAGCGGTAGCCGAGTGGTTAAGACGCGGATTGCTAATCTGTGGAATCGCCGCCCCGGGTTCAAACCTCTTTTGGGTAAACTTTTTTTTTTTCTTTTTTAATTATATTCAATAAAAACATTGTGAAATAGATCCTTAAACATTTTTCCAATTCATTAAAAAAATTTTGAATAGAATTTTCAAGGAGAGAGTTTAAAATGAGACAAATTTTTTATCATTTTTCCATCGTCGGGATTTATTGATTAGTTAGTCATGGACAACTTTTCGGGTGATATTCATCGTAGAAACACTTGAAACATAGTGTTTGTCTACACCTTGCACATTTTATGAATCCTACTCCGCTACTTTGGCAATGCTCTCGGGTTAATGTTAACGGGAAGCAAACTTCGTTAACATTTTCGAAGGAAATTTTTTTGGGCATTAATTTCGACGCGTACCAAGCATACTTTATCATTCTATTGAACACCGGGGAGCTCAATTGATGATGGATAATCGAGTGTATTCCGATAGCGTCTTCGCGAGAATTTATTTCCCTTTTTTCTTGTAGAAGAACAGAAGCGTTTTGAAGCTTTTCAATTATGCTCTTCATCTGCCGATAGAAATATACGTCACAGGGTTGACACAAAGGAGTACATTTCGGCAGAATAAATTTAACGTTAGAAGTGACTTCGTGATATTCATTCGCGAAGATACTATCAAAAATAACCATGTCTCCTTGTCCGCCCCATGAATCCTAAAGCAAGAGGAATTCTTTTTCCTTCACGTACGGTTTCAGGACTTTTTCCAGGTAATCAATAAAAAGATCTTTCGTAAGTTTGCTTGATTTCGAGCAAGCTACGACGAAATTTTTATACTCATTCGTCAACTGTTCGACAGCACTGTTTCGGAGTTCGACCAGGTAGTATTTTAATACAGCTGCCTGGTATTATCCCATTGTTCAGTTAATTCCGTCCCATTTCAAACGAAAAATTCGTAATTCGAATGAAGTGTCAACGAATATGAATTCGTCAACACTTCGGCCAACGATAACAATAGGAGATAAATCGTGGAACCAATTTGGAGAAACCAAAGGCAATTCAAGAGAAAATACATCTTGCGGAAAATCGATTGATTCGATCGTGGCGGTTTTGACGATTTCAAGCGACTCCGATAGTGAATCCCGGAAGAATTCCCGAAAAGGAATTTCACAAAGACCATACGGTCATTTAAGAAGAAAGGGGATGGAGAAAGAAAAGAGCGGGAGAAGCGAAAAACGTAACCATGCTTCAGAATTCCGTAGGATTACGGGAATCATTGAAAAATCTCCATTTTTACATTGCATTTTATTTATTTGTTTGTTACTATTACGCTATTTCAGAATATATTTGATAATGCTGGATCCGTAGCCTAGCAGATAAGGCACGATTCATTTACCGATGCAGAAAGTAAAGAAATAATCGGTTATTTGTTGACTCTCAACAATATATTCTATGCACGACCCAAAAGGCTGAAATCGTGGATAATATTTGCTGAGATTTTTTGTAAGTCGATTTTCATATAAAAATCCAGCGTTTGTGGGTTAGTGAAACGCATGCTATGCATGCATTAAACAAGTCTTCACATTAGTTGTAACGTTCGGAAATCGGTATTGAGGAAAATACTAGGATATGTTTTATATTTTATTTGTTTCAGCATCTGCCAAACAGGCACCCGCAGGCGGTTTAAACAGTGTTGGGCAGCCCCGGAGTACATTTGTACTTGAAGTACGAAACGAGTAGGGAGTACGGGTGTACTCCGTTCTTGGAAAGACTGGGAGTACGGAGTTCAAATGTACTCCAGACTTGGTAAGCGTGGGAGTACGGTGTACGAATGTATTCCGTCCTCCGGGAGTTCGCAGCACGGAGTACAAATGTATTGCGTACTCTGGAAGGCCGAAGCACGGAGAACAAGTATATTCCGTACTCCGGGAGACCGGAGTACGGAGTCCAAATGTATTCCGAACTCCAACGAATGTACGCAGTACAGAGTACATTTTTCCGAAAAAATTAATTTTTTCTTAAATTTTTTTTTTGATTTTTCTTTTTTTGAATTTTTTTTTTTTTTTTTTAAACTAAAGTACATTTTTTTCGAAAAATTGGTTTTTCAGTAAAGTTATATGAAATTTTTTTTTTTTTCAAATAAGAAATACGGAATACAAATGCGATTCGTACTCCCACGTATGTCAAGTCTGAAATAGGTACATTCGTACTCCGTACTCCCACGTTTACCAAGTCCAAAATCCGAATGTACTTTGTGCTCCCACGTGTACCAAGTCCAGAATACAAATAAACTTTGGACTTTCACGTTTGCTAAATCCAAAATACTCTTGTACTCGGTATTTATTTCGTACTTCGATACAGGTGAGGCGTTCCATGACAGATCGATCAACTTCTGGCGGTCATCTTTTAGATCGTTTTCATAATTTTGAATTCCAAAGTATTCATCGAAATAAAGGAGCCTAATTTTTTTCAAATTATAGAAAAATATATTTTTTGAGATTTTTTTTAAATAAAAAAAAAACGATGTCGGTTTTTTTTGCCTGAAAACATGCACAGAACTCTTAGGAATTATAAGGAAATTTTCAAACGCTATTGCAAGATGGAGCTTTCAACACAAGGGGAGCACAAGTGGAAGCACAAAGTACATTCGGATTTTGGACTTGGCAAACGTGGGAGTACGGAGTACGAGGCTATTCCAGACTTGACACACGTAGGAGTACGAATCACATTTGTACTCCATATTTTTTATTTGAAAAAAAAAAATTCGAATACTTTACTGAAAAAAAAAATTTTTCAAAAAAATTGACTAGTTTAAAAGAAAAAATTTTTTTTTTTTTAATTAAAAAAAAAATGCGAAAGAACAAAAAAATTTTTAAAAAATGTTAGAAACAATTTATTTTTTCGGAAAAATGTACTCTGTACTCCATACATTCGTTGGAGTACGGAGTACATTTGAACTCCGTTCCCCCACGCTTACCAAGTCCGGAGTACATTTGTACTTCGTACTCCCACGCTCGCCAAGTCCAGAGTACATTTGTATGCCGTACTCCTACGCTTGCCAAGTCCGGAGTACATGTGTACTCCGTACTCCTGGTCTTTCCAAGTACGGAGTACATTTGTACTCAGTACTCCCGTACTCCTGGATTACAAATTCGTCCATCACTGATCTAGATTGATTATCGATCTCCTCCACAAATTAGGTCACAGTGCTTCGTATTATCATCTGCAACAATATGAAACATCTGTCATCATGGATCCACCGAGATGCACCATCGGGAATGATGCTTAAGTCCATCATGTCTTTGATAACACCGATCATAACGTTGGAACATTGGACGGCCACCGAACGTATCACTGCTTAGGAGGAATAGCAATTTACACACCGGACTTCGAAGTCAACCACGAAGGACGGACAAAGAAACTGGCAGGCATCCACAAAGTTAGCGCTGCAATGTTAACATCACGGAACGTAACGCGGATCGTACCATTTGTTGCCAAATACAATGGAATGGACCACATCAAATGCGTCGATGCAGATAGACTGTTGATTGGACAGTCGGTCAAATTACCACCAGTGTACTTAATGTATTTGTGGGCCCAACATTGTGATGTAAAAAACATACCCAGCTGAAAAGGCTTCATGGAAGTTTTGTTCGCTGAAAACACGTATGACGTTTCGAAAGTCATTTGCCTGCGGTTCATCAACGAACCTCCTTCAAACCTCACAACCATTCATGCAGCTTTACACAAGGCACTCGAGAATGTCAAACAATTGAACAAAAAAACATGCTTTGTGACGTTTGACCAGCCGTTATATTATAAGGCTCTAAATATTGTTGCATTATCGGGAGGAGTATTGAAAAATGTTGGCGTGCGTTTGGATGGATTTCATCTGCTCATGTCGTACCTGGGGGCAATTGGCTACATAACGACTGGTAGCGGATTAGAAGACGTCTGGGCGGTTACATATGCCGCAGAGTCAGTCAAGAGAATGATCAACGGGCATACTTATGCCCGTGCAATGCGCGCTCACATATTGACATTTACTGCTATTGGCATAGCAATATATCGTGAACATGGAAGTGATAGCAGAAAAAAGTTTGACGCGTTTGTTGAATCGTTCCTGGGAAAGTGGAGGCCGGAGCCATTAACAGTAGGCGACTGTCAAGCTGAACTTACGATCATGGAAATGAAAGAAGATTTCTTTGAACAATTGAACGACGTGAGAAATCGTGGGCCAACAGCACAGCTCTGGGTTCAGTACTTTAAATGTGGAGTCGTGGCTCTTCAGTTTGTTGAGGCTGAACGTCTTTGGGATTGGAATCTGCACCTCCAAAGTATTCGAAAAACGTTGCCGATTTTTCATGCCGCAGCCATTTTGCCTGTGCTAAAAGTGCGCAAATCTACATACATGACATGTCAAACTTGGAATTAACAATGCCCGCCGATAAATTCAGGAAATTTACCACGGAGGGCTACTTTACTACACGAAGATCGGACAAACCGTGGTCTGGTGTATAGACAGACATGACCATTGAACAAACTTTGAATCGATTTTCCGGTACCGATCTGAAACACGGGAAAGGTCTTACACCCAGCGTTATCACAAGATACTTCGCAGGTATGCCCCCGACGTTATTAATCATCCAATGTTTGGAGGATTACTGCGGCGTCAGTTAATCGTTCAGTGAACAACGGTCGGATCTCGCCAACCATCGAATGGAACGCGACGGGGATGACAGACAAAATCTTCTTTGTTGGTTTAACGAGCTCGAGCTTTTTCGACCAAGAACGTCGTTAATTTTATTTTCACCCGGAATCAACCGGAATTTCGACCGATTGTCATTCAGCAGTCAAAAAAAAGCGTAAAGCAATGGCACAGATGATTGGGAAGTCAGTAGGAAAAATTTAAATGTCTGCAACGTATAAAGTGAAGAATTTAGAGACGGCTAAATCTGAAAGTCATCTTGGCAACGAAAATCCCCGTTCAGTTGATACGTCTTTCTTATTTCAACGAATTTCAATTGTATTCCAAGGCGATGAGAATCGAACACGAAAAGCATTTGAATACGAGCTCTCACCATTTCCATTGGCATTATTTGACGAAAACGGTTTCATGAGGAAAACGACGAAGTCGGAGTTGTTTAAAATATTCAAACCCTTCTCCTTCCAACCGGACAACATTTTGCGCTCCATGACTTTCGTGATCGATGGCGGATTTTTGCTACACAATTTTTGCGGGCCCTACGGGCAAACTTTCAAACACATCTACGAAATTTATCGTTGTCACGTAGTCAGCCATTATAAGGAAACTGCGATGGTCGTCTTCGATGGGTACAGCGACAACTATATGGGCATTAAATCTTACGAGAGGTACCGTCGGCGTGAGAGAAATATGGCACCCGATATCGATTTTACTGAGGATACGCTCATTACTCTGAGCCAAACGAAATTCTTGTCTATTGTCCGAAACAAACTGAAATTCGTGCAGATGCTCTCCGGTTATTTAGAGATGCATGCCGTCATTGTCAAAGTTGCGCGGAAAGATGCGGACCCACTGATTGTTCAGACCGCAACCGCGTATCATCGATCTACAGGACGAGACGTGGCAGTTCTCGGAAATGACACCGATCTTTTCGTATTATTGATTGAATTGACTGATGTGGTTTCACGCTCAATTTACTTTTATAAGATCACTCCAGCTGCGAAGAAGAACAAGGCACACGATCATCTAGATCTCAAGCCCTTTATATTATTCGCCCACGCATTCGCTGGCTGCGACACGACCAGTGCCATTTACGGCAGAGGAAAAAATCCGTAATAACGATTTCAAAAAACAACCCGAACTTGCAAGCAACATTGAAAACATTTTACAGCCCCGGATCAACAATCGAAAGTCTCTCGGCAAGTGCCGAGCAATTGATCATTTTATACAAGTTTTATACAAGTTTGATCGAAAAAACTCAATCAATGAAGCCCGGTTTATGAAATTTCCATCGTCGGTTGTGCATGGGAAAGCAGAAGTCCGATTATCGCAGTTACCTCCAACACCAGAAGTACTTCATGAGCACATTAAACGCACGTGCTATCAAGTACAATCATGGATGGGCAACGATCTGAACCCAGAAGATTCGGAATGGAAGCGAACGGACACAATGTTGAAGCCTGTGATGAATCCCAAGAGTCCAGCTCCAGAGGATTTAAAATGGTAAGCTCAAGCTAAATATTTTCGTCCAAGTGTTCTCTTCTCTCCCATTAAGATTGGATGGAAACTGATTTTCCATCCGACTTTATATTGCTACCGCAAAATCATCGGATAGAAGGAATCACCTCTTCCGCAAACCTTGCCGAAGAGCGCACATCGATGACCCTACAAGCGCGGGCAGCTCTGCCAAACGCAAACCACTGAACACACGATCCGACTTCGAACAGATACTCCGTCTCGGGTCCCCCCCGTATAAGTATTCCGAAGAGAAACGGAAAATAATCACCGCGCGAATCGACTCAATGCTAAACGACGGCGTCATAGAACCCTGCTCGTCTCCTTCCAATTCACCAATTGTAATCGTGAAGAAAAGGACGGCCGGCCACGATTTTGCGTCGACTATCGAAAATTAAACTCGATAACCGAGGACGCCGTACAACCTATTCCCAAGATCTACAAGCTACTCAAAGACCTGGGATCAGCTCGAATTTTTTCAACAATTGACCTGCGAAGTGGTTATTGGCAGATTCCGACGAATTCGGCCAGTAATCCATACACCGCTTTCACCACACCAGAGGGTGCAACCTATCAGTTCCGAGTAATGTCGTTCGGGCTTAAAAATGGTCCAAGTACGTTCCACCGTTCCATGACATAAAAAGTTCTTGTAGGGTGCGTCAGAGAATTTCGTACCGTTTACCGAGACGACATAATCATCTTTTCCGAAACCTACAAAGATCATCTAAACCACTTGACTATGATTTTTGAACGGTTGAGCATCCATCAGCTCACATGTTCCATCGAAAAGTGCGAATTCGGAAAAACTAAGTTAGGACATCTCGGACATACAATCTCCGACCAAGGGAACGAGGCTCGCACCGAGCATGTCGAAGTAATCAGCAACTTTGCCCCACCACGTACCAAAAGAGAGCTGCAAAAGTTCTAAGGTACATGCAAATGGTTGCGGGAATACATCCCGTATTTCGCGGCCCTCATGGCCTCCTCAACCGACCTTCTTGCGGGGAATAAGCCTTATCGGTGGACAAAGAACGCGCAACTGGGATTCGACAAGATCCAGCGAACAGTCCGGCAGCCTCTCCAACTCCACCGACCAGCCCTAAATCAACCATTTATCCTCCAAACTGATGCCAGTGATGTAGGCATCGGAGCCGTTTTGTATCAGATCGGAGAGCAGAACGAACAAAGAATTAAGAGTTACGGTAGCGCTAAGTTTAGGCCTACTCAAAATCGTTACAGTCAACACGAAGAGGAATGCCTCGCAGCAATATGGGCAATATGCCGATACAAACAATACCTGGATCCCCGGCCACTCACCCTCCGAATGGATGCTCAATCCCTCGCTTGGCTACATCGCTTGAAGGGAGAGAAGGCGAAGCTTAGCCAATGGGCCATACTCTTGGACGAACCCCGTTTCCACGTAGAGGAACGACCAAGACGAAACAACGAGTTACCCCAAGGACTCTCCCAGAATCCTGAAGCTCGAAACGCAGGAGTACCTGCTAGAGACGAACGACTGATTCCTCCCGAATCAAGTCACCACGAAGAAAACCTCACCCTCCCCGAGATTTTCGGTATCGAGGTTGAAACTCTGGGGGACCTAATCACGATCAACAATCGGATCGGGTGATATGCGCGCTCTCGAAAAAACAAGTTAGTGAAAATTTGTCGTACCAAGTCAAAGACGGAGCTCTCTAGAAGAAAATATAAGACGAATGGAAACTTGTTGGTTCTAAAGCTGCCATGGAGCGAGTATTACACACCTACCACGATGACGTCCTGGCTGGACACCCGGGTTCGGATAGAACACTCCGAGCCATACAAGCTTACGACACATAGAAAAATATGCGACAAGAGGTTCGAGCCTACGTACGGGAGTATCATGTCTGCAACTGCACGAAGACGACCAGGCCTCCCAAAAATGACGTACTGAAGCCTCATCGACCACGCTGAGCCTGGGAAACGGTCGCGGTAAACCTCATGGGTCCCTAACCGCGATCTACTGTTGGAAAGGGTTTTCTACTGGTAGTCAACGATCTTTATTCACGATGGATCAAGGATTTCCCTCTCGGGTTCTCGGAGGCCCCAAAAATTATACACCTCCTCGAGAACGAAGCCCACTCTAGTTCGGGGTATCCTAAAGCCATCTTTTCCGACAACGGGCCGCAATTACCCGGGAAGAAGTGGTTAGACGCATGTGATGAATGGCATACTCGGCATTGCACCTCTCCAATATACCGACCTCAGGCCAACCCCACGGAAAGAAGGAATCAAGAAATTCAAAAAGGACTACGTCTTCATCTCCACAACGGAAACCAGCGCAAATGAGATCAACCCCTGCCAAAAATACTGTTCACGTTGCATCAAAGACGGAACGTCACTACCGAACGTTCCCCGTTCGAAGTACTCTTCGGACGAGCAATCCAACGCCCAGAGGATTGGAAAATGCGGTCAAAACTGTTAGAAACGCTTGAAACTCGCACTCCAGAGATATTGGAATAACAGGCGAAATATCAACGAACATATATCGGAAGATATAAGCTTGGAGACGCAGTATACTGCAAAACACACATACTTTCCAACGCCATTGAAGGGATCTATGCCGGCCTTGCCCCAACCTGGGAAGGTCCATACCTCGTTCAAAGCTTCAAGGGAGGTAACGTTTACCTCATTCGCAAAGAGAATCGTGTCATAGAAATGCACGGATATGAATTATAACCAGCCCACCAACCTCCCCGGGTGGCCTTGCCAAGCCCTACGGCATGCGCTATATCTCCGCCGGAGGACACACGTGGATCCACTCCAGCCACGATACCGAATGATTCAAACAGCGATGAGAAAGTAGCAGAGTCGCCATGTCCACGGCCGAAAGGCTGGCAACAAAAATCACCATCTCCACGGCCGAAAGGCTGGCAGCGAGAATCACCATCTTGATGGCCGAAAGGCTGGCAGCGAGAATCACCATCCCCACGGCCGAAAGGCTGGCAGCGAGAGTCATCATCTCCAGAAAAAACGAAAGACACGGCCGAAAAACAGGCATCAAGCCATTAAATCCGCCGAGGAAGGCCACCACGACGAAAACCGCCAGCACCGCAGGTCGAATTATCAGAATCACCTTCCCCAAAACTCCGTTACAAACTCCGATCGATGAAGAAATAGTGAAAGATACGGCTGTGCAAGCCGTACCCTTGTTGTGCAACCAGCACACTCCAAGATCCGTCTTTTTCCCGAACGAATTATCACCTGAAACAAAACGCAAGAGCACAAATGTTAATTATCAAATATTCATCTAACCTGTAAATAAACCCTTAAACCCTATTAATTATCCAAGGTAGAATAATCCCGTAAATATGTGTTAGCTGTAAATAATCCCTGCAATAATATTAATTATCTAATATTTAGCTTACCTAGAATTAATCCCTTAAGGACTATAAATTATTATATTGAGTACTATAAAGGACTATATATTATTATATTGAGGGATTCCGACACTTGCATCGGTTCATACTACTTATCGTACGTGCGTGTATCCCCCGGCGGTAAGGTAGATCCCGAGTTAATAAATAGCCGCAGGAGTAATCCGATAGGTGGCGTTGCGCGAAATCTATCACCCAGGGCCCCTCAGGCGCCTAGGCCCCAACCTGGCTACTTCGCCGCTCTTCGAGCCACCGCAGGGCTCTCGCGGGTATAAAAGGCCGAGCGCAAGCCACCTCATGACCAGTCTCCTCTCCGCTGACAAGCGGGTTGCTGGACACATCCCAAAATCCTTTCCCCGCTGTAAAGTGGACACCTACCCCTTCCTACCGCTGAAAAGTAGAGCCCTTCTCCTTCTACCGCTGCGAAGTGGCCCTTACTCCTTTCCTCGTTGCAAAGTGGTCCTCTATCCTTCTACCGCTGCAAAGTGGTCCTCTTCCTCCTCTTCAAACCTCCTCTCTACATTTTCACGGATGCCGAAACAGGAGTCTACGTACCTCCGTCGGGAGCTTCGGCGGGCAGCGTGCCGATCTCCCGAAACGGGGGGTTTTTTTTTTGGTTTTTTTTTTTTTTTTTTTTAAATGATTGTTAACATGATTAGGTGATTGCTTGAGGTTTGAAATCCGCGTCAAATATATTAAGGCGTTCCGGACCTATGTCGATGATTCTAACTTCCGCCACGGTGAGGCGTGGAAGTACGTTCACCGGAAGGAAGGTTGAACGGCACAACAAATAGTGCGATTCGAGCTTCGACTATTTATTATTGTGCGATTTCATATGAAACAAAGTTTTCTGAATTCTCAAGCAATCACCTAATCATGTTAACAATCATAAAAATGAATGTTAAATATGAGAATGCACCGAAAACAATAAATACAGATTCAATATAAGAATGCACTGATAACAATAAATACAGATTATATATAAGAATGCACTAAAAACAAACAATATAACGCAGACAATTTTAAACGCTTCTTCACTTGAATAAAAAAAATCTACCCCAAAATTTTACTTTTTTAATGCAATATTAATATATTATTCGTTCGTTCCATTCAAAAAACTGAAAGAAATATTCCTGCATGAAAATTTTTTCCTGACTTGAAAAACTTATTGAAAATAAACAGTTCATCATCCTAACTTTTTTACTTTGTCAATGATCAAATAACGAATGAACTCTGATGGACTCAAAATCGCATAAGATTAACATATTAAAATTCAAGAGCTGGAGGAAGATCTCGGCCAAGATTTTTCAACGAATTTTCGATTTGAAGAGAAGAAAATGTAGTTGCCCACTTCATTTTTCCGAACATTTCAAAAACTGTGGAAAAACGAAAAAAATCTTATTGAATCTTTTTTGTAGGAAATTGAAGTTTCTACAAAAAAAGTTATTTGCATTATCATCGTATCTCACATAGTTTCCCAGTTATTATGAATTTTATCAAAACTTCTACAGAAGAACCTATCTCAGCCTGCCGGTTCACCCTGGAATTCGATCACTGGAAAACTTTTTAAACTAGCATCGAAGACCTACTATTATAAGTAAAAAATGTGCGCAGTTTCGGATTTTTCGGTGCAATACTGCGGAAGGAAAAAAATATAAAGTGTGAAGTGCCAGAAATCGTATGTTAATCAAATGGCGAAATTCGACTGCTTTGGGGAGGTACTTAGGGTTGACCTACGAGGCTGGCCCTTCGGCTACTTCAATAATTATTTATTTAAAGGCATTTAAGCCCATGGGAGGGCAAAAAAATTGTTTGACCCTCATTAAGGACCACACTAATATATATATCTCGTTAAACCGGCATTTTTGAATTATTACCCCTCCCATACTCCTCCACCATCGCATATTGTTACACAACACCCTACCCCCGTAATTTCAAAAATTGAGCTATTAAGAAAAAGGTAAAAATACAATACTTACCTCAATAATATCTCTAACAATCAAAAACTAAAACCAAAGAAAAAGATCACTGCCAGGGGCGAGGGGGGGGGGGGGGGGGGGGGGATTTGTTATACGCCAATTTTGTCTTTTCCCTCGGTAGCACCTTTTTATTCAATTGTTCTTAGTCAAATTTTCATTTATTGTGTTTATCATTATGTTTGATTAAATCAAATTTTCTTATGGAAAAAATATATATGGGGTATTCCTGGGAATTTCGGCAACTTCGGACAGTTGGGTCAAAATTTTTGCCCCCCAATTTTTTCCATTAATATGTGTTGAAAATAAAGAGACACGTATTTCGGCGTTTTTTATTTCAAGCCCCCACTTTTGAAATACGGTCAAATGAAGTTTTTTAAGTATTGACCACATTCGATCATTCAAATCGATATATCTCAGCAACGGTTAGTGATAACTCGAAAAAACACGGGTCTTTTTTCTTCGTTTTTGAACGCTCTATACAATGCAAACATTTCTGATTATGTTGCTCAAATTCCACAATAAGTTATAAACAATTCAAAATGAAATAAAACAAAAAACGCACTTTTAATTTTTCAAATGTATTTTTTTTTTTTAATTCCTTCAACAAGAACAAAAATTTAGCCACCTTGAACTTTTTGGGCCGACGCTTCGTTCGAGAGTTGTAGATTTTTTTGTCACAGAAAACCCGTAAATGTTTACCCGGTTGTTAAGAAAAAAAGCTATAACTTTCGAATGAAGCGTCAGCCCAAGTCGGGCCTGGTCTCAACATTTTTCTTTTCGTCCAAGGAATTTGAAAAAAAAAATCAATTTCAATAATTAACGGTACTTTTTTTTCATGCAAATTTTTACTAATAAAATACGTAAATTTACGGGTTTTTTGTGACAAACAAAATTATAACTCCCGAACGAAGCGTCGGCCCAAAAAGTTCAAGGTGGCTCAATTTTTGTTTTTGTTCAAGGAATTAAAACAAAAATACATTTCAAAAATTAAAAGTGCGTTTTTTGTTTTAATTCATTTTTTATTTTGAATTGTTTATAACTTATTATTGAATTCGTGCAACATAATCGTAAATGTTTTCATTGTATAGAGCGTTCAAAAACGAAAAAAAAGACCCGTGGTTTTTCGAGTTATCACTAACCGTTGCTGAGATATATCGATTTAAATGATCGAATGTGGTCAATACTTCAAAAACTTCATTCGACCGTATTTCAAAAGTGGGGGGCTCAAAATAAAAAACGCCGAAATACGTGTCACTTTATTTTCAACACATATTAATGGAAAGAATTGGGGGGCAAAAATTTTGACCCAATTGTCCGAAGTTGCCGAAATTCCCAGGAATACCCCATATAAAGAATACATAAATATTTAAAGATATCATTATAACATAGAAAATGAATCAGGCCGCGCTCCTCACTGAGCGCTATCCCTCCGCCGCGACCGTCGACCAATCAACGCGTCGCCCAGCGGAGCCGCGCCCCGTGACATCCCTTTTCCGCGGCCGTCGGCAGATCAGGCGCAAGCGGGTAGTATAAGTAGCGGCGCTGCGACGCCCAACAGTGAGTCGCTTCTGGAAGTAGTACCGAATAGGTACTACCCCACTAATACAGTACGTCGTCGTCAATTCATATTGATAACGGTCTGCGAGGGCTCGTCATTTGAAGCGTATCCATCTTTGAGGATCTTCGCCCTCAGGCGATAAGCGTGAGATAAAAGCCCCTTGCTAATTATATACGATACGACATTCAGCAACGGTCTTTCATCGATATGCTCTTGTACTATTTTTGCCACCTCACGATTATCGCATGCCGCGACGAGAAAAACCTGTAAAACGCTATCGAATGCGCAAGTATTCGTGAATGAATACGATGTTTTTCCAAATTTTATCGCCTGCAGTTTGATGCAATTTCCGTTGCGTATAACCGGAATTTTCGCGAGGTTCTCGCGAGAAATTTCGTCGAAGATCTCGTAATTCTTTGTGAGGTACTTCGATTTTTTTTTTTGACTCCGAAGTTCCGAGACCTCGCCAGCTTTCCTCTTCTCTCGCCGCCGAAATTTCTTTTAATTGGTCGTCCCAAATGCAATTACGGCAACGCTTGGGCAAGTTGCCTTCTGCGTTCTCCGAAAGTTCGACGCCGCATGACACGTACATGACTTCGAGGTTCACAGCAGCTTCGGTCGTCGATGCGGTCAAGTCAATTACACACGTGGATTTTTCTTCGACGAGTTTTGACTCTCTGAAATTTCTGTTGTCCCTGGTCGTCGTTGAAGCTATATCAGGGCTATCCCGGTCAAACTCGGATTGATCTTTGTTTTTTATTCGCGCGTCGGCAATTTTTACGCGTCCTTGTAAACTTTTGACGTGTTTTTCAAGGAACGAGTCAATCCTGATTTTTGCCGGGCAGTTTTTCAGCAAGTGAGTCTTGAGGTAATTGAACTCACCCTCCACTGCTTCACTCGACGCCGGCACTCTCCCGTACCCAAATTCATTTCGGCGAACCCAAGACCACAGCGGAAACCACCGTAGATCTTTGAGTAATCTCTCGGCAAAATGTGGCAGGTAGTGCCCGTTGAGACGATCACCTTCCTCGTTTTCGGCAATGGCTTTAGCGTTTTCGCATATTGCTTTTGCCCACTGGCTCCACGTGTTGTGGTAGCCGTCATCGCAATTCAGCGCACTCGCACCTTCTGCTGCGACGGTGACCGATGTTGGGCACTCATCTTCAACGGTTGTGGCCTCCGGATTCAGTGCTGCCTGCAGCTCACTCTTACATACGTCGCACGTGCTCGTCTCGCCATTGGATACAGTACCTTCTGTCTCCGAGAAGGCAACCACGAAGATCGACTTCAAAAATTTGTCAGCCGAGTCAACGTTTTGGCATAAAATCAATTGGCCTACCACTGCTTAATAAAAGCCGCGGACACGCCGTGGCACGGATTTCAATAATACGGCGTACATTTTTATAAAATGCGCCACGTCGATTCTGACGTAACATTCCGGCAACGGTGTCGACTGGCACGCGTCGGCATATTTGTCTAGAGTGCTGTAGCCCGTAAAGGCTCGTATCGCTGCGCCCAGCAGTGCTAATGAGGAGTCGCACACGACTTCTCGCGGTTTGGGAGCCCCCGATTTCTCCCACTCCGTTAACCACGACATGATGGTCTGAGCGTCGTGCCGACTACTCAGCATCTGAGCCACCGAAAATTGCCCTTCATAATTAATGACGGCGTTATACAAAAGAATAGCGGGCGACTTCGATCCGTCCCATCGCGTCACTGATTGTACGATGCCGCCCGTCGCATCCAGGAAAACGCACGCCGGATGATTGCGTGCATACGTCCGATACACGTGCAGCTGATGGTTTGTCCAATACAAGAGTTTTAGTGGCAACAAACTAAAACTCTGGACAACATTCTGAAAACTCGTTAATGCTAAAATTTCGACAGCTTCAACGGGGTCCTTCTGGACGTGTTGCCGAGCCGAGAATTCATGTTTGGCATTATGCAACGCCGACGATTTGTAACGGACGGGTGGCTCGGGATCCCCCGGTTCCATTAATTCATCCGCACGTCTGCACGATAGACGGCTGCGGATTCCGTTACGAGTTTTTCGGCAATCGTCCGCCGTACCACACCCCGCAAGGGCCTCGTTCCACAAGTGCCTTCCCCTGCCGTCACGAAGCATTGCACGACTACCACATCGTTTTTCGATGCATCTATCTCGCACCGCAGGGTGCCGTTGCACTTACATGTTCCTAAAAACCGAACAACAATAATCATTGAAACGAACATTCTACTCACTCCCTCACTCACTCTCTTTTTGTCCCTCTCTCTATATTTTTCTCCCTCTCTTTCTCTCCTTTTCTTTCGCTCCTATATATATATGAGCAATTTCACCAATTCAAGTACTGATCTTGGGCGTCGATATCACCGATTTTTTTGTAACTTCGCGAAAAGGATGCTCCCATTGAGAAATGAACTCTGAATTTTTTTTCTACTTATCCTTTGGTTATCTTCGGTGTCATTGTATGGATAATTCTGTGAATTCTCTTTCGTCATTAATGTCTCAATGTGTTTTGATTTTAAAAAATTAGAGTCGACTACGTTTTCTATGTTGAAAAGCTCAGCTTATCGAAAAAAAAACAGAAAAAAATTGTTGGGCCTTAAAAAATTACTTAAAATCGCAGTTGACATATAAAAGTCAATTTTTCGGCCAATGCGTATTTTTAAGAAATTTTGAACATATTTTTTTCGAAAAGCTGAGAAAATTTCACATGATATAGTGTTGTGCCCCGCAATTTTCATCTAATCATCATTATATGAATTCTACAATTATATTATAAACAATTATATCGAGCACAAAATTGTTCCCACGGTCATTGAACCAGCCAACAAGAGAATTCGCGAACGAATTGCTTACGCTAAACTAACAGAGATACCGTATTTCCGATAGACCAATATTCAACCGAATAAATGCACCGTTCATTCAACCGAACATTGACCGTGCTGACCAAGAACCAGGTGATTGGCCAGCAACGATCAGACCACCAAAATCGAAAACTCAGCTTTTCGACAACGAGCCTCGAGCAACCGAAAGCTCGCCATCGAAAAGCCAGTCTATAACGAACGATCAAGCCACACGGTTCTCCAATCAATAGGCTCCCGTGCCGCGACGATTTCCATATCGACCCTTGTGAGCGCGTACGCAGATCTGAGGGACAACCGGCGGCGCGGTAACAGTCACACGTCGTACCGCTATAACCGAGTATCATTCCGGGATATCACAAGTCATACCTGTAGTGAAAACCCTACGTTCATAATAAATCACAACCGTATCTGTATTTTACCGAGTATACTTATTTTGCCAAACGATCCCAAAACTTATCTGAGGACATCCGAAAAAATAAATTTTCCAAAATTACGAGAATTATTTTTAAGATTTTTGAAACACATGGTTTCCATTTTAAACCAATATGTTGTCTACCATAGCGCTGCCATTTTGGAATTTTTGGGAAATTTATTTTTTCGGATGTCCTCCTTCAAAGCCTAATTGAACTTCCATTCGATTGGACTCTTTTTTTTCGTGGAAACCTGAAGTATCAATAAAAATGCGACACTCGGTATGTCTGTACCGGAAAAGAACAACATATTTATGGAAAAATTGTCGACGGAAGTTGCAATTGGATCACAAAGGTCCGCACGTCATTTTAAGCAGTTTTTGAAGCGCTTTCAAATGAAACTAACTAGATCAACGTACCTATAAAATTGGCGGAGCTACGATTTTTTGAATGGGAACTTGACGCCCTTCCCATGTTAATCAAATGGGAAAACTAGAAAAATCTTGCGCGACCCCTAAAAATATTCCTATCGGGCTCATCTTTGGACACAATTCTCTTGATGAAAGATACTTTGGCGTGAGTGTATTTTGGTTGAAAAAAAAAAAAGTTTTTTTTCAAGCCACCCTCATACACACACACACATACATACATACATCCGGACATTTTTTCTGAATGTGATTTTTAGATGTTTTGGGACATTCTGAACACGTTTTCATGAAAATCTCGAAAAAAAAATTTTCTCACGAAAACAAAGCTTCCTCTATGAGGAAGCAAAACAAAAAATTCACAGAATTACCCATACAATTACAGCAAAAATAACCAAGAGAAAAAACTTTAAAAAAATTAGAGTTCATTTCTCAATGAAGACTGCCGTTTCTCGAAGTTGCGGAAATTCGCTGATATCGACGCCCCAAACTGATATTCGAATTGGTGGAATTTTTCATATATATGGGGTATTCCTGGGGATTCCGGCAACTTCGAACAGTTGGGTCAACATTTTTGCCCCCCAATTTTTTTCATCGATATGTGTTCAAATAAAGAGACACGTATTCGGCGTTTTTTATTTTGAGCCCCCACTTTTAAAATACAGTCAAATGAAGTTTTTGAAGTATTGACCACATTCGGTCATCCAAATCGATATATCTCAGCAACGGTTAGTGATAACTCGAAAAACCACGGGTTTTTCTTTTCGTTCTTGAACGCTCTATACAATGAAAACATTTACGATTATGTCGCACAAATTCAACAATTATTTATGAACAATTCAAAATTAAAAGTGAAATAAAACAAAAAATGTACTCTTAATTTTTGAAATATATTTTTTTTTAATTACTTGAACAAAAACAAAAATTTAGCCACCTTGAACTTTTTGGGCCGACGCTTCGTTCGGGAGTTATAGATTTTTTTGTCACAAAAAACTCGTAAAGGTTTTCCCAGTTGTTAAGAAAAAAAGCTATAACTTTCGAACGAAACGTCGGCCCAAGTCCGGCAAGGTCTCAAAATTTTCGTTTCCGTTCAAGAAATTTGAAAAAAAATAAAATTCAGTAATTTGGACCCAACTGTCCGAAGTTTCCGAAGTTGCCGAAAATACCCCATATATGTGGGTGGTGTGGGTGTATGTGTGGGTGGCTTGAAAAAAAAAGTTTTTTTCCAATTTCAATCAAAAAAATACATTCACTGCAAAGTATCTTGCATCCGGAGGATTCACCCCAAAAATGAACCCGATCGAACCATTTCTAGAGGTCGCGTAAGATTTTTAAAGTTTTTCCATTTGATTAACATGGGAACGTCGTTTATTTTGCTTTTTCGTAAGAAATTATCGGCGGAAATTGCAATCGGATTCCAAAGGTCTGCATACCATTTTAAGAGCTTTCAAATGTAACTTACGGGATCATCGAAGCTACGAAATTCGCGGCATTACGATTTTTCGAATGGAAACTTTACGTTCTTCCCATATTAATCAAATGGAAAAACTTTAAAAATCTTGCGCGACCCCTCAAAATGGTTCGATAGGGTTCATCTTTAGAGTGAATTCTCCGGATGCAAGATACTTTGCAGTGAATGTATTTTGATTGAAATTTATTTTAAACTTTTTTTTATTCAAGCAACCCTAATATATATTAGACTGTGTTAAAGGAACAATTTTTTTTTCTTGGATTGCATGGTCTTTATAGCTAGTGGTTGGCTTTAAAAAAAAACCCTCGCGACGAGCACACTTGAAAATGTTTTTTTTGGCCCGTCTCAACGGGGCGTCCATTTTTCCCTTTTAATAACATAGGAAGAATACATTTTCTCCTCGTTTTAATGCGTAATCACAATTCACAGCTGCCGGAAGTTCATCTTATGGTGGAAAATAAATATTTTGAGACATTATAGAATTGTCGTGAAGATCATTACTTTGCATGCACAGTACCTTACATTAATAAAATTATATTTTCAATTTTCGATACAAAAGTGGTTGTAGCAATTCTAGAACGTCCATGTTAAATATTATTTTGCATGAAAAAACAACGTGTCAGTCGTTGCGGAACAATATTCGAGTCACATCATCTATGCCTGACATTCGCTGGTTGGGAACTCTTCGATATTCCATGACTGATTTAGTTTTTTTCAGTGCTTAGAGCTAATAATAATGTATGAATGGGTGAAAGTAAAATGTCTTAGAGATATTCAATTTTTTCGGCTTAAGGGCTGCGTTAGGGTTTTCACTTTCGAAAAAACGAATTTTTTTTTGTCTTCGACAATGCCGCAGAAAGTCTGCTGTATGGAGCTGGAATCGATGATTCTGTGTAAGTTGGGAAAAAAATGTTTTCCGTTACTTTTTTAGTTCATAAAGTTTAGACGCATTTTTCTCAAAACTACTTTTTGAAAGTCCGTGTTCACTGCCATTTAAAAACTACTTGACCGATTCATTTCAAACTTTGTACACATTGTCTACGTATGAAATACCTCCCCCCAACGTTTAGTTCAATTTTTTTTTTACATTAAGGGTGTTTCCTACCCACAAAATGGCGGAATTTTTCGTGGAAAATAACAGTTCACACTTTAGATGGCCGCCAAAAATTTTTAAATGAAAAAAAAAATTATCAGAGAACGTTGGGGGGGAAGATTCAATTATAATTTGACTAAATTTTCATGGTTTTTCATTTTCACATAATTTCCGGCCGAGTTATAGTGAACACCGCAAATTGTTTTTTTTTTCCAAGACGTTCTGGGGGAAGCTCTGTTGCCGGCTTATGCTTCAATATTTCTGCATGATAAAATTACACAACATTGTCAAAAGTATGCTCAATAATGTACAAAAGGTTCGAATAAAATTGCTCAATCCATATTTGAGGAAAAAAATCGCAAAAAAGTGTGTTTTTTAACGCTGAAGCCCTAACCTCTCCCTTAAGAGTCCGGTACTTTTTGAAGAAAATTCGATTCCCTAGAGATTGGTATGCGGCGGACTCAGTTCCAGTAATTTCTATGGGCCTACGCATGGAAAAACGGGCAAAATGTATTTTTACTATGTTATTTAAAGCGGAATACCGATTCGGGAATCATTTGTTTGTTAAGCAACAAAGGCCGTCAATTGGATGAAACGGGTGTTGTTGTATGCGTAGTTGTTGCGAGAATATCAGTGTAAATTTTTGTAATTCTAGCGGCATGCGCGTGGACTCTATAATAAACAATATTTAAGCAGTATTTGTATAGTCGTGACAGGGCTCGGGTAGCCTGCAGCCGCAGGCACGTACAGTCCCATCCCAAAAATTACACGCGATCGAGCGGCAGCGGCCTTTAACTTCAGCGTCATCTGGCAGACGCCGAGGGCTAGCGAGCGCGCAGTTTTGGATGAAACTGTCCCCACTACCGCGCTGCCGTAAGACGCTCAACGCACGGCGCTCGTAAAATTTCGTGCAAAAATTGATTGTAAGAAAAAAAAGTTTCCCAGCTGAACAAGGAGTAGTGTAACAGATTCATTAATATGTATGATACGTATATCTACGACCTCAGTTCTGCAACGAAAAAAACTCATTGCCACTCGATTCTTCTATGCATAGAAGAATCCCGCAACCTCATCGAACTTAAACGACACCTCGACGTAGAACTCGACAACGATCTCCACGACCTGCGACAGGCCCCGAAGGAGGCACCCCGCTTTTCGCCGCCTGCTATACACCCGCCGTCCGATCGATCATCGTACTGCCACCGCAGCATGACCCGACTCGTCCGCATCGTCCAACGACCAAGAACCGTAACCCGTTAACGGCAAATGACATTCGCCTTCCCCTCGTTTTAGCCAGCGTCAATACTTTGGTTCCTTTTGAGACTTTTATAGATAGAAAGGAAGTTGTCGAGTAATATGAAATGCATTTTACGATGATAGATGGCAAAGTAGCGAGTAGCGAATGCGATAACGGAGACGAAGTCTGCAATGCGTTGTCACTTGTGCAAAGCGACGTCAAAAAATTTCAATAATATTGAAAAAGTGAAAAAACGGAAAATCGATCCGCGTGGTTTGAAATACGGCTTATTGACTTTGCATGCCTGGATCCGATGTTTTGAATGCCTTCTGCCCAACGGATACAAGGTGGGTATCCGTAAGTGGCAAGCGCGTGGGGAAACGACGAAGATAGTATGAAGCAGCGTAAATGTACGACTCAAAAAGCCTTCAAACGCGAATTGCACTTGAACATCGATTCCCCGAAACCAGGGTTCGGTAGTAGTAATGACGGAAATACGGCTAGACGATTCTTCGAAAACTCGCCGGTGTCTGATAGGACTCTGGGAGTGGATGAAGATTTAATCGATAAATTTCACACGATATTGCAAGTTTTGTCATGTGGATACGCTGTCAATATCGAAATGTTCCGGAATTTCTGCAACGAGACCGCGGAAATCTTCGTGAGCTTGTATTCCTGGTATTTTATGCCAACTTCGGTCCATAAGATTTTGATTCACGGAACTGAAATTATGGAATGGGCCCCACTTCCGATCGGACAATTGTCTCAAGATGCTCAGGAAGCGCGAAGCAAGGATATAAAGAAGTATAGAAAACATTTCTCGCGAAAATGTACGAGAGACAAGACAATGGAAGATGTTTTCCAACGGATGATGATAACCTCCGATCCATTCATTTCAAGTATGTGGAAAACAGTTTAAAAAACAAAGCTTCCTCTACGAGGAAGCAAAACAAGAAAAACGTTCTCCCCTGAAGCTATGGCGATGTTTCTGTGTACCTATGGTTTCGTGGACGTGGAAAAGGACAAGGCTGGATGTATTCAGCTCATATACATTTCAATGATCTGTGTTACAACGATTAAATAAAAGAAACTTCTGAAATACATGCTTCATATTTCATTAATCCACTCTTCGTAATATATTCACGACAAACAACATTCAAAACCCGGATATAAAAAGTGTAACTCCGAGGACATTTTTCATTCATACCGGTCTACTATTTTGAGTCTTGAATTTAACATTCCGACATGATTTTTTGTGATGAGCGACCTCGAAAACATAAATACACGAAGTTTCACTCGAATTCGAAAACATTTCGTGCGACCGGTCAGCCATGTTGTATCCACCATTGGGAATTTTGCAAATTTGTTTTTAGATTCGTGATAACCAACCTCGAAAATAGGAGTACACGAAGTTTAACTCAAATTCAAGAGCATTTTGAATTTTGTAAAGTTGACTTTAGATTCGTGGTCAACGACCTCAAAAACATGAGCATCCGATGTTGGACTCAAATTCAAGAACATTCTGTGCAAACGGTCGGCCATATTGAATTCGCCATTTTGAATTTTCTAAATTCGACCTCAGATTCATGATCAGAAACCTTGAAAACATGTAATTTCCAAATTATGTTATAATCGTAACTTTGGTGTGCATTCGCAGACGTTCTCGGCAATTCCGACCATTCTAGCGGCCGTTCACAATGACGAACGAAATGGCCGTGAACTCTATTATGGAAGATTATGGGATATATTTTTTAAAATTCCGAAACTGGTTACTATTCTGCATGTGCTCAAACTTCGAATGGCGCAGGATCTCCTGGGATCACACCTATTTTGATAATTTTCGATCAAGGTTTCCAAATATCGATGCATGTTGCAGCGGGTTTTTCGTCTCTATGTTTGAAACATGAAATTATCGAAAAAAATAGGTTATTAATGCATGAATATATTCTAGATACCTTTAGAAACATCCTCTCTATCGCACATAACGATCAGAACTTAAACAAACCTTTACCGCCACTTTTAATACCCTGCTTATTTTCAACCAGTGTTGGGTAGCATTAGCTGCCGTTGTGACAGTGCCATTTGAACAACTGTTGTAGTCCAAATACGAAAGTCAGCGGTCTACTCTTCTGGAAACTTACGCAGGTACCCTCCCTCTTGAACATATCTCAAAATCAATTCTGACTTCCAACTTAAGAATTTTGACTTTTGCCGACTTTTGCGGTGATTTCGACCACTGTGCGTCGTCATTAGGACTTATTCCAGCGAATGTCGCGGCAAAAAAAGCCAAGATTGCACATCATTGGCTGTTTCAATACTGGCCTCTGCTAAGGCCGACTCGTGGGATGCGATATTAAAGTTATACAGAGGCGTCGTGGCGTCCACACTACTCTACACTGTCTCAATTTGGAGTCTAAGATACATACCGGTCCTCGTAAAGACACAACTGGACTTTTTCAAGCGATTATTGTATCTGCCAAAATGCACACCCGGCTACGTAATCAGACTGGAGTTGGGTATTGATGGCGTAGCCCTCGATGTCATCAAACTAGTCTACGGGTAAATCATCAAGATCCTAGCCATGCAAGACTATCGTCTACCGAAAGTGTGTTTTCTACGACTAGCACAGCTAGGCGACGGGGGATCCGCAACTGAAATACAACTGGGTAGAGCAATTTAAGCGTGCTTTGGGTTCAGCGAACGACGAGAGTCTGTGGATGAACCTCAATAGCGATTACTGGGCGTCCTAAAAGGCAGTCGTTTCAAGGGCAGTAGAACAAAGCTTAAAGGAAGGCGATATGCTAAAATTCACCTCGTCGAGCAGTTATGAACTCCGACTAATCAGAAACCTCGCGGACGTGTTTACTAATTTTTATCCGGGCCGCTGTATCATAAATTTCTCGAGGGTCAAAATGCAGGTCAGATTGGCGAACACACACTCCCGCGGATTAATCATTAACAATGTTGTGCACCTCTATGATCCTGCGCAGATCTGTACATTTTGCAGGACTAACGATAACGAAAGTCTTGAGCACATACTTCTCCATTGTACTATCTATAAGCCAATAAGAGCATAATTCCTTGCGCCTCGTACGACTGTAAACGGTAGTCAAAAAGAAGTTCTGTACCGGTTACTAAATAGCAACGACGCAAAAAGCATAAAGAATCTATATTTTTACGTAGCCAACTGTTTCAAACTAAGGGCTTCATTGTAAAACTAAATAATTACTTTATTAATTGTAGCACGCAGCGCACCCTGCATTATGAATCTTTGTATTCTTGTACATGCATAATAAATTATCTATCTATCCATCTATTTTAATGTATGTATTATTGTCCTGTAGCAGTGTGTGTTTTCTTTTTGTATTCTGCATTGTCCATTATTATTGTGGTGTTTCCTTTATCTGCTCTTGTTATTATTATGTCTGGATGTGTTTAAATAAATTTTTTTGGGTTTGATATGATTTTTTCCGTGTCTTTTTGTTGGTTTCTATTTTTAGTTGACTGTAATATGTTGGTTAGATCTCCTTTCGCTTTATCGACCTGTTCTTTAGGTATGCTTGATTTGTCTGTTTCGAATTTTGTTATGATGTCATGTATTGTTCGTGTCATATATTTTTTGTTGGTATATGGGTGACAATGTTTTGCACCTAGAGAGAAATAATTTTTTTATGTTGGAAGGTATGTTTGTGTCAGTTAATTTTATTAACCAATTTTCTCTATTTATTGTTGTTTCTTTGTTTTGTGTGACTTGATTGTTTCCATTCACGTTCTTTATGTTAATTCTAATATTATATTGTATTGTTCTATTGTTCTGACCATTATAGACCTTTTCGTTGTATTATTATTTGTTGTAACGTCTAGGTTATTATCTATGTCATTTCGTCCATTTTCAATGACGATACGTGTGGCCCTTCTAGTTTCTCTATTATTGCGTCTTTGTGAGTATGATGTTTTTAGGAAATCCTTGGGTGTGTGGTTCTACCTACAAATGTTTCGATCTCTTTTATTTCTTAATTGGTTCAGCTTTTCCTCCAATGTTTCATGTATTTCATTTAAGATTTTTGTTTGCTTTTTCCCCCCATAATTTATAAATGTCTGGTGTATGTGCGGTGGCGTTTCTTCCCCTATTACTTTTTCCGTGTGGTGTAATCTGTTTTTGTAATTTTTGCTTTCGTTTACTTTATCGTCTATCTCTAAATTCACAATTTGTCTATACGTTGTTACTAGTATTTGTTCTAACCTCCCTACGTTCCCCTTCTGCGTAAATTTCATGTTGTTGATATTAGAATTGTCCAAGTGGTTTGGGATGAATCCTTCCTGTCAACATTTGAGTAAGAACTTTAATTGTTGTTGCGCTTGAATCTTCATAATGCTTGTCTTCTTCCATTTTTTGAATTCCTTTTCGATAGCGTGTCTAAATGTTCTGCTAATCTGGTTGAAAAAGCCCATCGTGGTTACTTTACATTGTTGGTGCTCTTTCTTTCATAACGAAGATTGGGATATTAAATCGACACGACGATGTGTTTTTTCTTCTTTTGTAAACCGTAGGTGTATGTCGATGCATTTTTAATTCTATTAAAGGATTGTTAGGGTCATACGTACATGAAATATTATCATCTATCCATTTGATAACTATGTCGATGGAATTTTGGTTATCCTCGTCGTGAATTGGAGCGTCTTTGCAATACACTGGATTATGGATGTGAACAGATCGTCTCGCTTGAAACTCGTCGTTGGAAATAATCGACAACATAGTTTTTTCCAAATGGCCCGTGCTCATTCTCGAAAATTGACATGATTTGTTTGAATCTTTCTTCAATATAGCGAACGCATGTAACCGGATCTTCTTTTATCAATTTAGTTTTCTCTTCCAAATCCATTTGCATTACTCTTGCGGAACTGCTATTTTCATCGTGTCGTATTTTGTACAATATCTTCAACAAATCGACATTCTTGATTTCACACGCTGATAAAGTTATAAAGAAAGTCGGGATTCCATATTGTCTGATCATACCAAGTAATTTTTTTTTTACTTTCCCAAAATGCCGGTGATGATCGAATTTGTGTTAAAAATCGAAAACCATAATCATGACGTATCGAATCATCAATAAATGTCAAATGCGTATTGTGTGTAACTTTTCGTAAAGCAACATTCATACTAGACATGACAGCTCTTTCTAATTTTTGTTTCGCCATGAATAAAATTCTGGTAGGATCACATGATCTTCTATCTCTGTGTCGTGTCTCGAATTTGACTCTTTGACTGCATGTCAGCCTTTTTTCCTTGTCGAGAATCTGGCCACCAAATATTTTTGGAAAACATAATTCATCAATATTGTCCGTCAAATGCCATGGGATCGGAAAATTGTTTTGCCCAGGTGCGATAACTTGAATATCTCTAGAAACTTCTTCGTTTCTATCTAGAATTAAAACTTCATTATTCGGCTCGCAATAATCTGATTCTCCAGAATCCGAATTAAAACCATTCAGTTCAGTCGTTTCACTTTGAAGGTTTCCACAGTGATCTTCAAAATCTCGAGCATCGACAATGAAGTTCAACTCAATATCTGCATCTTTTTCATACTTATTCAAAAATTGTGGATCAATATCCACCTTATTCAGCACATATAGTGGCTGTGTTCGAAGATATCCCAGAGCTTCGCAAACTTTAGATGGTCTTATAGTGTTCGAGCAAAAACCTGGTTCGGCGAGAGGGGAGGGTGAAAAAAAACAATGGTTGCGCGAGGTGCCGAGAAATGTTCAACTGTCGTAATTAAAGCTAGTTTATTACTGCGACGAATATTCAGCGCTATTGCGCACTACGAGTACCATGAGATTTACAAAAACACTTACAATGGCTGAAAGCCGATCGAGCACACTTACAATAGTTAAGAGCCGGTCGAGAAAAGCACTGAGCGCGATGCAGAAATTCGAAATACCACGAGCTGGACAACGTGGTAAGAAACAATCGAGAGAGCGTGCAGCCTGTAAGAGCTTAACCCATTTCAGAGTGACCGCAATGCTCTCTTCCGATTGAATGGCCGAGAACCCGGGAGCCGGTACGCAACGGGCACCGATCGCGTGATAGCTCCCGAGAGAGTGGGGGTCACCGGTGGCTCCAGCCCTCCCGCGAGTTAAGTCGTAGAGAGCGACGAAAATCCGGCCCTAGCCGGAACATGTAGTTTCATACATGTAATCAGATTTGTGATCGTAATGTCGTTTCAATTTTATTTGAATAGTTGACATAGAGTCAAATCTTCGTGGTAAAACATTGATCATGTAATTAATTTCTACAGGAATATTTACGATACTTCCTTTTAACGACAGTTGTGAATTTATAGCATGAGGCTGTAACGCTTTTATTTGCATAAATGGAACATACGGGGACACCATACGTTCTTCCACTGCAGTTAAGTTGCGTATTACCTCTGGTAACACAGGAAACTTCAAACCTGAATTTGCTGTCAATTTTGGAAGTTTTCCAGAGTTGATATACTTCAGACAAGTTTTGCATATGAATTGAGAAGAGTTATTCACTACGTTATCTATGAACTCATTTACGTTTCCGATCAAGTCTCTCAATTTTCTTTCTATTTTAGACTGTTTAAATTTTTGCACTAATTTCTGAAAAAATAAATTATCACAACAAACACATACTATATCAGGCCCTACCTTCCTATTTTCCAAATAATTCAGAATTAGTGCATTCTTCCGATAATTATCATCATTGATTCCATTATTTACATTTTTATTGATCTTGTTCCTATAACTTTTGCGACATTTAAAAAAATCGTTCGAACTTAATGATTTTTTACGGGCCGCGTCTTGTTTTCTTTCCTGTACTAAAAAGTCGATATCTTTCCGAAGTTTCCTTTTTTTTTCTTTGTTATTGGTCGATTCTATAATGTGATGCTCTTGATTTTGTCTGATCACTTTGAGCCTGTTTCTGTTTTTGGTGTACTCGTTACATTGGTTACTTGGGTTTTGCCTTATTTCGTTTATTCGTTTTTTTCCGTCTCTAATTGTTTATATTCAGGTTCTTGTCGAATTTTTTTCATTCGCGCTATATTTTTTTCGATCTCTAATTGTTTGTATTCAGGTTCCTGCCTTATTTCTTTCATTCGCGCCATATTTCTTTCTATATATAATTGTTTGTATTCAGGTTCTTGCCGAATTTCTTTCATTCGCGCCATATTTTTTTCCATCTCTAATTGTTTGTATTCAGGTTCTTGCCGAATTTCTTTCATTCGCGCCATATTTTTTTCAATCTCTAATTGTTTGTATTTTTTTCCATCTCTAATTGATTGTATTCAGGTTCTTGCCGAATTTTCTTTATTCGTTTTACTTTTTTATACGCTCTGCCTCACTATACAGGGCATTTTGTCATTTTTTTTTTGATCCGCTGTACGTTCTTTGTTCTCTCCAATTCTTTATATATAGTGTTTTGCCGTTTTACTTTTATCCGTTCATCATTTAGTACTTTTTCTAATTCTATGTACGAAGTTTTAAGACGTATTTTTTTTACGATTTTATTATTTCTATTTATAAGTTTCTTTTTAGCTATTTTTTTATTTATTTTGTTGACGGCTCTTCTGATTTTTTCTTTCTTGTAATTTGTATTGCTTTTTACGGATTCTTTTTCTTTTCTTTTGTACTCTAAGTCAAATCGTAATTCATTCATTCTGGATTTTTGGTCTTTCTTTTAATTTCAATTTTCTTGTCAAATCTTTAATAGGTGTCAGGATAATTCTTCTCAAATACCGTTAAACAATTTTTTTCAGTTCGTATTCACTCATACTAAATACTAAACTCTATTATACGTAACTCTAAATACTAAATACTTTAAATACTATATAAAAATCAAAAATCGCAATTTACCTTGAAAGTCGCAATTGATACATACACAGAAATCCAAATTTCTGCTACTAATTGGTATCCTCTCAAATGCACGAAGGAACGGTAAGGATGATCTTCGAGTTTTTCGTTTCCAGTTATCAACTAAAAGAAAAGTTCAGTTGACAGCGTACCTTTATCTCAATTCATAAAAATATGACTGTAATTTGTAAATTGCTGTAATTTGACATTAGATAATCATGATCTTGATTCATGTCTCATAGTGTCAAGAACGCTCAATAAGATATATTACGATTAAAAGTGTTCATGAAATAATCTCATTTTTAGTTAGATATGTGCGAGTTTCATAAAAAGTTGACTTCTCGGACGTTCAGTAAAGCTTGTGTTGCGTTTGAAAAAAGCGATAGAAACCGAGAAAACTCGAAAAAAAACTCGAGTAATTAGACAAATCTTAAAACTTGATAAATCTTAGTAACTTTGTAAACACGATAAAATTTCGTGAATCCTGAACCACCATGAACCCGAGTAGAAAATGGATCGGGCTGGCCTTCGGCAGCATCGGGGCCTGACCAGGATTTGGTAATGCCTGCCTGATGAGTGCAGCCTCATGGGGGCCTGGTCATTATTCGATAAGGCATGCCTCAGCAAGGTCTAAGTAGGGCGGCCCGATCGGTGCCTTATCGGTGCCTGGTACGGTCCGCCCGTTACCAAATTTGAAGCCAATGCATGCAATCTGACTACGTGACCGAACATAATATAGAATTTTCATTGAATATCAACTGCTTGTGCGTTTAGTTCGTGGTGTTTGCAGTGAAATAAAGCGTTAAAAATGTGTGATTCTTCGAGTGATTCAGACGAGGAATTTCGTCGGAAGCGGAAATGTGAGCTGACTCGTATGAGAGTTAAAAGACACAGGTTAAAGAACCGTGCAGCAGTAGGTATGAGAGTAAAACCAGAAGATGGTCTCAGTGAAAATGAGCTCGTTGTACGATGTTCATCGTCGTCATCACCTGGAAATGCAATAGAATGCAATCTGCAACAAGCTCAAGCTTCAAATATTCCAGAATCTAACCTCTCAACTGATGTGGGTTCTGATTCCGAGAACAATGATGTTAATATGACTGTCAGTGATGAGGAAGGAGATGTAGATGTGGACTCCAGCGATCATATTTCTCCTTATAATAGTGATAAGAATAGTGATAATGAAGAAGGCGTCGATGAAGAAGATGAACTTCGTGAGTGGGCATTATCTGGACAGCCCCCTATCCCTCACAGTCGTCTAGATGGTCTGTTAGCTATTTTGCGAAGACGATTGCTGCCGAACCTACCAAAAAGTGTCAAAACTTTTTTGCAGACTGATACTGCAGACTTTAAAATTAAAGATTTTGATAAAAATGAAGACAGTAAATTTGTCTATTTTGGTCTGAACCATTTGGCCACTTGTAACAATCCAGACCTACATAAAAATGGTACCATTGAACTCGTTTTCAATGCTGACGGGGTAAGATTGTTTAAGTCAAGTAGCAAGCAATTCTGGCCGATCCTCTGCAAAGTTTTTTGCGATCCAGACGTGCACAATCCATTTCCTGTACAAATATGGTGTCGCAAAAATAAACTAAGTGACGTCCAGAGATATTTGGAAAAATTTGTATATGAAATAAATGCTTTGCTGAGAAACGGAATAATAATAAGCGATAGACGATACAATGTGTGGCTGTGGAGTGCAATGAGCGGCTGCCCGTCAGCAGCTGACGCGAACAGTCACTGAACCTTCGAATGCTGACGGGCAGTCAGCACTTCACAGCGTACACATTTTGTTAATATAGACGATGAGATTATTGAACCCTTGGTTGGAAGTCGTAATGGGAGACCCAGCTACCAACCAAGGGGCAGTCTTGTTTTGCATCGTGAAGGAGCCATCTGCCTTCAGCAGGGGACTCCCGGACCGTCGAATTGCACCAAGGGATGGTGTCTAGGCGTATGCCAATTCGAGTCGCGGTCCGGTCGGGATAACGTAAATAAAGCATTGTGTAAACCCTGTATTAACCGATAAATATAACTAAATAAACCAATTTGTTCACTGATCTACGTGGATTCTAATCTTTCACGGTAGATACCTACGAAAAAATAAATAAATAATTGTTAAAGTGCCTTCCCACCTGCTCCCTATCGGTCGCGCGGTGCGCCGGCACAACAGTAGATATAGCATAAACTATTCCTAAACTACCAAAAGTTTCTTTTTTACCTCTTTCATTGAAAATTTTATGATAAATTATTCCAAACCCTGGTAGAATTAAAATATATACTTCAGGATGACCAAAAAATCAAAAAAGATGTTGATATAAAATAGGGTCTCCTCCTCCAGAAGGATCAAAAATGATGTATTAAGATTCCGATCAGTTAAGAATATTGTAATGGCTCCAGTCAATACTGGAACAGCTGGTTATAATAATAGAATAGCTGCCATTTTAATTGATCAAGTAAATGAAGATATTTTATGGAATGAAATTATTTTAGGTCGTATATTAATAATAGTTGTAATAAAATTAATTGCTCCCATAATTGAAGATATACCTGCTAAATGTAAAGAAAAAATAGCTAAATCATTTAGTATTCCTTCATGTCTTATATTTAATGATAAGGGGGGGGGGGGGGGGGGGGTAAACTGTTCAGCCTGTTCCTGCTCCTTGATTAGTAATTCTTCTAAAAATTAATAATATAATAGAAGAAGGTAATAATCAAAATCTTATATTATTTATTCGTGGGAATGCTATAGCAGCAGCTCCTAATATTAATGGAATCAATTAATCACCAAATCCTCCAATTATAATTGGTATAACTATAAAAAAAATTATAATAAAAGCACGAGTTATAACAATTGAATTATAAATTTGATCATTTTTTATTAAAAATCCTGGATTTCCTAATTCTAAACGAATAATAATTCTTATTGCTGATCCAATTATTCCAGCTCATATACCAAAAATAAAATATAGAATTTCAATATCTTTATGATTTGTTGAGTATAATCATTTTATCATTTAAATTTTTAGTTAAAAAAAAAACATTCAATTGCAAATTTAAAGAAATGTATTATATACAATTTTAGTAATGAATCTGATTAGAGTAATAAATTGTAAATTTATTTAAAAAATAAATATCTTCTTCACTATTAAGATTCAACCCGGTCCCGTTGCACTGGGTCGCTGTAGACCCGACCGATTTTTCTTCTGTCACATATCTCGGAAAAGAAGTACGGGCAAAATACCTCTCCCGACTCTCAAAAATCTTTAGGACGCTAGAACCCTCTGCGCTGAGCAACGTTCCCCCAGTGTGTTCCTGGCCGTCGTAGTCAACAGTTAAATTCTATTTCGGGGCCGAAGCGACCCAGTGCAACGTATTCGTTAGTGCAAAGCCGTTCGGAGCGTCAAGGTAAGCTATTGAAATTTACGAAATTACTATTATAAATATGATAATATTATAATATTATATAATAACAATTATTATTATTATTATAATATTACTAATTAGTAGTATATTAGTAGTAGTATAATATTGAGTAGCAGTATAATAATAATTATTATTATTTTCACGAAATATGTTTATTTTCGGAAGAATATACACTTTTCTTGAGTATTTCATTGATTTTCTATATTTTATAGTATGTCTCAAATAATAAAACACGGTTACTTCGAAGAATATTGAGTTGATTCTTTATACTCCAAATTTCCACTTTCGAAAAAGTCGCAAATTGGCACCACAAACTTAAGCATTTCTTTCACTTTTATCAAGTCCGTGATTTTTCCCGTGGAAAACCGTTTCTTTAACTTAATAATGCAATCGGAAATTTTTGAATATCTTAATTTGTTCAAAAGTTATGAATTTTCTAGTGAATGTCTGCATTTTCGAGAGGTGGGTGTGTTTAACAATGAAAATGAAATATTTAAACAAATTTTTTTGCAATCTTCATGGTGTGCCCTTAAAGTAGAAGTGTTCAAGAGTATATAGGAATTTTATCAGATTTTTTTATTAAAAATTACGAGTTTTAATAGGCCTCGGATCTCCAGCGACCCAGTGCAACGGAATCGGGTGCCGAAAATATGTGGAACCGGATCGGGTTAATTATTATATTTTTAGCTTTGAAGGTCAATAGTTTTTAAATTTAACTTAAAATCTTATAAAAATCATAATCTTAATATTCATATACAAAAATAAGAATTGAAAATGATCAAATCATTAAATTCAAAATTTTTATTTTTAAATTTAACAATTAACGATAATTTGAAATTTGAAAAACAAATTCGGGACTAAAATGTAAATGTAATAATTGATAATATAATTAATATTAAAATTATAATTATATTATTATTTCAATTTATTACATAAATTGAAAATCATTTTATTATAAATCCTAATATAGGGAGTAATTCTCTAATTGATAAGAAATTCAATAATGAAGTAATTTTATTAATTTTATTGTTAATAAATATAATTTGATTGAAAAAGAAAATTTTTAATTTATTACATATTATTATAAAAGATATATTAATTAATGAATAACATGAAAAATATAATACTTATAGATTTTTTCTAATTAGTAAATTAATTAATATTCATCCAATATGATTCCATGATGAATATCTTATAATAAATCGGAGGGATACCACGCGCACAACCAAAAACTAGTCGCAACTTTGAAAGATAGTAGCTCAGTCAAAAATGAAGCTACCGATTTTCCATGCGTGACCATTGTGACCATTGTTAGGCTTACTTAATTCTGCGTTGAATCAAACTCAACGGACTACATTCGGACTTCTTTATCCCGAGATTTCATGTGAGGAAGACAAAAAAATAATTCCGATTTCAACAGAATATCGTGCCTCAAATTTGACACATGGCCGGTTCTAGGAATATTTTTGAAGATCTGAAAAAATTTGAGAAGCACCGGTAAGACTTCAACTCTCGATCCGTCGAAGAAAAATCAAAAAATCTCCAAGGGTTCTTCAGATATCAACTTGTATGTATAAGCGTGCAGAATCCACATGACGACCAGCGTATACTCACTACATTATATTTGTCAACTGGTGCCCAGAACAGTTGCAAGATAATTTAGTGAGTATACTAAGAATAAATCAAGAATAAAAACTTTGAGCAGAGTAACAGTAGCCCACGCAAGCTTCCACTTGCTATTCGGCCCTGACGTGTGAAGCTAAGCTCTTGCGAAAACCCTCGAGTTAGGCTGCCGCCGGTCATCGTGTGGATTCTGCAGGCATATAAGTTGATATCTCAAGACTCCGTTGAGATTTTCAGATTTTTCTTCGACGGATCGAGAGCTGGAGTCTTAATGGTGCACCCAGAATTTTTTCAGATCTTTAAAAAAAAATTCCTAGAACCGGTCATGGGTCAAAGTCCAGGCAGGATATTCTGTCGAAATCGGAATTATTTTTTTGTCTTCCTCACATGATATCTCGGGATACAAAAGCCAGAATCCAGTCAGTTGAAGTTCATTTAACGCAGAATGAAGTAAGCTTTGTAGTTTAATTTTTTGACGGAGCTACCATCTTTGAAACTCGCGACTGGTGTTTGGTTGTACGCGTGGTAAGTGGTTTGACTGGTGGTGGTGGTGGTTTGGTGGTAGTGTACGTGATTCATGTCTCATCATTGACGTTACGTTTGAACATGACTAAATTTGTCCCTGACCTTTTCATCACTGGATCAGATGCAATTAATTAATATTTTTATGTTTGTCTTTCGATACAATGTTCACCTGATGTACGTCATCATTTCCATAAATGCTTCTCTTTAAATAATCAAACAAATAATAATAAACAAACTCAACATAACTAATAAAATTAACACAACGTATAAAATGTATGTATCGTTGGAACTTTCACTAATCACTTCCAAAGATACGATAAGAGTTTTCGCTTTACAATGTGATAGTACACTGACAGATGTTAATACACTGAAAACAATGAACGCTCCTTCCATGGCCACCTAAATGTTGGCTCAACATTCAGAGTGCTATCACTTCAATACACATGCACATGTATACACGCGCGCGCACACACACGCACACGCACACGCACGCACGCACACACACACACACACACACATACGCGCGCACGCACGCACAAACATATCTGGATATGTTTTCTCAATCGGTTTTCATGGCTTCAAGAAAAAACTTTAAGACGTACGATAACATAAATAATGTTCGAGAAGTTAAGGATAATAAAACAATTTTCAAACACGGATTTATTTATTTCATTGCGTTCCCTTTTGTAGAATTTTATTATAAAATTTTGAACAATTAATAATGACCATTAAAATCCTGGTTGTAACGATGTTTTTTAGGTTGATAAATATTTGTATAATAATTGTCGTAACTATAGTACGGAATTTTTTTGCAGTGGTCCCATTTTTTTTTGTAGTTATAATAAAATTGATTCTGATAATTTTGGTTTGCGTTGTACATCGTGAGGGTCTCGTGCATCATTCGGTTGGTTTCGTTAGCTTGTTCAATCAATTCTGTTGCATTTCGAATTTCTTGCTCACACCGTTTCAATTTTTCTGCCGTCTCCGTGAAATAATTTCGTTTTTTATTCTTTCCAAAATTCTTTCTTTTATGTTTCTGTGCGGCCGTTCCATAGCTGTAAATTGACCATTCAAAAATCAATTACTCTATTTATTGTCGATTCATAAATAAATTTATATTTCATGCATGCATTTTTTTTAGATGTTCATGTCAGAATATTTGAAATTATGTAAATCGTCTAGATAATCTCTATACCGATGTTCCAGCAACGTTGAGACAATGGCATTTAATTTATCATTCCAAATTAAATATGCAAAGAAATCGAGTTCATAAATCAAACAGTCAAAAGAACTCAAATCTCATTCGGGATATCCTCTCATCGAGATATCCCTGTAAATTATACCGGCAATGTATACAAAGAATCCTGGATCGCGCGTAAAATTTATTTCACTGCGTCGAAGAAAACAGTGCCTGCTTTGCAATTCACGAAGGAATAAAATAAATTAAAAACATTTTTTTAAAATTCCCGGCTGGAGTAAAAATCGAACAAAAAAAATTAGAACGAAAAGAAAGTAATCTGACAGAAAGCAATGATGAACTCATACAAACGAACGATCATAATTCAAACTATTAATAAACTAAGTTGGCTTCTTGAATTATTTCATCCTTTTTGAATTTATTTAATGATTTCATTCTTTTAATTTCACTAATTTGTTTTGTCCATTTTAAATTTATTAATTTGTTGTATTCTTTTTAGATTCATGAATTTTATTCATGCTTTCTATCAGATTACTTTTTTTCGTTCTAATTTTTTTGTGTTCGATTTTTACTCCAGCCGGGAGTTTTTAAAATTTTTTTAATTTATTTTATATTCTTGTAGACTTGGCGAGGCATATTACAATACATAGTAATTTTCAGACTGAATAATCCCTCAGAGGGTCGCTGACTTATAGTGATGACCGTAGCCTTACGCTTGCGGGAGAGAATAGTCACTCGGCGCCACGTCGTGGCCGACCATGGTACTACTTTCTCGTTCGCTTGGGCTAGTTTGCCTATGCTAGTTTGCCCATGCTAGTTTGCCTATGCTAGTTTGCCTATGCTAGTTTGCCTATGCTAGTTTGCCTATGCTAGTTTGCCTATGCTAGTTTGCCTATGCTAGTTTGCTTATGCTAGTTTGCCTCTACCCTGCCGTCGATAAGGCAGGGCCCCTGGTTATGGATTGCCGTGCTGTTCTTTTTATATGATTTTATCCGAGGACATATATATATATTTCATAGCGTACAACAACGACATGCGGTGTGAATTTGCTGCTTTTTTGTGTTTACCGTTCGTTTTTACCGTTACTTCATTCGTTTTTTTCATTGCGATCCTTCCAATCTTCAATTTCGTTCAGATAGCCCGTTTTTCCGCTAGTAATGCTAACGTCAGCGTCGATTGATCGAAACGAAACTTCTGATTCATTTTTTTCGAAATTCGGCGATTCGCGGCTATCGTCGAAGGCCACTATAGTGCCCTTTATCGGCGATAACGCTTCGCACGACGAATTTCCGACGTCACCGAGAGGAAACGTCGCAGACTGACGACGATTAAGAAGCAAGCAGTCCTCAAGCTTCGACGGTTCTTTCAGCCGGTCGTCCCTATTTTTTTCCGGCAACGCATTTAGTAACTTGTTTGTGCCTTCTGACGATCTCAAATGTATCACCAGATACTTTTTAATCCTGATCGGCTTTCCTTTTTAAAAACGGGATGTTTTAATTCTCGAAAATACTCTCCGCTGCGAACGGAGGTGGCGACACGTTTATCATCGACGTTAAAAGACGTTGAATCTTCTCCAGCATCGACTGTCATTACGGCTGTCCACAAGACGAAGAGTTTGGCCAATTTTAATAGCCGAGAACCAAACCCATGGCCGTGATAAAGATTTAATCGGCCTTGCCTTGACGTGATGGTGCTGGCCGTCTCGATTTTTCTTTAAATAGCGTCGATAGCACTGTCCGTTTGTGAAGGTGCGACGTCGTCGAAGTCATCGACGTCATCGAACCGTTTGAGCAAATTCGAATTCCTGTCGTCGGACTCTACGCTAGGAAGAGTATACGTTTTCAGACGTTTCACACGTTGACTGCGGCGTCAGTCCCTAGGGACTGACGCCGCAGTCAACGTGTTAATCGCCTTATTGTGAGCAGCAAAGCAATGGTTTTTTCTGTCTTCAATGTTCTCGTGTGACGAGAAAGCCAACGTTAAAACGTCGGTGCATATATCGAGATATTGGTCAATGGCCGTGCACGTAGTCAGGCGCCCAACACACCGAACGAAAAAATGTTTTCTATCCGGAGATTCATGAGCGAAGCCACTCCATCGAGCTACTAGTTCAATGAAATGCGCGATATCGATACGAATAACGCATCGAGGGCGTTGAATTCGGATACCCGACGACGACGAGTCAAAAATAACACAATTCCTGACGTATGTCTTGAGGTTGTAGTCATCGAATGCGAGAACAGTTGCGTTAAGGAGGGCCAGAGAGTAATCCACAACCACTTGTTGTGGACATGACCCTCCGAAGCGCAGCCACTCCCGCATCCACTATGAAAGTATGTTCGTGTCGTGGTTTTAGGATATCATTTAAAATACCGGCAGAATTTATTAGCGAAAACCGCAAACGGCCTGATAAAAATATACAACTTGTTTTGAGTCGTCTGGTTTCGGAATATGTTTCATCGGGCTGCCCGTAGCGCAATACTTAGAGTTGCGATTTTTCCCTGCTTCTGAATCTTTTTGAATAACAAAAACTGTGTTGGGGTTCAGTAAAACACATATCCTTTATGAAGACAAATCTCGTGAATACTGCCTTTGAATTCTTCGGAGTATTTCATTGCCCAAATTGACGCGATAGCCGATTGAACTTCAAATAATCCTGAATCCCTATCACGAGCTTCTTGTTTCGCTTTGCGAGCGACGTTTTCTGACGGTAAATCAGCGGAATACGGAAGTTTAGGAAAACTGTTCGGTGCAGCATCAGAGATTTCGCGGTTTTCGTAGGAACTTTAGTCTCACGTTGCCCAGCGTTGAAATATGGGATGGTGTATACAAGACGATTCGAGAGGGCACGAGCTCGGGCGCTCGAAATCAACAAAAACAATTTTGCTGCACGAATGATCATCCCAAGAGAGCTAGACGAGGATTTTACATGGTGCGAGAAAAATATTCGATCCGCGAGCGCTCCAATAAACGAACCGGAATTCGAGCTCGAAATTTTCTCGGATGCTTAAGGTACGGGGTGGGGCGTATACTGCAAGAGCCAACGGAGTCACGGGTTTTGGAATACAGAGGAGTTAAATTCACACATCAACGTGTTAGAGTTGAAGGCGGCGTTTTTTGGGTTCAAATGTTTTGCGAGTGAAAAACGTCACAGTAATATTTTAGTGCGTATAGACAATACAACGGCGATTGCGTACATCAATCGAATGACAGATAGTCGTTGTGAGGACCTTAGTACTCTGGGCAAAGAAATCTGGCAATGGTGCGAACGCACAGAAATCTGGATTTGCACCGAGTATCAAGCGAAAATGCCGAAGCCGATCACGAGTCACGGAAACTACAACCGGAAACCGAATTCGAATTATCAGAAAGCGCGTTCCAAAAAATTGTTCAACAAGTTGTTCAACAATTTGAGCAAATGCGAAATGCCATCGTTACGTATCGTGGCAGAGGGATCCCGATTCGATCGGGATAGACGCTTTTACGGTAAATTGGAAGCAATGATTTTTCTACGCTTTTCCTCCCTTTTCAGTCGTTTTGAAGATGTTGAGGAAAATCGAGCAAGAAAAATCAATAGGCATAGTAGTCGTACCGTTCCGGCAAGCCCAGCCTTCGTTCCCGATATTTTTAGCGTTGCCAGACAACGAACCGATTATTTTTCGACCAAGAAATAACTTGATTTGTTCTTCTGGCAGGAACGAACACCTTTTGTGGCAACACCTTTCACTATTCGCCGGCAAATTATCAGGGCAGCGTTCATCCGGAGAAAAGTACCGCTGGAATCGATCGAGATATTAACAGCTTCTTTATCAGGCTCTTCGCTTCGGCAATACGAATCCGGCGTGAAGAAAAGGTGGCAATTCTGGGCGGGAGAGAAATGTGACCCACTCACCGGATCTACGAGTAATGTGCTAACGTTCCTCACACAAGAGTTCGAGAAAAAAACCTCGTACAGCTCGCTAAACTGTCATCGATCGGCGACTTCTTTGATGCTGGGACCCCATTTAGGGCAAAACGAAAATGTTCAACGGTTTTTGAAAGGAGTTGCAAAGTTGAGGCCGGCGGCACCGAGATATGACTCAACCTGGAACCCACGAATTGTCATAAGATACCTATCAAAGTGGTATCCGAACGAGGAGATTAGCTTAAAATGTCTAACGATAAAACTCGTGACATTGTTGGCATTGGTCACAGGACACCGGATGCATTAATCGACATACAGAACATCTACAAGTCAAACGACAACGAATTTGGAATAAAAATCTCCGATAGCATAAAAACGTCGGGTTCAAAGAAAAAAACAGCCAGTGCTGAGACTTCCGTTGTTTTTGGCAAATAAGCCGGTCCGCGCGGCGTCATCGTTATTAACTTATTAACAAAGAACCAAAGATCTGCGTAAATCGGTGGTCAAACTTTTTGTATCTTTTCGAAAACTACATGAAGTCGTGGGCACCCAAACTCTTAGTCGGTGGGTGAAGTATGTCATGGCTTAAAGCGGCGTAGACGTGAATACGTTTTCGACCCATAGTACGCGTTACGCAGCAACGTCACCGGCAAAACGATAAGGTGTAGGCATGGATTTGATAAAGAAAACAGTGGAGTGGTCCAAAAACTCCGAAACCTTTGCTCGGTTTTATGACCGGTACATACCGTCGGAAAATACCCGATTCTCAGAAGCGGACGGTTAAAAGCATCAACGAAGTACAAAGGTTTCTGGATGCTAAGCATCAATATTAGATCATGTTGTTTTCAAGCGTTATGGATTTAGTTTTGTTCTGTTGTAATTAAATCAAAATTTTTCTTTTTTGTTAAGAAGCATCGACGAAGTGCAAAAGTAGGCCAAGAGCCAGAGCAAAAAAAGTAGGTTCATAATGCAATGTTTAGCAGAACGGAATTTCTTTTTGAAATATGTTCAGGGGTGTCCCCTGAATGTAAATCCAAGTTGGCGGGACGGGGGGGGGGGCGAGCTTTAGCCGCCATCTTGGAAAACACGTTTTATTGAATATCTCGTGAACCATGCATCGTACGATAAAAATAGTAGAGATCATTTTTGTAGATAATAACATTCGCCATCTCTTTTATGTAAAGCTTTTTTTTGTATAATGCATAGGTTTTTATTTATAGCGCTCCAAACTTTTTTTCATATGGTTATTGCTAAATGTATAGTTAAAGGTTGATGAGTCATAAAAAATGGTGGTAACCAAATTTGTAGAGCATAAAATTTCCTATGAATTTAATTTAAAAATGTTTGCCTTAACAATAATAGTTTATGAGCTATAACGCTGTAATTGTCGAGTCAACGGAAAATATCCACGAGGTTATAATGCTATACGGTCCCAATGTTACGACATGGAAACGTACCCAGCCTCTGACGATTTCATGAAAGACGTCGATTCAGCAGTTCCGGAGTCACTTCGTCTTCTCTTAACGGAAATGATAACAAAATCGAAACGTGATTCGTCAGATCATTGGAAAAAGAAATGTACCAGCATCGCACATGCTATTATAGTCGCGGTAAGACCTCGCTCTTTCTTTTCACCCTTACAAGTGGGAGTTGGAGGATTCATGTACAAAAAATACGGCTCCAGACATGTCATCGACGTTTTATCAACCTTGGGATTTTATGCTACGTACAAAGTATCACTTTTCGAGTCGTCCTGCATTGAACGCCAGCGACCCCAAATTTTACCTCATGCATTCTCTCTATTTGTCTTCGACAACGCTGATTCCAACGTAAACACTCAGGATGGAAAAGGCACGTTTCACGCAATAGGGGGGAATCCATTGTGTCACTCCTTTTGATCCTATTAATCGAGATCAGCCTATAGCTCGTCTAGCAAAGCAAATTAAATCATCTGTGGAGTTGGAAAATTTTGGAACGGTTTCACTTATCCCATATGAAAAACCCAATGCGACCAGTGCGCAGGATCTCCTTGCTGCAAATATGGATCGTCTTCAGCCAATTAGTCACAATATTCTACCGACAATGTGGGATTTCATGTGGCTGTACGCGAAGTGGTCGTTTGCTCAAGATATTGCTGGATGGAATGGCTTCATGGAAGAAGCAATACCCGGTCGAAGTTCCGCAAAATCAAAAATACTTTGCATGCCATTCATCGATGTACTGCCCTCCGATCACGTTACTATCTACACGGCGCTACTTTTGGCTGTTGAACAGTGCAAAACTGCCAACCAGGAGGCCTGCATTGTGACTTTCGATCACCCCCCTCTATTCCCCTCTCATTATGAAATCATGGCCTCTATTCATGAAAGCTCATGACATTATTCACAGCGCCGACCCAACTTCTCCTGTGAAAAATGTAATTGTCGGTCTTGGAGGTTTCCATTTACTGATGTCCTTCCTAGGGTCGATAGGGTACATCATGGCATGAAGTGGGCTCGCAGATCTCTTTCAGAGTATTTACGCTTCCAACAGTGTTGACAAAATCATGTCCGCCCACGCATACTCTAGGGCTGACAGAGCACACATACTAACCAATCTCGCATTGGCCAAAAATATTATGAATGGCATCGAATTCACAGACGAGGAACGTGACAAAATGGACGTTGTAGTTGACAATCCTTAAAGACCTTCAATTTTCACAGAGCCGAAAACATCCTAATCCAAGCCACTTGTACTTAATTTGACGAGGAATTTTAAAAATTCCAAAAGAGGGGCCCCACTGCGAAGATATGACTCGAATATTTCCGCAGGGTCACCTTGGTCAATCATTTCATTGAAGTTGAGCGGTCAGGAAACTGGAATATCTATCTCGACACCATTCGAAAAATGTTGCCGTACTTCCACGCGAGTGGCCATTTCAATTACGCAGAAGCTGCTCACATATATCTTCAGGACATGGCTGATTTGGGCAATAAAATGCCTAAAGACAAATTTCGAAGATTCACGACAAACGGCTACTTTACGATAAGGCGCACGAATAAATTTTGGTCGGGGATTATGTCAAACATAACAATTGAACATGTTGTACGCTATAATATGTATCTATGCATTCTCGGATAAAATCACCATAAAAGAATAGCCCGGCAATCTATAACCAGGGTCCCTGCCTTATCGACGGCAGGGGAAAATTGAAATCAGTATAAGTCAAACTGACATGGTCAAACCGATCCGGTCAAACTAGACTAGGCGAACGAGAGAAAGTACTGCGGTCGGCCGCGACGCGGCGCCGAGGCACTAATCGCTCTCCCACAAGCGAGAGTGCGAGCATCACTATAAAACAGCGACCCTCTAAGAGTTTATTTCAGTCTGGAAACTTGTATAATAATTGTACTTTCACGTCGCCTGAATAAACAATTTATATTTCATACTCTAGATAGACTTGAGTCTCTACCCTCTTTTGGAAAAGCCGTGATTTGCGACGACAAATTTGACGCCCCGGGATTCTGGCCGCGATAAACCGCCCCAGAAGAACGGCCGCGAAGAAACCGTCTCGCACTCGATCAACAAGGAATTGACGCCCCAGAGAAACGGCCGCGAATTTTCTTTGAAATCCCCTAAACCTCTCCGACGTTACCGCCCCGTGGACCCCTGGCCGTGATCACCCGCCCCAGGACCACGGTCGCGAAGCGTTACCCCTTCTGGCACAAACTTACCCCCGAACTGGCCGCGATAATTCGCCCCAGTATTTGGGACGTGAGGGAGTGTCGTCCTTACCCATACCCATTACATTTCAGATGCCTAATCGCGCCGGCATCAAGCGCCGTCGTCTCGCAGCCTCGTCTCACAACGCACGTCCTCGTACCCCTCCGTTAGAACCTGTCACCGTCCCTCGTCAACCCCCCACGTCTACCCCCGAACAAACCACCTACCCTACCCCACCCCCTACCTTCCTCCCTCCGCTCATCGCGACGTTCCTGGTCCCCGACATCCCTCGTACTCCTCCGAAAACCCACCAAACGCGGAGTATGCCTCGTACCCCCGGCAAGCACATTGAACATTTAATCCACGAGGCCAGCTATCGAAGGCGGCTCCATCTCTGTGTGGTCTCCACCACGAACTATGCCGCGTATGAGGCGTCTCCCGTCCCGGGCGATCCACGGTTACTTGTCCGAAGTATCTTGCGTCTAGTCTTCCGAATCCCGGAAACTAACGGTCGGACTCGCGAGTAATAAAAAGAAACAAAAACAAAACAAATGAAATATAAATTAAAAAAAAATACAAAAAAAACCTTCCGCTTTGAACAGGGAACCACCCGACGGAAAAAAACCCTTAAAAACAAAAAAACACAAAGAAATAAAAAAAAATATTTAAAAAAAATAATCATACGCGTAACCGCGCGATCGCAAAACCAAAACTCGCCAGCAATTGATCGCATATCAAACAGACGTTGATGCGATCCATGAAAACGTCTGGTGATCTTACTGAAGGACGTGAAATAACCCACAGTACCCTCAGTAGGTGGACGATGGGAATGGTTTTCATGCAGAATATTTCTGAAGAAGTCGAAAACTTTTGTGGCGTGTTTAGCGTTACAACAGCTCAGCACGTGGATTCGCGAATCTCACGGATTACGAGCGACAACACTGATGTCGAAAAATTGCACAATTGGCTGACAGAACATTTTCCTTTCCTTGAAGGCACTTAGTTGCAGTCCATCAGCACAGGGGTCGGGAATGGCAGCATTAACTGTTATCGCTGCCACGAAATTGGTGCTAAAATGAAATGAAATTAACCGCATGGTGGGGAAAGATTTGAATTCTTACAAGTTCAAGCGAAGCGACAAGTTGCTTCCTCTAGCAACTGTTACCAGCAACATCAAGATCAACTCGGTACCAGTCTTCATAGACCCGCTGCTTTGGTTCCAGAGAATGTGCATTTCGAAAGAAACATCAGAGGATTTGAAAAAACATGTAGCGTTCGATCTTGCACCGTATCCGTTATCTTTGTTTACGGAAGCAGGAATGCGGCACGGTACAAAATCTACGCTCTACACGTGTTTCTCCTCGCTACCAGCCACTACAAATCTTGAGTCCAACCGGATGGTATCCGCGGACGGCAGATTTCTTCTACATCGAGTTGTCTGGGATCGCAATGTGTCGTTCCTGACCCTTTGCCAAAAATACGTACGATACGTTTAAAACCATTTCGGTGTAAGCACCGCAATAGTTTTCGATGGATACCCTGAAGATGTCGTCGATTTGGGTACGAAGTCCTCCGAACGCCTTCGTCGATCTAAAACACAGTCCTCTGTAGACATTATCATCACCGAGGCTATGATTGCGACAACTAATCAGGAGAAGTTTTTGGCGAACGAAAGCAATAAGAATCGTTTTACAACAATGCTAAAAACAGAACTTCAACAATCCGGAGTTCTCGTCGAACAAGCCAGAGAAGATGCTGACACGCTGATCGTGCAAACAGCCATACAGATGTCCTCAAGATACGATTCAGTCATCATTGGGGGTGAGGACGTAGATCTTCTTGTATTGCTAACCGGATTGTCGCGTGGATATAAGAATATTTTCTTTCACAAGCCTGGCAGAGGACGCACTCCAGAAGCATTATACGGCCCTAATTGTCTCGGTACCCGTTATAGTCAGAGTATTAGGGACAACATCTGTTCCTTCATGCGTTCAGTGGTTGCGAAACGACAGCAGCTGCATACAACATCGGAAAAACAAAAGTTCTTATAACCTTACAAAATAACGATTCCCTACTGAAAGCTGTGGGGTTGTTCGCCGAAAATAACGTCGATCCCAACATACTTGCTCACGCTGGAGAACGCTTTTTTATTGCGCTGAATGGAGGTGACGAATCGAAAGAGTCTTTTAACTTGCTTCGATACAAATGCTTCGGGAATTTGGAAAGTAAGACGAAGCTTAACTTGTCCTTTCTACCTTGAACCCGAGATACAGCACGTTACCGTTCTTTCCGAGTGTATCACCAGGTTCAAACTTAGCTTGGATTTTACCATGAACCGGAAGAATGGGGTTGGAAGCGAACTTCAAGCGGACTTGAACCAGTTCGAACTACTATGGCTCCCGCACCGTCAAGTTCACTACAAATAATATCATGCAAATGCACAAAAAATTGCGGAGCTCGCTGTTGATGCCGAAAAGCTGGCCTGCAATGTTCGATTATTTGTTCCAATTGTAGTGGAGAAACATGCGACAACGTGCCAGATGTATTCGATGCTATCGCGAACGAAATCAAAGAAGACGCAACCTTCGATTCATCTCTTTTGGATATGGTGGAGGAAGAAGACATAACTCTACAAGGCGATGAGTGTCTTCCTCCATCGTCGAAACAAATAAAACTTGCTTCGTAAAATAACGCGCCACTTTTTGTATAAAAATAAATATTTCAATCCGTTTTTTTACTTCGAAAAATAAATTTGCAGCGATTGAATTGATCTCTTCCATCCCCTTGTCGACCTTTTCCTTCCCATTATTTTTATTATCATTATTATTATTCAACCCAATCAATTTAATCAAAGATCGATAAATTATTAGTTGTTCTCCACATTATTCACTATTTTAATTGATTCACTACTCAGTGTTGATTTTTCTGAACACTCTATGCCGTTTTTCGTATACTACAAGCAACATTGAAACTGATAATTTACGAGGTGCCAATTTTACCAAGCTATAGCTCATAAACTATGAATGACACGGCAAAAAGTTTTCAATGAAATTTATAGGAAATTTTATGCTCTACAAATTTGGTTACCACCATTTTTTATGTATCATTAACATATAACCGTTAACTGTATATTTAGCAATAACCATATTGAAAAAAGTTTGGAGCGCTATAAATAAAAACCTATGCATTATACAAAAAAAGTGTCAGATAAAAGAGATTGCAAGTGTTATTATCTACAAAATCGATCTTCACTATTTTTTTCGTACGATGCACGGTTCACGAGATATTCAATAAAACGTGTTTTCCAAGATGGCTGCTGAAGCTCGCCCCCCCCCCCCCCCGTTCCGCCAACTTGGATTTACATTCAGGAGACACCCCTGAACAAATTCCAAAAAGAAAATCCGTTCTGTAGAACATTGCAAAAAAAAGTACCCGGCTTTTGGCCTAAGGGTACTGAATGCTAGTCATCAATATTATATTGTCTTGTGTTGAGCGTTATGGGTTTAGTTTTGTTCCGTTGTAACTAAATGGAATTTTTATTAAGATTTCGCTTAAATAGTACATTATGACAGTAGTACGAAAAAAATTTTCTGACGAGTGTGAGCTTGCAGAATGAGCCGAAGGCGAGTGTTGCAATCACACGAGTCCAGAAAACGTTTTTCGTACAAGTATCGTACAAATTTTTATGTCACAATGTGTGTAAATGCGGTTTGACGCGAACGAAGTGAGCACTTTTACGCACAGCGTGTCATAAAAATGATTATTATATCTTCCTACCGTAACTGGCTTTGAACATCTACAATTGTGATCTCAAGGAAGAGGCGCGAAATACAATTAATGATTAAACGAACTTACCAAGTGAAGTTCAACCATGATTGTATGATGCGCCTCTTCCGAAGAGATCAGTCCCTCCCTCCCATGCATCTCAAGAGAGATACCCAAATAAAAGTTATGGCAGGGCTTTAAAAAATGAAAATGGGCGCGGACGCGCAGGCACGGCTCGCGAGCTCACGGGAAATTTTTTTCCTAAGCTTTAAACTTGTGGCGACCCTGCGAGAAGTAGGGGTACTACAATTGTGATCTCTTCGGAAGAGGCGCATCATACAACCATGATTAAACTTTACTTGGTAAGTTCATTTAATCATTAATTATCGAGGCGAAAAGAGATAGAGATTGCCGTATGGTCACTATCGGACAGTAAGCTGCGCGCCTTGTTACCAATAGTGTTCGCCGTGTCTAACCTTCCGTCGGCAAGGCAGATGTCTAAATATGAATTAGCTCGCACGAAGGTAGGTGATGATGGTGTGATAATGTTAAGCTTGTATTTGTGTTCGGAGGCTGTTTGCCATTGACCCATGTACCTGCCCCGCTGGTTATTGTTCTGATCGCCCCAGGCGATGCGACGGGCGTTTAAATCCCCGCCTCGGATGTAGTATGTATTTGATGATTGGAGCTTTAATTTTTCGAAGAGATCGTCGAGCTCGTGTATGAAGTAACGCCTAGTGCTGTTGGTGGTGTATACACTTATAATATAGAATTTTTCATCGCAGATAGTCGTAATCTTTATTATTGAATATTCTAGCAATGTGCAAAGTTTGAATGTTACATGATAAATTATTTCGTATGGAATGGTTTTTTTTAAATAATTATGGCCGTTCTTCCGCTGAGAGAGGAGTTGGGGCGATCGGTTCTTATAATATTATGGTTTTTCATAGTGATGCGGTGTCTGGGGATTGAGCTTCGTTTCGGACAGTAGTAAGATGCCGTGGTTGTGAGTTTTGAGAAATTGAGGAAGTGCAAGTCTCCGAAGGTAAGCTATGATTGAATTTACATTTATAGCGGCTATGTCTAATTTGGTTATTGGTGCGGGTGTTTCAGTCATTTCGGGGAAGAGGCTGTTCAAAATAGATTTAATTTTACCGTTGTTGCCGGCGATTTGTTCAGTTAGGGTTTTAAATTGGTCGGCGACTAGAAGCGCAATGTCGCGATGTAAATCCTGCACCCACTCCGGTGGGTGGGTGGGGTTGTGATGGTCGGAGATGTTGTGATTGGTAGTGGTCTTCTGCGCTGCGTTGGGTGTCGTGTTCGGTAACGGTTGCTGTATCTGTCTGGTTGCTTCGGTGAACGAGATGTTGGGGTTGATAGTTTTGTTGATGAATTTAGGTTTGTTTTGTACTGTGGTTTGCTTTTTTATTGAAGATTCTTTTTTTTGTCGAATAAGAAATTTGATGTATGGACAACCATGATAAGATGCGGGATGCCCTGATTGGCCGCAGTTGGCGCATTTTAGCGCTGTGCGGTCCGCTTTCTGGGGTATTTTACGGTCCCCCGCGTCGTGTGTCTGCGCATTTAACGCAGCTTGCTTGTAGGTGGCAATTGTGACTAGCGTGGCCTATCCGCTGGCATCTACGGCATTGATGAATTTTCGGCCTTTTAAGGTGTTACCACCGAACGCGATGGAATGCTAGCGATTTGGTTTCAAATAGGTTGGCAACCTGGTTGTCGGTGGAAATTTTTATGATGTGGTGGTGTAGATCCGGCTGTTTTTTTATTGTAGAAGAATTTTGCAATGTTGATGATTTTAACTTCGTGGATGTTGAGGGATTCGGTCTCTTCTTTAACTCCTTCGGGGATAAACTCGCCTCTAATACCTTTGATTATTGTCGGTTTTGGTTTTTGATCGCGGGCGGTGTACGTGAAGAAATGTATGTTCTCGCTTGTGAGCGTGTCAGTAATCGTCTTCTAATGTTCAGAGTCGGCAGCATAAATTGTCGTATTGTTGCGAGCCGATTCATTGACGGTGAACGATTGTTTCGAGACATTTGCTTCAGTTATCATTTCGATAACGTCGTTGATGTCGGTGTTGGTTGTGAAAATTGGCGGTGGCTTCGATTTTTTTTCAGCATTTGGCTTTCGACGTTTGGTACCGATGTTTCGGCGTCGTGCTCTTTGGAATTAATCTCGTTGTCGGAAGACAACACGTCGTATCGGTTTTCGCTGGTGTTCGGCGTGTTATTTTTTTTTGCTACTCACCGGCTGTCGGTTTCGGCTTATCTTCAGAAACTTAAAGAGATTTCGATAGAAAAAGGATAGTAAATAGGAGTTACCTCCTGATGATAGCAACAATTAATTCATACTTAAAAATCGATTTTCTATCGAAATAATTTTTGTAGCGTTTGTAGTTCATCGTCTTAATCTCGTGCGGCACTTCGTGGGTACCGACAGCGTCAAGGTGAACTAGGTAGCGCGAAGGCTCACGGGTATATAGAAGCGATAGCCGCGAAGCGGGGAAGACCGCATACCACCTCCCTCGCATTTAAATGGAAGGATTCCAACTGTCATCTCCATATTGCCGCGCGTAGGATCTGCGATAAGACTTATTTCGTAACGCTCTTCAAATTATAATTTTAATTCGTTCAAATTGGAATACGACGGAGATATAAAACCGCGCTTACGCGCTCGTGATTTTTATTGACAACGATCCGATAACATCGTTTGTGGGACGAAGTGACCGGATTTGGAAAAAAAAGACCGACGGGCCGAACGACGGTTACGTCACACGGTGTAAAAAAAACATCGGGCAAAAATCCTCAAGCGAAGCGGTAAGTCCATAAATCGTATTTTATTTTAAATCATCGTTATAATTATGGATTTTGTTTATTGTAAATACATTGAGTCTAGAATATTAATAGAATTGTCATAAACATTGTTCACTTTCAGAAGATCTTGAGTATCTAGAGGGATTGCAAGTTACGACTCAAGGACGTATTTACGAGCGAAAAATAATGCTACCGAGGTCTGCAATTCTTGCCATGAAGTGCAGTTTGCAAGCGAGTGCTAAAGAGGTTTCGGCCGCAGCTACCGCTGTTGCCGAAGCTGTGAGCAAGAAGATTCTGCGAATGGAACCTGTCATACAATCACTCACCAGCAGTGGACCACCATTGAAGAACTGTGCCATGTGCAGCGAAATTTAAGATCGCAGTCCTCAAATATAGCATCTGTAACAATTCCCAAAGATGTTCCAGCTACGAGCACTGCGCTGCCCGAAGCGAATAATACTTCAGCAACTACAACAAGCGCAGACACTGCATCGATAGTTTCTACGCATCGCCGAAAGAAAGATATGACAACGGCAGCCACGGATTTCAATGCTACCGAAGAATTAACATCAACAGATTTTTCACGCTGCAGTGATTCTTCGAAAGAACAAGCAGAACTTGACACAGTAAGTATGTCAGAGTCTTTCACCTCTAGTTGTTCTACGTACGGCTGTGTGTAAAGATTCCTATGTGACAGAATCCAATACCAGTTACATTTAGTTGTTCATTTTGCAGAATCCAATCGAAAAAGGCATCGGTGATGCAACTGTGAACGACGAAGGCACCGTTGCAGCAAAACCATGTTCTTTGCATGATTTCCCATACAGTTCGTACTAAATCTACATTAAAAGTTGACTGCATCTTATAATAAAAACTACCGCTAATAAGACTTTTTAAATACTTTATAATTTAATCGTTTCTTTTACAGTTTCCACCGAAGCTGAAGATTGTTTTAAACGAATTCCAGCATTTATTTCAATGAAGCGGAAAGGGCAAGAGAACAAGAGCAGCGACCGCAGTGGCAGAAAAGAAGGTGACAGTGCGAAGGTAAGTTATTGAATTATGTTGTTACGGTTTGGTCGCAATGAGAAATTATCTTGTCGGAACCTTTCGCAATCAATGACCATATCTTTTGTCGGCATTTTTTGTTTTAATGACATTTTGCTCCCATGATCTAGGGCGTCTCATTAAATTGCTTAATTTTTTTTTTGCTTCAATGTTAAATTAATGTATAATTTTGGAAATTATCCTCCGAAAAAAATGTTCTGTACAAAAGTTTTTAGATCAAATTTTATTGGTGTATATCTCTAATGTTAGCCTATATTTTCGCTACCTCAAGTTCTTAACGTGTTAAGAATGCTTATGTTATTCCGTGTTTTTAAGTTTTTTGTGCGGTGGTATCGAATATTGGGTCCGCCTACTCCGGCCGCCTGTCATTTTTCTAGGTTATGTTCACCTGAGTCAAGCATTCAATCTAATTCTAACACTTGACCCGGGAGCAAATAACCTAGGAAAATGACATCCAGGGGGAGAATGCAAACCCAATATTTGATACCACCACACAAAAACAAAGTAGATCATATAACAACCAATATGCTAAGAACCCTAGAGGTCGAGACTATAGGTTATCGATAGGAGATATAAAAATGTCGAATCCGTTCGAAAAGCATCATACCGTCGAATGTCAGTCCAGAAGCAAACACACACATGTGGCGGAGTGCACATGAGCACTTCGCCAGCGGACGTTTCGAAATTCCGAAAAAATTTTATTCGAATAAAATTTTTTTGATAGTTTCTTTTCTTTGTTTAGACCAGGGATGTCCAAACACGATTTGCCGCGCTTCTCCTGACTTGCTTTTCTACCCTTTCTCCGTCCAATTCTCCTCTCCTCGTTGCGTCGTTGCCGCTCGACTCCGCCTAGATGCGCGCAGGCCAGCACAGGTGACTACGGTGAGCGCATTAACTCGCTTATGGCGCGTAGGATTTGAACGCAAGCTCACAATTCAATTATTAGTTTTGCGGGGTGCTTGATTAACGTGAGTCCCCTCGCCTTTTACGATAATTTTATTTCTTGAACTACCACGCGTCGCAGTGGTAGGAGGTCGGCTCCGCTCCGCTGCATGCCGAACGTAGCCGAACGGGCTCGTAGACCTGTTCGAGCTTGACGTGAGCGCAGATCCCCATTCTGCATCGTATCACGATTCACCGTACCGAACACGTCTCATTCGCTGACGAAAGATTTAATTCATTGAATTGAAAATTAAGTTCTGATGTTATTCCCATCCTTCAATGTTTAATGTTTAATGGTAATGCTCTGTTTTCCAATAATTTGTTACGAATCAATAGAAATGCCGAAAATCAGTACACACGTTGATTTTCCCAAACTCGATTCCGAATGGGAGCTGAAATATTTATTTATTTTGAATAACGTCAATTTTTCCTCTTGCGAATGATTTTCATATTTTTCTTTGTGATATTTTTCATAATGCCGAGAAATATTGAGTTTCTTGATGTTGGTCATCACTTGTCCACAAATGGCGCATTCTGAAAAATTTTTGTTATTCAAAATGGATAAATATTTTAGCTCCCATCCGAAATCGAACTTGGGAGAATTAACGGGTGTACTGACTTTCGGCATTTCTGATGATTCGTAACAAATTATTGGAAAGAAAGCATTAGCATCAAACATTAAGCGTTGAAGGACAGGATATCATCAGAGCTTAATTTCCAGTTCAATGAATTGGATTTTTCGTAAGCGACTGAGAGACCCGTTCGGTACGGCGAATCGTGATATAATGAAGAACGGGGATCTGCGCCCGCGTTACGCTCGAACAGGCCTACGAGCCCGTTCGGCTGCGTTCGCCATGCAGCCGACCGGAGCCGATCCCCTACCACTGCGACGCGCCTACCACGCGCTGGCCTTACGGTGGGTAAGAGAGGGGATTGACGAGTTGACAGGTTTTTGCTCTTTGCTCCGGGGTTGGGCATCGCTGGTTTAGACAGTAGCAGCTGCATCGGCGTTGTTTTCCACAGCCGGCCAAATCCGGAAAGATGATACTGAGGTTTGAGATTATTCAATTATTCTATTAAAAAATTGTGACAAACGGAAGTGTTTATATTACACGTATCATTTTTATTCACAGTCCGAGCCGATAAAAGGTTCCGGCGTCCGTTTACCGAGAATAATTATCTTGGACATAGTATGAGCGTGGAGGAAAAATCCGAACCAAAGGACGCGAAAAATCATGCATAATTTGATAGGCGAGAAAGAATGGAAATGCATGACTCCATGTGGAGGCATGAAGGCCCTGAAACGTATTCCTCTTTCCTCCATATATAACGAAAATAAGGTGTACATTTCGATATTTTTTTTTCAGATTTCGTGCACAAGAATTTGGTGCCCGATTATCAACCGTCACGACGCGACGACCGTCGAGAGATAGCACGGGGAGCGATGCGAATAACGCTCCTGAGACGTGGGACCGCAAAGCATACTCAAATTGCTTGCGCAACATGTGTGACACGTTCAGGAACCCGAGAAATAGAAGAAACGTAATTGGGTCGCCAAAGACGAAAGCAGTGAAACGATCATACGATGATTTACTTTCACAAGACGATGACGAAATCGACGATCCCGATAATGTCGATCAATATTCTCGGGATGCGTCGAAATGTAGTATTGACTTTGACGCAATGTAGACGACCGTTTTTTTTTTTTTTTGACAATTGAAATCCTTTATCGAGCATTAAAATTAAATTCCTTTCTTCCGAACGCAATAAACTATTTTTTAATAACTTTTCACGAAAATTGTTTATGTTCATTTTATGTTCATTTTCATTATAAAAAGCTGACACCATGGTCCCGCAATATTTGGCTGAGTACGGCCCGGAAAAAAGCTGAATATTAACCCCCCGGTTCCCACTCAAGTAAAGAAATTATATATATTGTAACGGTATTTCTACCCTGTGCTACATATCCATCGGGAGAGACGGTTGTTCGGTACTCGAGTGAGGAAAGAATCTTGTGGTACACGGTGTGAAATAAACAGTTCTTGTATATCCGTTGTACAATTCTGTCCCTAGCGCCTGTCGAACGACGACCCGCTGTACAATTATCGTTCTGTATTATTCGCTCATTCTTCATACTGTCGCCCGGGGCCTGCCGCCATCTATCGGTTCAGTGGGGGGAAGCCGGTCCCCAATAGATCGATTCGTCCTTTCGTCCGTCTTCCTCTGGCTCGTCCCTCGGCTGCAGCTGTGGTCCCTGGGTGCTTGCCTAGTAACTTTGGAACAAAATGTGTTGCTTCGAGTCCCAGAGCGGCTCTTTATATACTGGGCTCTGGGCCTTCTCCCGCCCGTCGTCCGTTTTCTCGTCAGCCTCCCATTGGCTCCTCTGTCCCATAGTACGCCTTTCCAGTTCTCCAGATCTTCCGAGGCTCAACCGCTATCGCTACACGGTCTTTCGCCCCTTGTTTTGACCCGAGGCGTGCGACGACCGTTGCTCCGTCGCAATATATGTGTATATGGGGTATTCCTGGGAATTTCGGCAACTTCCGACAGTCGGGTCAAAATGTTTGCCCCCCAATTTTTCTCATTAATATGTATCGAAAATAAAGAGACACATATTCCGGGGTTTTTTATTTTGAGCCCCCACTTTTAAAATACAGTCAAATGAAGTTTTTGAAGTATTGACCACATTCGGTCATTCAAATCGATATATCTCAGCAACGGTTAGTGATAACTTGAAAAAACACGGGTCTTTTTTTTTTCGTTTTTGAACGCTCTATACAATGAAAACATTTACGATTATGTTGCACAAATTCAACAATTATTTATAAACAATTCAAAATTAAAAATGAAATAAAACAAAAAACGTACCCTTAATTTTTGGAATGTATTTTTTTTTTAATTCCTTGAAAAAAAAACAAAAATTTTGCCACCTTGAACTTTTTGGGCCGACGTTTCGTTCGGGGGTTGTAGATTTTTTTGTCACACTAAACCCGTAAATATACGTATTTTATTAGTAAAAAATGGGATGAAGAAAAAGTACCCTTAATTATTGAAATCTATTTTTTTTTATTCCTTGAACGGAAACGAAAATTTTGAGACTCTGCCGGACTTGGGCCGACGCTTCGTTCGACAGTTATAGCTTTTTTTCTTAACACCCAAGAAAATATTTACAGGTTTTTGTGACAAAAAAATCTATAACTCCCGAACGAAGCGTCGGCCCAAAAAGTTCAAGGTGGCTGAACTTTTGTTTTTGTTCAAGAAATTAAAAAAAAAATACATTTCAAAAATGAAGGGTACGTTTTTTGTTTTATTTCATTTTTAATTTTGAATTGTTTATAAATAATTGTTGAATTTGTGCAACATAATCGTAAATGTTTTCATTGTATAGAGCGTTACAAAACGAAAAAAGACCCGTAGTTTTTCGAGTTATCACTAACCGTTGCTGAGATATATCGATTTGAATGACCGAATGTGGTCAATACTTCAAAAACTTCATTTGACTGTATTTCAAAAGTGGGGGCTCAAAATAAAAAACGCCGAAATACGTGTCTCTTTATTTTCGACACATATTAATGAGAAAAATTAGGAGGCACAAATTTTGACCCAACTGTCCGAAGTTGCCGAATTCCCAGGAATACCCCATATATAAAACTGTTCCGTGACTGACTGACTGACTGACAGACAACGCACAGCCTAAGCCGCTGATGATAAAAACATGAAATTTCGAACATATGTTTCTCAGAGGATGTAGAGGTCCACTAAGAAAGGATTTTTCGGAAATCAACCCCTAAGGGGGTGAAATGGGGTGTGGGCGTTTGTAACCATTGTGACTGTATCTCCGGAATGGTGATAGATAGATAGTTCAAATCGTGCATGGAGGTTCGGGTTACACAGTAGGTGCTCACTAAGAAAGTATTTTTCGAAAATAAAAACCTGACGGAGTAAAATGGGGTGTAAGCGTTTGTATGGAAAATCGTATTCTCGGCGTCTCCTCTTTGTGCGGATCTTCGTATATTGTGTCTCTCTTATTGTTTTCTTTTTGTGGTTCGACGGGAAGTGCGGACGAAGGGCGGTTCGGGGGGGCAACGGGAGGAGGGGGTGTAGACGGGTTAGTCTTCGGTTTAAAACCCAAATCTAAGCGGACGAAGTCGCGAGTAAAAGCTAGTTGTGCATATGAGTTGCTTCCTTCCTTTTATATAACCTCACGTGATTGAGGTTATATGATAAAATATAAGTGTCGCACACTCACAGCTCGTTTGGTTAAGTGTCCATTTTTAGTGATATCAGCGACATGACTATCCCAGGAGCAATTTGAACTTAGAAGAACTCTCAGGTTACGCGCTTCAGTAACATAGGGAATTGAAGCACCATTAACTGATATGTTTGGTAAATCGTCAAAGTTTAGTTGACTTGTATACAATTTGGTTCCAAAAATTAATACCTTTGACTTGGTTACGTTGAGAGATAATTTGTTTGAAATAGCAAATTGCGAAATTACATTTACGTCGCGGGCTATGATCATATGCTGAGAGAAACGAAGGGAGGAACTGATGTCGTTAATAAATAAAGAAAACAAGAGTTGACCAAGGACAGAGCCTTGAGGTACTCCAGAAGTAATTGACGACCAGGTGGAGCAATTGCCTTCAGGGTCAATGACTACTTGTGAGCGTCCGGTTAGGTAGGAAAAAATCCATCGGAGTGCATGATCAGAAAACCCGAATTTCCTGAGCTTAACGAGGAGACGAGTATGATTAACGGTGTCGAAAGCTTTGCTAAAATCGGAGAGAACTAAGATAGTACCATTACGATCGTCAAACTCACGATTGACATCTTGAAAAATACGTAGGAGAGCAGTCTGAGTCGAGAAAGGTTTGCGGTAGCCAGACTGACGTGTGTCAAGAATTTGATGAGCATCAAGGAATGCGATTAACTTCAAATGGATGATACGGTCAAATATTTTCGAACATTTACTTAAATTCGCAATAGCCCTCTTGTCAGACGGCGAAGCAGGAGTTTTGACTTTAGATAGTGGTCGTATAAAAGCCCGTTTCCATTCACAAGGAAAGTAATCAAAGGTAAGAGAGGCGTTTAAAAGATGAGTGAGAACTGTGCCTATGAGAGGTTCAGCTTTGCTGATGGCGAATAGCGGCACTAGATCAGGGCCAGAAGAGAATGATGAAGAATACGAAGATGAAGAGAGTGATGTTACATAGTTCAGTGAGATGGGGGAGGAACTAATTTGAGGTTCAGAAGGTGAGAGAGAATTCAAGATATTAATGAGATCAAGAGTAGAGCAGGCTGGTGAGAAATTCGGAAAGGAGACATAATGGGAATTAAGTTCGTCAGGAGAAAAGAAATTAAACGCAGACGGCAGAGAAGATTGTGTAAGACCGAGATTGGCAAGCTCGCGCCATAGTTTGGAGGGCTCAGTGATGCAAGATAATTTTTCAAGATAAAACCTTTTTTTAGATTTTCTAAATTCGAGCGTAAGCTCATTCCTGAAATGTCTATAAATCACAAGATCTAATAGGTTATTAGAGAAATTTTCATCATCAAAGTTGTAACGGCCGCGATTCCCCCTTTAGATCGCGTAGCTGTGGTCGATAATCTACCGGATCATGCCATCGAAATTGGGCCAATGAGAACCTAGTTTCGATGGCGTGATTTTACGTATTACGTACAATGTAACGAGACAAAGTACAGAGGCTCGATGGGTCGCTCGACACGTGCCGTCGAGAGTAGTCGATCGGCTCCAAAATGTCGGCAATTATCCGGCACATGTGCACAGGCGTAAATTGTGGAGAAAAAAACCGTTCATGATATAAAATATGAAGAAAAACATAAACATGAAATATATCAACGTGTGATAATGAAATACATATGTGAATGGATAAATGTTCAATGACGATTCGCAGAGAAGACGTACGCAAGACCTAAGGACAATGATTAATGGAACTGAAATGGATCGAACCAAGTGCATTTCGATAATTGTTAAATTAACAATCAACTGAGTAAATAATGAATTGATTTCACGTGAGGAAAGCCCGACAAAGTGCGGCGGAATAATATAAAAATTAAACTAAAAGTGATCCTGTGGAGGAAAAATAATAAACTTGTGAAGAAATTATAACAAATGTATGCGAAGTAATATTTTAAAGGAACAATGTCGTGGTAACTGGCAACGAATTAAGACAATGTTTAGGGAAACGACTGTGCACGCGAGTACCGGAATGAACATATTTGATGGTTTTCTACTATGACAACCGGCAATCATAACAAGGACATGAATATGAAACGAGATGTAAACAATGTATACCTAGATTTATTGTATGATTGAGGAATGCGCGTATGAGATAATAATAGGATGGAATGACGATGAGTGAGGGATATTTCGGTAGTATGGTGAATTAAAATAAATAAGAATTATAATGGGCGTGATGAGATGAATGGCGGATAAATGAGTGAAGAGAATGAGGTGATTGGATGACTATGAGTGAAGAATGATTTCGTTAATAAATGAACGTTCAATTTAAATAAAATGATAATAACACAAACTGGTTTGAAAGATGGATGCAAGAATGTGGATGAGCGAATGATTGAGAATTAAATAAAAATGCAACTATTATAAAATGATAAAAATAAAAAACAAATAATGTGTCGATCAAAATTTAAAATTATCCACGTGTATTTCAATTAGAAAGCCCTCAATTACACTCGACACTACTCGACGGTAACAATTAGACTCGACCCCACTCCGGCCGACCCAACATCATTGAAAAAATATAATCTTGAACGAAGAAAATTCGTTGCAAAGTGTTGATAATTGCGTCGGACAATAATTCGGTCAAGAAAGGAGGGCGCTTCTTACGAATATGTGAGTTCGATACAATCATGACCATTAATGAATGGAGATTCTGATTGCTTGAACGTGATAACTTTGATCAAGCTATCTACAAGAAATACATCAAGCCAAGAATTAGAATGTCCTGTATGAAATGTCGAATCGGACGGGACAATTTGAAGCGAGAGAAAAGAAGCTATGTCTTTGAGGTGATTAGATTCGTTACTGTTTACTAGAAGATTGCAGTTCATATCGCCAGTTGAAATAATGTTTTTATAGTTTTGAGAGAATTTTAAGAGCTCATTGGCATAGTCACTAAGGTTTTTGCCTTTGGGCCTCCTGTATAAGACGGTAAATAGCCGTGGTTGCAAGTCTTTTCCTCGAACATCCAGTACTAAGAACTCAGGTGCATTAGAAAACAAGTTGGGTGACGACGCGAATATGCGTGCCACGATCGGCTCACGAATATAGCATGCCACTCCTCCACCCTCCTTGCCCTCTCTGTCAACTCTGAGTGTGCAATAGCCTTTAATACGCACTAAGTCGTCTGAAATATATGCCAAGTATCGGATATTGCAATAATATGAAAAAGATTACATAAAATAAACGATTGAATTTGCTCAAAATGAGCAAGCAAAGAATTTGCATTAAAATGAGCAATTTTTAAAAATGGTTTCGAAGTAGCAGTTTTGTTATGGGAAATGCTAACCGACGAGAGTCATTGGATATTCTCAAGATCAGCATCAGTGGAGATGACGAATGGAGGGTCACCATCTATTTTACGGACAAAAATCTGGCCATTGCGAGTCCAAACGTACTTATGAGAGCACTGCTTCGCTATATCCTTAGTCTTACGTAACAAATTGTAAGTCGCAGTCGGAAGAACTTCATTCATATAAATGCGATTTCGATTCGAGTTAGAGCATACATCGCCCACAGTGAGTTCGCGCTTTTTCCGCATCGACTTAATAATAAAATCTCGGATTTCACGTGATTTAAGAGCTACAATAACAGACCTACGTCCACCAGATGCATTGTTGCTTACATCCGTATAAGGAGTCAGGTTGAAACTCGCACTAGATGTAGCAGTACGATTATTCGAGTTCGGTTTCGAGGCGATATCACGTACCTCGAGAATGTCGGATACAAGCTCCGGAATGCCGAATGCTCGAAAAACTTTTTGAACTAGCGATTTCGACGGTTCAGAGACAGTAAACCCACCGATGATAATCTCGGGAATATAAAAAGCGGTGGATGACGATGTTGGCGTACTATTCGAATTTAGTGATGAACGGAGTTGCTCGTATTGACTTTCAAGAGAAGAAATTCTGTCAGCATGCTCAGAAACAACGTTGTCAAGTTTCGTGAGAAAATCCTTATTGACGAAATTTTGATGTTCAATAAACATCGTGAGTTTCTTATCGGATGCATCAAGTTTTGCAAGAACATTTTGATGTTTTAAATCGGATGCGTCGAGTTTAGCAAGAATATTATGAAGCAAAGCGTTGGTGGATGACGTGTCAGTCTGGCTAAGACTACTTTCGAACGAGAACTGTCCTCCTTGAGACATATCGGATAAATTTGTTTTACAGCAGGGGTTGTCGCTTCTATACGATAAATAATTTTTCGCACACCCAGGATGAAACGAGCGATAGCAAACAGGACACGTTTTCAAAATACCAGCAATACGCGATTTACATTTGTAACAGTTAGGATTCGACATTCCGTACTGTCGTACCTACCGAGATCATAAGTAAAAATGCGAGTAGTATATGGACGATTCTTTTTCAAGTGGGCCACCTTTTTTTTTCGACCCCCAATTTTTTTCATAATCTGCCAGTTTGAAATATTAGTCAAAAGGAACGTCCTCGATTTTTTTCAGATTTTTTTAGGCGTCCGTTCAGAATTTTCAATTCTTCATTACGAACACTGTACCTCAAAAAATATTCATCGAACAAGAAAAACATAAGGCTAAAAACTTCTTTATTTTTTTCGCTTTATCGAAAAAATCAAAATCTTAATTCTTTTGGATTGAGAAAATTAAAATTTGGCAAATAAATGAGAAAAACTTTTTTTTTAACCAAATAACCTTCGATTTCAGTAAAAATTTTACAGGATGTCTGTCATTCGGTAAAGTGTGTGTGTGAATTTTTCCAGAATGGTACCTGCAATGGTTACGATGAAAAAAAAAAATAAAAACCCTGCGAAATCTCATAGATCTCATAAATCATAAGTCATCTCGCAGGGTTTTTATTTTTTTTTATCGTAACCATTGCAGGTACCATCCTGGAAAAATGCACGCAGACACTTTACCAAACGACAGACATCCTGTAAAATTTGTACCGAAATCGAAGGTGTGTTATTTGGTTAGAAAAAATGTTTTTCTCATTTATTTGCCAAATTTTAATTTTCTCAGTCCAAAAAAATTATTATTTTGATTTTTTTCGATAAAGCGGAAAAAATAAAAAAGTTTTTATGCTTATGTTTTTTTTTGTTCGATGAATATTTTTTGAGGTAAAGTGTTCGTAATGAAAAATTGAAACCCTGAATGGACGCCTAAAAAAAATCTAAAAAAATCAAAGACGTTCTTCTTGACCAATATTTTAAACTGGCAGATTATGAAAAAAATTGGGGGTTGAAAAAAAAAAGTGGCCCAGTTGAAAAAGAATCGTCCATATACGCTCTGTTTAACCTACTGCGCAAGAGACGAGAATATCTATGTGAAGATGCGTTCTATTTTACCGACTGAGATCCTACAGTACTACAAGTAAGTACAGTGGTATCACACGGTTTCGCTGACGTAATAAGACGAGATATGTTATAAATACCGACCATTCTAGCTATCGTCGATACTCAATGACGGAGGTCACAGGGGCAGCAAATGGCAGCCAGGGCAGTACGAATGGGATAAGTAAGATGATTAGTCGATCGTGATTCATAAGAATTAACAAGTTGTGGAACGTGCAGATAAGGTGGCTCCTAGTGAAATTTGAGTCGAAGATTTTATTATTAGTCGAAGATACTATTATTATTATCGATTCTCCGTGAAAACTATGATAATCGATTACGGAAATTCAAGCCATGCGATGCGACGTTGAAGGCTCCCCAAAAGGCCACGAGTGAAAGTGAGGTTAAGAAACCATCTTCTACTTGTTTCAGATATAGCGTGGTAATCACGCAGAAATTAACGACATTCAATTATTATACGTGATAGCACTGTTTTTGCTTGCTACAACTGAAACAAAAAAAGCCCACGGGCAGAAAGCGGCAGAGAAAATCTTAACGAGAAAAGAGCAGTGCACAGAGAAACGTCAGATTGTACTCACAGAGAGAGAGAGAGAGAAAGAGAGAGAGAGAGAGAGATATTGAGAACGAAAATTACCTCCCCGTCCTCGCGACGTGGGTAGGTAGGTGGGTGGGAAAGCGACTTCTATGCGTGGGTGTCCCCTTTGGTTGCCCCCCGGGATTGGGTGTAGGAGCATCGCCATTATCCTGCTCTTTGACTGCTGGCCACAGTCTTATATACAGGTCTGGAAACGAAGGCCGTATTTTACTGATGCCGTGAGGCAGATCAACGGTCGGCGCTATTATTTCCGTTCGCAGCCACATGCATCGCTGCTATCGGAGTTTTCTATTGTTTTCCGCATAGTGATGCAAAAAATAACCTGCATCAAACCGTGACCTGCACTTGAGTAAAAAATTAACAAAAATTAAAAAAAAAATCGAGGAAAAATTCGACTCGAGCCGGAATAATAACGTGTAACAAGTTTATTATTCAAAAACACCGCAATAGAGGAAGTAACGATTAGTGCAACTTTAATCCAATTTAGCAAAACATTTGAAAATTTCCAAGTTTCACCACGTTTTTCGTCACTGAAGAGCGGCGACACGAATCTTATATCATTTCCCTGCCACCTCAAAATACGTTCAAATCACCCGTTAAACAAATATTATGCTATCCGTGCGTATAACCGACCTGATTTCAGTCGAGTATCCACGCATCGTAAGTGGCGGGTTTCACACTGTAGTGTGTAACCTTCACACCTCTGACGTTCCGTGCAGAATCCAACGATTGCACCCATAACTCGGTATTCATTTTACACCGCACACTTTTTTGTTTATTTATTTATTCATTCATTTTGTTTTTTTTAAACCTTTTTATATAGTTTTGTTTTACTTTTTATTCATCTGTCACGGACATAATATTTTTCGTCAGTATTGTGTAGTGTCGCTCAAGATTCACTTGAAAATAAAATGTATCATCACAAAAATGATATTATATCAGATAGTGACGAAGAAATGACAAGAAAGTCATCTGGCGAAGAAAATTTGTCATTTTCCACTGAAGCAATTGCTGGTTCACCACAAAAAAAAAAAAGTTGTGTTTTGACGACGAAACCAATAATTGTCGTTACGAAGATCTTCCTCAAGAAATTTTGAATTCAGCGCAGGAAATTAGAAATCATTTGATACCGGAAAAATCGATCAAAAAATATAATATTGTTTACAAAAAATTTATACAGTGGACAGAGAAAAAAAATATCTATCAGTTATCGGAGACAGACGTCATGGCTTATTTTTGTGAGTTGAAGAAGATACGCCGGGAAGGGCGCAATTACGAAATCTTTATTGTATCGAGTCAAGGATACTAAAGTACTGTTGTATCAAAGCGCAATTTTTTATATTAAAGTATTTTTAGTGGTTTTTATAAATTATCCGCGCATTTATTAGTGACGTGAGACCTCATCCGGCGCACTCATCAGGGTACAACAGAATACGAGGTAAGTTTGGAGATTTCTTGGAATAAATTTGGTAAAAAGGTTTTTCGAGCCGGCGTGCATGTCGCGGCTTACATCTGTAGGACAGATAACCAGATACGGTTTTTTTCCCATTCATGTGTTTTTCCTGCAAAATAAAACAATTGAACTTTGTTAACACCGGCTTCCACGAGCCGACCCGCTCTGTGCAGCGCTAGCCGAGGAAAAGTCTCGTGGTTGTCCGAGTTATGTTACAATTCATACACCCAATTGAATACACGGGCCATGCTTTTCGTCGAACTGCAGCTACAGTATACGCAAACGCCGGAGGCACAGTGTTGGGGTTGAAGGATCTCGGCGGGTAGAAATCAACTGTAATTGCCGAATCGTATGTAGCTGAGTCGCAATATAATAAAAGAAAAACGAGCGCCACTATAACTAATGCGATAATGGCTCCAGGGAATGAGCGATCGAAATCTGAGACCACTGCAACCAACTGCACGTCACCACTGTCAAAAATTGACAATGTTCAATTTAAAAAAAAATTAAGATCGAATGACATGATTCAACCTCCAAAATCATTAACATCAGAGGCAACGACGATTGAAGATGAAGAAAACATAGATTTGTCAGATGTATTGCAAAAATTGGATTCACAAAAAATGCCACACTTCATTTCAACCGTTGCACAAATATTACAATTCATATACACAAATAAGCACGATTTTCTCTTATTTTTGTTACATTTTATGATATTCTCAACTTCATATTCATTACGAAAATTATTTACGAAATAATATATATTAATAAATATAAGTGTTTTTTCATTTTCATTTATTTATTTATTTACATTTCAACTTTAATTGTGTTGTTGTGTACTGTGGGGGGGGGGGCACCGCCCCCCCATTTGGGGCGGGGGGGCGCCCCCAGCTTCCCCTCCGCGCCCCCTCCCCTCACGGCCTCTTCGCTACGCACTGATAACATAAAATAGTATACGCAATTCGCAGGCGGTTACGCACGAGTGCTTGACGGCCTGCTTAGCGCACTTATTGCGTGATATACTAGTAAACTCCGTTGCCATGGTGACGTCTTAACGTACTAAGTGAACGCTCAACTAACGACGGTCGTGCTCCGGCCAATCGCCATTAGGTTAGTCGTGATCAATCGGTCATTACTGTCTTTCGCATCAGGGTGAGACAATTTCTCATTCTCCTGGTACGTATTTTTATGAAGATCATTATATTTGCAAAAATAATATTAATAAAAGTTGTTCGTTAAACTTGCATGAATCAATGGAGGCCATTACATTTTTTATAAAAATGTATTTTCGTGCCTTTTACGAAAAACACCGAAATTATCATTTTCCTGCCCCTACGTAGACAGAGAAATGAGAGTTTTACAAGAATGTGATAAATATGATCGAATCTTTTTATAATATTTTTGTTTTATAATCGGGCTTGAATTTACAGTACGTTGTAATTAAATCTTTTTTATTTATGTAAGATGAAATTATTGCTGAAGGAAATAAAGGGGTTGCCGAGGGTGACGTATGGTGTGAGGGCTATAAATGAATCTAGCGATCACTCAATATCTTTGATAGACAGTTTAACGCACCGTAAGTCGGAGCGGCGTATTTATTCAACAGGATCGTTGGAGTAAATCATAAATCTATGAAGAGAAATAATTGAGTCACGTTAAGGAAAATGCACGCACATTCATAGTTACTTGTAGCCGGAATAACAAGAAATCGCAGGGAATAAAGTTTGCGTCGCTATATGCTTACGCTATGGCGACTCTATCGGCATTCACCAATCCTTTTTTTATACAACGAATTAGTACAGCAAAAAATAGCAATCCGCAAAATAATCTTGCAATTAAGCGCGGGGACTATCAACAATAGAAAAAGTCGTCGCTGCTGTCGACGGAAATAAACGACGCGTCGCTATCGGTATTCAGACCGAAGGACCGTTGGGTTTACGCTTTTGCTTTGTATCAACGATAAGCACAAAAATATTATCGGCACGGTGTGGCCACGCTTCGTAATTATCAGACGTATTCGTACCCCTCACCGATAAAGTCGAAGTCACGGTGGATGTCGGCGGATTGCCGGCGAACGGTGTGCAAACATGCACGAGGTACGACCGCACCTCATCGGTGGCGAATGGATATGGCCACGCGGCGCTCCGTGCTCGTGGATGCGAATCTTCGTGGGACAGATGCTCGTTGACGTCCGGATGGATGCTGGCGAGTCCGTAGACCCGGTGATGAGACGGTTTTTGGCTTTTCCCTTCTCGGGTGGCGACGACGATGATGTAGACGATGCGTAAGCCTCGTAATAGGCGGCGTCCGACCTCGCTCCGTAGAGCGACAACGTGGTTAAATGGCGAATGCGTCGATCGATCGATATCGACGATTGGTTTTTGAGTTACTATTGGTGCAAACTTGTGGTTATTTGACGACGACAAGGCGAACTGGTGCCGTAGATTGTTGAAACGAAAGCACACATGGGTGCGGACGATCCGCACGAGATACAACGAAACGATTGTAGATTAACGATTGCGTATTATACGCGAATGGTAACGGACTTCGTCGTCCGTTATGGATGACTCTTCTCTGGCGAGTGCCGACGGCCGCGTCGGGCGTTGGATCCCGAGCCGAGATTCTGGCGCAAACCCCTACCTCGCAAAATCCCTATGGGCGCTCGACGTGCTCTCGGGCGGGAACTAGGGGCCCAACGACGAGATACGAGGCGGTGCGATGATTATCGATACGGTCGATAATCGATCGTTACAAAGTAAAGACAATATTCCAATGAGATTGCGTTTTATTAGACCGAATGGATGCATTTCATTCGTATAAATTCATTTTTTCCAAACTTACTGGTTTTCGCTACAAATTCCATAAACATGCATTTTTGTATTAAATTTAATAAAGAGCGATGTTTTTATCAAGAAATACATTTCTCAATTATGTGGTTTGAACCGGATGGTGACTATGAACCGTCAAATGTATAAATTTCAGATATTGTGATGATATGTCTACTGAGTATAATTCATTTTTTTTTAATGTTTAACTTTGTCACCATATTTGGTGAAAAGTAATTAATTGAGATTGTCACGGAAGTTCCTACTATAGAACAGACAGCTCAGTTAGAGCTTTGTTTTTTCTTATAAATTGATAATAGATAAAATATGCCTATAAGAGCAAATGTGAGCATTCTTGGGCTTGTTGGATGAAAAAAAATGAATCATTATAAATATTTTTGTGTATTGACCTTACTTAAATCCATTTTAATGGAACTTTCGATTTCATTTTCATTTTCCGGTACGTATTCTCATTTCCCTGTCCTCTCAAAATTGAAAAATAGTGATACCAAAGATGTTTGCTATTATTTTGTCTGACCCGTTTACATTTGGTTATCTATGGTATAACCCTGACTTATAGTCGCTTTTTATTTCAAATATCGTTGAAAAAATTCGAGAACAAAAAAAAAGCCCGTTCCATCCCGAAATCGGGAGAACTACCCAGATACAAGAAAGAAGGAATCGCTGGAGTTAACGAAAGGATTTAGAAATCAAAGAATTTCCATTTTTTGCATTATTCAGTTTAATAGCTGACGTTCATTATATAAATTGACATTGATTATAATTTCTTAAATTCATCGATTCCGTAAGTCGTCACTGAAAAAAATTGTCAGTTAAACTAATTGAATTTCATGCAACTACTTTCTCCGTCGTTGATTGATAACGAATTAATCAATTTGCCCGTTCTGACGTTGCGGCACGCAATGTCGTGAAGTATGAGAATACGGCTGATAGAAACTGAAAATGAGAACAAGAAAACAAGTTTAATCAAATTGATCATTCCATAAAAATAAATAACAATTTAAAATCTACGTGATTTTTACCGCGGCGTAGGATCGTAATGACAGGATCGGAAGGAGCCCACCGACGGATACGGTTACTGGTCGTTGACTCCTCTGCATGATCATGAGCAAGTTTTTCCGTGTGCTCACGGGCATCTCAAACCAAGATGTGTCGTACACGGCATTGCCCAACGATTGACACTAATTTGGAAACTTCCGATGTGAAATATAATCAAAATACCTGAGAATACGCTTTTAGATGAAACGGAATACTGACCACATTCATCAAATTATCCGCTGGCCAGGCACACGTAACCAGATTCGCCACGGCGACAATCAATAACGGCACGAAGGATATCTTATCCACGAGCGGATGGTTCTTCAAAATGACAATATTACATTTGGGAAAGAATTCATTTACAATTAAAATAAGCGAATCCCATTTGAAAATAATTTTTTTATTCCAAGGACTCAATAGCTTGTCAGAAATTTCTAAGCATGAAAGTATCTTGTGAGTATGTGAAAGTCATAAATTCCTGAACTGCCCTTTCGGTTAGACTATCGTCTTCACTTCTTCGTTTAAATTATAAATATATTTTATGACACGCTGCGCGTAAAAGTGCGCTCATTTACGCTCACTCCGTTCGCGTCAAACCGCATTTACGCACCTTGTGACATAAAAATTCATACGATACTCGCACGAAAAACGTTTTCTGGATTCGTGTGATTGCAACACTCGCTTTCGGCTCGTTCCGCAAAGTCACACTCGTCAGAAATTTTTTTTTCGTACTCGTGTCATAATGTACTATTATTTCCAATGTACTGGGCAAGCCGTCGACAAGCTTCTATTTGATAAGCCCCTAAGAAAAAAAAGGTTCTTTGTGTCTGAGCAGCAATTATTCGTTTAATACTTACACCGAACAGCAGCAAGGCACCCATGATAGCCGTGAGCCCACTGGCCATTGAACTGGCGACTGCAACGTAGCGCATCGTTTTCGAAACCGCCACAGCGTAAGCCAATCGATTTTTATGTTCTTTTACTAAATCCGGGATCCCTTTGACTTTTAAAATCCTCTTCGTTTCTCTGGCAAGAATTTCGAGTCTCGCCCCGGCAAACCACATCATAATAGCCGCTTGATCGACTATGGAATTACCCGATGAACATTGATAAGCAATTATTGTCTGCTGAACGAAAGCGACACCCCAGCCGACACCGGAGTCCACCGAAAATGGATAAACCGCCATCGACGGCAAGGGTTGATGGGGAAGAAATAACGGTGTAAATGTGATCATAGACGCCGTAAAGTGAACCATGACAAAGTTGAAAATGTGCAAGAGTGAAAACCTCGTTGAGTAATGTTGAAGAACCATTCTTTCATGGGGTCTTGCGTTTGATAAATAATCCTCCATCTCTTTAATCTGACTCTGCATTAAAGAAAAATAATGAACAAGTATTCGATAAGCGATAGACACGAGTGGAATGAGTTGGGTGGATGTTACCTGGGTGGGTTTCATTTGTATCCGGTAGGCAATCATTTTGATTAACAAATTAACTATACTTCCGATGAAACACGCCGATTGCGTGACGATGAAAGGGTTTTTGCGATGCTTGTAAATGGAAACCACTAGTCCTGACAACATCCATAACGCGTTGATGAAAGAAATACTCCATCTTATATTGTATCTGATGATCTGCCATTTCGTAGCCGAGCTCGACGGTGGCCAAGTACCTACGAGATAAACGCTTAACTTTGTGAAACGGAGAAATTTATCGTAACCGATTTGAATCCCCATTGAAGTTTGGATTCGAATTTGTCCGCTCGACGATTTCACGTACACTGAAATTGTACCACGCAAGAACTTTTTTTTTTAAGAATTAAATTTAATCGTTAATGATTGATACTCGAAGAATATTCATGATAATTATACGTCGTGCTTTGTGACAGACATAATTGCGTCGGTTAGGACGTGACACATTTCATAGTACAATTTTCCCGGTCCATCGTCGTTGCTCCGACAGGAATAACGAAATAACACACCGAAAAGACCCCCTTTTGAAGCGTAAGTGAAGAGAAAATTATCAGGTGCTCGACCGAATAGTAAGGGGATTAAATGGGGTGATCGTAGAATTTCGTGCGGGTCGCAAGGCTCGTCTACATCCTCGTGCATCGAGCAGGAATATTCGTAACGCACTAGTGAATAATTAAACGATCTTCCGACATTAATTGTGTATAATAGCAATCCAAAAGCCCCAGCAGTGAATAATCACCGTCGCCACCAGAAGCCCTCCTAATGATAACTCATCTTTCCATTCCGAGTTTAACCGTGAAACCCTCGCACAGGATATGTTAATTAATACCGAATTGAGCAGCGGTAACCCCACGATTCACGTCAGAATTATGACAATCCGGTAACATTTTCAACTCCGAGGTTGGGAATTTACGGTTAACGAATTATCCTCGAACTCTTTCATCGCGGGGAGCTTTGAGGAGGGTTTACGCTGCACAATGTCAGTGTATTTCCATCGAATGAACTCCATACCTCAAATTCAAAGCTTAATGGGTCTTCAAATCGGTTTCCACGAAGCTCTCAGTTTTACAAAGTTGAGTGTTTATCTCGCATGCACTTGGCCACCGTCGAGCTCAGCCACGAAATAGCAGATTATTACATACAACATTGGATGGAGTTTTTCTTTCATCAACGCAATGCGCGTCTTGTCAGGGCTGATGGTTTCCGTTCACAAGCATCGCGAAAATTCCCTCATCTTCACGCATGCGGCGTGCTTCGTCGGATCCGTGACTAATTTGATGATCAAAATGATCGCCTTCGTAGAATAATAACTTAAAGAAAAAACAAGAAAATTGTTCAATATTGTATTTTTGTTCCACACATACATTTTTTCTTTAATGGGAGGGAAAGGAATTTGTATATTTTTTTTTGTATATGGGGTATTCCTGGGAATTTCGGCAACTTCGGACAGTTGGGTCAAAATTTTTGCTCCCCAATTTTTTTCTTTAATATGTGTTGAAAATAAAGAGACACGTATTTCGGCGTTTTTTATTTTGAGCCCCCACTTTTGAAATACAGTCAAATGAAGTTTTTGAAGTATTGACCACATTCGGTCATTCAAATCGATATATCTCAGCAACGGTTAGTGATAACTCAAAAAACCACAGGTGTTTTCTTTTCGTTTTTGAACGCTTTATACATTGAAAACATTGACGATTATGTTGCACAAATTCAACAATTATTTATAAACAATTCAAAATAAAAAATGAAATAAAACAAAAAACGCACTTTTAATTTTTGAAATGTATTTTTTTTTTAATTCCTTGAACAAAAACGAAAATTTAGCCACCTTGAACTTTTTGGGCCGACGCTTCGTTCGGGAGTTATAGATTTTTTTGTCACAAAAAACCCCTAAATGTTTACCCGGTTGTTAAGAATAAAAGCTATAACTTTCGAACGAAACGTCGGCCCAAGTCCGGCCGGGTCTCAAAATTTCTCTTTTCGTCCAAGGAATTTGAAAAAAAATCAATTTCAATAATTAAGGGTACTTTTTTCTTCATGCAATTTTTTACTAATAAAATACGTATATTTACCGGTTTTTTATGACAAAAAAAAATATAACTTTCGAACGAAACGTCGGCCCAAGTCCGGCCGGGTCTCAAAATTTTTCTTTTCATCCAAGGAATTTGAAAAAAAATCAATTTCAATAATTAAGGGTACTTTTTTTTTCATGCAAATTTTTACTAATAAAATACGTAAATTTACGGGTTTTTTGTGACAAAAAAATCTATAACTTCCGAACGAAGCGTCGGCCCAAAAAGTTCAAGGTGGCTAAATTTTCGTTTTTGTTCAAGGAATTAAAAAAAAAATACATTTCAAAAATTAAAAGTGCGTTTTTTGTTTCATTTCATTTTTAATTTTAAATTGTTTATAAATAATTGTTGAATTTGTGCATCATAATCGTTAATGTTTTCAATGTATAACGCGTTCAAAAACGAAAAGAAAACACCTGTGGTTTTTTAAGTTATCACTAACTGTTGCTGAGATATATCGATTTGAATGACCGAATGTGGTCAATACTTCAAAAACTTCATTTGACTGTATTTCAAAAGTGGGGGCTCAAAATAAAAAACGCCGAAATACGTGTCTCTTTATTTTCAACACATATTAATGAAAAAAATTGGGGGGCAAAAATTTCGACCCAACTGTCCGAAGTTGCCGAAATTTCCAATTATACCCCATATATATTTTCCTATGTGTAATTAAAGCAAGAGAATTGTAAAACAGAAGAAAAGAAAAAATTCTGAAGAGGCCCTAGATCGAGTGAGCGAAACGTAAATGAAGGAAGAAGAGAAAATAAATACAGATTTGTCCGTCGCCAAAACTTTCATACCCAAAAAAAATTCAAATTAGCCCGTTCAAGATACGAATCTCACTTAATCATTGCTATTTTGTGCGTTTTTAAATTACAGGTCCAGGTTGAGGAGATAGAAGATTTTTTTAAAAGTGCAAGACCGCACGAGAATATAATTCGTCTGTATTTTAATTTATCTAGCCGCCCCAATGGTGACATTTTTACCGTTATTTCTCCGCCATCAATCGTTGTCGTCAATGGCGGTTTATCCGTTTTTGGTGGAGTCCGGTGTCTTCAAGGATCTCGCTTTTATTCAACAGGGGATCGTGGCTTATCAATGTCCATCGGGTTCCGTCACGAGTTGTCAAGCGTCTGTAATGATGTGGGTTGCCGGGGCTACACTCAAAATCCTTGCTAACGAAGCGGAAAGTATTTTAAAAATGCAAAGGATCTCAGATTTTGTGGTAAAACATGAAAATCAACTGATTTACGCTCACGATACTGCGAAATCGATGCGCCACGTTGCGATCGCAAGTTCGATGGCCGGTGGGCTCACAGCTATCATGAGTTCCTTGTTATATGTCAGTGTGAGTATTTTGAGCAACGAATAGCGCTCAAAACGCTTAGAAAACTTTGCTTTTAGCCATTCAGAGTTTCAAGAAATAAAAATTAGTCAACGAATCTTTTGACATGTTTTTGGTTTGAGAGATAAAATGGTTCGTGAATTTGAAAATTTCATACCCTCAAGAAGTACTTCGATACTTTTGGAACCTAGAATGTTCTGTCCGTCCTTCGTATGCCAAGGATTGTGTTAATATGTGGATATTTTGTTTTCGAAAGTAAAATCGTTGAAAAATTGCAATTAATTTCGAATATTTTATTATTTGAAATATAATGGCTTTTGCTCCTTATGTATTATAGACACCCTAAAGGACCAATCTCTGGGCCAGAAAATGCTGTTTCTGCCGGTAGTGTTTAGCGGCTCGGCAAATTTTCTCGTGTGTGCTCGGTCAGCGGATAATTCGATCAATGTGGTTAGTATTCTGTTCCTTTTAAGCACAAATTAGAGAGCTTCAAATATCATCCTTAATCGGAGGTTCCCAAATTAGTGTCATTCGTTCGGAAACGCTGTGTACAACGTCTCTTTATTCGCCATGCACGTGAGCTCGAGGAAAAGCTTGCTCATGATCATTCAGAGGAGTCAACGAGCTGTAATCGTATCGATCGGTGAACTGCTTCCAACGGTGTCATGACAATCTTATGCCGCAGTAAGAATCGCCATAATTCAAAATCACTATTTATTCCTATGAATTGATCGAATTGATTAAACATGTTTTTTCTCATTTTCAGTCTCTGTCGGCCGTATTTTCGTATTTCATGACATTGCGGGCTGTGATATCGGACAAAGCGAGGTAATCAATTGGCCATCGATCAACATTGCGGAAAATCCTTGCACAACCTTTTTACAATTTGACTGAAAATTTACAAAAATAAAAAATACGAATTTATCGAATTGGATGAATGATAATCGATTGGAAATAACACTATCAATGTTACTCTTGATTCGTTTATTTTGACCAGATAGTTTCGATCTGCTTACGCTTGGTTTTAGAAATTTCGATCTTCCAAGACAACACTTTCCAGACTCGAGCGTTTGGGACAATCGAAGCCGCCCGACGCTGAATGTAGGTAGAAGTACTGTCGAACTTGGCTCTCTGGCGGACTACCGAACTGTACCTTGATATATTTTACGTTTCCTGAATTTTTCTCGATTGAATTACTCGCGCTCGGATCCCTTTTGGGTCATGAAAAACACGTTCAATTTGATTCATTTCATGACAAAAAAAGCTGTAACTTCTAAACTAAGTCGATGGCCAAGTTGAGGGTGGTCTCAATCGTTATGTTTATATTCAAAGAGTTCAGAGAGAAAAAAATCAAAATGAAATAGGTATTTTTTGTGATATTTAATGTTTAGTCGATTAATTGTTAATAAATAATAGTTCAAACGGTGCAACATAATTGTACTTATTTTTATCGCATAGACCGTGTAAAAACAAAAGAAAAAGCTAGTTGTTTTTATTATCATTGGCGGTTGTTGAGATATATCGATTTGAAATACGAAATATCGTCAATAATTGAAAACCTTCATTCTACTGCATCTCAATAGCGGGCGCTGAAAACGGCAAACCCCGAAGAACGTGTCCCTTCATTTTCGATGTATATTAATGTGAAAAATCGCGGGCAAACATTTTAAGTCAAGGGTACGCGACTATCCGGGTTGCCATGCAATGCCCCATATATAATCCGCAAATAATCCATACAAAAATCGAACGTTATTAATATGTTCTTTCCTCATACAATATATATATTAACTATATGCGGTTTGTATGCAATTAATATACAATTATAAATCGACATGCGAAGAGCCCATTTTTAATACAAAAATAACTGCGTACGTTTTACAAGGAATAAATCCAGAAGCAATATTCAACGATGGCCGATTTTTTTTTCTGTGCAGTATACACTCCATGCAACTTATTTATAGTTCATATACACAAGAATACAGCAATACACCTATCTAAAATAGACTATAAATCATAAGAAAAGTACGTAAACAGTAAATCAAACAATATTTGATGTATATATTTTCTCTTTCAATATTCATTCCCGATGTCGTATATACAAAAAAAACTATATACTTTCTATAAGCTAAAAGGCCAATAATCGGACAACTTTCGGCTTTACTATCTCGGGTCGTTATGATATTAACTCAGCTTGAAGTGCATGCAGAAACACAAATTCAAACATTTTTTAGATTTGGTCTACTATTTTGACTCATTATCGAGTTTCGTATTGATTCGGAAAAAAGCAAATATATTCCCCGACTTTGAATAAATGGCTGCTTATTTCGTGCACAGGCACGGTGTGTATATCCCCACTATCGCGAATTGGGACGGTGTACGATAATCGTACACCTGTACCTCGGTGGGTAAAAAACGGTTTTTCATTACACTGGATATGTTCTCGGACTATGGCGTAATAGTCGTTTTCGAGTTTTGCGTAACACTGGACAACCCCGAAGAGCGCGCATTTGTCCCAGGTTACGCACGTATTATCTCTTTTGATTTGTTTTTGGTACGCAGCTGGGGTAAGTAACCGTTTGCCAACTTTTATCTTCGAATAGAATCGTATATCTTCCGCTAGTCGCTCATTTATGAGAAATCTACCTTGTTCGGATAACGCTGCAATAGCCTTTGCTCTCGGAAATTGACATCGTTCTTTTGATGTTGTCAGCATCGTATCGTTTGATTCTAAATATTCGTCCAAAAAGTACCGCAAGATATGTCTTACATTGATTAATCGTACTGTGTTTAGTAATTCGACATCTACTTTGTTTGAATCGTGTATAATTTTGACGAGTTGTCCATTGCCATCTTCGAATGGAAATGCTGACCAAGCCCAGGGTGGACCCCACGATCGGACGAAATGTGAAAGATGAGAAAGCTGATGAACGTTAAAAGAACATTTTCCCATTCCGTACAATTGCTGTACGTCAGAATAGAAAATGTTCAACATGCATTCAGCCAACAATATTTTGTCTTCCCTGATAATTGACTGCGTTAAAATCTGCACGGCACGGACCAATAGCAAGTAATGCTGGTAATATTCATCCCGAAGTTTATCTTTCAGTAATATCGGCGAGTAATACAGCAAAAACGCAGACAGTTCTTTTGCCTTCCAAAACTTGAAAAATTTTAGCTCTTTGGAGATCCGAGTAATAGAATCCGGCGGCCCAATATTGAGTAGTGACTCGTCGATCGATTTTCCCTATGCTTTTGAAAGACAATGTCGCTTCTTTCGATTCCCTGGGCCGAACCAACCGTTGCAGAGCATCCGTTTAACTCCAAGCAGCACGGCATGCATATAGTCCGGAACGAAGCCCGTGACAATGTTGAAGTGCGGGACCTGTGCTGCCTTTGACACCTTTGACTGGAAGATTGTGTTGAATCGCTTGTCCGCCTGGTCGGGCCTGGTCCATTACTTTCGCATGCGTACGGGCCGGTGGAATTTCTTCCAGCGCGGAATATACGCGTTTGAATCCACGTGTCGTTTGATGTGTCCTGCCGGGATGTTCGCAATAAGGACATCCGCATTGTCCGTCAAATTGCTCGATGTTTGCACCGCAGCCCTTGCTGGAGAATCCAATGTCGCTACAGGAGCGATAATTCTGCTCCACATGGCGACATTCCTAACAGGATGACGCCATGCAATCCCAGTCGAATACAGATCTTCCATCGCTGTTACAAATGGCTGTAGGAAGGAAAGCATGTTTGGTTTCGTTATCCCGGAATATAGGCCGCATAGGAATTGGAAATTGCGCCGATCTTTAAGTGGTATGTTTGCAAACGGATTTAGTTCATTTTTACCGAAGGCCTTTCTTATATAGATTTCATTGTCTCTAAAATGTATCCATACATTTTACTTGTAGAATTAAGAGTTCATCTGTGACACTCGTTATCCGGCGGGTTCAGTTCCCAATCATTTTCATTGGCTTACGCATTGAATGGAGCAAAAAGTGTATTTTCAAATTTTATTAAAACAGAAAAGGGGACTTTCAATCGCGATGCGAGAAAAATGAACATTTTTGGGTGCGTTCTTCAAGGGGATTCTTTACGAAGCGAACCACAAACTTCTGAAACCTTTGCCCGCAAGAAAAAAAATAAATTATTTCTTTTTACACAGCCTAGTATTTATATAATTTGATTTTACCTCAACAAGGACGTCGTTTTACGGAGTGTCGTCCCACCGATGAGCTGGCTCTGTGTCAAATATGCAAAAAATATTCAACGGAATGTTTTTATGTATTTAATAAAAAATTCGTATTATAACCTACGTCGTTATCGCGAACGTAATTCCGGCAACGCTTCATGACGTTGTGAACTGTTTTTTCTACCACTTCCTTAGCAACGCGTATCAGTTCTCTCTGAAAATATCAATGCCCTTTCCGTACAAAGTTCACATCGTTCATAGAGCTATAAAGACTCCGTTTGAGTCACTTGTTTACCTATTTGGAAAGTGACAGTTGGGATAAAGACCTCGAGTTCTGCGTAAATTGCTCCACGACAATTTTTAATCCAGTGTGATGATCAATCACTGTCCATCGTGTATCGTTCGTCGATACAAGAACCACAAACCAGAAAATTAATGGTGGGACGGAGAGTCACGTTCGTCTGGCCAGAAGATGGCTCCGGTACGGCGACGTATGCAGGAACAATTATCCACGTATCGAGTAAGTTTTTAGCGTGGTTTTTATGAGAAGCGAAGTGTTATTTGCACTTTTTTCTTTAGTTCGTGCGAAAATAAGGTTCATTGTGTGTCGTGTCCAGAAATTGATCAGTATAATGAATCCCTTATTTTCCACAGGCGAAGAATCGATTTTACAAATCGGAAAATCGCAAAAAATAAAGGAGATGGAAGCCGCAATAAAATCCGGTCAGCACAAAAAAAAAGAATCTCTAAGGAATCAGGGTGAGATGCGGATAAATCCAAATGATAATATAATTTTTTTTTCTATATTGATAAGTTTCTTCGATAATGTAGCTCGAGGTGGACGAGTATTTATCTCTAGTGGAATTGATATAAAGCAGAACAAAATTGAATAGATCTGTGATCAGTGTATTCTCAAGGAACCTGGAATAATTTCCAATCGTTAAAGTATGTAACCAAAACTAAAATTATATGTCAAATCAACTATAGAATTTGTATAAACATTAAACTGTATTCATCTGATAACACTGCGCATCACAAATCATGTTATAACTAAAGTTGTAACATAAAGTTATTTCAGTCATTGGAAAGTACGTGATGCAACAAAATCATTGATCGGAAATGAATCCAACGCAGGTACCAAATTGAAACTCTTTTTATCAAATAGTGTACGAAGCAAAAAATCATTCATGGAAAATAAAGTTTTACGCAGGTATCAAATTGGAATTCCATTCATCGAATGATACGCAAGCGACACAAATCATTGATTGGATTTTTATCCCTATAACTTGAATTCTATTCTGCGAATGAGATAATAAATACAATATAATATAAATAAAATATAAATAATACTGGAAAATAAAGTTTTACGCAGGTATCAAATTGGAATTCTATTCATCCAATGATACGCAAGCGACACAAATAATTGATTGGAGGTCTTTTATCCTTATAACTTGAATTCTATTCTGCGAATGAGATGCAAAACACAAAATTAAATAAGACACAAGATGCAAAATCATATATTGCAAATAGTTTAACGCATGGGCACAAATTAAATTTCATTCATCGAATGTGATGTAAGGTACAATATAATATTGCACAAAAGGTTTTCGTCGCAAGTAAGCGACTGAATTTCTAATCATCAACGGCGTAGCCAAAAAAAAACTCCCAAGCCGCTTCACGTCCTACTCATTCCATTACTCATGGAAAAAAAATCATGAATGGAAAATAAAGTCTTACGCAGGTATAAAATTGCAATTCCATCCAATTAATGATACACAAGCGACACAGATCATTCATTAACAACTTTGCATATGTACATCGAGCTTGAATTGTACGCTTTCGAAGATGGTCCAAGACAAGTCAGCTGCGAACCATACAAAACAACCATACCACTCAACGTCCTACTCATTCCATTACTCATAAAAAAATTATGCATGGAAAATAAAGTTTTACGCAGCTCTACATTTGAAATTCCATTCATTGAATGATACCCAAGTGACACAAATGATTGATTGAAGGTCTTCCATCTTTATAACTTGAATTCTCTTCTGCGCTGCACTCATCGTAGAATGGACCCTGCCTCCGCAAAAAAACAAGCGAGCGAGACCGTCGATTGCACGACACGATTCACGCATGCCTGCACAATATTTATGGTAACTCAAGAACCTGTCAAGATTTTCTATGCTTTTTGGGCTCGAATTTTAGGCAAAGTTCCAGGGATTCGGCGTGAGCAATTTCCTACTCCTGAACATTTTGTACTAACTTCAGTAATGAGTCGAAACCAAGATAGAAAATTTAGGGAAAATCGAATTTTGTTTTCAATTTTTTTACACCCTGATATTTAGGAAAGCTTATTCAATTATGATGAACTTACGATTAATATGCGCCAAAAAATGACCCAATGCAGGAATTTAAAAAAAATAAATAATGACTTAATTCGATGATCTTCATTTAATCCTCATTTGTGTGAAATACTTACAGCAGTCGGCAATCTAAAACCAGTGAAAAAAAATTATGGACAGTAAGCCAGCGGGATAGCATCGTAAATAATTTTATGACGGTTCTAGTTACCCGAGATTACAGACAATAAATAGTTTTAAAAGTAATGTCCACACTCAATAATCTTGCACACTTCAACCTAACCCTACATTACGAAGTTTATTAACTTTGCAAAAAGTAGTTGAATCCCCACAAAAACACAATGTGTAAAAAAATCGAGACAAGTACCTACATTTATGCGAGCTCGCTTCAACCTATGCAAAAAGGTGCGAGATCAACTGGAAACATGGAGCGCATGTATTTACAACAAGTACATATTAATATAGAAAATAATTATTTAATATAAATCATTCGTATTAAAAAAAAAATGTATTGTTCAAAATTGAAATTTTAAGAACAAATTTGAATTAATGTGAAAAATCACAGCAGTACTTGGCGAGTTTTTTTCGCAGTCAAGGCAGAAACGTTATTATTAAACAGTAATGTAGATATAAAACTATGGGATTGTATCGACTTGATATAAATGAATTACTTACATCAGTTATAATATATTTCCTGACACTATTCAACTTTTAAGACCAAGCAGAACGTTCGCTCAGTTGTTCTGTCTCTCTCCGCAGTGAGCGACAATGGCGCGATCTCTCACGGACTTCAAACGAACGACCATCATTTATTTACCAAGTCAAGGCAGACATTTTACACTTTTCTCTAATTCATAGTTTTAAAGTATAATTCATTCGAATGTACCGAAAATTAGTCGAGTTACTACTTTTTGAAAGTATGATATCAAAATAAATATATTGTTTTGTTATTTTCAAATTTCGAAAAAGTTGTCTGGAAAAATTGTTGTTTTTTTTTCAAATTTGATGGTCATAGAATTTCAAGCACGGGATAGTCATTGTTTGACAGATGTAGAGGATCAAAACTAAAAAAGAATAACAATTTTCCTAGAAAACTTTTTCTAAAATTGAAAACGACCAAACAATATATTTATTTTGATATTATACTTTCAAAAAGTAGAAACTCGACTAATTTTCGGTTCATTCGAATGAACCATACTTCAAAATTATAAATTATAGAAAAGTGTTTCTAACATTTTTAAAAATTAGGCTCCTATAAACCAATCAAATTTGGTTTTGAATCATTCAAATTTTAATAAAAAAAGAACGGGGCCGAACATGATCATAAAACTCACAGACAATACGTTAAGTTACGTGTACTTTAACATATAAATTTTTCAAAAAAATCAAATATGACATACAGTTTGAAACAAATTTGTAAAACTCAAAAATGCAAAAAATACAGGTAAAAAAAACTTAAAATTTTTAAGAATTTTTTTTTGAAAAATTTGGACAAAAATCCAACATTTAAAGAGAAAGAAAAATTTTACTTTAGCCATGATTTCGTAAGTTACGAGCGTTCGAAAAAAAAGGTAGGATTTCGGAAAAAAATCATAACTTTTGGACCGTTCGATAAAAAAAATTGGAAAAAATCGTGAATACTTTATTTAGTTAATACAAAAACATATAAAATAATTAGTTGAATCGAAAGGGGTCAAGGGAAACTTTGTCGATTTGGTATGGACTACCTCATATATATTGTATAAAAAAATGTAAAATTGGGTAGGTCTCGAAATCCAGAATCTCATTCAACCGAAACCGTATATATAGATATAGTGGCGTAGCTCGTTGTACCGCGTGAAGATGGTTTCCGGCCGAGCGGATTATATATGGGGTATTCCTGGGAATTTCAGCAACTTCTAACAGTTGGATCAAGATTTTTGCCCCCTAATTTTTGACATTTATATTTGGCGAAAATTAAGGGACACGTATTTCGGCGTTTTTTCATTTTGAGCCCCCGCTTTTGAGATACAGTCAAATAAAGTTTTTGTAGTATTAACCGCATTCGGTCATTCAAATCGATAAATCTCAGCAACGGTTAGTGATAACTCGAAAAAGCACGGGTCTTTTTTTTTTGTTTTTGAACGCTCTATACAATAAAAACATTTACGATTATGTTGCACAAATTCAACAATTATTTTTTATAAACAATTCAAAATTGAAAATGAAATAAAACAAAAAATGTACCCTTAATTTTTAACCGACTTCAAAAAAGAAGGAGGTTATCAATTCGACACGTATCTTTTTGTGTGTATGTTACGCGATATCTTCGCCGATTATGGACCAATTTTAATTATTCTTTTTTCATTGGATAGGCCGTATCTCGAAGGTGGTCCCATTCGAAGAAAAAATTCGAATTTTTTTTTAACTGACTTGTAAAAGAAATAAAAAAATAAAAACAGTAGGAGGAAGATATGTTACGCGATATCTTTACTGATTATGAACCGATTTTAATGATTCTTCTTTTAATGAATAGGCCGTACCTCGAGGGTGGTCCCATTTGAAAAAAAATTGAAAAAAAAATTTTTTTTAACCATCTTAAAAAAAAAAAGGAGGAGGAAGATATGCTACGTGATATTTTCGCCGATTATGGACCGATTTCAATGATTCTTTTTTTATTAAATAGGCTGTACCTCGAGGGTGGTCCCATTTCAAAAAAAGAGGCCTACCCATACTAAATACAAACAAGGTACAGTTACTTACCAGTAAAAATAAAAAAATGATAAAATTTTTACAAAAAAAAATAAAAACCGACTTCAAAACTTTGCTTCTATGTATAAACTGCAGCTAAAAAATTAGAAATAATTATTTTAATTACTTTGAAGAAAAGAGCATTAAAGGAAAACATACACAAAATTATTGATTCTTAAATATTTACTATATCTAATAACTTATTCTTGGAGACGGTGCCAGCCGAGGAAGTTTGCAGTCGGGGAAACACATAATACGTCGAACGAGCGTACAGAACAAGTCGATCGACAAGTGGGCAGCATGGCGAGGGACACGAGGTGTGCGGCGGTGTGGCGGTGGGGGAAGCAGCTTGAGTGAGCTACCCGGACGCGGGCAGACGCGTGAGGGCAGACGTTGTTGACAGTTGTTGTGTCTTAATGCCAAATTTTGGATGTGCTTGTTCGCATTTCACCATCAAAACTCGTATTACTGTGTACTGTACTGTACTTATAAACTTTCCTCTTTTTTGTGTATGTTTTCGTTTAATGCTCTTTTCTTTAACGTAATTAAAAGAATTATTTCTAACTTTTAAGTTCCAGTTTATACGTAGAAGCGAAGTTTTGAAGTCAGTTTTTATTTTTTTTTGTAAACACTCTTTTGAAATGTATTTCTTTATAAATTCCTTGAACAAAAACGAAAATTTAGCCACCCTAAACTTTTTGGGCCGACGCTTCGTTTGGAAGTTATAGCTTTTTTTTATCATAAAAAGCCCGTAAATGTTTTCCCGGTTGTTAAGAAAAAAAGCTATAACTTTCGAACGAAGCGTCGGCCCAAGTCCGGCAGAGTCTCAAAATGTTCGTTTTCGTTCAAGAAATTTGAAAAAAAAAAGATTTCAATAATTAAGGGTACTTTTTCTTCATGCAATTTTTTACTAATAAAATACGTATATTTACCGGTTTTTTATGACAAAAAAAGCTATAACTTTCGAAGGAAACGTCGGCCCAAGTCCGGCAGGTTCTCAAAATTTTTCTTTTTTTCCAAGGAATTAAAAAAAAAAATTTCAATAATTAAGATTACTTTTTTTTCATGCAAATTTTTACTAATAAAATACGTAAATTTACGTGTTTTCGTGACAAAAAGTTCAAGGTGGCTAAATTTTCATTTTTGTTCAAGGAATTTAAAAAAAAATATATTTCAAAAATTAAGGGTACATTTTTTGTTTTATTCCATTTTTAATTTAGAATTGTTTTAAATAATTGTCGAATTTGTGCAACATAATCGTAAATGATTTCATTGTATCGAGCGTTCAAAAACGAAAAAAAAAGACGCGTGGTTTTTCGAGTTATCACTAACCGTTGCTGAGATATATCGATTTGAATGACCGAATGTGGTCAACACTTCAAAAACTTCATTTGACTGTATTTCGAAAGCGGGGGCTCAAAATAAAAAACGCCGATATACGTGTCTCTTTATTTTCAACACATATCAATGAAAAAAATTAGGAGGAAAAAACTTTGTCCCAACTGTCCGAAGTTGCCGAAATTCCCAGGAATACCTCATGTACTTTGTATATAAAAAATATGTGGCCAGATCGATATAGAAACTCTATATTGTTCGTATATAGATTCTGTTTTGTTTTTCCACCTGGGTTTCAATAAATTCAAAGCTCAATGAGACTTGTAATTAGTTGCGTGGAGGTTCTCAATTTAACAAAGTAAAGAGTACAGAATCCGATTCTTCGTCTGGCTTTCCGATCGTATATATACTCATTGACTGCCTGACTGGCTCCCTAGCTACCTTACAGAAGCGTAGTCGACGAATCAACTAACATCAGCAGCTATCTACGACAAAATCCTCTTCTGAGGTGACCAACACCTCACGAGACCCGTTTTTCCGTCGTGAGTTTGTACTCATAGTTTGGTCTCCTGTCCTATAGGCTCTCTGCGTGTCAATAGGATGGCTACTGCGCCGCTCCTTCAACGAGACGTTTTAGTTTCGGAAATAAAGGCTCAATAGCTTCGTCAACCGGCGATCAGAATCTCTTCTTTGTCTTTCTTATACCCGTTTCCCCCAAATCTTTTGACTTTGCATCCATCTGGACGCGAAGTTTCTGATATTCGAACGATCGAAATATAACCAAGATCGATAATTTGATGCGGTTCGATTGAGCACAGAAAAACGTTTGGGACAGGAGGAAGATTACAACGCGAGGAGGAAACTAGGTTCGTTGAACTTCTGTGGCCCTGGCAGATAGAAGGGAGTGGCGCTACATTGGAACCATGAGAATAAGGCTTGGAGGATCATCATATTTTCATATACGGCAGATGTATCGTACATGGCATGCCCCACATGGTTCTAACATTACAGTCCCTTGTTATTCTTCCATCTGCGCACGGACGCACGGTGGTTGTATCGGAATTCGCACGGAAACAACGACACCCAAAACTTGTTGCTCTGCAGTATACAGTCCTGCGAAAGTCGCACGATAACTTTAAAAGGCACCCTGCGGTCCATAACCATACGTCGACAAAAATAACGATAACAATAATCGATGGAAAATAAATTACCGCGCTCCATCAAACGGCGCCGTCACGTAGTGCCATAGAGTGAGGGAATACTGCCGACAGATATTTACATATACGAGAAAAAAAGAAAGTTGTAGTCAATTAATAGATTTATTGATCGAAGAATTTTCATATTTTCCATTATTTAGTTGACTGAAAATGGCGGACGTTAATTATAACAATTGACATTGATTATCATTTATCAAATTTATTAATTCCCTATTTCTATCCCATTTTCTGCAATGTATTTCTGCCTCGTTAGTTTGCAACGAATTAATCAATCAGCTCCATTCAACGTCGTGGCACGTAATGTCATAAAGTAAGAGAATACGGCTGATAGAAACTGAAAATTCGAAAAAAACAAGTTTAATCAATTTCATAAAAGTAAATACCAATATCAAATCTACGTTATTCTCACCGCGGCGTAGGATCGTAATGACAGGATTGGAAGGAGGCCACCGACAGATACGGTTACTGGTCGTTGACACCTCTGAATGATTATGGGCAAGTTTTTCCTTGTGCCCACGGGCATCTCAAACCAAGTCATGTCGTACACGGCGTTTCCCAATGAATGACACTAATTTGGAAAACTCCAATGTAAAATACAATCGAAATATCTCAAAACTTGATTTTAGATGAAACGCAATACTAACCACATTCATCAAATTATCCGCCGGCCAGGCACACTTGAACAAATTCAGGGCGGCGGCAACCGGTAACGCTACAAATGATGTCTTATTCACGAGCGGATGGTTCTTGAAAATGTCAACAATAAATATGGAAAAACATTTATTTACAATTAAAATAAGCGAATGTCATCACAGTTGACAATGATTTCAATTTTTAACGGTATTCCTTCAGAACAATTAATTAATTCGTATATATGCAACTTTTTGCTTATAATTTGAAAAGCCATATTAATAATAAAGAATATAAGCGATGAAAAAGTTAGACAACTTATTCATTTCAAGGCCGAAATAGCTTTTCAGGAATCTCTAAGTAAGGAAGTACCTTGTGAGCATGTAAAAGTCATGAATCCATGAACTATTCAATCGTTCAGACCAACAAATTCATTTGTTTCTTTGTATTTATTATATGTAACTAGCTGACCCGGCAAACGTTGTTCTGCCCCAAATCTAAGAAAAATACAAAAAAAAATTTTCGCCAAAAAAAAAGAAATTTATTTTTGTATAGGGACACCCTAATCACCTAGCGGTATGAAATATACTTTACGACCTATTCTCATACCTACCAAATGTACAAAAAAAATTTCATAAAGATCGGTCGAGCCGTTTCGGAGGAGTGCGACCACAAACACCGTGACTCGAGATTTTTATATATGGGGTATTCCTGGGAATTTCGGCAACTTCGGACAGTTGGGTCAAAATTTTTCCCCCCCAATTTTTTTCATTGATATGTGTTGAAAATAAAGGGACACGTACTTCGGCGTTTTTTATTTTGAGCCCCCACTTTTGAAATACGGTCAAATGAAGTTTTTGAAGATGGACCACATTCGATCATTCAAACCGATATATCTCAGCAACGGTTAGTGATAACTCGAAAAACCACAGGTCTTTTTTTTTCGTTTTTGAACGCTCTATACAATGAAAACATTTACGATTATGTTGCACAAATTCAACAATTATTCATAAACAATTCTAAATTAAAAATGGAATAAAACAAAAAATGTACCCTTAATTTTTGAAATGTATTTTTTTTTAATTCCTTGAACAAAAACAAAAGTTCAGCCACCTTGAACTTTTTGGGCCGATGCTTCGTTCGGGAGTTATAGATTTTTTGTCATAAAAAACCGGTAAATATACGTATTTTATTAGTAAAAAATTGCATGAAGAAACAGTACCCTTAAATATTGAAATATATTTTTTTTTTCAAATTCCTTGAACGAAAACGAAAATTTTGAGACCCGGCCGGACTTGGGCCGACGCTTCGTTCGAAAGTTATAGCTTTCTTTCGTAACAACCGGGTAAACATTTACGGGTTTTTTGTGACAAAAAAATCTACAACTCTCGAACGAAGCGTCGGCCCAAAAAGTTCAAGGTGGCTAAATTTTCGTTTTTGTTCAAGGAATTAAAAAAAAAATACATTTCAAAAATTAAGGGTACGTTTTTTGTTTTATTTCATTTTCAATTTCGAATTGTTTATAACTAATTGTTGAATTTGTGCAACATTATCGCAAATGATTTCATTGTATAGAGCGTTCAAAAACGAAAAAAAAGACCTGTGATTTTTCGAGTTATCACTAACCGTTGCTGAGATATATCGATTTGAATGACCGAATGTGGTCAATACTTCAAAAACTTCATTTGACTGTATTTCAAAAGTGGGGGCTCAAAATGAAAAATGCCGAAATACGTGTCTCTTCATTTTCAACATATATTGATGGGAAAAATTGGGGGGCAAAAATGTTGACCCAACTGTCCGAAGTTGCCGAAATTCCCAGGAATACCCCATATATAGATTATTTTTTTTTCCAATATACTGAGAGAGCAGTCGACTAATTTATATTTTTCAAGCCCTTAAGAGAAAAAAAGGTTTCTCTTGATCCAGCAGTAATTATTTGTTCAATACTCACACCGAACAACAGCAAGGCACTCATGATAGCCGAGAGCCCACTGGCCATTGAACTGGCGAGAGCAACGTAGCGCATCGATTTCGAAACGCCGACAGCGTAAGTCAATCTATTCTTGTGTTCTTCTACAAAATCCGGGATCCCTTTGGATTTTAAAATCCTCTTCGTTTCTTCGGCGAGAATTTCGAGTCTGGCCCCGGCGAACCACATTAGTAGAGCCGCTTGATCGATTACGGCATTGCCTGACGAACATTGATAAGCAACGACCGTCTGCTGAATGAAAGCGAAACTCCTGCTGACACCGGAGTCAACCGAGAATGGATAAACAGCCATCGTCGGCAAGGGTTGATGGGGAAGCAATAACGGTGTGATCGTGATCATAAACGCCGTAAGGTAAACCATAACACCGATGACAATGTGTAAGAGTGAGAACCTCGCTGAGTAACGTTGAAGAACTATTTTTTCATGGGGTTTTGCGTTTGATAAAAAATCCTCCATCTCCTCAATTTGACTCTGTATTGGAGTAAAAGAACGAACAAGTAACAGATAAGCGATAAACACGTGTCGAATAAGCTAGGTGAATGTTACCTGGGTACGTTTCGATTGTATCTTGTATACGATCATTTTGATTATCAAACTGATTATACTTCCGATGAAACACGCCGATTGCGTGACAATAAAAGGGTTTTTGCGATGCTTGTAAATGGAAACCACTAGACCTAACAATATCCATAATGCGTTGATTAAAGAAATACACCATCTGATATTGTATCTGATAATTTGCCATTTCGTAGCCGAGCTCGACGGTGGCCAAGTGCATGCGAGATAAACGCTTAACTTTGTGAAACTGAGAAATTCATCGTAACCGATTCGAAACCCCATTGAAGTTTGGATTTGGAGTTGTCCGCTCGACGGTTTGACGAACACTGATATTCTACACCGCAAGAACTCATCAAAGCCGCAAACGTCCGAGGTGTCCAAGAATAACTTCGGTAATCATATAGTTCCGCCCTCTGGCTTCCGAATTCTACCGGATGATTATCGTTCTAACCTTAATTACTGGGTGAGCTCTACGCAAATCAATATTAATCAACATATTCTCTGTTTGAGTCTTCTACTGGGAGCGAGACGGAACTTAGGAAAAAAGCGGTCGTTAAGTAAAATTGGGGATTATTCCACTTATCGTCTATTGAATATATATTTCGTCTTGTTGACTAGTCTACTATTGATATGGAAAGGCGACAATAACTTGCATTCACGTCCGAAAAGTGAGTTGGCATAAACACGAACCGTCTCCTTAGCATAAGCAGTAGATGAAAATATATACCGTTTACTCTGACTACATATCTTGCGACCAGACAACCGATGAATTAAAGGCTTTCGAATGCCAATTCTCAGAGTGAGAGTGAAAGCAAAGTCGACTGGTGCTTGAACGAATAGTGAGGGGATCAAATTAACTGTTCGTAGAATATTGTGTGAGTCGTGCGTCTCTTTAATCGTCCTCATACATTAAACAGAAATACTCCAAAGGTCTTTACGAATAATTAAACGATCGCCGAACATTAGTTGTGTAGAATAGCAATCCAAAATCCCCATCGGCAAATAATCATCGTTGTCAGAACGTGTCCTATCAACTATAAGTATAAGTTCCATCTCGCTTCCACTATGGAACCTACCTGGAGGATATTTTAATTGATACTAATTTGTATAGGGCTCATCCGGCAATAAGAATGATGAGCATCCGGTAAAATTTGCAACCCCGAGGGTGGAATTATATGATTACGGAAGGTCTTCTTGGACATGTCAGAAGTCGGTGGTTTTGAAAAGTTCTTGCACTGCACAATATGAGTGTTCGTCAAACCGGCCAGCGGAAAACTCTGTATCCAAACCTCAATGAGGTTTCAAATCGATCACGAGAAATTTCTTCGCTTAACAAAGTTATGCGCTTATCTCGCATGCACTTGGTCACCGCCAAGCTCGGCTACGGAATGGCAGATCATCAGATACAATATCAGATGGTGTATTCCCTACATCAACGCGTTCTGGATGTTCTTGGGACTAGTAAGTTCCGTTTACAAGCACCGCGATTATTGCCTCTAAAATACACTTGGAACCCACTCAGGTAATGTTCATTTCATTTTTTGCACATTCGTGGTTTACTTGTTGATTTTTTTTTCTTTAACACAGACTCGGATTAAGGAGATGGAGAATTTTCTAAAAATCGCTAAGTCCCACGAAAAAATTGTTCTCCGATGATACTTACCGAGATTCTTAATACTTCAAGTCTCTATCATTATTCCAATGTATCTGGCGGCGACCATGGTGACATTTGTACCGTTATTGCTTCACCATCTCCGTTGATGGCAGCTTATCCATTTTCGGTGGACTCCGGTGTCGTCAAGAGTCTCGTATTCATTCAGTAGGGCTTCGTTGCTTATCAACGCAATTGAGTTCTTTGGTATTGATCGATGTAAGTATCCAACAGAAAATCCGTGCTTTTGGTGCCAATTGGAAATGTTTCTTTATACTTTCAATGCCTTCAAAATTTGAAATAAGTCCATAGTACTTTTGATAGATGAAAAAAAAAAATTCCGTTCCGATAGATAAAATGGATCATGAATTAGAGAATTTCATGCACTCAAAAAATACTGCGATTTTCTAAGCGTCTAGAATATCGTGGTCGTCCTTCGTACACTAAAAATTGTGTTTATACACGAATATTCAGTTTTCAAAACGAAAATCGTCAAAGATTAACGTTATTGTTGACGATGCTTAAATTGACATGTCGAAGAATCGAACCGTTTGCGCCCAATAATGTAATAGAAGCACGTTTGGCTGAAATCAAAGCTTTTTCGCAACAGCTACAATCGATAGCAGAGGCGGTAACTTTGAACACAAACAGAATAAACGAAATTTTCCGTGGAATAGGCGTCGATCCTCTACGTGATGGCGAACAATAACAGGCTAACAACAAAATTCAAGATAGTAGATGATATTGTAAATGATGATGTAATAAATGTGAACTTAATCGTCACAAATCAACGCAGAGCCACATTATTAAACATGCTACAAAAAGAAAAACCGGACCTGACACTCTTAGGAGAAACCAAGCTCAATGAGAGATGAAATATCTCATTGAAAGATTATACAATTCTTAGAACCGACAGAAGAAACGCAATACAAGGTGGAGGGACAGCGATACTTATAAAAGACCCGATCAAATGCGAAAGAATCTATCATAACCGCTTGAATAACAATTTTTGCTTAGAAGCCACAATAGTCAAAACAGAGATCGGGAGAAATAGTAACTTATTTATAATAGCAGTCTACGCGTCAGATGATAACAAAAAAGAGTTCGTACAGGAGCTAGAAGGTTTGTTTAGAGAGCTTAAACTAAATTCCCCAGTGAATTACTATATTATGACTGGTGACCTGAACGCGAGGAATACAGAATGACAAAATAATACAACCGCCGAAGAGTGTCACTAGGTAGATGGGTAAGAGATAACGCGATCGACTTTTGATTGGAGCTTCTTGGATCAGAATTGCCCTCATTCCCGCGCGGTAACTCATTTTCAGACTTGTGCCTAATCGATAGCCGCTTATCAATAAAAAAAAGTCGAACCTTGCACATTGCTTCCTCATAATTTTTTCAATTTGCCATGCTTCCTCTATAAGGAACTGTGTCGATCAATTTTGATTCAAATTCAATACGAAACTTCTTTTGATGATAGTGCGACTTCGTGCCAAATTTTGATCCGATATCCCAAAAATTGTGGAAGCTAGAGCGCGCGCGTCGATTTTTGAAAAATTTCAAAACGACATAAAATATGAATGGTTGGATGGATTTCATCCAAATTTAATACCAAACATCTTTCAATAGTAGTGCAAGTTTGAACCAAATTTTCGCGAAATATCTCGAAAATTGTGGAAGCTTGAACGCTTACGTTGATTTTTTTTTAATTTCAAAATGACACAAAATATAAATGGCTCAATGGATTTTGCCCAAATTCAATCCGAAACGTCTCTTGATAATAGTTCAGCTTCGTACCAAATTTCAGTCCGAAATCTAGAAAATTGTGCCAGTTAGAATTAAAAACGAATTCGCGAAAAATATCGCCACATTCTGGGAAAATAAAATAAAAAATATGTCAATGCGCCGCGGCGCTTAAAAAATAGAATTGATGAATTCGGGCAAAGATGGGCGGACTGAAGACTGAAGTTGAAGTACAGGTCGTAAGCAACATGCTTGTAGGTTTTTTTCCCCCATCACTAGTGGAATCTCAGGGAATCTGCGTTTGGCAGTGAGTGTTTTGCTGAAAAATGTGATTTTATTGTGACTTAAATGTTGTTACATTTTATAAATGATGACTTTCTGAACGGAATGGACGTTTTGCGTCTTTGTTTATCTCTAACGATAAACTAGGAGCAGAAATAATTTTCATCTTGAAGACTGCTACGCAAATATATGAAGTGATTCGGCCATAGGTACAAAAAAATCTATTATACATATTTTAAATTTACGCCACTGTCAATAGAACAAGAATTGATTAATCAACAGGAAATTTGCTCAAGAATTACTTAACTTACCCCTTATTACAGTGATATGTTTCTTTTTGTCCGATTCCAAAATCGACTTTTGGCCACGGAATCGGATACTTTGGCCCATAGTGTGTTTCGGTCCTGCTCCCTCGAGAAAACAAGCGAGCGCGACCGTCGAGTTGACTTGTGCAATCGATGGCCCACGCTTGACTTACGCACGCCAGAACAATTTTGATGATAACTCAAGAACCCCTGAAGATTTTTTATACTTCTTGAGCTCGAATTACAGGTAAGGTTTCAGAGATCGTGCGTAGAAAATTTCAAACTTCCGACATTTTTCCCCTAAGTTTGGCCATGAGTTGAAATCATGATAGGAAATTTCGGAAAAATCTGATTTAAAAAAAAATCTTTTTTTCATGCTATCAGTGCTCAGTAAATAAAATATTATTAGAAAAATATCAATGGATTAAAATATTCATGACCTTACTAACGGTGGTTCAAAAAAGTCTCCAGCTTTATTTTTCGGGAAGTTATCGACCTTCAAAGACAGAAGTTATTTCTGCGCGCACGCCTCGCTAGTGTCCTGATAGTATCCGACGGTAGTGTAGTTCTGGGATCACTGTTGGATTCGTCGTGGAAACGATATAATGCAGGATTGGAAAAATAGTGGGACTTCTGTGTGCTGAGAAAAATACAGTCCGAACTCCCAATAAGCAACCCGGCAATGAGCAACTTTCCCCAGTTTCTCACTCGAGCGCTTCCCCCACTCCGACTCGAACTCCGAGCTCAAGAATTGTGTGCGCCGAAACTCCCGTTAAGCAACCAGCCTGGGACTGATTATTTGGGCGAAATAGAGAAAACATTGTAGTGTAAATTGATGTGTGCATGCGTGCGTGAGTATGTGTGTGTGCGTGTGTGAATGTAACACAAAATCTACAAGTTTATTAGACATTTTTTGTATTTATTAAAAACAAACATAACAACAATTAATTATTATTAATTATTATCATCAATTAATCATTTATTAAAAACAAACATAACAACAATTAATTATTATTTATTATTATTATTAATTAATTATTTGTGAAAAACAATGATAACAAAGAACAAAGATAAGCTGACAGATTCTCATACAAAACGGCGAAAGTTTCCGGGACGAAATAATACGCAATTGCTATTGTGTGATACGCAATAGTAATTAGTCAACAATAATAATTAATGAGTATATCAACGTGAAACAAAAATTCGAGTAATAAATGTCCACGCGCAATCGAAAACGTCTTTGCATGGGCGATTCGAATAATAAGTTGGAACTTGTTCGAGCGTACTGCTTGTTGCGGGAATCCCATGCGAAAAAGAGTGAGAGAGACAGACACAGGTAGTGAGCGCGGAGCGTGTGCCTGGTCGGGGTATGCGATATACAAGAAAAACTCTTCCCCTTGGGGGCTTTTGGTTGCTTATTGGGAGTTCGGACTGTAGACACTTTTACTCCCGCAGTTCGCGAAACGTTAAGTTTCCTTCCAAAATAATTTGAGGGAGGGGCAGGATATGGATATCTCAATTCATATCGATCGGCAATTTCGTTCCTCTCAGGCCCGGACTTGGCTCAAGATTTCAGGATGAAAAGGTTTTTCCAAGGGCTATCAAGGTTGAGACCAAACAGACCCAAGTATAATACTACTTGAGACGAAAAAATGGTACTTGATTATTCTTGTGAAATGGCGAAAGACAGTGAGTTATCGCTCCAACTTCTGTCCCGCAAGTTAATTATGTTTTTAGCCCTCGTTACTGGACACAGACTCCAAACGTTCTCTCTTATCGATATCGATAACATCAGAAAGGATACGGACTCGTTAGAAATAAAAATACCGGAAAGAATAAAAACATCAGAAGTGAATAAGGAACAACCAATTCTCATTCTTCCTTTTTACCGAGAAATCGAGCAATTGTGTGTTGAAAGAAGAAAAAAAAACGAATTGAGTCGAAATGACCAATATGGTTTTCATGATCAGTATTTTGATTTGCAGAATCCATATTTCAAATCTAAAAAATGTTCTGACAAAATTATCCGGAATAAGAAAAAACCGAAGAACATGCTTATATATCGGCGTGGAACGACCCATAAACATTTCAAAGTCAAACTGTAAGATTTTTTTTTCATGCACAAAGGTGCCACGGACTCAATGAGATATTTCGTGGATTTTTAAGATGATTTCAAGAGACCCGAATAGGGATATTACGAGAGTCGATAAATCCTGTGTATTTTAAAGGGGAAAAATGACTCCTGCTGGTAATGGCCGGTTTTAAAGATGGCGGGCTGCCAATTGAGGGAACTCTTTTTTTAATCATTTGGAGCCAATCTGGGGGGGGGGGGGGGGTGTCAAAATTCGTCCGAACCCTATATAAGGACCACTCTAATATATATGGGTTAAGAAAATGGAAAAATGGAATTTTACTTTCATTTGTTTTTAATGTGTTTTTAATTGTAAGATAATATGTATAATATTAACAATTATACAAAAACGTGGTTTCAACCGTACTTACTAGAATGAACAGGATACATTTTAATATATATTATTATTGATATTCTTAGCGCCTAATGAACATTCCTTTAGATATCTGGGTTGTCCGTACTATTTCTTTTTCCACTTTTTTTCGTTTGGGACCTCTCGTTCTTCAATAGTTCGAGAACCCACTGTCGAACATTCATTGTTGGGTCATGTTTCTTGTTATGTTTTAATTTTTTTTTCCTCGCAACTCCATACATATTCCTGTAAGCCACAAGAAAATTGATCGGTAAAACTAACGGTGGGAGACGTATGCAAGTAATACCGTTATCGAATTAACTACCTATATTGAAATAATTTCTAATGATACATACGTGCAATACAGCAGTCTGAAAAAGAGCGAAGAATAAACGTACGAATAGAGATCATTTTGCGATGTTATAATTATCACTGTACTGACCAAAAACCCATTACAATGTTTATAATTATCGTTCCATCGCTGTTCGGAGGCGGGTATTGCGCATTTGGGCATCGATTTTCCGTCCCCTCAGTGATTGCATGTACTATAACTGGTACGATGATTTTTCTGATTTCCGAAATAATCGTCGCTGTTACGACGTTAACCCCTTGGCCTACCGCTTGGGCCCCGACGGTGGGGGCCAAAAACAACATCGAGTTCGGTCGCGCGCTAAGCCTCCGTGGTGTTTACCCATATCAAGAAACCACGAGTCTAGATCGTGTTGTTTACATTCGGCTCGATCGACGTACGACGGCGCTCACCCGTGCTCTTCGCTTTCGGCCCGATTTTCTCACCACGAGTCTCACACGTGATCGTTGGCGAAAGGATTAAGGTCCTGACGGAATCCCGACCTTGTCACACTCGAGGTATCGCGCGATCGAAGACTCGAGGTGTCGCGTGATCGAGGACTCGAGGTGTCGCGTGATCGAGGACTCGAGGTGTGCCGTGGTACAGATAACCGCCCCACCGCCGAATCGAATTGATAAGTCGGAACACGCGACGCATGATGTCCATTTTCCGGCACATCGTTGTTCCGTCATCCGATGCTGAGACATTGTTCATCATCATGCCCTTTATTTTCGTCCGGTGCTTCCAAATGTGACGTTCTCCTATCCTGTCAACAAAAACAAACATTGACAAAACAAAAGTTATTGTGTGCTCACTTATTCATCCGGTCAACTCGTCCACTTTATACTACACATTTCACTAATGTACACTACCGCCAGAAAGTATCAGACCACCAACCGCGCGCCCTATTAAAAACCCGTTGCGACTTTGAAACGGGCTAGCTCTGTTGAAAATGAAGCTACCGATTTTCTACGAAAACGGTTGGGAAGCTTATTGAATTCTGTGTTGAATGAGGTTTTGTTGAGTTAATTTAGACCGCTGTATTCGGAAGTATCCCGTGAGGGAGGCAAAAAAATAATTTCGATTCTTACAGAATTTTATACCTCCACTTTGGCTCTCGGATGGAGCTAAGAAATTTTTTTTAGAAATTTGGCATTTCCAAATAAAGAGCCTTTGGGGAATTCGCTGTCGACGCATCCGAAAGAAAATTCAAAAATCTTAACGGGTTTCTAAAATATCAATTTATTTCTTTGAGCGTGCACAATCCACATTGACGACAGTCCGCCGCACGATCCGAGCATTTTCGAGGGCCTCGGCTAGCAATTCGCTTTCCTCACCAGGGCCGAATAGCAAATAGGAGCTTGCGCGGGATTCTACTACTCGGCTGGAAGTTGAAATGAACGGTTCCCACGCAGGCCCCTATTTGCCATTCGGCCCTCCTGACAAAAGCGAATTGCTAGCCGAGGCCCTCGAATATGCTCTAACCGTGCGGCAGACTGTCGTCAATGTCGATTCTGCACGCTCTAGGAAATAAATTGATATTTTAGGAACCCGTTAAGATTTGCAATTTTCTTTTGGATGGATCGACAGCAAAGATCCCAAAGGTTTTTTTCGGAAAATGCCAAATTTCTAAAACAAAATTCTTAGCTCCATCCGAGAGCCAAAGTGGAGGTATAAAATTCTGTAAAAATCAGAATAATTTTTTGTCTCCCTCACGTGATAATTTCGAATACAGCGGTCTAAATTCAATCAACAAGAGCTCATTCAACACAAAATTCAATAAGCTTCCCAACCGTTTTTGTGGACAATCGGTTGCTACATTTTCCACGGAGCTAGCATCTTTCAAAGTCGCGACTGGTTTTTGATAGGGCGCGCGGCAAGTGGTCTGATATTTTCTGGCGGTCGTGTATAGTGTAGAGTGCAGTGGTACCGATAATCGCCCCACAACCGAGGAATCGAATCGATAACTCGAAACACGCGACGCATGATGTCCATTTTTCGTCACATCGTTGTTCCGTATTCGATGGTGACAAGGCGAGGACATGGTCGCTACATGGCGGATGGACTTGAAACTTACACAGTCGAGAGTCAATTGAAAATAATTAGACAAGTATTTTGTCTTCCGCTATAGTGGATTGATGTTTTCGAGATGTTTAATTTTTTGTTTTAAGGAATTTTCACCGGATGAACCAGTATGGCTGACACGCTTTCCGTTTCGACGGCAGTTCGATCCTCTTTTGCCGAATTCTTTTTTTTTTTTTTTAAATTATATTTATTAAAAACATTGTAAAATACATCCTTAAACATTTTTCCAATTAATTAAAAAATTTTTAAATAAAATTTGGAAGAATAGGGTTTAAAATAAGACGGATTTTTTATCATTTCTCCATCGTCATGATTTATTAATTAATGAGTTATGGACAATCTTTTGGATGATATCCATCATAAAAAGACTTGAAACACAGTGTTTCTCTACACCTTGCACATTTAATAAATGCTACTCCGTTACACTTACAATGTTCTCGGGTTAATGTTAAAGGGAAGCAAACTTCGTTAACATTTTCGAAGAAAATTTTTTCGGGCATTAATTTCGAGACATATCAAGCATACTTGATCATCCTATCGAACACCGGGAAGCTGAATTGATGGTGGATAATCAAGTAAATTTTGATCGCATTTTCGAGAGAATTTATTTCTCTTTTTTCTTGTAAAAGAACAGAAGCGTTTTGAAGTTTCTTGATGATGTTCATTATCTGCCGATAGAAATATACGTCACAGGGTTGACACAAAGGCGTACATTTTGGCGGAATAATTTCAACATTAGAAGTTAAAACCAGGTGGTACAGCTGTCTCCTATTATCCCATTGTTCAGTTCATCGCCTCCCATTCCGAGAACCGGTTTCGTTAGCAGAAACCGCGATAGAAAGAATTTGGGTAGTATTTTGAGTTACAAAATAATTTTCAGGGATGATTATGAATTCTTCCAAATTTTATTTAAAAAAATTTTAATCAATTGGAAAAATGTTCAAGAATGTGTTTCACAATGTATTCAATAAATATATTAAAAAAAAAAAAAAAAAAAAATCCGGCAAAAGAGAATCGAACACGGGGCAGCGATCCCGCACCCAGATATCTCATCGCTCGGCTACCGCTGCCGGCGAAACGTAGAGCGCGTCAGCCATACTGGTTCATCCGGCGGAAATTCTCTAAAAAAAAAAAATTGAACATCTCGAAAACATCAATCCACTATAGCGAAAGACAAAATACGTGTCCAATTATTTTCGATTGACTATCGACTGTGTAAGTTTCAAGTCAATCCGCCATGTAGCGACCGCGTCCTCCCCTTGTGAGACGTTCATCATCGTGCTCTCTATTTTCGTCCGGTGCTTACAAATGTGACGTTTTTTTATCCTGTCAACAAAAACAAATATCAAGAAAGTCACTCATTGCATGCTCACTAATCCATCCGATCAATTCCTTAACTTTATACTATACATCTTACTAATGTATGGTATAAAGTGCAGTAAATCAGATCGCCTTTCATTCTTAACAATGAATCGAAAATATCATGACGATAATAAATTATGTTGAGCCTTCTTACGTGTGATTTTTTTGGCGATGCATTTCCTGATGATTCGACGCCGAATTGGGATTCGTTATCATCGTCTTGACTTTCATCCGGTGCTCCTCAATCGGACGTTTTTTCATCCTGTCAACAAAAACAAACATCGAAAAAGTCATTGTGTGCTCACTTATTCATCAGGTCAACTCGTCCACTTTATATCATACATATGACACCGAAAAAAAAGTCGATTTAAATCCAATCACCCTAAAGTATAATGTATAGATGAATATTGGCATATAAAATACGAAGATGTAGAAAGATTCTCGATGGAAAACTCATACGCGTCGCACAGCCTCTTTATTACACGCTGTAATGATTTATAGTGGAAGTAGATTTCAGACGTATTATTAAATCCGAATATGATATCGGGGTTCTAGAGATCCAGAATGCATAATGTTGAAAACTATTCTTAACAAAATACTGACTTTTTTAGCCTTACTAATTGTCGGTGACACTCAATTAGCACGTGCTAAGTGTTTTGGATCATTTTCTGGTTGGCGTTGATGATTGATTTTTTAGGCCATGGACGACATCTTCTCACACGTTCTCTCTCGCTCCACAGCGAACGCCAATAGCGCCGTCCCTTTCGCACTCGGTGATGTCGTCCAACACCTTGAAAGAAAGTGCATTCGACCATGGCACTGTCTGCGCTGGGCCAGGTCCAACGGAATCGCTGCTCTCTTCGAGGTTTGAAGTGGCCGTGAGATACTTGTTAAATTTATAACATTTCAATTTTCAGTACTTTTTCGGAGAAGGGAGAAGACCCTAGCAGGTTCAGGTACCAAAAAAATACCGGAAGAACAACAGTCGGCCATCAAAAAAGCACCGGTGAGCACCTGAGTGCTTTTCGAACATTAAAAGCATAGGAATTTTTGTCGGAAGCATCGAAAAATGTGGGTGTTCAATGCTTTTTCGACTATTTTGGCTATGATTTTAACCTGCTAGGGAATTATTGATTAATCATGTTAATAATGCTTACTATTACCCATGCATTTTTGCGCCCAAACACATGCATAGAATGGAAAAAGTTGTTAAATATAGAACACTTGATCGGATGAGTACTTACCGATTGGGATATTCCCTACTTTCCAGGTTGATTCATGTTACTTGACGTATGCATTGTAACAAAAAATTTGTTCAATTTCCCCATTTTTCATTATTTTTTATCGACCCGAAGTCCATCGCCACCGAAACCGCAAAATACGGTGGCGATGTAAAAATAAGTACGCGATCCGGCTCATGCGAGCTCTAACCCCCCCCTATTTCCCCTCCTGTCCGCCCTCACCCGGACCGGAGAAGACAGCGAGAACAAGTCCCGGCGGCGAGGCTCGTTAGCCGTCGCACGACACGCCGACGTACGGCGATGCGCGCGGCTCGCGATCACGTGAGGCCCCCTTCCCACCCCAGCGAAGACCGACAGACCCGGCAGAAGCCGGCAATTTCCTCACTTCGGGTCCGATTGTCTTAGGTTCAGGAGCGAGCGAGCGAATTTCGTCCCGCGGCCACGTGTGCCGAGTTTTATATTGCGTGAGTACCCGAGATGTACCCGAGTTCTATTTTTTCTTTGCCGTGTCGAGGTACTTCGGTGTAAGAGCCGTTAGGCAGAATTTTCCACCCCACCCTCTGACCCTGTCTCCTGTTCCCCGATGAGCCGCTGAGCTAACATTTGATTTCTATTTTTAATCATTTTTGAAAATTGAATTACGGTGTCGTTTCCGTCTAAACGACTGGCGCCCATTCCCCAATTATTATTCTTTGCTGCATTGCAGTTGAACCTTGTATCGAGGCAGCTATCTCGTCTGCACACCGTTTTGTTATTTTTATTTGCGTTAAATAAATTACGCCTATTTTATTATTTCAAACCCTTTTTTTTATTTCTCTTTTTTATTGTTAATTTTCCGCGTGTGCCTTCCCTTGTCCCGAAAGTTGCAGATCACAGCATAAAGACATTATCATTGATATCATATCATGAATATCATATTTTGAAAAGCATTATAGTTTAAGAAAATGGTTACTCGGTACACAAAATATCCCTGTCCAGTGATTAACGTTGAATTACTGCTAGTACAATGGTGTGTGCACCTGATTAGCATTTCGTTCGTATACCAATAATACATTTTTTGCGGGCTATAAACGGATCGTTTGTTACAATGCATAATTTCAATAAAAACCGATTGAAATTCATAAAATTTCAAAGCCAATGTATATTATTTAAAATGCTAAACATCATGTCAAACAACAAATTATTGATTCATCTTAGCTCTGCTGATCTATGCTGACATAAGGATGACGGTGGATTGCTATATGGAGAATGTGTGTGGAGAGTAGATAAATCAATCGAAATTGTGAACGAAAATACTGGATATAAAAATCGGCAAGTGTGGCAAAGCGAATATTAGATTCACACAATCCCAACAAATGTATGACCAAAAATATTAGATAGGTATAGAAGTCCGAAACACCGGAAGAAAAAATATAACATATAAAAGGGAGGCGTGCGTGGAACGGCCAATTCAATGCATTTTTTAGTATAGGACAGTATAGAAAAACTCTATAAGTGCATGACGTTGGACCTATTCTTACAATTAGTACATATTCCAATTATAATCATTCGTCAATTTTTTCTTCATAAATCCTTTGCTGTATTATCTTACCGAAGATACTGCTTCAGAACGCACACTAATTTTTCGTTGTTCCATCATTTTTTTCTTATTCGACTTAACTTCCATTGGGCTCCAGCTCCACCGTTTTCGAACCTGGATGCGACATGGTGCTTTCATTTTCAGCAGTTCCGGTTTAGTTGCTGTAAAAATTATTTGATTGATATGAAATGTCGGGTCAGGGACGTGTGACAATGGGACAGTACCAAATCGTCCACAGGCGAGTCACCGTGAGCGTCCCTTCACTAATAAAAAACGAAACAGCTTCGAGATTGATTTTTCGTTGGTCGGTAGACGCTCTCGGCGACTTGCCCGTGGGCGACTTGGCACCATCCTGCGACAATTACTAAAACTTGCATAAACGATTTTATTTTAACATTTACAAATTTACAATGAATTACTCGTGGTAACGAATACGAGCCCAAAATACACCTTTGAACTGAGTTTCACACGTTGTTGTGAGCTACAGGGTAAATCATTTGATTTCACGTAGACAACGTGTGATATAACATAATTAATAGAAAAGAAGAATACAGAAAAAAATATTACCGTCGAAACGGACCATTCTGGAACACGGCGGGCTAGTATCGGACAGGTTACATTTTTATGTCTAGAATCGTATGACAAAACCATTCAACTCGCCGGTTGGTGAAAGTGTAGCTCGAAGTGTTCCTGAGAGACGGTGTAAACCGTTATTATTATTTATCCAAGGCGAAAAGAGAAAAAAAATCGCGGATCAACTGAAAAACGGATCGCGAAATTCAGGTGCTCCAAACATCCGGCTCGAGCGGGTCATTAGTCAACGGTCTAAGCAAAATATTCACGGTAAGTGCAGACAAATTAGTTGTGATCATGGTAGTTCGGGCTAGACTGGACCTTCGGGCGCCTCACTGTCCTTTGACAATGGTATTGGACTATTCTTTCTCGGAACGAACAAATGCGTGATGGGCAATATAATCCATTGTCGTGTTTTGTTAATGATCACCAAACACAACGAATCTGTTTTTAATTTCGTGTGAAGACTATTTAAGCGAAGACTATTAAAAATGAATGTTTTTCTTTTGTTTTAAAATTGAAAGAAAAATAAATAAAAAATGGATATTTCTTAGAAACTCAAAGTGTGCTTGTACTGTGGGAGCTTCCGATTCGTGGTCTCGACAGCGCGCCGGAAGTCATTTAGAACAGTCAGTGAGCGGAGTCTGTAAGAGCGGAAAACGCAGCGTTGCGCATGCATCGCACTCTACGTCACACCCGGTTGTGCGATAGGGTATAGTCGTTTTCCGACTGGAGTAGTCCTGGGCTGCGGTTATGACTACCACGTTCGAGCGAATAGATATATAGATACTTACCTGTACTTAGAGAGAACTCCGTTTTGAACCGGTCCCCGACGTGAGACGAGACATCCCACTGAACTTCCCCGGCAAAAGTGCAAAAGGATGAATAGTTTGATGTGCGACCAGTGTTAGCGCTGCCTGTTGACAATATTAAAATGAAAGGCTGCGTAACAAGACCGCGCCGATTTCAGGCTACTTATGGGATACTAGATTCCAAGATATTAGCGTGTAAGCCGTAATTATTAGTTAGGAGAATTTTTGTTATTCTCTTTATGTTTAGCATTATGTCGATTTGCTGCATTCCGAAGCTTCAGCGTTCTCGTGGAAATATAGATGTTAAAAAAAATGAATGATGACTTGTGAAACCCAGAGTATATGACTCGAAAATATTTATTAATAATGAATCATTCCTTTATCTGTATACTTTTGTTGTGCAACCAGCGCACTCCGAGATCTTTCTTTTTCCCGAACGAATTATCACCTGAAACAAAACGCTAAAGGACCCATGTTAATTATCAAATATTTATCTAACCTGTAAATAATCCCGTAAAGATTAAGTGTTACCGACACTTGCATCGATTATTACTACTTACCGTACATGCGCGTATCCCCCGTCGATAGGGTAGATCCCTAGTTAGGAAATAGCCGCAGGAGTAATCCGATAGGCGGCGTTCCGCGAAACCTATTCACTTCTATCCCCCGGGGGCCCGCAGGCTCCTAGGCCCGAACCTGGCTGCTTCACCGCTCTTCGAGCCGCCGCAGGGTTCTCGCGGGTATAAAAGGCAGAGCGCGAGCCACCTCATGGCCAGTCGTCTCTCCGCTCACGAGCGGGTTGCTGGACACATCCCAAAATCCTTTCCTCGGTGTAAAGTGGATACCTACCCTTTTCTACCGCTGAAAAGTGGACCCCTTCTCCTTCTATTGCTGCGAAGTGGTCCTTACTCCTTTCCCCGCTGCAAAGTGGTCCTCTATTCTTCTACCGCTGCGAAGTGGTCCATCTCCTTTCTGCCGCTGAAAAGTGGTCCTCTCCCTCTAATTCAAACGCCCCCTCTACATTTTCACACATGCCGAAACAGGACTCTACGTACCTCCATCGGAAGCTTCGGCGGGCAGCTCGCACCCGATCTCCCCACACAGTTTTTCTTATCGTACGACGGCTCACCGACTCCCGCAATCTCAACCGCGTATTAGGGCCAGCACGGCCATTTTCCGGGCTCTTGCCCGTATGGTCGGCCCTATCGTCTCCACCTCTCCTCTACCTCTCGCTCCTATCTAGTCTCCCCTCAAAGTTTCTAGTCGACAGGTTAAAGACAGCAGATCAACATCGAGAAAGGAGTTCTAGGCGGCCCAAAGACAGGCTACAACCCGCAAAGTGCAGAACGAATCTGTTAAAAAAACTCTTTCATCGGAACAGCGCCGAACTCCTGGACCAATCTGCCCGTAGCTATACGCGAGGCTCAAGCCATCCGACCCTTCAAGAAGCTGCTGTTCGCGCACCTGCTGTCTAGCAAACAACATCTAGCCACATAAATCTCTTAGTCTAGCGATCTGTAGGCGCTTGTAAATAATCAATAAATATTTTTTCCTGTCCACACCGAAACCTTGAGCCGGGCGGATCGAGTAGTTCGTCGATGGGCGAGGGGATGTTTCTGTTTTGTTTTACGTTTTTATACAATCATCAGCATGTGCAATAGTATCATTAATGTAATAATATTTTTAAATAACTCTAAATCTCTTTCCATAATTTCTATATTTATCACTTCTTCTCTATACTCCAATATAACCACCGAAAAATCTGTGATTGTTTTGTACTCCACCATCTCTGATATTATATTATACACTCGATGTATTTTTGAATGCTATGCGCTTTAGGGGACTTGTCCCGGAGCGCTAAATAAATATCGCTTTCTCTCTCTCTCCCCGGCCTTCATCACCTCCCCGCGGCTGACGCTCCTCGTTTCTTTCACGAGGAGTTTAACGCCCTGTGGGAGGCGGTGGAGGAAGGGGCGGAAATTCCGCGCCTAAGACCGGTGTCACCTATGGCGCCTACTAAGGTTCTTTAAGATTAATACTTTTCATAATAAATTTCTAACAAAAACTTTATTTTTTCAAGATTTAATAAATCATTGACTCTAAGTCAGAAATAATGCACTAATTTTTTTTTCAATGTAACCATAAGTGGTTACGACTAAAAAAAAAACTAGAAAAATAGTTCAAAATATTTCTCTGTTCATAGAAATTTAAATTCGTATAAATATCCCTGAAACTCGTAAACTGAATTAAAATTTTCCGAATTATTAAGCAAAAACTGTTATAATAAGCGTGCATTGAAGTTCGACGATGAATATCTTTTGAACGCTCGATTCAATCGAATAATCATAAGGCACCATTTTTGTAGAGCAGTTAATTTCCTACAAAACCAAGCATTCCGCCTTCCATCATGATTTTTCGTTAACGAGTTATGAAATTTATAAGCAAAACAGAAATTTGTCTAAAAATGATCAAACTTTAACCTTCAATATCTTTCAAACAGTGAGGTTTACGAAAAAATTGTAAGAAACCTTTTTTGTAGAGCGATCAATTTCCTACAAGTATATAAGGGGGGGATATTTTTAACGAACAGTTGATAGAGCGATATGAATTTTTTCTTCTAATACTGAAGAAAAAATAAAAAACTGTGAGGCGGAGGACCTTCCCCTTAAAATAAAAAGCTCATATTTGGTGTGAATTTTCTAGAGGTGTCTAGTAACCTATTTTTTGGAGTACGAAGTAAAAAAAAAAATAGTCGATTTTTTTGACCCACCCTAATATATATATATATTAGACTGGCCCTTATTCAAGTAACTTTCGAATTTTGACGACGCTCACCGATAATATGTTTCCAAATAATTTAAAAAAAATCCTCCCAAAAGTACTCCGCTCTGTCTCAATATTAAGGGGTGCACCCGGCCTCCGACTTTTTCCCATTTGATTAACATGGGATTTCTATTGACTTTTTTCATAATTATGTAGCACTGCCAATAAACATGCGAAAAATATGAACCTAGTACGGTTTTTTAGAGAAATACACGTACTTTTTCAACAAATTTTTATTTTTTTTAAATTCAAAATGGCGGATCCAATATGGCGGCTTAAAGAATCGATATTCATCAAATTTGGCACGAGATTGCATTGAAACTGGTTGTACATGGGTTTCTTAGGTCCCTCGAGTGAAATTTTGTATCGAAAGTATAAATTCAATATGGCCGAAGAAACCAAAATTGTCAAAATTTGGTCATTCTTTATACTTTTGATATTTCTTAAATTTGAGTGAAGCACAGGCGACGTTTATTACAATCTGTTTACGGAAAATGATGTGAAAATTCCAAATTTATAACAATTATTAAAATAATATCTATTAAAAAAAGGAGGGGTGATGAAATATCTCTTCATACTGGGAAAATTCGTTCAGATGCCACAGAGCTGGATCAAGCTCCAAAAAGCTTGTATTTATTTCATATCATAGAATAAATCGGTGTGGTTTGTATTACCGCCGCACAGGCGCGTCACTCAAATCTAAGAAATATCAAAAATATGAAGAATGACCAAATTTGGACAATTTTAGTTTCTTCGGCTATATTGAATTTATACTTTCGATACAAAATTTCACTCCAGGGACCCAAAAACCCCATGTACAACCAGTTTCAATGCAATCTTGTGCCATTTGATAAATATCGATTTTTTAAGTCACCATATTGGATCGGCCATTTTGAATTTTAAAAAAATTAAAATTTGTTGAAAAAGTACGTGTATTTCTCTAAAAAACCGTACTAGGTTCATATTTTTCGCATGTTTATTGGCAGTGCTACATATTTATGAAAGAAAGTCGATAAAAATCCTATGTTAATCAAATGGGGCAAAGTAGGAGGCCGGGTGCACCCCTTAATATTGAGACAGAGCGGAGTACTTTTGGGAGGATTTTTTTTAAATTATTTGGAAACATATTATCGGTGAGCGTCGTCAAAATTCGAAAGTCACTTGAATAAGGGCCAGTCTAATATATATATATATATGAGAGAGATTTCACCAATTCAAGTACCGATCTTGGGCGTCGATATCACCGATTTTTTTGTAACTTCGCGAAAAGGATGCTCCCATTGAGAAATGAACTCTGCATTATTTTTAAGAAATTTTGAAAATATTTTTTTTGAAAAGCTGAGAAAATTTCACATGACATAGGTAGAAACCGAGTTGGAATTTTTTGTTATAACTCCTGAAATCACCGAATGTATGACAAAACAACTAAAACCTCGATTTATATTTTTCAATTTCGAATGATTTGTATAACTGTTTCAATTACAATTTTACAGTGATGTAAGACCGTGTTGCACCGTCAATACTCTAAAACTATATGATCAAAGATGGAACTTTAAGTCATGTAGTGACGCTGTTAGTTTTACAAGTGCGTCATCGACAACTAAAAGGTGGGCTAAGGCTATTTCAACATTAAAAAAGTATATTTTTGATAATTTTTTTTGACTACACGGTTAATATACATTAATAACAATAACTACTCAACACCGTAACATTTGAAGAATATTCTATAAGATTTTTATTAACTTTCATGAACGAATGAGCCATTGACGCACAATCTCTGCGGACGTTTAAAAAAAAAGTTTGATTGCGGTGCCCATTACAATTCATCACTGGATCATTCAAGACCAAAAAATAAAAATGATTTTATAAGGTGATAACTTTCTGCAGGTAATGGTGTCGAGTACTTTTTCAAAATTAATTTTTCAATTTTTCACACTGCTTCGATAGAAATCAAAATACTGATTTTTTATTTGAAAAATTAAAAACGTTACCATTTTGAAATACGATAAAATAAGTTGAAAAAAAAACTCGGCGTCATGACCTGCAGAAACGTATCACGAAATGAATCAATTTCAGTTTTTGGTCTCATATGATCGAGTGATGAGTTATGATGGGCCCCGCAACAAAACTTTCCTTTGGAACGTCCGCAGAGATTGTGCGTCAATAGCTTATTTGTTCATGAAAGTGAATGAAAATCTTATAGAATATTCTTTAAATGTTACGTTATTGAGTAGTTATTATAGATATTCATGTATATTAACTGTGTCGTTGAATGAAATTATCAAAAATACGCTATTTCTATATCGAGTTAGCTTTACTCCCCCCCCCCCCCTCCGTGAAATTTAATTTTACCTACGAAATTCAGAGAACGTGATTTTATTTTGAAGGCATAATTGCGAAAGATATGCGCCTATGTACAGTAATTGTCTCTAAAGTTCGTATCCAAATAAAGACGAAGGACATACTTTTTCATATCTTTGTCACTGTAGAATTGTAGTAGAAACTGATTGTGTAGTAACACGAATCATTTGAAACTGAAAAAATATACGTTGAGTTTCCAGTTGTTTTGTCATGCATTTGGTGATTCGACGAGTTATTACAGAGATTTCAACTTGATTTCTAAAAATAATAGGTGAAATTTTCTCAGCTTTTCGAACAAAATACTTTTAACATTTTTTTATAAGACGCATTGGCCGAAAAATCGACTTATATATTACAAATGCGATATTAAGTAATTTTTCACGACCGAAAAAAATTTTTCTACTTTTTTTTCGAAAAGATGAGCTTTTTTTTACATAGGAAACGTGATCAGTCAAATTTTATTTCTCAAAACATATTGAGAGATTGATGAGAAAAAATGGTGCAAAGTCGAACCTTGCACATTGCTTCCTCATAATCTTTTTAATTTGCCAAAGCTTCCTCCATAAGGAACTGTGCCCAATAATTTTGACTTCCTTATAGCGGAAGCTATGGCAAATTAGAAAAATTATAAGGAACTAATGTGCAAGGTTCGACATTGCACCCTTGTTCTTATATAAAATCGGTTCGTAAATCGACCTAGTGCAGAATAAATCTATGGTGAATTCCAAGTCAAACTTAAAACAAGGGTGCTAAGTCGAACCTTTCACATTGCTTCCTCATAATCTTTTTAATTTGCCAAAGATTCCTCTATGAAGAACTGCATCAATCAACTTAGGCTTTCTCATCGAGAAAGCTTTGGCAAATTTAAAAAATTATGAGGAATCAATGTGCACCCTTGTTCTTATATTCAATCCGTCCGTAAATCGATCTCGTCCACACTCAATATATGTTTACATACCGTAACGCGAATTTTGCTCACGCCACAAGCTAAAGCTCGTGAGACCTTCCCCTTGAATTTTTTACCATGGGCGCCAGGCGTTTGCACGTCAGGAAAGATCCCACCTCCGAGTCAAGCTGCTGTGCACCGGCCAGCCGCAGCCCTATCGCGATAATAGAGTGGCGGTATCCTTGAAACTAGTACCGCACAGGTTTCCGAAAGAACAGGGAGGGAAAGAAATAAATTAAAAAACCAGGAAAACAAGAAAGTACGAAAAGCCAAAAATGATTTTAATTCCGAAGCAAACACAAACAAGCTGAAACTTGCAATTGGCTTCCCCTGAATTTTCGGTAGTGCACGAAATCCTTCTATGAGGAAGCATCTCTCGATTTCTTTCATTTTATTTTTTTTAATCTTCGGCTTCCTCATAAAGGAAGTTCCGTTCACTACCGAAAATTCAGGGGAAGCCAATTGCAAGTTTCAGCTTGCAGCTTGTTTTATGCAGGATATCCGTAGATCCTTCCCACCGTATAAAAACCGACTCGAACGTATATAAAAATTCAATGTGTCCCAAAATTCGAGCGCGTTGTTTAATTTCTATCTAATCTAGTAACAACTTAAGCTGACAGTTAGTTTGAGCGTGTGTATAAATTAGAGCACGTTCAGTCCAGTGGTTTTGAATTTTCAAGGGTTGGAACTTAGAAATTTCTAATTGCTCTAGAACTCGATCCGTTCGGCCGATCTCGGCCAAATTTGATATGTATTATAGCACAATGACATCCTATACTTGCAGAGAATTAGGGTTCGATTGGTTGAAGTTAACGACAAATAGATCAAAAAAGTTGATTTTTTGAAAAATTCAAAAAATCATAAAATCTAAAATTATTGATGGATTCGGCTCAAATGCAATACCAACCGTCCTTGTACTCAATTCTATATGTCAAAAACTATTTAGCCGAAAATGTCAAAAATTGCGGACGCTAGCGTGGCTACAGACATTTTTTGAAAAATTCAAAACGCTGTCGAAGCCGAACAAGTGCGTCGATAATCGCGAAATTTACAGATTACATAGATATTAGGAGGCATCACATGTGTGCAAAATTTGAGTACGGTAGCTTGAACCGTTCTCGAGTTATGAACGTTTGAATTTTAGAGGGTGGTTACATACATACACACACACACACACACACACACACACACACACACACACACACACACACACACACACACACACATACATCCGGACATTTTTTCCAAATGCGTTTTCTGGATGTTTTAGGACATTCTAAGCCTATTGACATCAAAATCTCGAAAAAAAAATTTCGGACCGTCACAAAGCTTCCTTTATGAGGAAGCAAAAAGAACCCGGAGAAAACAATAAAGAAAATAAGACGGTACACCCGCACTCTCGCACCCACACACACACTCTTGCGACTCGCACGCCTACCCCCGGTTCGGACCGACGATCCACACCCCACACTCGAAACGGGTTAAGTAATACAAAAAAAACCTCACGACACTCACTCCAGATTGCGGCTGCTCAATCCACCGCGATAATAAAAAAACATCCAACAAAATAATAAAAGAAAAATAACTTTACCCGCGATCACATGCACACCGGTACTGCACACACTCGGATCGCCAGGTCTCCCCGCTACCCCCCGCTAACGGCCGGAACCCCGAAGACGGTTGGATCCGCGTACGTCAGCGAACGATCCGCGTCGATCGAACGATCCGCGTCGATCGAACGATCCGCGTCGATCGAACGATCCCCGTCGATCGAACGATCCCCGTCGATCGAACGATCCCCGTCGATCGAACGATCCCCGTCGATCGAACGATCCCCGTCGATCGAACGATCCCCGTCGATCGAACGATCCCCGTCGATCGAACGATCCCCGTCGATCGAACGATCCCCGTCGATCGAACGATCCCCGTCGATCGAACGATCCCCGTCGATCGAACGATCCCCGTCGATCGAACGATCCCCGTCGATCGAACGATCCCCGTCGATCGAACGATCCCCGTCGATCGAACGATCCCCGTCGATCGAACGATCCCCGTCGATCGAACGATCCCCGTCGATCGAACGATCCCCGTCGATCGAACGATCCCCGTCGATCGAACGATCCCCGTCGATCGAACGATCCCCGTCGATCGAACGATCCCCGTCGATCGAACGATCCCCGTCGATCGAACGATCCCCGTCGATCGAACGATTTTAATATCACCCCGAAACCAACGGGAAAAAAACTCAATTATGTCACCGGAACGGAACCAGAAAATATCTGATACCCGCCTTCTCCGGGAGAAGAACACTACTCGAAACGGGAACTCGGTATAACATCCGTACGGTGCCAGAAAATGTCTGTTATCGACCCCACACAAAAAACCACAATTCACACCGCCGGTACGGAAACAGAAAATGTCTGATGCCCGAGCCTTTGCGGAACAACAATTCATCCGGTCCGAGAATTCGTCGTTAGACTCGACACCGGTAACAATAAATAACGGCGCGGATCCAGCCACTCCGGCAAAATAACCCCGCGCGTTATATCGACAACTAACAACTTTAACGAGTTTAACCAAAATCAAAAATAACGAAGAAAAATAACAATGACCGTTCTGCGATAATCCATAACCGACGAAGCCCGAGTCGGCGCGAAACAAATAACGAACCCAACGTCCGACCTCGTGGCCGAACCGCTGCCACGGCGACAAAGAAAAACTACAATCCTCAAAATCATATCCTATCTTCGCCCCGAGACGGAAATTGAATAAGCGGGACTCACCGGCAACGACGTAACAACTCAATTTTCCCCTGATGCTTTCGGGACCGGAACTTCGCCGTACAATTCCTCCGGGACCACGGGTATTCAAAACGCTCTCTTAATTTTCTCGCCCTCTCGAAACCTCTCCCACGCCAAGCTCCCGTCACGACGACTCTCGCAGAACAGCCCTGAACAACGTCGTGACGGATGGCTCGTGCCCCCTGAACTCCTACTTTTCTTACATTACGGCGCCGGGGGGTCGGGCGACCAACTCTGACCTCTCCCCGCGCACCTACATTTTCGGAGGTCCTCGCACGCTCTATCTTCCGTAGCCCACTTCGACGACGGAGAGGTTGACGAGGCGTTTTGATAGAGGGGCCCCCCGGTACGCTGATCGGCGTGGCTACCCCTCGCGGGAACGCTCTCCTCCTTTCCCTGACCCGCTGTCTCCGGTACTATCCGCGGTTGCGGTAATGTCTCGCCGCCCGGGACGATTACAATAATGCAAAATAAAACAAGATCGACGTTGAGTGCCATTGCTACTTCCGCCATTTTTTTAACTTCGCCCCGATATTTTATTTCTTCGCGATGCAGGATGTCCGCGTTTCTATTACTATCCAATTCTGAAATTATAAAGACAAGATATATATGGGAACATCCACGTCAGTTTAGCCAGTAAAAAAAATGTTCTACAAATAATTATGAAAAAGTAGTCAAGTAACAGATTCTTTTATTTTTATTATTTACAGAGACAAATTTGACGATATAAATTTTCTCAACCTTGCGTTAGGGCGACATAGACCAAATATAACATAATTTAGAGACAAATTCGACCATGAATAATCAAATCTGCTCAGATATATGTTTATTTTTGATCGAAAATGTGTTTGATACCAATCGGAAAGTGACGACTGTAAAATAAAAAAAAATTTCAATGATAATTTTTATTAGACCGAAAAATTGATGGTCTCACCTGCATACTCCCGACCATTTCTAGGAGTCTTTCTTTATGGTGGTAAACAGATCGTTGCAGCCGTTTGACTTCTTTTATTGGCTTCGCTTTTCCGTCGAAAAACTTCACTGCAAATTTTTTGAGGACCTCCACCGGCAAATATTTATTTTGCGATAAATCGAGTTTCATCAAGTGTGTTATTTGAGCTATTTTTTTTATTTCCTCCTCATACTTCGCCTCTTCGCGATGAAGAATGGCTGCGGTTTCATTACTATCCAATTCTGAAATTATAAAGACAAGATATATTTGCTGATTTAATCTGGGGTGAGCTCGACTGAATACAGTCAAATCTGAAGCTATATTTGATTATATTTGGATTCAATATGCTCGAATTTGAGTTGATCCGACGTAAGTTTACACCAAGTATGGTCCAATTTGGCAACAAATTTGATGGTCTTACCTTCATGCTGTCGACCATTTGTAAAAGTCTATCTTGGTGGTGATAGACCGAGCGTTGAAGCCGTTTCACTTCACTATCAGTTGTTATTTTCCCGTCGAAGAACTTGTTTGCAAACTTTTTAATTACTTTCACTGGCAAATATTTGTTTTTTGTTAAATCAACTTCCATTTCGAATGTTATCTCAGCCATTTTTTTAATTTGGCTTTCATATTCTATTTCTTCCCGATGCTGGATTTGCTGGTGGACATTACCCTCCAATTCTGAAATTATAAAGACAAGATATATATGAGAAGAAGTTGCATTAGCTCTTGGAGCTTTCCGGATGTGCACTCTGCTATTTGTACTCGGAATAACGGCAAGTTTTTTTTGGCATAGATACTATTGACAGCTTTCGCTGTGATATAGTGTGATGCCGGCGTTCTTGTATTCAATTCGGTGTTCACTGGTGTGACACATTGTTCAGCGGCGGAGTTGCTGAAATCATCACTAGGTTTTGAATTCGCTTCTTCCGGTTCTATTTTATCCAAAAAAAAATTTTTTTTCGTTAAATATGCAAGCAACCTTACCTTCTATATGTCGAAGTATATGGTTCTTCTCCCTAGTTATAAATAACTGCAGATTTTTTACAGAATCTGAGTCCAGGCTCACCCAAACTCTATCGGCCACCGTTCGAGTAAGTTCTATGGGAAACGATCCAGTAAGGGCCCGCAGTTCCGCGGCGTACTCCACCAAGGTCTTTACAAGATCCGAATATTTCTCCGTCAATGTGGGAAACGCCCGATTTGCACGCCACATTGTCACACAAATAAAAAATAAATATACGAAAATCTACAATTAACAAAAAATATATTACTAAAACGAAAAAATGTTAAGCTACGACACGAACGAGTATTACATGGAGACTAGAGTAAAGGAGCCCAAAGGGGCTGCGTTCTGAAACCCAACTCCAGTCAACTATAGTATAACTATAGTAATAGAATTATAACGACGCGAGTTAACTATAGTTGACTCGAGTAGGGATTCAGAACGCAGCCCAGGCACTGATCAAATGGTCCTATCCGAACGGAGAACGGGCCGTGTTTACACTTGATTGTTGTCACACACACACACATATAGACTCATCCGGCTATATCTATATTTCGCGTTCGGTATGGCCTTGGACGAAGCCGTCGAAATAGAATTTCTCGATTCTCAGATTCTTACTCGTCCTCAAGTTTAGCCGGCGCGCTTGCCGCCCGCCCGTCCCGCGCCACCCGCCATGTTGGGTTGGTAAAAAGCGGGATTGCAACTTCAAATTATAAATATGTTATGCGATCATTTCTATGAGAATGAGTTAAAAACGTTTTTATGAGCCTATGATGCATCTATTTTATAACAAAAATTGCGAAATAGAATAATTCAAAGGCAAAATAAACTAGCTGCAAGTAGAAACTTGCAAAGTGCTTCCTCCGCAGTCCTCCGCACTTGAGCCAATGGACGAAATCCTTTATGAGCATCATGAGTACTTTTTTCTTTATTAATTCTGGCTTCCTCATAAAGGATTTCGTCCATTGGCTCAAGTGCGGAGGACTACGGAGGAAGCACTTTGCAAGTTTCTACTTGCAGCTAGTTTTAATTTGCAGGGGTTGGAACTTAGAAATTTCTAATTGCTCTAGAACTCGATCCGTTCGTCCGATTTCGGCCAAATTTGATATGTATTATAACACAATGACATCCTATACTTGCAGAGAATTATGGTTCGATTGGTTGACGTTAACGACAGATAGAGCAAAAAAGTTGATTTTTTGTAAAATTCAAAAAATCATAAAATCCAAAGTTATCGATGGATTCGGCTCAAATGCAATACCAACCGTCCTTGTACTTAACTCTATATGTCAAAAACTATTTAGCCGAAAATGTCAAAAATTGCGGACGCTAGCGTGGCTACAGACATTTTTTGAAAAATTCAAAACGCTGTCGAAGCCGAACAAGTGCGTCGATAATTGCGAAATTTACAGATTACATAGATATTATGAGGCATCACACGTGTGCAAAATTTGAGTACGGTAGCTTGAACCGTTCTCGAGTTATGAACGTTTGAATTTTAGAGGGTGGTTACATACATACACACACACACACACACACACACACACACACACACACACACACATACATACATCCGGACATTTTTTCCGAATGTGTTTTCTGGATGTTTTAGGACATTCTGAACCTATTGACACCAAAATCTCGAAAAAAAAATTTCGGACCGTCACAAAGCTTCCTTTATGAGGAAGCAAAAACAAAGAAAAATAATTAGAATAGAAATATAATTTCCCTAATCGGACCCTGGGCTCATCGGTGTCGTCGTGACGAGAGCTGTGAGCGTGGATCGAGAAATGCAGCGAATTATTTCGCGTTACAGTATATAACTACGGAAACAAATTTGTAGGCACTCCCGCAGTAACGTACTTCATCCGGTATTTCTTGCATAGTGAACTGACGACTGCAATTTCGATATTCATTTCCACCTGGAAATGAAGGATTTCCGACATCTTTAATATCGAGCAGCAAGTTCCTGCCTCCTGTGAAGCTTTGAAGTATTTGAGAAGTCTTGCAACGAAAACACGTTCGTGACTTTTTTACCCACGTTTCGGTAACGGCGCATTGCAGACCGTCCATGCCGCGTCTCCATATTCCCGCGGGTTTTAGGTGTAAAACAGGCGTTATTTTCGAGTTTTCGAATGAGCACTGAGCTTATCGAATCGTTCTTTTGACGGACAGCACATCACGAAGGAGATATTTTTCTTGTAAATATAAAATATTCGTCATGCGGTCTAGTATTCCATCTTTTACTTTTGTAGTAGTATTTAAGATACGACCCCGCTCTTTGAACAAATTCGCTGTTGCGCCTGTCCTTGATAGGGTCTAAACGAACTCAAATAAAGCGATGCTACTGTCCGAGAGGTATGCGGAATATTCTGCGAAAACGTGATACGCAGCTAAGATGCTCTGCCCAGTTGAATCGAACGCACACGTATTTCGGACGCTAGCAACCTGTTGACCGATCTTAATTGTTCTTAACCATTGCCGTTCTCAAGTAACGGCAAGACGAGCGCGAATTTCAGCCGTTTATGGAGAATTTTCATGTCAGGGCATGCTGTAACATATTTTCCGCGTTTTTTCTTTTCACCTTTCATCTTCGGTTTGATCAGATTCGTCTTTCCGACAAGACCTTTCCGATTCCCGGTCTCGTTAAGAAAAGTCGTTACAAAATCGGAACTATCAGCGGCATCGTCTATCAATAGGAACAAAATTTCTGTTGTTTCGTTGGAAATTCTCCGAATCACGAATGTAAGAATATGTGTCCTGGATCTCGAATACATCATTCTCGATTGGCGGAAGTTCCTCGCACAACCCATTCCTAACGTCGACAATATAGGGCGCTTCAGAGTGACTCCGACGACGTTCGAAGCTTTCTTTGAACCTTGATGATTCGGTTAGATAGTCTTCCGTATGCTTTTCCGGTAGCGCATTTAACAATTAATTTCTACCTTTCAACGATTTCGAGTGAATGACATGGTATTTATCCATTCTAAGCGCCTTGCCTTTTTTGAAAACGAGATTTTTCAACTCGCGGAAGTATTCCTCGCTTCGAGCTGAACTTGCCACACGTTTGTCGTCGAAGCTAACGGGAGTAGAATTCTGTTCAAAATTGACCGTCATGACGGCTGTCCACGGGAGGAAGTGTTTCGTTAATTTTAAAAGATGCGAACCAAAACCAGGGCAATGGTAGGGATTTAATCAACCTTTCTTCGAGTGAACGGTGCTAGCCGTCTCAATATTCTTTACGATGGCATCAATGGCACTGTGAAGTTGTGATTGTGGTTGTGATGTGTTTGGGACGCCATCGAAGTCGTCGAACTGATGCAGCAAACTGTCATTTTTGTCGTCGAAATTGTCGGTAGGAAGGCGGTACGATTTTAAAAGATTCATTATCCTATTTTGAGCCGCGAAGCAATGATTTCGTTCATCATTAATATCTTCGTGCGTCGAGAAAGCCATCGATATTATGTCCGTGCAGATTTCTATGAATTTATAAATTTTCGTGCAAGTACTTAGAAGCCCATTACAACGTACAAAAAAATCCTTTTTATCGGGTGATCCGTAGATGAAAAACTCCCAACGGGTAACTGATTCAATTAAATGGGCAATATCAATGGGAATCAGGCATTGTGGGCGTTGAATACGCATAGTTGAGGAACACCGTCAAAAACGATACAATTTTCGACGTACGTCTTATGGTCGCTGTTATTGAATGGAATAGCAGTCGCGCTCAAGAGTGCCAATGAGTAATCGATTACCACTTCCTGCGGAGATAACCCCCCAGAACGATACCACTATCGCATCTAATACTCTAACCTATGAGTATCATGTTTCTCCGATATCATCTGAAATAACGGTAGAATTTTCGTACGGAAACTGCACACAGCTTGGTAGAAATAAACATCACGTTTTGATCCGTCCGGGTTCGGGATTTATTTTACCGAACTACCGGTAGCGTGTATGCTGACGCTGACGATATTTTCCTCTTTGCGGAATTTGTTGTACAGGAAGAGCTGCGTCGGACTCCAATGAATCGAATAGAATTTGTCTAAACCAATCTCATGAAGACACCCTTTCAATTCTTGGATGTACTTCATGTCCCACAACGATGCGAGGGCTGACTACTTTGAACAATCCTAACTCTTTATCTCGAGCTTCTTATTTCGCTTTACGTGCAACGTGTTCTGATGGTCGATTTGCAGGAACAACTCCATCGAAATCAATTAACCGATTGGCTTCATCACGCCGCCAAGCATAAGTCGATTTACCTTGCAATTCTTTTCCTATGCGCATACGTCTGTCACCTCGTACTTGACGTTCGTTAACATGCGCGATCTCGCGGGAATCAAAAGTGAAAATTTCGAAGCTCGGTTCATCCTCGATCGGTTCGGACGGGCAATAGATATGTATCTTTGCTCCACATTCTGTGCAACTTTCTTTTATTGACGAAAAGATCTCCCCTGGATTTCGATTTATTTTTATATTTTGGAATGCGTAACAGCATGGCAATTTCAAGTGATTCCAAACTATGTCGTAAACCGCATTCGTCCAACCAATATTGAGTACCTCGTATTTCCGATCTCCGTACTCTACGATTTCCAATCTGAGGCTATTCCACTTGCTTTGCGAAATAGATACAGTTTTTCTCACAGATTCTAATACGCTATTTGTTTTAGACATAGACCAATTAGGATCGTTTCGAGAATGATTTGTGGTTGTATCGAGATCGAGATGATTCGATTTGATGGATTCGTTTAAAAACGTAGTGACGATTTTGTTTTAAATAGAAATGGAGATATGACTTTGACATTTTGGCATGCAGCGCATCGGTTGCCTTTTTCCAAATCTTATCGTCCCACGGAAGCATAACGCTCGAGCATTCAATAAAAGTAAACCCTTTTAGCGCTTCATAAACTTCATTCGGCGGAACCGCCGGCTTTTGAGGTCTTCTGTTTTTGCTTTAAGAGCTGACCCAAGATCAGTTACCAGAAAACCAATAGAAGAAAGTGAACCGTCGTGCGGCAACTCTCCCTCTTGTATAGCTCTGCTGCCCCACCCCTGGTCTCTCTCATTTGTTGCTCTGCGCAAGCTCAAAATGCTCGAATCTGGGTGGTCCTGGGCTGTGCTTCGTTCTCCCACTTTTTACATGGTGGGACGGTGGTAACGACAAACGTAAAAATTGAAACGACAAACGATTTTTCCGCCAGGATGTCACTTTACGTTTATTTCCGAGTAACGACAAACAGAAATTGTTCATTTCCGAGTAGCGACAAACGAAAAGAATAAAACGACAAACGATTTTGAAGCGAAAATGTAATTTAATGTTAATCTCCGAGTAACGACTGTGGTGCCCCCCAAATTCAACTATATGAATTTCATTTAACTTATATAAAATTATATATTATTATGTCTCCGCGTTGGTATGCACGAAACATAAAACGCGATGTCACAACAGAAGCCAAAGTCAAAGCAAAGTCAACGCTGACTGCTGACAGAAGCATTCTCACGCGCGAAGTCAAGTCGAAGTAAAGCCAATGCTGACGGCTGACAAAACTGTCAGCACTAGATCGAACTTAACGATCATAAAACTCCCGGATGGGAGGCACAATGCATAACCGGGCCACCACCGGAGAGTCAGTCTTGAAAGAGAATCGGAAGAGCAAACTGCCTTTTCTAGGACTCCCGAACTGTAGAATTTCCCTCTAGTACAAGTGTCGAGGCGTTTGGCTAATTCACGACTCGGTCCGGTCAAAGGTTAAGTTTAAGATCGAAATTATATGAATATTGTAAACTATCGGAATTAACTTACATCGAATAAATTAATCGTTAAATTGTTTTCACGTGAATTCTCATTCTCTGTGGTGGAAACCCACGAAAAATAATAAAAATAACAATTGAAGCACCCTAACACCCGTTCCTATTCACTTACGCGGTGCACGGGCACAACACGACAAACGAAAAAAATGGAACGAAAAACGATTCTGAAGCCAGCACGTTTCTTTTGAGTACATATTTGAGTCAAGGCAAACAAAAATAACGGATCGACAAACGATTCAAAAGCAAGAATGTCATTTAATGCTTATTTCCGAGTAACGACAAACAAAAACAAGCTGCAAGCTGAAACTTGCCATCTGCTTCTCCTGAATTTTCGGTAGTGCACGAAATTATTCTATGAGGAAGCATCTCTCGATTTATTTTATTTTATTTTTTTTAATCTTCGGCTTCCTCGTAAAGGAAGTTCCGTTCACTATCGAAAATTCAGGGGCAGCAAATTGCAAGTTTCAGCTTGCAGCTTGTTTTATACAGGATGTCCGTAGATCCTTCCAACCGTATCAAAACCGACTCGAACGTATATAACAATTCTATGTGTCCCAAAATTCGAGCGCGTTGTTTAATTGCTATCGAATGGAACTTAGAAATTTCTAATTGCTCTAGAACTCGATCCGTTCGGCCGATCTCGGCCAAATTTGATATGTATTATAACACAATGACATCCTATACTTGCAGAGAATTATGGTTCGATTGATTGCAGTTAACGACAAATAGAGCAAAAAAGTTGATTTTTTGAAAAATTCAAAAAATCATAAAATCTAAAGTTATTAATGGATTCGGCTCAAATGCAATACCAACCGTTCTTGTACTCAATTCCATATGTCAAAAACTATTTAGCCAAAAATGTCAAAAATTGCGGACGCTAGCGTGGCTACAGACATTTTCTGAAAAATTAAAAACGCTGTCGAAGCCGAACAAGTGCGTCGATAATTGCGAAATTTACAGATTACATAGATATCAGAAGCCATCACATGTGTGCGAAATTTGAGTGCGGTAGCTTAAACCGTTCTCGAGTTATGAACGTTTGAATTTTAGAAGGTGGTTACATACAAACATACATACACACACACACACACACACACATACATCTGGACATTTTTTCCGAATGTGTTTTCTGGATGTTTTCGGACATTCTGAACCTATTGACATCAAAATCTCGAAAAAAAAAATGTTGGACCGTCACAAAGCTTCCTTTATGAGGAAGCAAAATAAAACGAAATACGATTCTACCGCCGGCATGTTACTTTGAGTACATATTTGAGTGACGACAAACAGAAATAACGAAACGCCAAACGATTTCAAAGCAAGAATGTCATTTAATGTTCATTTCCGAGTAACGACAAACAATAATGATGGAACGGCAAACGATATTAAAGCAAGAATGTCATTTAATGTTTATTTCCAAATAACGACAAACGAAAAGATTAGAACGGTAAACGATTCTGGAGCCAGGATGTCACTTCACGTTTATTTCCGAGTAACGACAAACGGGAATAAAAAAATGTTTACAAAAAAAATTAAAACCGACTTAAAAACTTTGCTCCTATGTACAAACTGGAACTAAAAAGTTAGAAATAATTTTTTTATTACTTCAAAAAAAGAGCATCAAAGGAAAACAGACTCAAAATTATTGATACTTAAATACTTACTATATGTAATAACTTATTTCTGGAGTCGGTGCCAGCCGAGGAAAGTTTAGAAGTACAGTACCGTACACAGTAATTCGAGTTTTAATAGTGAATTGCAAACAAGCCCATCCAAAATTAGGCATTAACAAGGGGAGGACCAAACATGTTAATAACGGATTTTGATGAGTCTTAGATCTGTTGAAGGGGGATCCTTTCTGAGGGTTCCGTCACATTACAACCGCGACAAAATAACCGCGACATTACAACCGCGGACAAAATAACCGAAACACAAAATAACCGAAAGACATAATAACCCCGACAAAATATCCGGGGACAAAATAACCTGTAGCTGAAACAACCCCGACATAATATCCAGGGGGAAAAACAACCTGTATATAAAACAAAAGCGACTAAATGAAAATCCAAAATATCCTGATAAAAAAAATGATCAATAGAAAAAAACATTTAAAAAATGTGACCAAAAACTAACAATAACCCTAAATCCCCGAGTACCCAAAGATAAATAAAAAACTCACAATAACCCTAAATCCCCAAGTACCCAAAACCTAACAATAACCCTAAACCCCGAGTACCAAAAAACTAACAATAACGCTAAATCCCCGAGTACCCAAAAATAAAAAAATAACTAACAATAACGCTAAATCCCCGAGTACCCAAAAATAAATAAAAAAACTAACAATAACCCTAAATCCCCGAGTACCCAAAACTAACAATAACCCTAAATTCCCGAGTACCCAAAAACTAACAATAACACTAAACCCCGAGTACCCAAAAACTAACAATAACGCTAAATCCCCGAGTACCCAAAAATTAAAAAAAAAACTAACCATAACCCTAAATCCCCGAGTACAAAAAAATGAATTTAAAAAACTAACAATAGCCCTTAATCCCCGAGTACCCAAAAACCAACAATAACCCTAAACCCCGAGTACCCAAAAACTAACAATAACGCTAAATCCCCGAGTACCCAAAAATAAATTTAAAAAACTAACAATAACCCCAAATCCCCGAGTACCCAAAACTAACAATAACCCTAAATCCCCGAGTACCCAAAAACTAACAATAACCCTAAACCCCGAGTACCCAAAAACTAACAATAACGCTAAATCCCCGAGTACCCAAAAATAAATTAAAAAAACTAACAATAACCCTAAATCCCCGAGTACCCAAATAACCTTAATAAATAAAAACTAATGAAACACAAAAAATTGAAACACGAAACACGGGAAATTAAAAATATTAACGGTTATTTAGTTGCGGTTATTTTTTCTACAGGTTATTTTGTCCCGAGATATTTTAGCACAGTTATTTTGTCGTTCGGTTATTTTGTGTTTCGGTTATTTTATCCGCGGTTGTAATGCCGCGGTTATTTCGTCGCGGTTATTTTGTCTCGGTTGAAAAGTCGTGTCACCCTTTCTGAGTACTAGGCTCACGGCTTTTGCTTGACTAGGCTTGAGTTTCGGAGAAAAATTTTTGAAAATCTCTGTTCGCAATACATGTACCTACGACTTTCATGACCCAGCACGAAAGCGAGCGTAGCTCAGTGGGCAGCGCTCGGGACGAGTCGCGTCTCAGAGCTTGTTCGAGCAGCACGCTTTCTGCACCGCGCCTAAATTATTCAGCTACCACGAACCATGTCTAGGCAAAGCTGAGCAAAATTCTGAAAACTAAAAACAAAATGTGCCGTGAGGCCGAATCCTCACTCTCCGTTCATTTATCCACGGAAGGATTACACCATTTGTTTCTTTTTAAGACGATATCTGTGAGTTTTTATCAGTTATAGGGCTTAAGCCCGTCGTTTCGAACTCGATATGGTGTTTCCGCATCAAGCTGGAGGGCTTACGCCCGATCGACTTAAAAGTGACACTCGCGATCGTATAATCGCTAGACGTCAACGTGTTTTAAGTGACCGTGATTTGGACATCCTATATAAACAGACATTAAAAGAGTCAACCACATCAAAAAGCAAGAAAAAAACGGGTATTCCGAACCTCTCCGCGGCGCGGAATTTCAAAAGTTTAACCGCCATCCCCACGACAACGGAAAGCGAGATAGCGGCTGGTAGCTCGACACTCGCCCCCCCGACAGACGCAGACGCTTGGATTCAAACCAAATCCAAATTCAAACGGCCCCGTAGATCCCCGCCATTGAGCGATCTCGATGCCGGCACAGAGGGCAATAGGTATCAGGCTCTATCAGATGAAAGCGATATGGAGACAGACAATCTAAACGATTTAAACGAAGCTTCGGTAAATACTGCGACCGTCGCCCAATCGAAGATTAATATCAAGCCACCGCCGATATTCGTAACTAACATGAATATAAACACGGCTATCGACTTAATCATCGGTGCCAAGGTGCCGAAAAAAACCTTCACGGTAAGCGGATTAAGCGATAACCGCCTAACGATATTCACTAACACCCTTGACTGTTTCGACACAATTTGCGAAACGTTGAAAGTCAATAAAACCCAATATTTCACGTACACGCCCAAAACATTGCGGCCAAAATCGATCGTCCTTAAAGGTATTAAAGGGGACTTCACACCTGACGATATTAAAGCAGAACTTGAATCGATGAACTTAAATAATGTGAAGATCGTTAGCGTTACGAAATTTCAATTCGACCGAAATCAACCCTCGAAATATCATCACCTAGTGCAAATAGCTCAAGACAGCACCACCGCTGAGCTTTTTAAAGTCAAGGTCCTGGCCTACCAAAGAGCTAGGTGGGAGCACCTGAAAAAAAAACGTTTTTTCAATGCCATAAGTGCCAGCGAGTGGGCCATTCTAGCCGGAACTGTCAACTCGAGAATCGCTGTGTAAAGTGTTCCGAGACTCATAGCTATGGTGAATGTAAAATAACAAATCAGTCTGATAAAAGCTTATTAAAATGCGCAAACTGTGGCAACTCCGGGCATCCGGCTTCGTACAAAGGGTGTCCGTATCTAAAGTTCGTGCAAAACAAAAAAAAAGAGCAAAAACTCGCTAAACAAAAAACCATCAGCCGCAAGATTAACGCTATCGCGTCGTCGTACAATCCCAATATTTCGTTCGCGCAAATGACGAGATCGTCGTTAGCGAACCCGAATCATCGAGCTGGATCAACGACGATCCAACCTTCAACAAACGCTCACCGCCAGCTGAGGACGCCACCATCTACAGGAGAAGAAACGAATGAAGCGTACCCATCGCGACCCCCGCCCTGGGTCAACGAACTTCGTACCGACATCACGCGTCTGGTATCAGAACAATTTAATTCTCTGGCGTCGCAAATAGCGTCAAACACACAAAAAATCGAATTTATTCTTAGCACTCTTTTCCCGAACAATGAATGATAATGCATTGCGTCCAGTCTCGTTGAAAATAGCGGCTATTAACGTCAACTCTATCGTCACCCAATATCGCCGTCTCGAACTTCTCGACTTCCTGAACAAGCACAAGCACGATATAGTACTGCTTACCGAAACTAAGCTAAACATTACGTTCGCAAACCTCGTCGATAACAAAGCCCCTACTTTACCATATGATAGCGATCAACGTACCCGTTTTATATCACTGGACGAGAAACAAGGCTGATAAGAGAATTGCGTACGAACAAATTGGTGCGCATCTCCGCAATAATAACTATAACAATTTTAAGTTTTCTACAGCGATCCCGAAAATAGACTTTCTCGATTTTTCAAGGTTAAATATAAATAAATATTGGTGGCTTACGCCAAACTCAACCCACCTTACAGAACTTTTGGCAAGGAAACTCCAGGTCCGGCGATAGTCAGCTTTTCTCCTATCATACCGGATTGCTCTATCTGGAGTTCGCTCGAATCCACAGCAAGTGCAGTTTTGCGTAACTCAAAGCCATTTGCGCCAAGTAACTATAAGTGTACATTTTGTAAATTAAGTGTTTTTTTTTCTCTCTTGCGATTTCTTTTGTAAATAGAATAAGTAGGTTAGGTAACTTTAAGATGCGCTTATATGAAGTGGGGTTTTTTCTTATACTGCAATATGCACTTTTTTTTCATCTTTGTTTTTTCCCCGCTATACCCGTTGGAATCAATGTTCAACAAGAAGTACACCGCACACGAGGTGGTTATTTAAATGCGATATTTTCACGAAATAATTATGTAAAGCGATATGATTTCCTGTAGAGCGGACTATGTTCCGCCACCTGGAAAATGTTCCTGTCTAATTCTTATCAAATGGTGTTCTTTCTTTGTTTATTTGACCCATATTACACACGAGCATGTACAGTATAAAACAAATAAATGATACGTTAAAAAAAAAAAAAAAAAAGCAGCGCTCGGGACTGGCACGCGGGCGGCCAGGGTTCAAGTCTCGCCGTTTTGATGATTTTTTTTTTCTAATTTATTTATTTTTTTGAAAATTCTAACGTTTATTGTTATTTCTATCTTGTTTTTTTATTGTTTTCGATTTTATATTCTATTTTTATGGATATTTTTTTTCATAATAATTAAAACGGTCAATAATAATCCATCAGGCGTATTTCTGGTACAAAATTCACGCTGACGTTGGAACAATTTATTACAGAAAAATAAGTTACACTACAAAATTCTGTCGTATAAGTTTTTATTCGTCAAATAACACAGTGATTTTTGCCGATGTTAATTAAATCTTCTCCGTAGGTCGGTTGGTTTGAATCTCTTAAGTCTCCTCGAGATTTGGTTCGGGTCTAGGATGGTTCTGGCTAGCTCATTGAACTAACGAATTATTAATTTCTAAACCGTCGTAATAAAGGATTAGTGGTAGTACACCCCCTCGAATCGCTGTTCGATTGCACCCCACGAGATTCCCTGAATAAAACTCGCTACGGACGCGCTGTGTTTATAAGTCTTAGTATTCTCTATGATTAAGTCATAGACGCCGGGCAGTTCTGAAAATATTAAAATACTTTTTGAATGGGTATATTTTTTCATCTGTCACGACCATTCGTCGGACGTGTTCTGTCGGACTTGGTTCAAGCGATGCACCAACGCAAATTTCTTCAGGTTCGATCGAACAATTTATACTTTGGAAATATTTCAACGTTTTATATTGAACACTGAAATCCACAAAAGTGTTCTTTGCGACTTCAAACATGGCAGTCATTGACGAATCAATAGTCGACGCCGTAGAACGATATTTTACTTCGGTAACAGTAATACATTCGAAGAAACCTTGCACTGAAGCAATGATTTCCATATCACTAGTTATGGTACAAGCATTTGTTGATATCAGAAGTGATTCTGGGGGCAGTTGATCCGGAACAAAGAATGCCTGCCTCTTAAGAGTTTCAAGCCGTTGTTCATTACAAACTGCACCTGGCGTGGCGACTACTTTTATGGGATGATTTCGAAGAAAATGTTTATATAAAGCGTGAGTATCGCTGAGCTTCCTGGAACACGATTCTTGTTTGCACCTACGCGAGGATTGTAACTTCGCGTAGTGATTCATTTCGCAGTGCGCTTTCAAGAATCCGACTGTCTCATAGGACTGGACACAAAATGGGCAGGTGTACATTTTGAATGAAATTTGAAATTATCGGACCAGCTGATTGACTACGCTAAATGGCCAACTAGGGCTGACTAGAGCGTCCCAGAACGTCGTTTTCGACATTGCAACGTTGATGCGATTCATCGGAACGTCATTGTTTTCACGTAGATTGGACCCAACAATTATCGCTATCATCAAGCGCGCTCAACGCGGTAATCACCTCCAGAATAAAAGGTGCTTTCGTTGTCATATTTTGCAGTGAACTGATACAACTCACGTTGGATAAGATACCACAGGTGTTGACTCGCTGGTGGATATACAGCATGAAGAACGTGAAAAATCTTGAAACAGGTATCAATAGCTTCGAACGCCGAAGACACGGTGTATAGTCCAAACCGCGTATTTGTCCACCGCGATGAAGTAGGTATTGATGTTATTGAATGCTTGGGCAACTACGATGACGTACGGTTGAACAGTCAGACTCAGCTTCTGCATTGAACTTATGCGCAAATCTCGGGTTCGTGAAACATCCTTGACAGTCTGTAACGAGAAATACATTAAAAATACTACGAATAAGTACTTATGATCAGAGATCGACACGTTCAATTCCTTTCGAATATCGTTCGTGTAATATGTAGGTATTAATATCCTTTTTCCGTTCAGATTTATATAAAACCTGTATTGTGCAATTGTGCCTCCGGATCCAGTAACCCGCCTGAGACTCGAAATCGTGAAAACGTATTGTAGAGGGATTTTGGAGATCGAAGATTTTGGGATGCTATGACAATACTTTTTTACGATTCATACCGTTGGGAGAGTTATAGATGCGAACGTTCAATTCCACATCCTTATGTTACGTGCGAAATAAGGAATAATCCTCAGAAGTATTTTTCCGTGCCGATTTCGGGGGACGATCGGTCCTTGACGAAGTTACGTGAATAGCCCTACCGGGGTGTGTACGACCAGCCTTCCTTTACATTCGATCATGAACGGTTTCCAATGACCGTTATTCACACGGACTCGACCCTTTGGTGAAATCAAATATGACAGCACAGCCAGCTAAACGATGGCTTTGGATTTTAGATTTGAATACATGTAATAGTTTGAGAAGACGATACTGATGAATTCCAACATAACAATGATGACAATACCGTCATCCAAATCAGGTTTTAGCAGGTCGCACAAGTTCTTCACTCGTCGCAGCTTCTTTTGCTTATTAGAGCAAACTTTTTGGACGCGCTCAATGAATACCGGCCAGTGATTAATCGCCGCGACGCTTGTAGATAGCCGCATCATCTCGAAATCCTGACAGACCAGGGAATAGCTCTTGGGATGTTGAAGGATCGGCCATTTTTTTAGGCTTTCTTCAACTTTCCCCGCTTCACATTGGCGTATGTCATCAAGTCTCACTTGCGCTGTTGCCTTCCAATGCATTTGGACAACATCCCACGGCGCTTGGTCCGTCTCTAACCAAACAATGCTCTGTTCAGGTTCCACCGATCTATCTACAAAGAATTTAATATTTTATCGATGCTAAATACAAGCTGAGGTTTACACGAAACCTTAGCTTGTCGCTTAGCTTGTTGTTTTATTATAAAAAAACGAGAATTTAAAAAAAAACCACCCAATTTTTATCATGTTTTTACGTTTGTTTCAACCAAAACTATCGCTCCATTGCCCGAGTGCCTTACCCGAGTCTAAAAACTTCACTGCATATGTAAAACACCGCAAGGAATCTGAACAAACACTTTCATTGACCTTGAATTTCGGGCTTATCACGAAAAACGACTTTTTTATTTGTTTTCGCAATTTTCAGTGTTTTTCTGAAGACGAATTCGATCAGCAATATTTCCATTGAACAGCTGAGAATTTTTTACAAAAAAAACCATTCCATCCGGAATTTTTTTTCCACGTTGATCTGCTGAAAAAATTCATTTCTAAGTGAAAATTCGGAAAAATGACAAAAGATCAATAACCTTTATGGGACATAAATGACGTTTCAAAAATTTAAAAAAAATTGAGGGTCTTCCGTTTGACATATATGAATAAATATAAAAGTCACAAGGCAATCGAGGACTATGAGGTCTACCAGTGTGTCGGGTTTCTAAAGAATGACACATACATTAGGGTGGCTTGAAAAAAAAAAATTCTAATTTTAAATGAAATACATTCACTGCAAAGAATCTTGCATCCGTAGAATTCTGCCCAAAGATTAACCCGATCGGACCATTTTGAGGGGTCGCAAAAGATTTTTTAAGTTTTTCTATTCGATTAACATGGGAAGAACGTAAAGTTTTCATTAAAAAAACTAGGTTCCGCGAATTTAATATTTACGTTGATCCCGCAAGTTCCATGTGAAAGCTCTCCAAAAACAGTTATAACAACATGCAGGCCTTTGGAATCCGATTGCAACTTCCGTCGATAATTTTGTTTTTCCGTAAAAAATATCGACGGAGGTTATAATCGGATCCCAAAAGTCTGCATGCCATTTCAATCGGTTTTCGAAGAGCTTTTGAATGGAACTTACTGAATCGACCAAGTAAAAAAATTCGCGGAGCTACAACTTTTTTGAATGAAAACTTGGAACACAATTAAATTTTCGTTTCCGTTTTATTTTTTTTTCAGTTTATTTTATTTTCATTGTATATTATTTTATTGTATTTTATTTTATATCATTTTTCGTCTGATTTCATTTTATTTTATTTTAATTCATTTTATTTCATTTTGTTTCAGCCTATTCTGTTTTATTGTGTCCTATTTTATTTAATTCTATTTAGTTTCATTTTATTTCATGTTGTTTTATTTTATTTTATCATATCTCATTGTTGAGGATATTCAGGATCGGGGGACAAGAACGTATTGACGCTGGTGTAGTATTACGAACAATATGTATTAGAGAGATATAACCAGGACATGCTCGAAAACCTCTCGAGATGACGTCCAGTCGCAGGCTGGCTAACAACGTGTCACCACGCGCTCCCCGTGCGCCACACGGCGGCCGCACTACGCAGCATCGCGACTACGCAGCATCGCGACTACGCAGCATCGCGACTACGCAGCATCGCGACTACGCAGCATCGCGACTACGCAGCATCGCGACTACGCAGCATCGCGACTACGCAGCATCGCGACTACGCAGCATCGCGACTACGCAGCATCGCGACTACGCAGCATCGCGACTACGCAGCATCGCGACTACGCAGCATCGCGACTACGCAGCATCGCGACTACGCAGCATCGCGACTACGCAGCATCGCGACTACGCAGCATCGCGACTAAGCAGCATCGCGACTACGCAGCATTGTGACTACGCAGCATCGCGACTACGCGACGCGTGCGCCAAGTAAAGACGCAGGTCACACCATGGGACGTGCTTCAATACTTCCCCTTGAGCTGAGGGTCGACGCTAACGAAATTCGAAAAACCGTTTCATACCGCAGGATTTTACACACCATTCATGCTTTAATCTAGGTAACCCTGTCGTTAATACATGGGCTACTTGATTTTCTGTCGATGTATGGAAAATGTTTAACTCCTGATCCATGACGTCGCGGATACAATCGTGACGGACATCGATATGTTCACTTCTCCCGTGAAAAGTTGGATTTTCCGCAAGCTTTATCGCGGTGCCGCTGTCGGAGAAAACTGATGGATCCGCTAATATCTTCAATCCTAATTCTTTCGAAGATCTTCGCAAATAAATACATTCCATTGCACACTCCGTCATGGCTATGTATTCGGCCTTAGTAGTTGACAATGGTACTGTCTTCTGTTTTTTAGGATCTCACGAGATTGGAGCTCCGTTGAGTAAAAATACGTAACCAGGGTACGATCGTCTATCCTGTACAGCGTTACCCGTATCCGCATCAACATACCCTTTTGCCGGTTCAGAATTTGGTTTAAAAACCAATCCGAGATCGCTTGTCCCTTTTAGATAACGAAGTACCCGTTTAGCGGCCTTCCAATGTTCCGACCTGTAAGAGTTGTTGAACTATCCGACGTAGCTAGCTACGAAGCTAATGTCGGGCCGTGTCGTTGTCGCTAAATACGTCAAACCGCCAACAAGTTCTCGATAAGGTAATTTTCGGTCTTCTTCACTCGAAGATTCGTTTTTCTTTAGCTTCACTTCCGTCGATTGGTGTCGAAATGGGTTTTGGATCGGCTATCCCGAATCGATGAAGTAAATCATCCACGTAACCTCGTTGGGGCATCGCTGTTTGGTCATTTTTCCGCGTAAATTACACGCCCAGGCAATACTTCACGGGTAGGGAAGTAAGGCTGGTACTAACTCACTTACCATAGGGATCTGCCTTACCGACAGAGTTTAGCTAAGACAGCCGGTAACTGCTACGCTGATTACTCTTCTACCGACGGTGGGGCGGCTTCTGGCAATACAAAACCATCTTTTACCGACAGCCGCCATTTTAAAAATTCTACTTTACCGATCGGACGTTCGACGTTTGAACGATAAGCGTTCATCTTTACCGAGGGTAACGGCTGATTACTGACGATAGGTGGGTTACCCCCAGCTGACAGCCGGTGTTCCTGACGTTGTCTACTCCGAGTTCAGCTGGGACACGAAGCTTTACCGACGGAGGGTGAGTGCTATCCTGTGATGATGATGTTGTGCCGCCAAAATTCCGATTATAAATATTCGTGCAGCTTTCGACAACCCCGAAGAATGTCAAAAGTGAGGGCAATCGATTCGCAAGTTCATTGTCGTAGCAAAATAAATAGCTAGTGCTGACCGCGTGTCAGCAGCTAAATAAAAGTCATCGAACTGCCGAATGCTGACGGGACGTCAGCATTCTGTCGACATCGATCATCGGACTCTCGGCTGGAAGTCATAATGAGAAACCTAACTACCAATCAAGAGTCAGTCTTGTGCTTATATCGGGAAGGAGCGAACTGTCTTCCGCAGGAGACTCCTGGATCGCGGAATTACACTTGAAGCATGCCTAGGTGTCTGCCAATTCCGTGTGCGGTTCGGACAAGTGCATCCTTGCACCGTGATATAATAAAACCATCTAAATTGTTAAACGTGAAACCATTGTAAAACATAGTTGAACCCACTGTATTGAACTGACTCGATGTAATTAAAGTATCTTTTCACATTGATTGTCGTGAGTTTCAACTGTTGACCGCAGAATCCCACGAAAATAACTAAAATAATTATTGACGCGCCTTTCCCACCCGTTCATATTCAATCGCGGGCTGGACCGGCACAACAATGATAATGATTATGATGATTATGATAATTATGATGATTATGATGATTATGATGATTATGATGATTATGATGATTATGATGATTATGATGATTATGATGATTTTGATGATTTTGATGGTTATAATGATCGGTAAAGGTTGGTGTCTCAGCTAAAGTCGGGATGGATAACGTCAGGAACACCGGCTTTCAGCTGGGGGTAACCCACCCACCGTCGGTACTCAGCCGTTACCCTCCGTCGGTAAAGGATGTTTTGAATCTGAGATAAATGTCCGACAGGAGGGTGCCAGATGGCGGGGCAAGAGGGTGCCCGGCTGTCGGTAAAGTAAAACGCTCATCGTTCAACGTTGGATCGATAAAGAAGAACGCTTATCGTTCAAACGTTCAACACGTTCGATCGGTGAGGGAGAACGCTCATCGTTCGTCGTTCGACGTTCGATCGGTAAAGTAGAATTTTTAAAATGGCGGCTGTCGGTAAAGGTGGCTCTGTAATACCAGAAGCCCCCCCCCCCTCCCCCCGCCGTCAGTAAAAGAGGAATCAGCCTGGCAGTTACCGACTGTCTCGGCTAAACTCTGCCGGTAAAACAAATCTCCGTGGTAAGTGAGTTCGAACCAGCCTTACTTTCCTACTGAAGCATTAATGTGCACAGAACATATGGTATTCATATAATACAATTCGAATTGACTTTATTTCCGATGAATGGCAACATTTTATAACCATGAAAATTTCGAACGAAACACTATTAGAATGTACTTACAACTTTAAATACCATCACTTAAATGAGAAGGCCACAGCTGGATATTTCTGTGGTACCCGTAAGTGCGGGTCTAATGTAGAATGTCATGCTGAGCGGAACAACGATAACGTTGCCACCATCATGTCGACGCTGCTTACGAAAAGTAGCACGATTCAAATTTCTTACGAAAACTAACACGTTTCTAATTTCACCGCGAAAACTAACACGTTTCGATATTCGCCGCGATAACTAGCATGTTTCGGCTTCGACCCCTAAAATAAGCAGGCCGAAACATGCTAGTTTTCGCGGTGAAGATCGAAACGTGTTAGTTTTCGTGGCAAAAGCCGAAACGTGCTAGTTTTCGCGGTGATGCCAAACGTGCTTGTTTTCGTAAGAAATTTGAAACATGCTAGTTTTCGTAAGCAGCGTCGATGTGCTCCTCGACGGTAGCGTCCGGGAAATGTGGAAAGCGTCAAGTCCGAGGAAAAGTCCGCAATGATTTGGGAAATGCTCTGCAAGGGAAGTCGGCTCACGTACAAAAAACCATTATGGCTGATGAAATGATGAATGAGGGTGACCCAGAACCACCGCATTTGCTAACGCAGGTACGATGAGGCAACAAAAACATGCGGTCGCGGCCTCGAAATACCTCGCGTCTGATCCACTCGTCGGCTCAGGAATATTAAGTACATACGAGATGGAAGGTGGAATTCCTTGGATTAGGTACAAGCCGTTCTTCGTCCATCATGCGACGAAACTCCAGCGGGATATATAAGAGCGCATCGGGAAAACGGAACATTTTTTCGTTTCTATCGACGCGACGGGCTCGATAATAAAAACGATTAAACGTGTCAATAAAATAAATTGGGGATCGATCTTTTTATATTTAGCAGTGATTTCAACAAGCGTCGGACAATTACCGGTGGCTTAAATGATATCGGAACGGCACACGTCTGGTGCAATTCAATTTTGGTTGTCTCAGTGGGTCGAACAATGGGGGTTAACGCCTCCCAAAGAGATCGTCGCCGATTAATCGGTAGCGCTTTTATCGGCTGCAGTTCGCGCATTCACGTCCACGCAAGCGATAAACAAATATACCGATATTTTTTTAAACGCAGACGATTTACCGCGCTGTTATTTTCGGATCGACATAGCGCACTATATTAAAACGGGGCGGGTTTTTCAAAAGATGTTAGATGCGAAATAGCAAAGATTTTGAAAGCCAGACTGAAGAAAATAATTTTGTCTCGAAATCTTGCCGGCGCCCAAAAAATCATTAGAGCCGTTATAACCGTCACACTCAGCCGCACATGCGGTGGAACGATCGAGGGAGCTCAATCGGCCTGCGATAAAGCAAAAGGATTCACCGAACGCTTGCTGGAGACCGACGAATCAGCAGATTTTTTTTTTGACCACGACGACCCCGAGACTATATTGGACTACGATGAACCGATAGATAGAGGAAGGTCCACCACCAAGGAGGCAAGCTTGTGGTGGAAATAGGCTAAAGAAACTTTACGAACCGTCGAAAACGGCATCGAGGATCCTCCAGGATGCCAAATTATTGCGCTTTGGCTTCCAACCTTTGCCAAGAGACTCGCAAATGAAATGAAGTTGTTGCGAGTCTGGTCGTGCATCTACCGTGACCAATATGGTTTCGGTAGGTGCCTGGCATCTAGCGCCCATGTGGAGGACGAGTTTGGTACTAGCAAGGGGCATTTGCTCGCTGATGTGAGCTTACCGATTCGGGTCGACGAATTTGTGGGGCTGCACAAAGAGAATTTAGACGGGACGTCTAAAATAATCGAAGCGAAAGACGTGGTGAGCAATGAAGAAGTCGACGACCTCACTCGGAATATTTTCGCATCTTCCGAAGACTCTTCCGAAGACCAAGAAATCGTCCGCGCGGCAACAGTAGCAAATACCGACTGCCGGGTATGTCGGAATAGTCATCTACCTGATTGGGCCCATCTTTGTATGGTAATAAGCATTCAATTTTTCATAACTCTTGTTGAAATTTTATACGGCAGTTGATAACTGTCGTTAGATTGAAATATATGCAATTTTTGTTCATTTTGCTTCCTCATAGAGGAAGTTTTATGACGGTCCACAATTTTTTTTCCGAGATTTTGATGTCAATAGGTTCAGAATGTCCTAAAACATCCAGAAAACACATTTGGCGAAAATGTCCGGATGTGTGTGCGTGTGCGTGTGCGTGTGCGTGTGCGTGTGCGTGTGCGTGTGTGTGTGCGTGTCCGTGTGTGTGTGTGGATGTATGTATGTAACCACCCTCTAAAATTGGAACGTTCATAACTCGAAAACGGTTCAAGCCACCGTACTCAAATTTTGCACACATAGGGTGCCTTCTAATATCTATGTAATCTGTGATTTTCGCAATTATTGACGCATTCGCTCGGCTTCGACAGCGTTTCGAACTTTCCCAAAAATGTCTGTAGCCACGCTGGCGTCCGCAAATTTTGACATATTCGGCTAAATAGTTTTTCACATATAGAGTTGAGTACAAGGACAGTTGGTATTGCATTTAAGTCGAATCCATCAATAACTTTAGATTTTATGATTTTCAGAACCTTTCAAAAAATAAACTTTTTTGCTTCATTTGTCGTGAACGTCAACCAATCGAAATATAATTCTCTGCAAGTATAGGATGCCATTGTACATATCGAATACATACAAACAAATATATCGAATACATATCAAATTTGGCCGAGATCGGACGAACGGATCGAGTTTTAGAGAGATTAGAAATTTCTATGTTCCAATCCCTAAACTAGCTGCAAGTAGAAACTTGCAAAGTGCTTCCTCCGTAATCTTACGCACTTCAGCCGATGGACGAAGTACTTTATGAGGATGCTTATGAGTACCTTTTTCTTTATTAATTCTGGCTTCCTCATAAAGGATTTCGTCCATTGGCTCAAGTGCGTAAGATTACGGAGGAAGCACTTTGCAAGGTTCTACTTGCAGCTAGTTTTAATTTGCAGAGGTTGGAACTTAAAAATTTCTAATTGCTCTAGAACTCGATCCGTTCGGCCGATCTCCGCCAAATTTGAAATGTATTATAACACAATGACATCCTATACTGAAAGAGAATTATGGTTCGATTGGTTGAAGTTAACGACAAATAGAGCAAAAAAGTTGAATTTTTGAAAAATTCAAAAAATCATAAAATCTAAAGTTATTGATAGATTCGGCTCAAATGCAATACCAACCGTTCTTGTACTCAATTATATATGTCAAAAACTATTTAGCCGAAAATGTCAAAAGTTGCGGACGCTAGCGTGGCTACAGACATTTTTTGAAAAATTTAAAACGCTGTCGAAGCCGAACAAATGCATTGATGATTGCGAAATTTACAGATTACATAGATATTAGAAGGCATGACATGTGGGCAAAATTTGAGTACGGCAGCTTGAACCGTTCTCGAGTTATGAACGTTTGAATTTTAGAGGGTGGTTACATACAAACACACACACACACACACACACACACACACACACACACACACACACACACACACATCCGGACATTTTTCGAATGTGTTTTCTGGATGTTTTAGGACATTCTGAACCTATTGACATCAAAATCTCGAAAAAAAAATTTCGGACCGTCACAAACCTTCCTTTATGAGGAAGCAAAATTCAAAATCGCTTGACCGAACGTGCTCAAATTCATACACACACTCAAACTAACCGTCAGCTCAAGTTGTTACTAGATTCGATAGCGATTAAACAACGTTGGACCTCATGGTCCAACATGCATGTATCTAGAAAACACCAAACATAAAAAATACAAGTGCCCGAGCACCCGGCATATGCCCTGGGGGCATAATCTGCCCGGAGGGGAGGAATCAGTCCCCTATAATCGGGAAGTTAAAAAAAATCCGAAGAATGAAACCAACAAAAATAAAAAAAAAAAAATTGCTATCGCGTTATTAGTTTCAAAGAAAACATTGGCAAAAAATGATCACATACGTACGTACGTAAAAAAAAAAAAAAAAATTCAAAAAGGTTCAAGAAAAAGTTTTTTTTGTATCGCGCCATTAGTTTTGGAGAGAACGTTAACGTTAATGTACGTACGTACATACGCACACACACACACACAAGCATTTCGCTCAAAATAGGTTCAAATGACCCTAATGACCTCGAAACGTGAAGATCTGACAAAAAAAACTATTTTCAATTTTCGGGGTCATTACAATAACTTCCCTATAATCGGGAAGTTGAGAAACCGAGAGATGATCCCTCATAAAAGGATTCCGTGTACTACCGAAAATTCAGGGGAAGCGAATTGCAAGTTTTTTATTCGTTTGTAATTAACATATTTTTCAGATCTGCGAACGGGCGGTGCACGCCCTGCTCTGTACCCGCTGAGAAATGCGACGACGGTTTGGGCAAAGGCGTGTTTTGCATGCACGTTGAAAACGAACGCACCTCAATTGATTGAATTATGTACCGAAGAGAATTGGCGCAACAAAGTGGCGACTAACAATCAAGGACAAGCCCGGGGGAAATATTCACAAGAAACGTACCCCATCAACGAATTTAAGTTGAACGACGCGATCCCGGCGATACTGGTTATTGAAAGTGACTCAGCAGCCGAATTACGAGCGATAACGCTAGGCGGTTCAAAAATTAAAGTTACCAGAACATGCGCCTTAGTCAGTCTGTTCCAATTGATGCGGACCGTTGCCGTCGACTTCTGAGGCTTTCGCCGAAAATGTAATCCATTGGCGCGGTAGTACGAATGGATTTTATTTGTTAATCGATACAACACGCATCAAGGGGATTACCACCGCGACGTACAGGGCACGGACTGGAATTCTAAGCAAACATTTTCAGAAAACGGGTCGTTCGGAAGTAGGCTGCTCCGTCATTGACTGCGAAACGACAGTCGCGTACTTGGCTCGTAAAATTTTTGCAGATGTTCCGTGTTTCATCGAAACTTCTACTTGCACCGGTTCCTGCGCACCGAAAACAAACAAATTGCCTCTGATTCTAATTAATTTACATGCAATCGCTAATGAGGATTACAACAACAAAATTAACGAGGAACTTTCGCTGGAATCGGGGCGGCCATGCGCAACACCAATGCAGGACGAAAATAAACCGTTAACTAAACTTATCAGGTAAGTGTAAAAAAATAATAAAAGAGTTATGGTATTGAACTAGAAAAGAACGATTCTCTTCATCTTCGTAATTATTATTTTTATTACAGGAAGCTTCATTCTGTTAAAAGTAGTGGGGAACTCCAAACGAAATGACATCGAGTTGGATCGAATTCCTTTGACACTTAAACTTCCCATCATGGCAGAGGAGATGAAGCTGCGAGGGGCGATTTATTTTGCTGCGCCGCCGATGGTCCGTCGGTTCCAGGAAAATTTGAAAAGCATAATTGGCCATTACACGGCATTTTGCATTCGAAATGGAAATTAGTTTGAATTCTACGGCAAAATGAAAAAACGTCTGGGACACACAAAAATCTCGCCACACCCAATTATGTATGCCACATAAAAAATACATTCCACGTCCACGGCGCCAAGTAATTTCGTACCAAAGCATGTCGCACGTCGTGTGGGTGTGTATGTCGTTGTGTGCGCGTGTGTAACGTCGTATGTGAAAATCCTGAAAATATATATAATGTTTGGACGGAAATAAAGAATTTTTATCATTTTTCAGTGCGTTTATATGTGTCAATCGCCACAACTTATTCTTTTTCATTTCGAAGACCAGCATATTCCTTCACAAGAGGATCTATATTTCATATCCAGAGGAGCCATATTCCATATTTACGAAATTAATCTGCTAACTCGACTTTAATCTGAAATTGGGGGGGGGGGGGGGGGCGGTTTTTCGGCCAAAGAAGAAAAGCGAAGAAATTTGTTCTTTTTTTTATTCCCAAAGCATTTAAAGAGCACCTAATTCCTGCACAAGAAAATCTAGCCATATTTTATATTTCCAAAATGATTCTGCTAGCTTGACGTCGAGCTGGCAGAGGTAGTGGTTTGACGGCCGCGAAGGGATGAAGCAAATTAATTAATTTTATTTATTTCGAAAGCACTTAAAAAGCACCTAATTCCCGCACGATTTTTTTCTTTATATTGCAATTTTGACGAATGACTCTGCTTAGCTTGACGTCAAGCTGTCAGAGAGGGTGGTTTTCCGGCGGAAGGGATGGAGCGAATAAATTCTTCTTTTCTTTTATTTCGAAAGCACTTCAACAGCACCTAATTCTCGCACGATTTTTTTTTATAATGCAATTTTGACGAATGACTGCTAGCTTGACGTCAAGCTGGCAGAAGGGGTAGTTTTCCGGCCGAAGGGATGAAGCGAATAAATTTTTTTTTTTTTTATTTCGGAAGCATTTCAACAGCACCTAATTCTCGCACGATTTTTTTGTTCATATTGCAATTGTGATGAATGACTGCTAGCTTGACGTCAAGCTGGCAGAAGTATTTTGAAAATGCTCCTCTACCAACATTTTTAGAACACTAAAATTATGAATTGAGCACCTAAAAAGCACCTGGTATAGGTAGAAAGTACATCAAAATCGCAGACCTTCCTGTGCTAGCTGGACAGGGGCGGTCACGGGACCGCGTGCCCCAACCGCCGCTTACGTTACGCAAGTTCGAATAAGGTTATCAAGTGAAAAATGAAGATAATCAACAGGAAAGCACTCACTAGGACGCCGGGAATATTTTCCGGAATACACAACGGCCAATAACCTCCTTCCTTCCTTTTATCGCCTTTCCCTGCCCTCGCGACCTCTCCGGGACTTAAGTAATCGCAGGAATACCGATGCTCTCGACCTGACGATTTCCACGAAACAGCCTGGATTATTCACGCATTACCGCGGCCCGAGGCCCTTGTTCGACACTCCCGTGAATATACGCCGCCGGAGGGGAGCAGGTCACCAACTCTGACCCCTCCCGACACCTACTTTCGGGGATCTCGCGCGGGGTCGCGGTAACGCAAATTCCGAAAGACGTTAGTGCCCGACGACCGACAGTCTTCGGCTTTTCCGCCTGGCGGGTGGCACTCGTTTTAGGCGCTCCCTATTCATGACACCTCCGACTGTCCGCAACATCCGGTACGTCCCTTTCGTCCCGGAAAAATCTCGCCTACTGGGGACGATTATAGGCATGAAAAAAGAAAAATAAAACAAACAAAATTCATTGAAAAAAACCCTATTTCCTCCTAATGGCCGTGGGCCTGCCGGTGTCGCCATGGCGGGAGCATCGCCGGAGAGAGTTCGCGGCCAACAGCGTAATCCACGCTACAAATTCCCCCCTTAAACCCACGGTGACAACGGCATGAGCATTACGGTCTCGTGTCATTAACCTTTTAGGAGCGACGCACAGTGGGCCAAAAGCCACATGACTCGGTCACAAATAGAAGGTCTCGTTTGATGTTTACGAAATGATAAATTACGTAATAAAAAATATGGCTGGGTGGTCACAAGAATCGCAAATTTTCGCAAAATTTTATAATCGGCCTATTAGAAAAGCTCGAAAAGATTTTGCAGCGGCTGTTTTGCAATAATTACGACAATCTCAATGTTGACATCTTATGTCCTGCTTGAGTTTGTTACAAATAATAAAACATGTTCATTTGGGATATGATTTCTTAACATCTACCATGTAATCCCGAGAACGAGACTCGTAATATAATTAATCGATCAAACGAACTTACCTGAGTGAAGTTCGATCGTAATTATATGAAGAGTTTTGTTCGCGATGATTACACCCCACTCTCAAAACACAGTGTGTTTTTTGTTTCTGTAACCCGTCCCTTATTTGAAAAAAAGAGGTAATATTAATGGATAGGTTCTATTATTATTTGATCCCGGTAGCGTTACTTAAAACATTATGACGACCGATAAGGTGTGAATGGAGCACCAGACTCGGATTCGTTTTTGTTTGTTTTTTATTCAAAAAAGCTCTGAATTCCAAGTAGACAGTACTACGCCACGTAACGGCCACGTAACGTTGAATGGACCGATAAATTCCCGGCCAATAGTACGATGCCACAATTCTCTGGAACGTCTTGTCCACACCAAGATGACCGCCTGTCCGGAAGCGGAACCACTAGCTTCCATTTGCCTTCCTGTCCTTCAGTAGCTGCCCCGGTGAACCGGCGCCACAAAAACAATCTTTTCCCCCCGATTCTCCAGTCCAGGAACCCCTCCGGACCGGTCTCTACTTCCCTCCACCGAAGACTCTCTAGCCAGCTGTTCCACCGAGATTTTATCATACGTCCAGGAGAACGCGTCCGGAAGATGATTCAGAGCCCCCTAACGATGCACGATGTCGAAGTCGTAATGGGTCAAGGTCCAAACTCATCTGGCAATCCTCCCCTTCGGTTCCTTCTGGGTAAATGAAGATTTCAGATTCTCATGGTCGGTGATGACCGTGAAATGATGACCGGTCGGATAACCCTTCAATTATTCCATGGCCTACAGAATCGCCAGACACTCCAACTTTCTAACGTCATAACAAACGACAAACTGGCATCGATATGCACGGTAAACGGTTTCGTGAAATCCGGACGGGCTAGGTCCGGCGCCTGAACCAAACGATGCTTGAGAGTTTCGAAGGCCTCCTGCTGCTCTCGACCCCATACCCAAGACTGCTTCTTGTTGGTAAACCTGGTAACCGGCTCCGCCAACGTCGCATAATTCGAAGTAAACCGGCGGTACCATGAAGTAGCCCCAAGCAACCGACGAACCAGGGACACGGTAGTAGGAGGAGGATACTCCTCTATTGGCGCGATCTTTGCGCGATCTGGACTCAACCCATCGTGATTTATGATGAACCCGAGATACCTTAACTTATTCCGACAGAATTCGAACTGAGACCCATGAGACATTCTCTCCAACGGGAACAGGCCCCTATGCGGAGCGGTAAACGCGGTTATCTCACGGGATTTCTCCCCTTACGGAATCTGATGGAATGCCTGACTTAAGTCTAGCGTGGTGATATTTTGCGCGACCCTCAAACAATCCAAAATATGAGACACGTGCGGTAACGGGTATGCATCCTTTTTAGGCATCGCGTAACCTTTCGAAAATCAATACAGAACCGGTGGGTCCGGTTCGGCTTCTTCACAATCGCGATCGGACTGCCCCATTCGCTCTGGGATGCTTCGATCACATCAGCCTTGACCATACGATCCACCTCCGAATTCTTCGCTTCCCGAGTCCCGCGAGTGAATGGATACCATCTTTGCTTAATAGGCGTCGCATCTCCCACATCTTTACGATGCTCCACAAGGTTTGTACGCCCCAGAACTTTTTGCAAGCATGGAAGCTCAACGGCTAGAAACTCCTCCAGCTGTTCACTCTTGCTCTCCGTCAGGTCGACTAAAGGGGAAAATATCTCCAAATATTCCGGACCTACGATCCTCTCGAACAGATACTCCCTCTGTTTCTCATCCCCGAAAAACCACGTCCTTCTTGCCGCACCCACCACGATCCTTAACTCCTCCAACGAGTCCAACCCCAAAAAAAAAGAGGAACCGGTAACTCCGAAAGGATTCTCGCAACGATAACGGCCCTCCTGCTGCGCAGTGACCTGGAACTCTATCACTTCCTCACTCACAGTTATCTCCCCATTCCCTATCGTACAGGGTCGAACCGGGACCCGACACCTCATAAAACCTAACCTCGCTAACACAAGCAACCCGTCCTTCTCCACCAAGAGGGCACTGCCCTGTCTCTCTATAGCCTCCATCGTCCGTCGTACGACATTTGCTTCACCAGTTTTCTCCGGGGACGCTGATCTCTTCCCTGGAGCCTCCACGGTCCCTTTTTCACTCGACTGGCACCCGACTACCGGACGCTGCTCCCCGCAAAAAAAGGACGGCTACCCGACCTAGCGACTCCTTCCGAACTCCCAAAACCAGCTACCGCACTCGGTGGAAATGAACGGCTTTTCGACGCCTGACCTCGGTCCTACAACGCTGGAACACCCGGTAAAACCTGTGGACCCCGATTCACATTATCGGCATTCGCCTCCGGGTGGAAAGATTCCTCGCAGGCCTGCTACCGTACGTCCGCTTTCCCTGGGACGAATAGCCCGAATGCGCACCCCTTCTCGGCGCATTACCAACGGTTTTCCTTCCGACTATCACACGCGGCCTCGCACCATTGTACGCAAACTCCGGGAACAAAGATCTCTCGGGGGGTGGTAGGAGACGCTGCGTCTCTCCTGCCCTGTAACTTCTCTCCAACCGGGAACCATCCCGAACCAAATCCTCGATCGAATCTATCTCGGTCCGTAAAATAGCCACCAGAAAACCCGGGAAAAGATTGCGATGAATCATGTCCAACTAGTTCGACAGGGACATCGGCCGGACTACACGGATCATCAACCTCTTCATACGCTCCAGATAGTCAACGACGAACTTGTACGGCCCTGCTCTCGCGACCTCTTCGTGCAAAACAAACTGCAGGTCTGCAACTGCAGATCCTTATTATAATTGAGAATAAAAATCATTGTTTCTTTAATCTAATTCTCCTTCTTGTCATTGAATGTTATTGGTACATTTGTGCAATTCGTGAAATTGATCGAAATATTTCGTCGTTGGCATACGTCCTCGAGACATTCGGGTCTCGGGTCAATCACCTTTATTGCCAAGTATTGTTCGTCGGGAGCTTCAACCAGAAATGCCTGGATTTGTTCGGGTGACAAGACGTTGGATTTCTTCGGCTAGTAATTTTTCGATTTCCGTTTCAGAAATTGAACTAGTTCAACATATTCGTGGATATTAATACCATGTTTGAGGTTGATTATGCTTTTTAGCATCGAGTAATTCGACCACATGGTACTTGGGGCATGATTTTCCGACAAACGTTCAAGCCAGCATTACCGTTTTCGATACTGACTTCATCTTGTATTGATTTTCTCCATTCCTCAAATTGGTTATATGTTTTCCAATATTTTTCTCTCGATATCGGCGGCAATGTATCAAAAGCTGCAGTCTTAGCTGCTTCACGGATTTCAGGAGGAAACGATCCATTATTAAGTCTTAATTCTTCTTCAAGAATTTAATTCAATTTTCACTAATCATCACAATATGTTGACAGAACACGTTGCAACAATTCCAGAAATTATTAATTGTACGAAATTTGTATTAACTTCGATGGCAGCAATTAATTAATTAAAAATGCGGCTATCGACATTTTTCGATATCCATCTATTTGACCCGATAAAATAACTTCTTGGTTCGAAGGCAGTTGTTGTCGTAGCAACGGTTAAAGGTTCTTAATAGTTCAGAAAAAAGATGTTATTGATGCAAGCACCGAATGTATTCGGTCTAATAGCCGCTGTGTTTGAAATTATTTCAAGTTTTTAATAACATTGATAGATGTTTACTTAATGCGTGCCATATTGAAACCATTTTTTATACGTTTTAACGAATTGAAGAAACAATTCTATCAATTTCATCTTTTAAACACACGGTGTTATTGATCACGGCTTTTGAAAAAAAAATGTGAGGGCCCTCTTTCGAGGACAGTGTCAATGATTCGATGAAATTATTTCTAAGTACATCACTGGTATTGAAACAGTGACATTTTTTCAGTGTATGAACGTAGTAATTTCATTTACTACCGAAACGGTAATATTATCGTTTCTTCGACAGGTACAAAAAGTACGGAAAGGCGATAGTATTGTCGGTTTACGGTTTATCTCACTGAAAATAAACACTGTTTCAAGGACACTTCAATAAGTTTGCAGCATGAGATAAACATGATAAGATTAGGATCGATAAATCGGTCAATCGAGTACAATGTATCCGTTTGAAGAGCAAGTCAATATGCTTCTCATTTCTGGCGAATGCCAACTAAATTTTTTCAAGGGCGAAGACCTTGTGTAGTAAACGATATCCACATCGGTCTTAGCCTTCGCGTCAAACATTTCAAAATATGTGTGATAAACCTAGGCAAACCGGTAGTTTTAATGCCCGTAGTAGTGTACGCCAGAAACGCGTAACGACTGAAGAAATGGAAATCGGTGTGTTGGCAAGTGTAACGGTAGATATTGCTACAGTAATCAATTTTGGGCCAAGAATACGTAAGAAGATTCGTGACACGAGAAAATAGGTAAAATCATTTTTATTTATATACTCACCGCCGTGTGTATGTAATCGGGGTTATATCGCTTCCCCTACATGCACCTGTCGCTTCGCTCTGAATTGTGGGGGACGTGGGGTAGGGCGGGCGTTGTCTTTCTTGATGCGACGTTTCTCTTCACTCCGCGGGCTCACGAAGCTGGCGCGCTGGTGCTTGCGACAAGCGATAGGGGTGACCCCTCTCCTGTCGCTAGACGCTCGATCGATGGTCGATACCTCGGTGCTCGCTGTACCCCCCTCCGTGCGGCCTGGCTACGGCTGATCGGGCTCTCGCAGTGCTCTGGTTGCCGATGTCAGTATTGATCCGTCAGCGGATCCCGTTTGAAGCAGGGGTGCGCTTTCCGCTCGGCCGGTGATAGATCGATGATTTCTGCCCTTGCTCGCGCTTCCGATGCGCCTCCACTGGATTTTATGCTATAACAGATTAGCAGACGAGGAGAGAACTTGCAATCTTTATGATTGCCAACATAAATTGATGGCTGGAGGTCCGTGGTTACTGTAACAGAGAAAATAACTGTCTTCCTGGTTCTCGGGTGGCTCCTTTTATACGAATTCGGGTGCCTTCGATCGTCCGATTTCGTCCTTTGATTGGTCGGAATCCCCTCCTCCGACGATGTCCTGTCCGTTGCGACGCGCCAAAATTTCGGGCCGTTGACCCTCCAAGGCCGCTGGGGTGTTGTTGATTTTACCGGTAACGTTTCGCATGTTTCACACGGGAAATAATTCCGGATTATTATATTATAGCTTCGGAATTATTTAGAGCGTTGACCCAACGTATTATTTGTCACATTCCTTCGTTTCCGTTATTCTATTTTATTTATCGATATTCTTCGATCATTTCGGGGCTGACCGCGGTGGCCATAAGGCCGTTGGAGCTGCAAGGGTCTCTCGCGCTATACGTTACAGTCTCGAGATCCTCACATTAGTTTGCGACAAATTCAAGATAAATCTGGCATCAGCATGATCAGCGTACACCGCATTTTACATCGTCACCAAATTCAGCCGTACCGTGTTAGTCTTCCCTAAGAATTGCATGGGAACGACTACATGAATCGCGTAGAGTTTTGTCGAAAAGTTTAACGTCTGATCGAAAACAATGAGTCATCACTCAATACCGTCTTATTTACTGATGAGGTATCATTTACAAATTATGGAAACGTTAATTTGCATAACATTCATTTCTGGGCAACGGGAAATCCACATTGGCTGCGGCAGGTTGAACACCAGAGACAATGGTCTGTGAATGTATGGTGTGGAATCATAGGTGCGAAAATTATTGGTCCTTCTTTTATCAATGTAAATTTAAATGGCAACATCTACAGTGATTTTATCAAAAGTACATTCGGACTTTTGCTAGAAGAGTTGCCTTTGTGTACATGACAAAAGATGTGGTATCAACTTGACGGATGTCCAGCATATTCTTCATTGCTTGCACGAAGGCAACTCGGCACAAAATTTCGAAACCGTTGGATTGGACGCGGTTGTCCAATATCGTCCCCAGCTCGTTCCCCAGACCTTTTAAATTTCTTTTTATGAAGAACATTGAAAGATGGAGTGTACAAAGAAGTACGAACTACTCTTGGCGACATGCAACAGAGAATTATTACTGCCTGTGCATCAATAAGTTCTGACGCTCTCAAACTTGCCAGTCAATCGAAAAAAGAATCCAATATAGCATTCATACTGATGGTCGTCATTTCGAACACTTTCTATAAACGTAGTAATTTTATTTACTACCGAAAGTGTAAGTATTATCGCCTTTCTGTACTTTCGGGGAATTTCTGCGATTACAGCGCCATCTATCACGAATCGAAAAAAAATGACACATCAAAATTTCACATAAATGGAGAATCCGAATCTCCAATAAAAAATGAGGGTTCCCATTTGAGGCGTCCAAAGCTGCCCCACGCCCAGGCCAGGGGGGGGGGGTGGAGGGGGATACTTTGGTGTCATTGGATGGCCCCCTTCGTACTGTGCAATTTTATTTCAGCAAATATTTCTGTGAACCTTATCGTTTCGAAGATATCTGAGGTGCGAATAGTTATTGGGACATCTTGTACAATAATGGTTTCCCATCTAAAAAAAAAAAGAAAATGAAATCTATTTTCTGAAAAAATCGACATTTCGATAGAACATCGATTTTTTGAGTATCAATTAATTGTTGCTATCATCAGGTAACTTCTATGTTCCCCTTTTTTATTTAGATGAAGTTTATTCCCCAGATACTCTAATGAAATTAGAGAGCGTTTTCCAGAAAATTGGAGTGGGCAGCGGATTCCTAATATATACATTTTTTTTCAATTTTGAAAAAATCGATATTTTAATTGTTTCCGATAAAAAAAAGATTATTTTGTTTTTTTTGTAATTAAATCGGTTCATACTCAAAAAATCTACTTTCTCTTGAAATAATCGAAATATCGATTTTTTCGCGAAAGAGATTTTTTTTTGGGAAACTATTATTATTAAAATTTTGGAAAAACTTGAATTTTTGTAAAATTTAAAAATAAAAATATAAATATTACGAACCCGCTGCCCACTCCAATTTTATGAAAAAAAACTTGTTCAATTTCAATAGAGTATCTAGGAAAAAATTTCGTCCGAATAAAAAAGGGGCAAATAGCGGTTACCTCTTGAGGAAAAAAATGGCGGGGGAAGGGAGGGGAAGGAGGACTAAGAAATCTAAAAAAAAATTAGTGAGGTCGTAGGATCCAAACGATACTAAGAAAAAAATCATCGACCACATCGGATAATAAAACGGTTTCAGTTTGGTGAATTGAGAAATTTTGCCCCATAGGTATATAAATGTCGATTTCTAAGGACGATTCCCGGTACCGACTCTGACAAGGAAGTCGGACAGTGATTAATGGACTCGATCGGGCTTAACAAAAATGAAAATAAATTGAATAATATTAATCAATATGAAATTATGGAAGCTATTAAATAAAATGGAATTAAAGATGAAACATGGAAATAATTAAATATGAAACTGATGATCAATATGAAAATACGCTAAATCTGTCGAAAACAATAATAAGTGTACGATGTTATATTTCAAAGAAACAATGTTGTGGAAATAACTGGCGAATTAGGGCATTGGACAAGGAAACGATCGTAAATGTGAACACTAAATAATAATTATAACAGGACGGCTATGTGGTATAACGAAATGTAACGAATCTTTTCCGAATCGTTTTTTATTTCGAATTTAATTTTATTCTGATGCAATTTGATTTATGATTTGGGTTGGTCGGAGTGAGGTTAATTATTTGTGGTGTAAATAATTAAATTCGACAAATGTAGATATGATTTCATTTTTCTATTTATGAATGATGTGATTCTTTTCTTTAAATTTATTCAATTCATTATTAAATTTTGCATCATTCACACGTAATTTTCATCATATCATTTACACGCTATTCGTCCCATTACACTAATTCATTTGTTCTCACTTTATTTACATTTATTCTTCGATATATATGTCATCATAACCTTTTCCTCAATCGCACAAATATATTTTTATGACACATCCGTGTTTTCCTCGCTTTTTCGGGCGTGTTTGGGGAAGCCAAAGGAGGCGTTTCGACGACTCTTGACTGTTGATATGGTAAACAGACCAAGAAAACGCACGAAAAAGTCCTAGTACAAAAAAGCAATGATAAAAGTCCGTTCAGCGGTTGGAGAGTTTTTTTCGACGCTTTTTTGTTCTTTTAACAACGCGAGGTCGTACTCGAGTCGATCGAGCGCTATCAGGCGGTGGCCACGTATACGAAGCCCGACCGAACACAATTTCTTTCAATTCGTGTTATCGTCGCTTCCCGATATAACCTCGCGATAATCCTTCATCGTCCCAGTCATAGTGCTCGCCGTAATTTTAGTTTTGAAATGATGGACAACAGCGACGAATGAAGGCCGTCTATGCCACCCAATCTCCGGGAAAAGATCCACAGTGCCCGAGAAAAATTGCTTCCAGCGAAATCGAAAAAATCATACGAATGGGCATACAAAGCATACTGGAAATGGAAGCTCGATCATAATACGTCATTGAATTCGGAATCAGTCGTCTTGGCGTATTTTAACGCATTAAAAAAAAATACAAGCCTTCGACGCTATGGTCGATTTACTCGATGTTACGATCGACATTTAGAATCCGAGACCAAACCGACATCGGCAGCCATCTCTATCTGAAAGCTTTTATGAAGCAGCAATCGACCGGATTTAGGGCGAAGAAATCGAAGGTACTGTCACTGGAGAATATCGAAATGTTTCTTACTGAAACCCCCGATAGCGAGTATCTAGCGACAAAAGTAAGTTTAAAAAATACTATACTCACAGGTTAGGTTTCAAATTCCGTCATATATTTGATGTGGCCCGTATATTGCAGGTTGTGCTGATATTTGGAATTAGCGGATCATGCCGCAGTAACGAACTATTGAATGTGAAGGTACCACACGATATCACCCGACAGGGTAACCTGGTGATCGACAATTCACCGGACACGAAAACAAAAAAGCCGCGAACGTTTGTTAACGGAGAACGGTTTACGAAAATCGTGGAGAAATATTGGAACCTTCGATCATCTCACGCGACAACGTATCGCTTCTTTCTGAATTATCAGAAAAATAAGTGTACCATTCAAGCAACTGGCATTCATAAATTTTCGAAAATGCCGAAAAATATTGCTTCCTACCTGAAACTAGAGAACGCAGACCGTTATACCGGGCATGCCTTCCGTCGGACCTCTGCAACATTGCTCGCCGACTCGGGCGCAAGCATAACCACATTGACCCTTTGACTGCACACTTCCGCCACCGACCTATAACTGCATATCGGGTCAGAACGATCCAAGGCGATTTTCGAACCGTTGTACCTCTTCCGCAATTATGCATATTTTATGGCCCAAACCGAAAATAAATGCCAAAACATTCGTCCAAAGTGGGGCATATGTTGAAAAATACATATTTACACGAAAAAAATCGTATTTTTCAAAAATCAATTTAAAAAAAGATCCTTTAGGGCTTTTCAAGAGGAAGGTATGTAGATACGAAAGAAAATATAACATTGACCAACCTTCCAAAAAATTGATTAATTCTATAGGTTGAAAGTAGTCATTTTTGGAGTAGTGAAAACTGGGAAAAAAACAACTCCAACCACTGATCAACCATAAAAAACGTACATTTTTTTTTCTCTTTTATAATATTAAAGGAGGGATGTCCAACCACGATTCACCGCGCGGCTCTGAACTTGCTTTTCTTCCCTTTCTCCGTCCACTTCTCCTCTCGTTGCGTCGTTGCCGCTCGACTCCGCCTAGATGCGCGCAGGCCCGCACAGGCGACTACGGTGAGCGCATTAACTCGCTTATGGCGCGTAGGATTGGAACGCAAGTTCACAATTTATTTACCAGTTTGGCGGGGTGCTTGATTACCGTGAGTTCCCTCGCCTTTCCCGATAATTTTATTCCTCAAACTACCACGCGTCGCAGGGTAGGTCTCGAAATCCCGAATCTCATTCGGCCGAAAACCATCTTCACGCGGTACAACGCGTGAAGCGAGCTACGCCACTATATCTATATATACGTTTTCGGCAGAATGAGATTCTGGATTTCGAGACCTACCCGCGTCGCAGTGGTCGGCGGTCGGCTCCGCTCCGTGCATGGCGAACGTAGCCGAACGGGCTCGTAGACCTGTTTGAGCTTGACGTGTGCGCAGATCCCCATTCTGCATCGTATCACGATTCACCGTACCGAACACGTCTCTCATTCGCTGACGAAAAATTCAATTCATTGAATTGAAAATTAATTTCTGATGTTATTCCCATCCTTCAACGTTTAATGTTTAATGGTAATGCTCTGTTTTCTAATAATTTGTTACGAATCATTAGAAATACCGAAAATCAGTACACACGTTAATTCTCCCAAATTCAATTCCGAATGAGAGCTGAAATATTTATTTATTTTGAATAACGAACATTTTTCAGCATGCGCCATTTGTGGACAAGTGATGACCAACATCAGAAAATTCAATATTTCTCGGCATTATGAAAAATATCACAAAGAAAAATATGAAAATCATTCGCAAGAGGAAAAATTGAAGTTAATTAAAAATTATCAGATTAAAAACAATAGACCTTCTACTTCTGGATGGTCTTCTCTAACACCTCCCGAATGTTCCTCTGTGAATCCAGAAAATCTTCCTTGTGAGTCTGCTGACAAAATTGGTGCTCGTCAATGTCTCTCAGCTTCTTATAGTATAAGAAGGTGTTAGAGAAGAACATCCAGAAGTTGAAGGTCTATCGTTTTCAATCTGATAATTTTTAATGAACTTCGATTTTTCCTCTTGCGAATGATTTTCATATTTTTCTTTGTGATATTTTTCATAATGCCGAGAAATATTGAATTTTTCTGATGTTGGCCATTACTTGTCCACAAATGGCGCATTCTGAAAAATGTTTGTTATTCAAAATGAATAAATATTTTAGCTCCCATCCGGAATCGAACTTGGGAGAATTAACGTGTGTACTGACTTTCGGCATTTCTGATGATTTGTAACAAATTATTGGGAAGAAAGAATTAGCATTAAACATTAAGCGTTGAAGGACAGCATATCACCAGAGCTTAATTTCCAGTTCAATGAATTGGATTTTTCGTAAGCGACTGAGAGACCCGTTTGGTACGGCGAATCGTGATATAATGAAGAATGGGGATCTCCGCCCGCGTCACGCTCGAACACGCCTACGAGCCCGTTCGGCTGCGGTCGCCATGCAGCCGAGCGGAGCCGATCCCCCACCAGTGCGACGCGCCTACCGCGCGCTGGGCTTACGATGGGTAAGAGAGGGGATTGACGAGTTGACAGGTTTTTGCTCAGTGCCCCGGGGTTGGACTACGCTGTATTAAAGTATTCTAGTTTACCGCAACCAACACATAATTACATTTTGTGGAGGTTGCACATAGCTCTCTTACAGCTCGGGCACTGTTGTTTCGTTTAGTAATCGTCTTTGGTATCACACAGACTGCATCTTACGCGTTTTTCGAACTCTGGATTTTCATCTCCATTTTTCAGGGGCTCTTTTTCTTTGTTTAGTCATTTTTATACTGGCCGCTATGCCGGATCTTGGAGTCGGGGTCTGTTGCAACCTCTTTTAAAAAAAAAGGCCGCAGTCGACCATGAGCAATTTTTTTTGCCATTGACGATCCGACAGTTTTTCTTTATCTTTATTCGAATTCACGTTTGCACACGTATGCAAAATGCGGGCTGTTTACAACTGCGTGGTCGAGAATGCCAAAAAAGAATCGCATAGGCCATCGTCTCGATGTCATCTTCTTCTTCATCAGACATATTTCGGCCGAAATCGTCGTCCTCGTCTGATTCTTGGAGCGAAAAACGCTCCGTATTACGATTTCGTTGCTAATTCGACATCCTAAATTCATAATTTATTATAATAGAGCAAAATAACATAAATCTATTAGCTTTTACTATCATAACACACTTACTTTTGAAGCTTCCACACAAAATTTCACAGAAAATAAAAATCGGTTTTTCAACGTAAAACTGCACACACTGGGTCAAAACGACCCAACAACGGCTTTTTGGGGCGGCTGTCCTAGGTATACTGGCAGGGTCAGGGGAAGGGTCATAGCGTCCAGTTATAGAGTAAGGGTGGGGGCAAAATGTGGCGTCAAGATTGGGGCGATTAGACCCCCCCTCTGTCATACAATCGACGGAAGAAACTTACTGGGTCAAAATGACCCCGAATGCAGTCAAAGGGTTAAAGTGACACGGCGGATGAAAGTCGAGCAATATTGCAGAGGGTTACGTAGAAAAATCGGCTGGGAACAAATAAAAAATAAGCAATATTATCTCGTCATCGGTGAACTTCGGTGGAACATCAACGTCCAACCAAGAGACCGAGGGTCTGGCACAAAAACGTGTAGGAAGTGGAACTGGACCACCAACAACACAATGCCAAGCTCGTCGTCGGATAATGAGCCGATCATTTTCCATAACCGTTCGGTTGTTATCCATAATACGTACAATTCGTATATGAAAGAAAATACGTTAAGGAAAATACTAGTTATTTTAATAGTATGCATAGTATTTTTTTATCATCAAAGAAAAACGTGTCATCGCATTTAAAAATTTTTTTTTTGCAAGATGTGGATGAAAACGAAATATTAATACTTTTGACGATATTCATCGAGTTATTTCAATTTTTTTGGTAGGACCTAAAATTATACGTATTAATAGTGTTAATAATATCGGTCACATTGTGTTAAATTTTTTATAAAATAAAAAGATAAACTTGCACATTACTAACAAATATTTGTTGTATTTCAACACTTTTTTGTGAGTGCTTTTATTTCATTTAATTTCATTTTGTTTCATTTTAATTTCATTCCTTCTTCGGTAGGGGGGCTTTGACCAAGCCGGAGGCGCAACTGAGGCCGTAAGTGACGGTGGTCAAATAATATGGAACGATTTGATCCTGATCATCGACCCATGGAATTTGTTGAAAGTCCCAGTCGTCCGGGTGAACCGCAATTTGTCGGAACATCTTTGTGACGTCCGTCGCGGAAATGAAGCGATATTGTCTGATCCACCGGAGAACGTCTGAAGTGTGGCGTTGAAAATTGGCCCCGATGTGAAGGATATTGTTGATCGATATACCGCTCGTCGTCTTAAAGGAACCATTGAATACGACGCGAAGTCTCGTCGTGGTGCTATGGGCGCGGAAAACACCGTGATGAGGAAGGTAGTTCCTCTTCAAGCCTTGGGTTTGGAGAGACACCTGTTGGAGCACGATTACTGTGTGACAAGGTCTCGTACTCCTGGAAGAATCTATTGTATATGTCCCGATAGGCTTCGTTGGTCGAAAACCGCCGGTGTAGTTGCAGAAGACACCGTTCAGCACCAGCATACGGATCTCGTGATGCCTTAATGACGCCTTGAAGGGAAGTCGTACCACGTATCGGCCCATTTCATGCCTCGAATGGGTCTCTTCCAAATGCTGTTCACAAGAGGACTCCTCTGGTACGGGTGTCCGACGGAATTTTCTCTTGCTCACAAAATTTCGAAAGCAATGAAGTGACCTCGTCATCAATTGAAGTATGCAGGATACGAACCGAGCTTGAAGTTGAAGTGTTCACTGGACCGAGTACGATCTAGCCAAGAAGCGTTCGTTGGGCGATTGGGTCGATAGGTCGACCCTTGCGAACTTCCGATTCGACCAGAAGACCCTACGAATCAGCTCCGATGATGAAATCGATTGGTCCCGGTTTCAGGAAATCGCTGTAGACGTGACGCTTGAAGTTGGATCGTGAAGTGACGAGAGAGTGACGTTGTTTGCCCCGTGTTGACAGCCTCCCCGTGTCTGTCCTGCTGTACAATCGCCGATCCCGCATATAGGGATGGAAGCGGTCGCCCGTTAAAGTCGAAGAAGATGGGTCTGGCGTTCGAAGATGAATGACAGCTCAGAACCAGGGTCGATAAGAAGTCGAACCCGATGTGAAGTACCGAGATGAAGATCACTCGGCTCGTGGCCAGCAAGACTGAAAGTCAACTTGTCGGAGTGGTGGAGGTGCCCGTTTTCGAAGTGCCGACCAAAGCTGGATGAAGTGACGCGAAGAGATGATCTGAGTTCTCTGGCTTCTCTGCTTCTCACAGTTCTCACAGTTCTCTGTGAAGTCAAGCCTGAGGCTCATTTGGCGACGAAGTGGCCGTTTGTCTCGTCATCAAGCGCTTATTCACAGAGCCCTGAGGTTGACGATTGGACCGAGCTACTGGCCGTTGCAGCGCTCGACGGAAGGTAAATCATCGTGTGGTGCTTCCCGTTGCATTCGAAGCAGCGACCAGCAACTCGGCAATTGTTGGCCGAATGCGGTCCGAGGCAATTCAAGCAGAACCGTCTCTGCTCGGCGAAGACTCGTCGTTCCTTTGGAGTCTTTCGCGTAAAGAGGTCGCACTTCGTGATGAAGTGGGGTTCCAGACAGAAGTGACAATTCTCAGTAGCGGGCCCAGTAGGACAAAGTGGTTCCGTTGGAGTGGCCGCGGAGTCGGCATTGCTTTGACTGGAGGAGTCCGAGTTGTTTTCACTGGACCAAGTCTCGAGGCCGCAGATAAAGTGGGCCCTTGAGGAGGTGCCGATTCTCAGAAGTCCATGCACTCGAGTGCACGAGCTCGAGTGGTCAGGAAATCTCGGAGATTCAGAAGATCGGCCGGTAAAGTGGTGGTCCCCAGTTTCAGTTCCCATAGCTCTCTGAGATGAGAGTCGAGGTGGGAGACGACAAAGTGGACTCGTATGACGCCTCACATATCCACTGGCATCTGCAAAGCTTTAAAGGCATTTAGAACTTCACTAACTGTGTTCATGAGGTAGTTGATCGACCTGTACGACCGTGGCGTGACTGGCTGTTAAACGGCAAGTTGAGCGGCGACGAGGAGTCACTTGTTCTCGTATCGAGCGAAGAGGAGGTTCTATGAGAAGGCGAGGGAGTCAGAAGAGACCGGAAGATTCGCAATAAGTTGCGCAGCGTCACCCTTGACCGCGCTTCGAAGGTAGTGCATCTTTTCCACTGAAGTGATCTCGGAGTTTCGGCCAACCATCGAAACGAAGAGATCGTGGAATGGTCTCCACGAGTTTTATTCACCATCGAAGTCGGGTATTTTCATTTTCGGCAACGCGCTTCGTATGTGAGAAGTACCCTCGATTGCCGAAAGGTCGGCGAGGTTGGCCCCAGTCGATTCGACCTGGTCGTAGTATTTTTTAATCGGTGGAAAGCTCACCTTCGCCTTTTCGTAGGCTTGTTGGCACTTGGCCTCTACAGTCCCCTGGAAGTAGCTGGTTTCTGCGAGATTTTTGCAGTGTACTCCGAGAAGTGCCGTGTGGTGCCCCGCACTTTTATTGGAATTGAAATCACATGCAAGGTATAAAAATTAGCTTACGCCAAGTAACGGAAATACGGCATTTCCGTTACCAAAATATGCAGAACAATAGATCGCATTTATTTCGCAAATACGGGGTCGTTGACCGAACCCCGAGGTCAATAAACAATAATGCTGACAGAACCGTCAGCATAAAAAACCAACTCTCGGACGGGAGTCGTAATGGGCGATAGCGACCATCCGAGAGTCAGTCTGTAATAGAATTTCGAAGGAGTGAAGGAGTCTTGAGACAGACCCCGAACCGCGGAATCACGTCGAAGCGCGAGCGTCTAGGGTTATCCGGTTCCCGCGGTCCGGTTAAAGTCAAGATCGAAGTTAAAGTTAAAATTAAGTTTAAACACATTGTAACCAATATTGTATTCCACCAGTTTTTTAACGCATTGAATAAATTAATCATTGACTGTTTTACGTAAATTCCAATTCTTCGTGGCGGGAACCCACGAATAAATAATTAAATAATTGTCTAAGCCCTTCAACACCCGCTCCTTAACGATCGCTCGGTGCGCCGGCACAACAGCCGTGTGTTCCTGTCGGAAACGGGACCAGTTTTCTTCCAGTACTTCCAATCGTGTGTTCGCTTATGCCTTGCTGGTGTTTGGGGTGTCGCGTCCCGTGCAAGCCCCGTGAAGGCTTTGATCCACCGGAACGTGCTGACTAGCCCATTGATGCGACGATCCATCTTCGCGGTGTTGGTCGTCATCGTTAAAGGGTCGCGGAGAACACCGGATTCGAAGTATCACACGATGTTGAAGACCACAAAGTCAGAATCAATTGACGCGCACCGAGTTTCGGAAACAAAGACCGATAAAAAATCGAAGAAACTCGAACACACGAAGTTTGAAATAGATTGAAATGCACTGAAATGTCAGGACAATCGACGCGCACCGAGTTTATCGAACGAAAACCGATGAAAATTTGAAGGTACCGAATGTCGAAATTCGTCGGAGTCGAAAATGTTAATCCGAAAGCGAACTCAAACGGAGTTACCGTAATGAAAGAAAACGAACAAGAGTTCAAACACTGTATCGTAAGGCCTCCGAGTCAGCGAGACCGGGGTTCGCACAATCAGGGTTTTCGCCCCGTACATCTCCTTACAATGTCGTACGATAAATCGAAATTACTTGAGCTGCTGCTGAAAAGTGATTCGAAAACCGTTGATTATGAAGGAAAAGCTTTTCCGAAATTGAATCCTGTTTACACACGCATCGCAAACCGCATGGCTCACGTGGGTTCGCATATCGGTACTGCCCACGTATATAACATTGTTAACGAAGACCGAAATCGGTTTAAGCAGGAGACTTTTAATGGCTTCGTAATCGTTCCGAAAGATTTTAAAGCAAGTAATGATACCGATGGATATGTTGGTTTACGCAAGCTGCGAGCCGTCTCAATTGTTCAACAGAAAAAAATTTAGACTCGTCTTATCCGCTGAAAATTGGTTGGACACCGCCCCAAAAAAAAAAAAATTTCTTCCGGTCGAGTCTATTGCAAATTCCAAGAAGGTTGGGCTGACGTCATAGCCGAAAAACTATGCCAGGAGCAGAAATCAATATCATGCGTGTTTTCGTTTAAAATCAACATCACAAACCAATTGGCGTCTGCGGCAAATTATTCGACATTTGTTGGATATTGTATTAAATGCAAAGCCGAAATTCATAGCACTTTAGTGAGGGCACCGAAAATCGACATCGACGTCATCTGCACCTGTCAGGTCGACGGGATTTGATACGATGCTCACACGGGCTGAAAATATAGGCAATTACGAGAACGCACAGTGGGCTGAATCGCCAAAAACCTGGCCAAAACCCCGAAATCGTAAACCTTAAATTTGAGTTTTCTTTAATTGGGCCTCATAGACGACTGGCTCGTACGTTTGGATGTACAAGGAAAGCCCGATACGCGTAATGGTTTTCGCTAGAGAGCGGCTCAAAGTCGACCTTTGACGCGTCAATACACGCTGAGCGATCGAGCAAAAATAAATACGCGTGGTGTTAGTGAGGGGTGTTTGCAACCAGTCGATCCGTTCTTAAAAAAAAATGGCGGAAAATGTTCGCAAAGGTACGTTCTTTGATATTGTATGGAGAAATTCTTTGTTATTGCATATTGAAATGGTGAAAAATTACGACAATTATGTGAAATTTGAACTCCTCAAAGTTTTGAATAATTTATGAAAAAGCTTAAAAATAGTTATGATCTAAGCATATTTAGCATATTCTATCTATATACATTTTTACTGTCCAGGTCTAAACGGATCAAACTACGTTGAAACTTTCTGCCTTCAGCTGCCTTTCCGCTTTTGACACGTGAATGAAAAGTGACAATATACGTTTTTCACATCACAGTGATTTTTATATGCCGTTGTGAAAACAATCATACCCGTATTTAGCATCATATTATAATTGAACTATTGCAATAGCTCGATATGATTTATAATAGAATAATAATGTTTGTTGCAGAAATAGATATTGAGCAATTGGAGCTAAAAAATCAAGCGATTTTCGATTCGCTCAGCACAAAGCTGGGTCTTTGTGTAACTTTGCAAATAAATATTTTAGAAAAAGAGTGGAAAGAAAGATTCAACATCGTTTCCATTCATCCAGACGCTAAAAAAATTTTGCAAAACTGCTTGTACGGAATAAAATCAAAATGGCAGCGAGCTTCCATTCAAATTAGCTTCAAATTCGTAATTAGCGATCCCAAAAACGCGTCTCCACCTAGTTTCATGCAAATCTCATGAGTACTTTGAAAAAATGTCCGCCATTTTGTATCCGCTATTTTGTTTTTGGGAAATCTGACTTCAAATTCGTAACTAGCGACCCCAAAAACCTGTCTACACCGAGTTTCAAGCAAATCCCATTAGTACTTTAAAAAAATGGCTGCTATTTTGTATCCGCCATTTTGTTTTTAGGAAATCTGACTTCGAATTCGTAATTAGCGACCCCGAAAACCCGTCTACACCGAGTTTCATGCAAATCCAATAAGTACTTCGAAAAAATGTCCGCCATTTTATATCCGCCATTTTGTTTTTGAGAAATCTGACTTCAAATTCGTAATTAGCGACCCCAAAAACCCGTCTACACCGAGTTTCAAGCAAATCCCATTAGTACTTTGAAAAAATGTCCGCCATCTTGTTTTTGGAAAATCTGACTGAATTCGTGATCAGCGACCCCGAAAACCCCCGAGTGAAATAATTCATCGAAAAAAAATGGATCCTTCAGGTTTTGGCCAGGTTTTTTGCGATTCAGCCCACTGTGGAAGGGCGCGAAAGAATCGCCGAAAAAATGATTACCGGAAAAAAGAGCGCCGCCGTCATGAGACGCGAAATGGCGACGAAACTGAAGACTTTCGGAGATAATAATCCCGCGATTATCTCGAAAGCCGCAGTTCTGCGTAAGGCAAAAGAACAGCAATTGCTGAAAAATTACGAGTTAGGATTCGCGTGCTGCCCATTAAATTTACTCCGGGAATCTAAATATGGTAAGTGCTCCGGTTTAATTCATAGCAACGGCTAGCAAAAATTCACATGCATACATTGGACACCCGAGCAAGAGCTGATATACATAGCGCGGTGTTAAAAAGATCCGGGTGCTATATTTCCCATCGACGCAACGGAAGGTATAGCGCTCAGGCAAAACAAAGACGACCCGCGTGTGGTCCCTTACCAGTGCATGGTTGTCACTGGTAAGGGCAGCGTACCGGTTTACGAGATGGTGGCCGGGGATCATCGATCATTCGATATTGCGTTTTTCATATTTTGACGGAACGGGTGCCCCGGCCACCAATCGTCGTGCGTGATTTCGTACGCGCTCTCGTCAATGCTGTAGCGGAGATCTTCGGCAGCTGCAGTAACTTGTCGAATTATCTCCAAAGATGCAACTTGACCGTGATGGGACTTCCGACCCTAATGCCGCCATCTTTTATTCGATTAGACGCAGGCCACGTTACCGCGATGGTCGCGCGGTGGAAATATTTCGATCGGCAAGTTCACGCGACCAAAAAACTATATCAACGTTGCATGGCTTGCGCTTCTCAGATGAGTCATTTTTCTCGATTGGAATATTACCGTTAATCGGTCCTGATTGTGTCGATGAGCGAGTTTGTCGGGTACGGAAAAGACGGTCTGCCTCCAACGTCCGAAGTTCGAATGAAAGTTCTCGACGATTCCATAGAAGGGACACCGGGTAACGACGCCGACGTATACGATGGGCAACCGGATCTGGAAGACTGCGAAAATGATGGCGATGTTTTGGACGATACGCTTGTCGCAATAAATTGGAAGTCGTGGACCGAAAGAGTATTAAATAGTGCCTGAACAATTGCAAGCTCGTGCAAGGCAAGAAACCGAATCAACGCGTGCTTCAATCCCGACTTCGCACTTGCATTTGCGAAAAATTGAATGCAGTATTTACCGCCTTGGGCCGGTATTATGCGGCCGTATTTTGGGGTCGGAGCGGTCATAGCGACGTCTTCCTCAGTAGAGGCTGAATTTGGGGATTTAAAGCATCGCACGAGAAACATCCAGATTACCTAGACGGAAAAATAAAACTTGCGTCGAATCCCGGGGATAAGGCCGGGATCGATAACGTGAATCGGCGGGACGCTTTTGAGAAGAGCGAATGCTCCGTCGCGACGCTGTCACCTGTTCACTGTCACGAGAGAAGCTGCGTATCCGAATTCCGTTCACGCCAAAGCCTTGCGATCAGTACGCCAGAGATCGACCTGTGGAATGCACGCGAACATTAGCGTGGACAAGGCGCAACCACAAACGACACGGCCGATCTCTCCGATCGCACAAAAAGGAGAACATAATCGAAAAAACGCTAAACTTGTCGGGGAAGAGGGTGGGTACTCCAACCAATGCTCCGGTGAAAAAAAGATTGAAGCTAACAACGTTGGATCCTTGCCCAGAATGGAAATATATAAAAGAATCAAAAGCCTCGAGGTTGCCGGTTATGAAGAATGGGAATACTTGCAAGCCCGTCAGCATGGGTACGTATCGATTGAACCTGCGGAACACCTGTGCTTTCGATGCAATATTCCATATTATTCTGACCGCGGTCGTAGGGAATAAGTTATATTCGGAAAAACTCGATGGTAGCGGTAACGCAATGGTGATGCTCGCGGAGAAAGTGTCGGCTGGTAAGATGCAGCTTGGTCCACTTATATATAAAGAAATAGCTCAAGTGTTATCAAAAATCAATCTGTTCCGAATAGAGAAATTTACAAGGAGTATCAAGCGCCTCGATGCGGAATGTTGTTTCCCACTTTTCTCAGAATTTATTTATTGGCGTACCAAGCTGCGAGGTACGAGCGAAATGTCCCTGTGGGTACAGCTATGAATGTAAACAGGTGATCGTTAACATCGACGTCGACGTCATACTCTGTAAAGGTTTCGGATTTATGCAGCAAGCTGTCGACCAGGGGCACCGGAAAACACGAGATTGTCGAAGATGCGAATGCCATATCGGAGATTATATTGTGTACGGGTCACGTGTCATGATTGACACATCAGTGTTGACAGATGACTCGTACACGACGAGAGACCCAACGTTTAAGCACACGCTCAAAACTGTGGCATCGAAGATCGAGATAGAAACCCGCGTGCATTTGCTTGGTGGACTTGTCCACTTTTCCAAAAAACATTACATAGCCTATACAAAATGTGGAATCTATTGGCACGAATTCGACGATCTAAGCCCTACTCGTGCAACGGTCAACGAGTTAAAAAAAGTAGCTCCTTATCTAGTAATGTACGTTCACGCAGGCAACGAAGAGTATACCGTAAGAGCTGAAAAAAAACATGATCATATAATATCGAAAAGAACATAACGGAAAAGTACAAAAAATAGAAAAAAAAATATACAAAAACCAAAAACAAAACAACAAAAAATGGACCGATGCCTTACCACGTCCTCGTCGTTCGGTCCGGGTAAAGTGAAGCGTGAGAGAACAAGAATTCATTATTAAAAAAAAAAAGATCGATAGTTAAGTTTAACTAACAAATAATTGAAAATGGCGAGCCACGTGGACTCAACGCTATTTCAAGAATGAGTTCTAAAGCTATAGGTTCTAACCACCATAGAACCTTAAACTCTTTTGAAACTATCAGCATCTCAGGTTCGAATGATTTTTTTTTTGTTACAAATGATTTGCAACAATCAATTTAAAATCGTGAGCGACGTGAACGTCTCGATTATCAATAAATTACTTTAAAAATTGACCGATTTCGACTTGAACGGAGCCTTAACGGAGAACTCAATCTAAACTATCAGCATCTCAGGTGTAAATGATTTTTTTGGTTATAAATGATTAGCAACAATTAAATGGAAATAGGTAGCGACGTGAACTCTTCGTTTATCGATTAATTACTCCGAAAGCTACCAAGTCCAACTAAAACGGAGCCTAGAACTCTTTTTAAACTAGCAGCATACCAGGTGTGAATATTTTTTTTTGGTATAAGTGATTAGCAACAATTGAATGCAAATAGTTAGCAACGTAAACTCTTCGGTTATCGATGAATGACTCAAAAAGCTACCGAAATCAACTAAAACGGCGCCTAGAACTCTTCTCAAACTTCCATCATCTGAGGTGGAAATGACTTTTTTTGTTATAAATGATCAGCAACAATTGAATGGAAATAGATAACGACGTAAAGTCTCCGGTTATTAATTGATTACTGGAAGAGTTATCGATTTCAACTACAACTGACTCCAGAACTCATCTTAAACTATCAGCTCTTCTTGTGTGGATGGAGTTTTTTGTTATAAATGATTAGCAACAATTCAATGGAAACTCTCTGGTTATTGATCAATGACTTTGGCAGCTATCGATTCTCACCTCAACAGAGCCTGGAACTTATTTCAAACTCGCAGCATGTCAGGTGTGGATAGATTTTTCCGTTTTGAATGATTAGCAACAATTAAATAGGAATAGATAGCAACGTGAACTCTTCGGTTATCGATAAATTCTTTCGAAAGCTAAGAAGTCTCACTAAAACGGAGTCTATAATTTCTTTTAAACTATTAGCATCCCAGGTGTGAAGGATTTTTTTTGTTAACACAATTCACAATGAATTGAAATGATTGATTGATTGGAATTGGTGTGAATGATTCTTTCTCTTATAAATAATTAGCAACAATAAAATTCAAATAGGTAGCGACGTGAACTCTCCGATTATCGATTAATTACTTGAAAAGCTATCGATTTCAACCACAACTGACTCTAGAACTCATCTTTAATAATCAGCATCTCAGGTGTGAATGATTTTTTTTGTTACAAATGATTAGCAACAATGAATTTAAAATTGTGAGCGACGTAAACTCTTCGGTTATCAATGAATTCCTTTGAAAGGTATTGATTTTAAGCACAATGGGGCTTAGAACTCTTCTTAATCTATTAGCATCGCAGATGTAAATGATTTTTTTGTTATAAATGATTGGTGTTGTGCCCGTGCACCGTGTGAACGAACAGGAACATGTGTTAGGGCGTTCCCATTATTATTTTATCATTTTTCGTGAGTTTCCGCCACAAAAAAATGGAATTCACGCAAAAACAGTTAACGATTAATTTATTCAGCAAGTTAAATCTGATAGTTTACAATGCTTATATAATTTTGATCTTAAACTTCAATTTTGACCGGACCGCGTCACGATTTGGCCAAATGCCTAGACACTTGTACCAGAGTGAACTTCTACGGTTCGGGAGTCCTGCAGAAGGCAGCTTGCTCCCTCAATTATTTTCCAAAACTGACTATCCGGTGGTGGCCTGGGTACCCGTTGTGCCTCCCACCCGAGAGTTTGATGATAGTTAAATTCGATCTTTCGCTGACAGCCCTGTCAGCACTCACCATTCTCTTTGACTTTGACGCGTGACTTCGACGCGAGACCGTGATCGAAAGATGGAGTTGTAGCTGTAAAGGACATGCTGTATTTCCTTTCATATCACCTGATTCAGAATCAGCGATGCTCGATTGTAGGAAACAATTATATCCCGCGTAAAATTGTTTTGAACATTTTCCCGATAGCTTTCAAATAACCTTTAAATAAATTCAATACAAATGCGGGGCTAGAGTAATCGATTAACCACAAGAGACCTTTTTTGTAGAGCGTCCAATTTCTTACAGAAATAATTGATACCCATGTAACAAAAATTATTTTTCAGTTAGTTACAAAATTCAAAACAAAAAGTTATTTTTTTCATGAATTCTTCAATCTTTGACCTTGAATATATTTTAAATGGTTCGATTGATGAAGAAAGTATAAGAGACCATTTTTGTAGAGCGTTCAATTTTGTATAAATATTCATGATGAAACTAGTTTAACAATCTATTGGTGATAAGATATGACCATTTTTATATGAGACTCAATTGAAAATGGAAAACGACGATGAGCCAGTTCTTCCCATTAATATTAAGAACTTATACTTGGTGAGTACTTTGTAGAGGTACCTAGGAACTAGTTTTCGTGAGTGACATTCAAAAAAAAAAAAAAAAAGTTTTTTTTTGACCCACCCTATTAACTATTGCGACGTGGCGGTCACAATTCCTTGCCCCGATCCGGGTCGAAGTCCACGCGTTGCGTCCTCGGCACCTGAAACATTATAATAGAATATTACCACTAAGGCTCGACAAAAATCAGAATAAGCTAACATTTTAATATTAATTTAAACCAATATTATATAATGATTTATCCCCCCCCCCCCCCACAATCTTACCCTGTGCCCTGTAAAACATAGTGCGATGCTCCCCGTCGAGTCCCCGAAGCCATCGTCTCCGTCCTCTCGGTCCCAATATCAGCACCCGCAACCTGACAAACACTAATATGATGTATAAGTACCCAACAACCAGTCCCAAATGCACACCCTTACCCTTCCACACCCCACATCCCTTAAATAACCCCCATAATTACCTGCGATCCCTCGATGACGATGGATGGCCCGTCGCCACCCCAACAGAGGCCCCGCCGTCGCACCCAGGAAGGACGAACCCCCGGAGACGGTGTGGGAAACTCCAGGATGCCGCAGAGGCCCGGGGGGAATTTCCCTTGATGGACCAGGAGCCCCGAGGCCTCTTAAACCGAGCCCAGACCCACCCCGTCACAAGATCAGGGGATAACCTCAAAATTCTCCTGAGGTTCCCCAGAAACCGCCGAAAATCACTGCACCCGAGAAAACCACGCACCACTGGCCACTTTTCCACCCACTCACTACCCGAGGACCCGGACAGCTCACCCCCGACCACCCTCGCGACGGAAATCACACTCAAAACCGCGAGGTGGTCCACCACAGGAGTCGAGCTGTCAAACACTGGAACCCGTAACACCGGCGGGCCGAGGACGACGCAACTAGTGTCCAAAATAACCGCCCGAGGGAGCCACCTTACGGACCCTCGGCGGAAGCCTGTTGGAGGAAGGCCCGATGCCAGTGGCGCGAACGAGCGCCCACACCCGGACCCCGACAAGATTCGAACCCGCGATCCCGATTCGCGCAGTCCCCGGTGGCAGCCAATCAGAGGGGAGAATCAGCGAAGAAGAAGCAAGAAGACGGCGACGGCCATTAATCGTCACTTCGATCCGAGATCCCAACTGCGATAGGCGTTTGACAGAGTTGCGATTTTCCGATTGTCTGATTTTGAAGCGTATTCCTTGTGTATTAGAGCCATTCGTATTATCTTTTTTTTGTGGAAGCGACGAGAAGAGTTTGAGAGAGTAAGAGGGAGAGTGAGGAGCGAGAGGCGACCGTAAAGAGGCGAGAAGAGTATCAGAAAGGCGAGAAAAGCGAGGAGCGAAAGAGTGTGAGAAAGGCCGTCGTAGGCCCACCACGAAGTAAGTGTGTTTTTCCCCATTATTCCAAACCCCGATTTACCCGATTTTTCTTCCCGTGAACCCCAAATTCAGTGAATAATATAATTTTTGCCCCGTCATCGCGCGACGGAGAACACGCGGTCCCGTCGCGCCATTTTGTGCCCCGCGAGTTTCCGGCGGCCATTGCCGTGCGTGCGCGAGCAGTGGTGCTCCATCGTGATCAAGTTCAGAGTAGGATTTTTTAACGATTTTTTCCCGAGCAACACTTCTGTTTTTTTATTATTCAGTATTTTCTTTCGCGTTTTGGTGCCGAGGTATTTTTAAGAGCCAGAGGCAGTACCCCCACCCCCTGTGTGTGTCCGTGTCCATCCCCGCCGACGGCTAGCCGAGCGTCGAGTTATTTTTTTTGGTGACTTTTTTCAGTTCTCTATTATTTCATTTTTCGTTTATTATTTTTATCACCGCGTTCCTTTCTTTTTTTTCCCCTTCGGTGTTGCTCCCGCCTGAGCAACTGGCGCCCAAAATTTCCCTTTCTATCTTTTTTGTTTTTTGAGTGTAATATTTCTTCGACAGACCAGTGCCGGCCAGCCACCCCGTCTACCCCGCTTCCCCCTCCCCCGTGTAATAGCTAGGATACCACCGAGTATTATTTTATTATTTATCATTTATTTTTTTCTTGCGGATTGTTAAACCATTCTTGGAGTGATTATTATTTATTATATTCTTTTCTTCTGGCGAGTCATTATTTCATTTCCGAGGCGATTACTATTTATTTTATTATTTCTTCCTGCGGATTGTCCTTTGGTTTTTGAGGGAGTTATAATATACTTAGTTATTTATTTTTGCGGATTATTATTTCAGTTTTGAGACACCTATTATTTATTCTATTATTTTCGTTTGTGGATTTTTGTTTTCTTACTTGCGTTATTATTTCTCCGATTCTTTTTTGTTATCTTTTTATTCTCCGGCGAATTATTAATTTGTTGCGTCTTTGGTTTGTTAATTATCAAGAATTTATCGCACTGAACCCCGGAGAGGGGCAGCTATCTGATCTGCGGAACCCTATTACTTATTTCAGTTTTTTTTGCCAAATACATTCGTACTACTTTTTATTTCTACCTTACACCTCTGGTTTATTTTTTTTGTCATTTATTTCATTTCCCCCCCCCCCCCTGTTATTTTCCCCCCACTCCCGACCAGTCGCAGATTACACTATATATTGAAGATTTTACAAAATCGTAATACTGGAGAGTTGAAAAAAAAAAGTTCATTACGACGTGCCGTTAGCCGGGGGGTTTGGTACAACGCGGCGCCAATGGATTCATACGACGCGTTATAAACCGGGCCGATTTTCATTGTATTTGCAGGTCCTGCCGATGGAAAGCACTGAATCATTGTACTCAGGTGTCTGTCCGGAAAGAATGGCCATCGACGTCCCACATTTCCAGGGAACAGAAACTCCTTTAAGTAAAACAAATCTATGAAACAAGTGCAAACAAATCATACGGTGTATTTCATTTTGTTTGCATTAACAGGTCGTACCGGTGAGGGACAACGCACAATCACCTGCAGATCGCGGCCGAGGTCGACGCTCGTGCACGATTCCAAACTTGGCGGGTTTGCGGATAACGGAAACTCCTGCAAGTAAAACATTTTTTATCATTATAACTTTTTTTTATTAGGAGAGTGATAAATAAAATTTTTACAATTTTCTGTCGAATCGAACAGAATATGTAATGCGGGTTACAGACCGCTTTAGTGTTGCGTCATCTTTTAGGTTATGATCGATTCATCGCTTTACTCGGATGCACAAACATACATACTCGTGCAGGCGAACACGCGTATCATTTTCGAAGTGAACTGGTCACACCAAGAGTTGTACATCGCGTACATGGCCATAATTCACCATTCTTCTATTACCGTTAATTGTACGTCTTGTACTTTTATCGATACTTTGGTTGATACGCACAGACTGTATGTGTCCGTTTATCGGTACATCGTCGGTATTTTCGAACCATCTCACAAACATGCCGTTAACTTGATTTCCGTCGTTTGAGACAAATTTACGATATTCAAAATCTCACCGAATTTTCCGTCTTTCGAGTACAGGTATTTATCGCAACACCGCGTATTCCCTTTGTCGCTGTATCCGCTCGTGTATACGTTTCCGTTTACAATGCCTTTTTCGAACATCTTTAGTTGACCGTTGACCGTCAGTCCTTCCTCGCGCAACACATTACTTTTGAAATTGCACGGATTTCGCATTTCGAGCCTACCGACGGGTCGGAAATCGTTGTAATGTTCGTAATCGGCGTTGTTTCAAACCGGTAATTTTTTAACGTTGTTAAATATGTCCCTTACAGTTTCTTCCAACACTGCGCTTACATTTGGATTGGTCGGTATGCTTTTCATGAAATCGTTGAGCAAATATCGATTTATTATTTGGAGCTGCCCACAGGTACTGCTGTTCAAGGATTAAAATATCTTATGATTGAAACTTTCAAACATGTAAGCGTTGTGCGCCCACAGCGGTCCCCAACATCTGACAACATCGGCGTGATCTCAGCAGGTGCATATTCATCGTCATATTTTCAATGCCAAAAATTTCTTCGTATTTCACCTCAAAATTATCTACCAATTTACGGGAACGGTACAATTCTGCGGGTGTTATAGGGTCGCTATTCAACACGTGTATCGCTTCGGATAGCATTGAAAATAATTTTAAGTACTCGACCGGTACCAAATCAATCAAACACGGTACACAATAGTAAAGTAACCAATTACGCCAATCCGTAGCTTTCCACAAATCCCTTAATTGGATCGGACGTGGTTTTCGAGCAATCGCACTTGCCGATCGTATTGCAATTTGCCGTTTCTCGATCGTTGCACGGGACGTTGGATTCACGCGGAACCGGTTGTCGGTAATTTTTTCCAAAAACTATCATTTCGGTTAATTTTTTCACGACGCCGATGTCGACGGAATGCATCGAGTCTACGACGACGCCGTGACGAAGATCAAATACCGATAGATAACTCAATGGGGAATTACCGATCAATCCCCGTACGCGTTCACCCGTGTTCGCGGTTTTCTCCATGTCGCTACGGATTTCGGCGTCCGTTCGTTCGACGATACGATCAATGGGATATTTCCTCGAACCATTGGCCATGATTTCACCCGGTACGTAACAAAAGTTACATCCGTATTTCCCATTGAAACTCGTCGTATTCAGTAATTTTGCTCGAGTGGGCGTATCAGACCTAAAAATTGCCGTTTCTCACAGACGTCAGCTTTTATGCATTCACATATTTCCATTTCGGACATGAACGTCGTTGGTTCCGAAGAAGCGGCTTCTGGTTCAGGGGTCTTACCGTCCCAAGTGGGGGAACGTTACGATTTAAGTTTGTAATCAATTTTAGCCGTAATCAATGTATTCAAAGTATTCGCGAACCACAACACTTTGGCCGACCACCAAAGCTGCTTTGTGGAAAAAGTTAGGTAGAAATGACGGGAATTCCCAACGAAGGTACCTGTACTGCAAAATGTACCAAGCCGTTATCGATAAGGGTAAAGAACAAACCGCCAACTGCCCGTGCGGAAATGCCGGCCCGGAGAAACCACTGACGATGGTTAATTTTTCCGTTAAACTCGATATAACGAATCAATTAAAAAGGATTTTTTCGATACCGAATATTAGGTAACTTCTACATTACCGTAACAATCGCGTGAAAACAAATCCGGAGGGCATTGAAGATTTGTTCGACGGCGAAAAATACATCGAACTGCGAAAGGATGGAAAATTTTTGAATTCTCATTTTAATTTTTCGTTGACGATAAATACCGATGGCTGCCAGGTAGCCGATTCGTCGAAAGAAAGTGCATGGCCGATATTGTTCTCGATCAACGAGCTTCCCCCTCACAGGGACATATTTAACAACGTTAAAAAATTACCGGTTCGAAACAACGCCGATTACGAACATTACAACGATTTCCGACCCGTCGGTAGGCTCGAAATGCGAAATCCGTGCAATTTCGGAAGTTATGTGTTCCGCGAGGAAGGACTGACGGTCAACCGTCAACTAACAGTTTTCGGAAAAGGCATTGTAAACTGAATCGTATACACGAGCGGATACAGCAACAAAGGGAATACGCGGTGTTGCGATAAATACCTGTACACGAAAGACGGAAAATTCGGTGAGATTTTGAATATCGTAAATTTGTCCCAAACGATACGAATCAAGTTAACGGGATGTTTGTGAGATAATTCGAAAATACCGACGATGTACCGATAAACGGGCACACACAGTCTCTGTGCGTATCAACCAAAGTATCGATAAAAGTACAAGACGTACAATTAACTCGAATAGAAGTTTGCCGACAAACTCACCTTCCGTAAGTAAATCGCATAAGCGAACGATTACGAAAAAAAAAATAGTTCTATCTTATAAGAAAAAAAATATATATACTGTAACGGTAGATATTTCGTTACAATAATCAATTCGGGCCAAGAGTACGCAAGAAAATTATTAACACGAGAAAATGGGTAAAATCGTTTTTATTTCGCCGCCGTTTGTATATAATCTGGGTTCTATCGTTTCCCCTACGTACACCTGTCGCTTCCCTCTTTAAATTGTGGGGGACGTGAGGTGGGACGGGCGTTGTCTTTCTTGCTGCGACGTTTCTCTTCGCCCCGCGGGCTCACGCAGCTGGCGCTGCTGGTGCTTGCGACGGCGATAGGGGTGGCCCCTCTCCGGCCGCTAGACGATCAATCGATGGTCGATACCTCGGTGCTCGCTGTACCCCGCTCCGTGCGGCCTAGCTATCGATCTGTCAGGGGATCCCGTTAGAAGCAGGGGTGCGCTTCTCGCTCGGCCGGAGATAGATCGACGATTTCTGCCCTTGCTCGTGCTTCCGATGCGCCTCCACAGGATTTTATGCTATAACAGATTAGCAGACGAGGAGGGAACTTGGAATCTTTACGATTTCCAACATAAATCGATGAATTATCGGGTGCTTTTCTTCCTCCTTCGGTCTCGCGGCTTCCTCCGTCTATCTTCTTGTCTGCTCTCTCGAACTCCACCCTTGTCCTTGCTGTTTCGGCGGCTGTTCTCGGCGGCTGGTTCGATGATGGCTGGAGGTCAGTGGTTACTGTAACAGAGAAAATAACTGTCTTCCTGGTTCTCGGGTGGCAACTTTTATACGAATTCGGGTGCCTTCGATCGTCCGATTTCGTCCTTTGATTGGTCGGAGTCCCCTTCTCCGACGGTGTCCTGTCATGTGTTGCCACGCGCCAAAGTTTCGGGTCGTTGGCCCCCGAAGGCCGCTGGGGTGTTGTTGATTTTACCGGTAACGTTTCGCATGTTTTACACGGGAGATAATTCCGAATTATTATATTATAACTTCGGAATTATTTGGAGCGTTGACCCAACGTATTATTTGTCACATTCCTTCGTTTCCGTTAGTCTATTTTATTTATCGATATTCTTCGATCATTTCGGAGCTGGCCGCGGTGGCCATAAGGCCGTTGGAGCGGCAACGGTATGTAGCGTTATACGTTACAATACAGGGTGTCCAATTTTAATTTTACATTTAATTTATCTCGAAAAACACTACTCCGATCGAAAATTGAGTACAACAAAACTTGAAGGGCCGGGAGGGGGACGTACAAAACAATTTTTTTTTTCGGTCGAAAATCCCAAATCGCGGTTTTAAGGTGGCAAACATGTTTTTTAAAAATGGAACTATACTTATTTTTTCGCATCAAAAATTTTGTCATGTCAAAACTGACAACTTTTGTAGAAAACTTTTTTCGATAAACCTTATAATTTCTAGGTTAAAACACAATTTTTCAATTGACTATTTTAGCGTTATCCAGGATCTACCACGAGGAGGTAAAGTCATCAACGTCCCATGTGTAAGTGTAAGTGTAAATGTAAATGTAAGTGTAAGTGTAAGTGTAAGTGTAAGTGTAAGTGTAAGTGTAAGTGTAAGTGTAAGTGTGAGTGTAAGTGACCACACAATTCGTGTCTGACAATCTTAAAACTAATGAAGGATCGTCTGGTTGAAAATTATTTAAACACGTCACAAATAACGTATGAAAATATTATCTATTAATATCGGAAAAATCTTGTAAAAGGTATAAAAAAAACTGATGTTGCTTCTGTGGCGTTCGAGACGAGACTGGCTCGCAGTGGTGCGTCATTTGCGAGCGTAAGAGGTAAGAGAAGAATCGAGAAGCGGTCTCTCGGCGTTCGGACGGTGGACAGCCAAACTCGTCATCCCTATCCCTATCCCCATATCCATATCCATATTCATATCCATATCCATATCCATAGCCGTAGCCGTAGCCATTGCCATAGCCATAGCCATTGCCCCTACCATTCCCATCATTACCACCACCACCGCCACCATCACCACCACCACCACCGCCACCACCACCGCCACCACCACCACCACCACCACCACCACCACCACCACCACCACAACCTTGAGTATATGATCACTTTGTAAATTTTCAGAAATGGTCTCTGAGCCACAACGAATTTATAGGACGAAATTTTAAAAAAGTTTTCGACAAGTAGGATATGTATTGTTATGTCGCAAGTTTAATCGTGGATTAATTAACTACGGTACGAAGGACTGGTTCGCGCTTCAGAACACGGTTGTGAAAGAAAAGACTCGGTTTACACTTTATAACGAGTTAGAAGACGTTTATTTCGTACAAAAGGTCGGACGGAGGGTCCCGGCGTGGACACGGTACAAGGTTGCCGTATGGCACTGTTAGATGTACACTCAGATATAGACTGACTGGCGCTGGTCGGGAGACGGTCTTTTATAGTGAATAGGGCCCAGCTGGGAATAGTGTGAAATAATCTGGAAAAAGAAGGAATTCGAATGTTCGGGGTCGTGGAAGCGGACTCGAACATTCTGGATGTCGATGTTTCGAGAAATGGGACGTGTTGAGGCTAAGTGACTGCATGGGTTTACGCGGATGGGAAGCTACAGCTATACGCAGTAGGGGACATCGTTACAGTATATTTATATTTTGTTCGTTACAAGAAACATGACGGCGAAGTCGGAGCCCATCATTCACCGATCAAATTCATGGATTTGCCTCGTTATCGAAACGCCGTCCTCGACCCGGGTCTTTTAATTTATAGCATCGGCTGGATCATCCGATGTGTCGCAGAGCAAAGGCTGATTCCCATCAGCGAGTACAGGTTTGTTCTGTTATCCGTAAAGACAAACTTAACATCAAAATTCCTTATTTCACCCATTTCATAGGTAATTGTTGAATTTTAATTGCAGATTGTCACCCGTTGGCTCCACTGATAAGCAGTGGGTATCCCGGTTTATCAATGGTTATCGGAACGTGCATAGGTGAGCGATCGATTTTTTATTTTAAATACACTTCCCACGCAAGTCCGTAATATTCGCATTTTTGTAATTATTTACAGAACGCCCGTTGGGTCCGTGGATGCTCCACAACTCAGCCTCTCCGTGTTCGGACCTGCGCATTCGACGAGGAATTCGAATTGTTCTTCGAATGACCATTCGGCAGCCGGTTCGAGCCGGGTCACGGGTTGCCCCGGTGTCCGGCCGATGGTCCCCCGCATTGCCCTGCTCGCCGTCCCGAGTTTACATTCCATCTCGGCAGGGGGGGGGGGCGAGACGATGCCTGTTTCGGAATCCTTTACACCTCGCGGGCGTCGATCGTTCTCCGTGCCGAGAGCGGAATGCGTCTCGGAGAGGGCGGACAGGGTTGAAGGGGAGCCGATTGCGCAACACACGCCGAGGCAACGCGTGAGACACGAACATCCAGCTCGGCGCTCCAATAGCGCCGAGACACATGAGACTTCGGCGTGGGTTGGCTGAAATGTCAGCATTTTTTCGAATTTACGGAGCTTATTTGCTCATTGCATAATTTGCTCACGCAATTTTTGATTTTTTTGAATTTCAGTGATCCCGCTGGGAATCGCCGCCTGGAGTGGGACGAGGCCCCACTCATCAATCCGGTGAAACGTGTCGGGAGGTGAGTCGCTCTTGTGACCTGAGTTCACTCTTGTGACCGTATAGAGCGACGATAATAATTTTTATTAATTAATTGCAGGGGCGCAACCTACGACGGTCGCGAACAACGACAAATAATGAATGCTCTGCTGAAATTCGATAGCATTCGGAGGCATGCCCCCAAAGGGCTAAAGCTATGGGAGCACTTATACGCAGGAGTAAGTCGTTTTTGCTAAGAAAATTTACCGATTGCCATTTGTAAAAATGATTTTTCTAATAAATGTATATAGTAGTATATTTTAATAAACTGATTTTAATTACTGATTTCATCCTTTATTCGTTTCAGTTGCTTCCGGATAGAACGCCCCGTAGCTGACACGACCATTTTGTGAAGCAAATGCTGCCAAGGATTAACAATTGTTAACAATGATTAACACGAAGCGGTCTCTCGGCGTTCGGACGGTGGACGGCCAAACTCGTAATCCCTATCCCTATCCCCATATCCATATCCATATCCATTGCCCCTACCATTCCCATCATTACCACCACCACCCCCACCACCACCACCCCCACCACCACCACCCCCACCACCACAACCTTGAGTATATAATCACTTTGTAAATTTTCACAAATGGTCTCTGAGCCACAACGAATTTATAGGACGAAATTTTAAAAAAGTTTTCGACAAGTAGGATATGTATATTTATATTTTGTTCGTTACAAGAAACATGACGGCGAAGTCGGAGAAAATCATGCACCTGTTAAGTTCATGGATTTACCCAGATATCGCAATGCCATCCTCGACCCTGGTCTCATACTATACGGCATAGGCTGGATATTTCGGTGTATCGCGAAGCAAAGACTCATGCCGATGATCGATTACAGGTTTGTTCTGGCATCTGTAAAGACAAACTGAACATCACAATTCCTTATTTTATCCATTTTATAGGTAATTGTGGAATTTTAATTGCAGATTGTCACCCGTTTCCTTGACTGAGAAGCTGTGGGTGTGCCGCTTTATAAATGGTCATAGAAGTGTGCAGAGGTGAGTGATCGATCTTTTATTTTAAATACACTTCCCAGGCAAGTCCGTAATATTCTCCTTTTTGTAATTGTTTACAGAACGACCGTCACGTCCAGGGATCGGCCACAACTCAGCCTCTCCGTGTTCGGACCTGCGCATTCGACAAGCGGTCCGAGCGGGGTCACGCGTTGCCCCGGTGCCCGACCGATGGTCCCCCGCATGGCCCTGCTCGCCGTCCCGAGTTCAAATTCCACCTCGGCAAGGGGGGGGGGGGGCGAGACGATGCCCGCTTCCGTATCATGCACACCTCGCGGGCGTCGATCGGTCTCCGTGTCGAGAGCGGAATGCGTCTCGGAGAAGGCGGACATGGTTGAGGGGGAGCCGATTCCGCAACACGCGCCGAGGCAACGCGTGAGACACGAATGTCCATCTCGGCGCCCCAATAGCGCCGAGACACATGAGACTTCGGCGTGGGTTGGCTGAAATGTCAGCATTTTTTCGAATTTACGGAGCTTATTTGCTCATTGCATAATTTGCTCACGCAATTTTTGATTTTTTTGAATTTCAGTGATCCCGCTGGGAATCGCCGCCTGGAGTGGGACGAGGCCCCACTCATCAATCCGGTGAAACGTGTCGGGAGGTGAGTCGCTCTTGTGACCTGAGTTCACTCTTGTGACCGTATAGAGCGACGATAATAATTTTTATTAATTAATTGCAGGGGCGCAACCTACGACGGTCGCGAACAACGACAAATAATGAATGCTCTGCTGAAATTCGATAGCATTCGGAGGCATGCCCCCAAAGGGCTAAAGCTATGGGAGCACTTATACGCAGAAGGAGTAAGTCGTTTTTGCTAAGAAAATTTACCGATTGCCATTTGTAAAAATGATTTTTCTAATAAATGTATATAGTAGTATATTTTAATAAACTGATTTTAATTACTGATTTTATCCTTTATTCGTTTCAGTTGCTTCCGGATAGAACGCCCCGTAGCTGACACGACCATTTTGTGAAGCAAATGCTGCCAAGGATTAACAATTGTTAACGATGATTAACACGAAGCGGTCTCTCGGCGTTCGGACGGTGGACGGCCAAACTCGTAATCCCTATCCCTATCCCCATATCCATATCCATATCCATTGCCCCTACCATTCCCATCATTACCACCACCACCCCCACCACCACCACCCCCACCACCACCACCCCCACCACCACAACCTTGAGTATATAATCACTTTGTAAATTTTCACAAATGGTCTCTGAGCCACAACGAATTTATAGGACGAAATTTTAAAAAAGTTTTCGACAAGTAGGATATGTATATTTATATTTTGTTCGTTACAAGAAACATGACGGCGAAGTCGGAGAAAATCATGCACCTGTTAAGTTCATGGATTTACCCAGATATCGCAATGCCATCCTCGACCCTGGTCTCATACTATACGGCATAGGCTGGATATTTCGGTGTATCGCGAAGCAAAGACTCATGCCGATGATCGATTACAGGTTTGTTCTGGCATCTGTAAAGACAAACTGAACATCACAATTCCTTATTTTATCCATTTTATAGGTAATTGTGGAATTTTAATTGCAGATTGTCACCCGTTTCCTTGACTGAGAAGCTGTGGGTGTGCCGCTTTATAAATGGTCATAGAAGTGTGCAGAGGTGAGTGATCGATCTTTTATTTTAAATACACTTCCCAGGCAAGTCCGTAATATTCTCCTTTTTGTAATTGTTTACAGAACGACCGTCACGTCCAGGGATCGGCCACAACTCAGCCTCTCCGTGTTCGGACCTGCGCATTCGACAAGCGGTCCGAGCGGGGTCACGCGTTGCCCCGGTGCCCGACCGATGGTCCCCCGCATGGCCCTGCTCGCCGTCCCGAGTTCAAATTCCACCTCGGCAAGGGGGGGGGGGGGGCGAGACGATGCCCGCTTCCGTATCATGCACACCTCGCGGGCGTCGATCGGTCTCCGTGTCGAGAGCGGAATGCGTCTCGGAGAAGGCGGACATGGTTGAGGGGGAAGCCGATTCCGCAACACGCGCCGAGGCAATGCGTGAGACACGAATGTCCATCTCGGCGCTCCAATAGCGCCGAGACACATGAGACTTCGGCGTGGGTTGGCTGAAATGTCAGCATTTTTTCGAATTTACGGAGCTTATTTGCTCATTGCATAATTTGCTCACGCAATTTTTGATTTTTTTGAATTTCAGTGATCCCGCTGGGAATCGCCGCCTGGAGTGGGACGAGGCCCCACTCATCAATCCGGTGAAACGTGTCGGGAGGTGAGTCGCTCTTGTGACCTGAGTTCACTCTTGTGACCGTATAGAGCGACGATAATAATTTTTATTAATTAATTGCAGGGGCGCAACCTACGACGGTCGCGAACAACGACAAATAATGAATGCTCTGCTGAAATTCGATAGCATTCGGAGGCATGCCCCCAAAGGGCTAAAGCTATGGGAGCACTTATACGCAGAAGGAGTAAGTCGTTTTTGCTAAGAAAATTTACCGATTGCCATTTGTAAAAATGATTTTTCTAATAAATGTATATAGTAGTATATTTTAATAAACTGATTTTAATTACTGATTTTATCCTTTATTCGTTTCAGTTGCTTCCGGATAGAACGCCCCGTAGCTGACACGACCATTTTGTGAAGCAAATGCTGCCAAGGATTAACAATTGTTAACGATGATTAACACGAAGCGGTCTCTCGGCGTTCGGACGGTGGACGGCCAAACTCGTAATCCCTATCCCTATCCCCATATCCATATCCATATCCATTGCCCCTACCATTCCCATCATTACCACCACCACCCCCACCACCACCACCCCCACCACCACCACCCCCACCACCACAACCTTGAGTATATAATCACTTTGTAAATTTTCACAAATGGTCTCTGAGCCACAACGAATTTATAGGACGAAATTTTAAAAAAGTTTTCGACAAGTAGGATATGTATATTTATATTTTGTTCGTTACAAGAAACATGACGGCGAAGTCGGAGAAAATCATGCACCTGTTAAGTTCATGGATTTACCCAGATATCGCAATGCCATCCTCGACCCTGGTCTCATACTATACGGCATAGGCTGGATATTTCGGTGTATCGCGAAGCAAAGACTCATGCCGATGATCGATTACAGGTTTGTTCTGGCATCTGTAAAGACAAACTGAACATCACAATTCCTTATTTTATCCATTTTATAGGTAATTGTGGAATTTTAATTGCAGATTGTCACCCGTTTCCTTGACTGAGAAGCTGTGGGTGTGCCGCTTTATAAATGGTCATAGAAGTGTGCAGAGGTGAGTGATCGATCTTTTATTTTAAATACACTTCCCAGGCAAGTCCGTAATATTCTCCTTTTTGTAATTGTTTACAGAACGACCGTCACGTCCAGGGATCGGCCACAACTCAGCCTCTCCGTGTTCGGACCTGCGCATTCGACAAGCGGTCCGAGCGGGGTCACGCGTTGCCCCGGTGCCCGACCGATGGTCCCCCGCATGGCCCTGCTCGCCGTCCCGAGTTCAAATTCCACCTCGGCAAGGGGGGGGGGGGGGGGGGGCGAGACGATGCCCGCTTCCGTATCATGCACACCTCGCGGGCGTCGATCGGTCTCCGTGTCGAGAGCGGAATGCGTCTCGGAGAAGGCGGACATGGTTGAGGGGGAAGCCGATTCCGCAACACGCGCCGAGGCAATGCGTGAGACACGAATGTCCATCTCGGCGCTCCAATAGCGCCGAGACACATGAGACTTCGGCGTGGGTTGGCTGAAATGTCAGCATTTTTTCGAATTTACGGAGCTTATTTGCTCATTGCATAATTTGCTCACGCAATTTTTGATTTTTTTGAATTTCAGTGATCCCGCTGGGAATCGCCGCCTGGAGTGGGACGAGGCCCCACTCATCAATCCGGTGAAACGTGTCGGGAGGTGAGTCGCTCTTGTGACCTGAGTTCACTCTTGTGACCGTATAGAGCGACGATAATAATTTTTATTAATTAATTGCAGGGGCGCAACCTACGACGGTCGCGAACAACGACAAATAATGAATGCTCTGCTGAAATTCGATAGCATTCGGAGGCATGCCCCCAAAGGGCTAAAGCTATGGGAGCACTTATACGCAGGAGTAAGTCGTTTTTGCTAAGAAAATTTACCGATTGCCATTTGTAAAAATGATTTTTCTAATAAATGTATATAGTAGTATATTTTAATAAACTGATTTTAATTACTGATTTCATCCTTTATTCGTTTCAGTTGCTTCCGGATAGAACGCCCCGTAGCTGACACGACCATTTTGTGAAGCAAATGCTGCCAAGGATTAACAATTGTTAACAATGATTAACACGAAGCGGTCTCTCGGCGTTCGGACGGTGGACGGCCAAACAGCTATTGCGCGCTAGATGGCGCGACGTGTATTTTATCCTCAACAGGATTCATAAACAGAAGTCTACTACAAACGTTCCTTTTGAGATTTCGTTTTCTTATATTTTTATCATTCCTCAAAGCGCACTTGAAAAAAAAATTCGTCCTATCCATATCCAGCTTACAGAAAAAATTGAACAGCGACGAATTGAAAAGAAAAAAAATTTAATCAGTGACGAGCTGTTTCAACAATATCTTCCAAAATTAATGCTGACGGCAATTCAACAATGTCTGATTTCAGCCCCAGCGAAATCGTTCATATGCTTATTATCTTAGGGAGATGTTAGGGGAATTATTTACGAGCCGAAAATTTTATCGACGTGAGTATCCTCATCGTCGTCACCCATCACGGCAGACAATCCGAGCTCTCGAAGGGAGAGGGAGGTCAGGTTCGATAATCCGCCACCGCCGACGTAAGCGAAACGTCATCAATGATCTCGATGGCCCGCATGAGGCTCGAAACCTGGCTATTTTAGCCACGATAGCAGTCGATCCTCATGCGAGTGTTCGAGTTATCTCGGAACGACTGGGGTTTTCTAAATCCACAGTGCACCTAGTATTGAGAGGTGCGAGACTCCACCCATACCGGATACATTTCCACTAAGACACGCCTAATCCTGATCCGTTGCGTGGGATATCGTTTTGCCGGTGGGCATTGAGACGAATCGGTCGATCCAGAGACTTTTTTCCATTGCACCCGCTCACTCGGCTCGTGTGGTTCGAAATTATCTCGACGCGACATTCCGTCGACGTTGGATTGGTCGAGATGGTCCTGTCCACTGGCCTCCAAGGTCACCTGATCTTAGCTCTCCTGATTTTTTTCTTGTGGGGCTACCTCAAAGACATTGTCTACCGTCTAGCTCCAACAACACGAGAGAATATGAAGGAGCGGATAAGAGCTGCCTGCAGTGCAGTCCCGCGACATGTTCTCTTACGAACAGTCGATGGCTTTGAGAGACGAGTTCAGGCATGCTCAAACATGAATGGTGGAATATTTGAACATCTTTAGGAAGGGTTCGGAGTACGGTCACAAAGAGGGTTTGGAGTCGAAAAATACTGCGGAAGTGACGAGCCGCAGAGACCTAATCTTTGTGAGTGTTCCACACGCACGCACTTACACTTACGCTTACACTCACACTTACAATTACACTTACACATGGGATGTTTATGACTTTACCTCCTTGTGGTACATCCTGGATAACGCTAAAATAGTCAATTGAAAAATTGTGTCCTAACCTAGAAATTATAAGGTTTATCGAAAAAAGTTTTCTACAAAAGTTGTCAATTTTGATATGACAAAATTTTTGATGCGAAACAATAAGTATAGTTCTATTTAAAAAAATATGTTTGCCACTTTCAAACCGCCATTTGGGATTTTCGATCGAAAAAAAAAATTTTTTTGTGCGTCCCTCTCCAGGCCCTTCAAGTTTTGTTGTACTCAATTTTCGATCGGAGTAGTATTTTTCGAGATAAATTAAATGTAAGATTAAAATTGGACACCCTGTATATTTTAATGAACGAAAATCACAAGGTTAATTTTTATTAATTTTCTTTTTTTGAAAGTCGTACCGGTAAAAGCCGACCCATCACCAGATGTAGGTATGGATCAAAAGGAAACAACTGCGGTTAACGAGGTTTCCGATTTGCCGACACTCACCTTCCGTAGGTAAAACGCATAAGCGAACGATTATGAAAAAAAAAAAAAAATAGTTCTATCTTCTTATAAGAAAAAAAAATACATATATATATTTTAATGAACGAAAATCATAAGGTTAATTTTTATTTATTTTTTTTATTTGCAGGACGTACCGGTAAAAGCCGGCCTATCACCAGATGTAAGTGTGGATCGAAAGAAAACAACTGTTGTTAACGACTTTTGGAATTTGCCGTCAACCTCACGTTTGGTAAGTAAAACGCATAAGCGAACTATTCAGAAAAGGAACAGTGCTATCTTCCTATAACAAAAAAAAATATACTGTAATGCACGATAACCATAAGGTTAATTTTGATTTTTTTTTTCTAATTTCCAGATGGTACCGGTCACACGCGGTGCATTCGCAAGATGATAAGAAAAATAACGACGCCTCTCAGCGGGGAATTCGAAAGAATTGAGCATAAGATCTGTGGTATTTTTTTTTTAAATAATAAATTGTTAATCGAATTATATAAATATGTTCGTTATAAGTGTTTGAAAACATTTTCAGTTTAATGAGGATATCGTCAAGATTGTTGACGAAAACGGTCAAGTCATTTAACGTCAGACCTTCGGTGACGAAGTATTGGAGCGGGTGGAGCGGCCAAAACCTGAACATAATAAGGGCCAATTTTGGAACTGCGGCGAAGCCGGACACACGCGCAATACGTGTACAAAAACTTTAAGTACCCGACAATATTGTTTCAATTGTGGGAGAAGAGGGGTGACATTGATCACGTGCACTCGGTGCCGTGAATGGTATTTGGAGAGAGGGGGTGGCAATAATGCCAATACTCGGGACCAGAGAGTAATTGTTGCAACTATACTCGAACTGGCAAAAAATCTTAAAAAAAAAATCGTCCATTGAATCCTGCGTTAAACAATTGAAACAATTGTAGTGTTTATTGATCGGACGTGAGAAGAAACACAATGGAGAATACGTGAACAAAACGTTTATTGAAATGAGATAAAATAATGGTACACGTTTGACGTGCGTTCAGCTCGCGAGTCGTTTCTATCTGAAGTCCCTTCGTTATTATTTTATTGCCCTAGCAACGTCTCGCCTGCCCAGCCGAACTGCTTTTGTCTAACTGACCGCTCGCTTGTTAAAAGCGAGAGGTCACGAAATGCAACGCACCCTACACAATTTTATACCGTTATGTCGCCGAACTCTTTCAATTATTCTTGAACCGGCGAAAAATCATAAAAATAAATAATTCGTCCGTCGAATCCTACGTTAAACAATGGAAACAATGTTATACCGTTATGTCGCCTAACTCTCAATTATTCTTGAACCGGCGAAAAATCTTTTAAAAAAATAAATCGTCCGTCGAATCGTATGTCAAGAAAAAAAAGAGTGCTATCTTCTCAAAAGAAAAAGAAACAAAATATACTTTAATGCACGAAAATCATACGGTTAATTTTGATTTTTTTTTAAATTTGCAGGTCGTACTGGTAAGGGCCGGCGCATCGTTCACTGCAGGTGTCGGTCGAGGAAAAGCGGCTAACGAAAGGAACGACGACTCGAAGAATTCGGACGAATTGTGCACAATATCTGAGGTAATTTTTTTTTTTTCAATAATTTTTGGTGATTTAAATCATACGAATATTTGTTCAATATAAATGTGTTCGCAAACATTTTTAGGGTAACGAACATACAATTAAGATTATGGACAACAATAGAATCATTTTCCGGCAGGGCCCTATAATCGAAGAACCGCGGATGGAGCGCCCGAGAGCGGAAAAAAATTCCAGCGAATGTTGGGATTGTGGGGTGAGCTAATTGAAAGTTTTGTTACAATTGCGGACGACGTGGCGTTACAGTGGTAACGTGCCCGAGGTGTTGCGAGTGGTATTTGTCGAGCGGGGGCTCGACAAACGCCAACACGCGTGACCGACGATTACTTGTATCTACTATGATTGAACTTTCCAAAACTCGTATCATTAAATAATTCGTCAAATCGTCTGTTTCGTCAAATAAATATACCGGGACGTAAAACAGTAAAATGTTATTGTTGATAACCCCTAAACTTGGATTATTACGTTTAAATGAAGATTTAACATTATCGCTACCGTGCGAAAATTAATAATTCGTAATGATCAACGTCGAGTCAGTAATAACGATCGCGAAATCAGACTATATAAGTCGAGCAAGACAAGGGTGTATACTAGGCCGGCTTACAAAAACACTTTGTGTTCTTCACCAAAAAAAAAAAAAAAAAAAAAAAAAAAAAAAAAAAAAAAAAAAAAAAAAAAAAAAAAAAAAAAAAAAAAAAAAAAAAAAAAAGTCGCTTCGCCTATTTTTAGAGGTCCATTAATCCAGTTGGATGCATTTAAAAGCTCTTGAAAAACTGCTTAAAATGACGTGCGGACCTTGGAAATCCGATTGCAACTTCCTTAGATAATATCTTACGAACCAACAAAATTATTGATGGAAGTTTGAAAAGGAGTAAAATTATCCAATTCCATCAAGTCTGGTCGCCGAATCCGCTGTAGCCTATAGGGAAAGAGGTCGGGGAGGGTTACCTACTCGGAGTATTTCCTTTTCCTTTCACCTCGGAAGAGTTATCGGCGTCGACTGGTGCTGTGCTGCTCCGCGGTGCTCTTTTTATACCCGTCAGGCTGCGGCGATGCAAACCGTGGCGCTCCCTGATTGGCCGCCGCTTCCCTGACGGGCGCCGCCAATCAGCGCTAGCGCTCGACGAGGCTTGGCTCGAGAGGGGTTCCCGAGCGCCCGCTACTCGAGGCTTCGTCAGGGCTGGCTCGACGGGGGGTGCTCCCGGTGCACTACCATGCCCATCCGGCGGCGATGATTGGCTCCACGTTTACAAAATGGCCGGGTCCAATCACTGCCATTCTTTGACCAGGCCGGGTGGGGGTCAACATTTTGAATGGAATAAATGTAGAACGGCCGGTATTTCGAAAAACAAAGAACCGAAATATGAAACACCAAAAGATTCGTTATTTGAAATTTTCTTTTTCGACACACGATGCCGTCGAATCTTCTTTATATCGAAGCAACTATATTCGAGTGGACCTTTATTCGAAATTATTTGTTTAGAGGATCTATATTTGGAAAAAATATAATAGAGATTTGAATAATTAAAAAAATTGATATTTTCGAGCTAAACAATTGTAAACAGCTAATATTTTGAATACCTAACATGCCAAAAAATCATTTGGCGAGAATTGAAATTTCGAAGGGGCAAAATGTCGAACATAAAAATGTCGAACATGTAAATGTCGAACATCAAAGTGTCGAACATTGAGGTAACGAATCGAAGAATGGAACCAGAGCTAAACATTACATTTGATTAGTCTTTCTCATTGCCAATTTTTTTGCACGAAGCGTTCGACATTTCGGTCGTTCGACTTTCTTGTCTCTCGCTACTTTGATCGCCTCGTCGAGACTCGTCCGACATGGAATAAGAGACGAAGGAAGCATGTTGAAGTAAAGAAGTTTCGCAAAGGTCAGTATATTATTCTATTAATTTGTTTATCAATAGCGAATTATTCCAGAAGCTCTTGTACAAGAAGGCAGAAAAAATGTTTCGATCAAAGATATATCAACTCGTTTAATTTGCACGGACAGAACATCAAGGCTCATGAAGAGGAACATAGAGGCTCCGAAAAACCTTTTTCTGTACTCAATGGTAATTCTTAAAATATTGGTATTTTTATGTAAAGTATTCGCTAAGCTTTTTTTTTAAAGATTTTAGTAAAAAAAAGTATATCGAAATGAAAGAAACTTCACTGTGCGAAGAAAAAAAACTCATCGAGTGAATAAATCGCTGTAGCCGAAGCGAGTCAAAAGGCGTTCTACGCCGGATTTTTTTCTGCAATCTCCATCACTTCATCTCGATGGAATTTTTTCTGAAATGGAATTGAAAAGTCTGTACGACATGTTGGTTTGATTCTTATTTAAGCTGCTTACTAAAAAATTGCAAATAAATCTAATAAAAAAAATGCTTCCAATAAGTATCGTTTAATGGTTAAACAATTATTAGTAAATAGACTAATTTTCGTCATTCTTTTTATTTGCAGTCAACGCTTTGTTTCATTCAATTACAAATAGCAATGATTCATAAAATACTCACGATTAATTTTCGGATTTTTTGAAATTCCAGATGAATGGCAAGATTTCATTACCCGTAAAATTTGGAATCACACCCGTTTGAAATGTGGTTATGACTTTCAATATCACCACTTGAACCAGAACGCAACCTCTGGCCATTTCGTCGGTGCCTGTAAGTGCGGCTCGAAGCTTAAATGCCATATTGAACGGAACGAAGATGACGTTTGCATCATGTTGGGTTTAACGACGAAGGGCAATGGAAAATGCGGCAAACGTCAAATTCGAGGAACCGTTCGCGAAGCTTTAGGGTCCGCACTGGAGTCGAAATCGGCCCATATATTCCGGACTACACTCGCAAACAAAATGATGGACGAAGCTGACCTTGAACCACCTCATCTTCCGAAGGAAAACGTGATAAGCCATATCAAACACGAAGTTGCCGCCTCGAAATATCTCGATGCGAATCCTATCGTCAGATTAGAGATTTTGTGTAGCTTCGAAATGTAGGGCGCAATGCCATGGATAGGTTTTGAGCTTTTTTTCGTTCATCACTCGACGAAACGTCAACGAACAGTCTATGAACGGGCCAGTAAAAGCGAGCATCTCCCTCTTTCCATCGACCCGACGGGTTCCATAATAAAGCCGATAAACCGCATAAACCAAAAAAAATCGGGATCGATTTTTTTGTATCTCGCACTCATATCGACGAGCGCGTGACAATTGCCGGTCGCACAGATGATAACCGAGCGCAACACCACTGTGGCAATACAGTTTTGGCTGTCCCAGGGGGTAGAGCAGTGTGATTATCACCCGCTACGGAGATCGTTGCCGATCAATCAGTTGCCTTATTATCGGCAGCTGTTCGGGCATTTACAGGCGCGAAAATGATAAATCAATATGCCGATGCACATTTGTGCTCAGAAACCTGAGCCTGTTATATCAGAATCGATATAGCCCATTACATAAAAACTTGGGTGGGTGTTTTAAAAGGGGTGGGAGGCGAGATCGCCAGATTTTTCAAAGCCACGATCGGAAAAATTATATTATCGCGTAATCTTACCGACGTCGAAAAAATTATTCGCGCCGCGATGACGGTGACGCTGAGCCGGACAAGCGGTGTAACAAGGAAGGGCGAAAAATCAGCATGTGATAAGTGCACGTCATTTATCAAGCAAATCGGGCGGAACAGATGATAGAAGACGTCGAGAAAGACATAAAAAAATCTCCGGGAAGCGACGTCAACCCTCATTGGCCACCAATGTTCTTGGAACGATAGGTAACGGAGATCAAGTGGTTGGATCTCTGGTCGTGCATCTACCGAGACCAGTATGGTTTTGCCAGATGCCCGTCTTCTAGCGCCCATGTCGAGGCTGAATTCGGGACAATTAAAAAACATCTGCCGGCAAACGTAAATTTACCGATGAGAGTTGACGAATTTGTGCGGCTGCATAAGAATAACCTCGACGAGAGGTCGAAAATAATCGAAGCGGACGGAAACGGGGATCGTCCGGGAAATGAAGACACCTGAATCGAAGTAGCATCGCGGAGCATCGGCATTTCTTCCAGAGAAGAGGATGAAGATCGATGTCGCCCCTCGGCGGTGGTGGCAGACTCGGAATGCCCGGCGTGCCGAGACGGAAAGCTACCCAGTGTAGCTCACTGTCGCATGTTAATTATAATGATGTTACCTGTAATACTTGGAAAAATTATTTACGACAATCAGTCAACCGTCGGTACTGTAATCGAACTGATCATTGATCATTTTTATTTTTTTCTTGATGAATTATTTCAGATCTGCGAACGCGCGGTTTATGCGAAAAGCCCTGCTTGCTACCGGCGAGCGATTCGGATGAAGGTTTTGGACAAAAACGGGTAGGTGCGTCGTGCATGGGCAAGAAGAATGCACCTTTTTTGATTGAAGCGCGTGCCCATGAAAATTGGAGAAATAGAATGAAATTGCACGAGAAAAAAACAACAGACTCGTGGCAAATATTTACAGAAAACATCCGACGAATCAATTCGCTTTAAACGACGCGATTTCGACGATTCCCGTGTTGAGAAGTAAGGCTGAATGGGACTGCGAGCAAGAAGCCACCACGGATCGTCGATCGACGTAACGAAGACATGTGCGTTCGATGCCTTATTTCAACTGATGTTGACGATTTCCATCGACTCGCAAATTTTCGTCGAGAACGTGGTTCGCGGGCTCGATAAAGAAAATGCGTTTTACGCACTTATCGACGATACGCGCGTCAACGGCATAACTGCTGCGACTTACCGGGCACGAGCCGAGCTGCTTGCGGATCATTTAATGAAAACGGGCCGTAACAAAACAAACTGTTTCGTCATAAACTGTGAGACGACGGTCGCGTACCTGGCGCGGAAATTTTCAAAAGATGTTCCATGTTTCATGGATAAAAAAACGTGCACCGGTTCGTGCGAACCGAAGCCAACCGAATTATCCGTTCTTGAGGTAAGCATGGATGCATTGATAGACGACGATTATGATGAGCGAATCTATCGTAAGATGGTCTTACCCACAAATCCGACATGCTCCACGGCCGGGCGTGAAGGTTCCGTCGTCAACGTATTGGGCTTCAGAGGTGAGTGAAGCAATGTTTCTGAAAAAAATATAATGTTAAAGTAATAATGCACAATATTATGGATTTTTAGACCATTTTTGAAGTAAAACTTCTTTAGGCATGGTAGAGCAATTTCAAAATTCGATGTCACGAAAAAATGAAACACCATGGGGAATATAGAGAGGGAAAAATAGAGATAGTGTAAGTTGAAATTTTGGTGGTCACGAAAAAGTGACACACCGCATGGAGTGTAGAACGAGAAAAGTAGAGATAGTGTAAGTTTAAATTTTGGTTATTTAGCTCCACCAATATAGGAATTGAATTAAACAAATTAGATTTTCAGTAAAAATACCATTAAATATTGTGGAGAAGAGTTTTTAATAGTTATCACCTGGTTTAAAATAAAACCAATACAGTAATTAAATTAAACAAATTAATTTTTCAGTGAAAATTCTATTAAGAATTGGAGAAGAATTTTAATAACTATTTACTGGTTTAAAATAAAATTAATATGGTAATTAAATTAAACAAACTTATTTTTTAGTAAAAATTCTATTTAAAACTGGAGAAGAATTTAAATAGCTATTCACTGGTTTGAAATAAAATCAATATAGTAATTAAATTAAACAAACTAATTTCCCAGTAAAAATTCCATTAACAATCGGAGAAGAATTTTTAATAGTTATTTACTGGTTTAAAATAAAACTAATATATTAATTAAATTAAACGAATTAATTTTTTAGTAATAATTCCATTAAAAATTGGAGAAAAAATTTTAATAGTTATTTACTAGCTTAAAAATAAAACTAATATAGTAATTGAATCAAACAAATAAATTTTTTAGTAAAAATTTCATTAAAAATTCGAAAAGAATTTTTAATAGTTATTCACTGGTTGAAAATTGTTCACGCCGTCGCAACGTGCACATTCAGACAGGTAATGGGATAATCGGATGCGAAGAAGGTGGGGGTAGGTCTCGAAATCCCGAATCTCATTCGGCCGAAAACCATCTTCACGCGGTACAACGCGTGAAGAGAGCTACGCCACTATATCTATTCATACGTTTTCGGCAGAATGAGATTCTGGATTTCGAGACCTACCCGAAGGTGGGGATATTCCGGAGCGTGGCCGGTAAATAATTTCTCACGAGTGGTTTCGAATATAATTACTAACGTTATATTCGTGAAAAAAAACTGAATAACTGCCCGACCGGAACTAAGTCGAACTGATCGCGAGGTTCGGAGCAAAGCACTAATACCGTAGCAATTGCAGATAGCTCGAAATACTTGACTGAGACGCAGCGTGGTTCGCACGGATCGCACACGCGCGTGTGAACCCCTTGGACGTTCGAAGTGATCTGGTTTCCGTATCGCCCTCATTTGGTTTATCCGAGATTCTAGCGTTGGTGTTGTTGCCGTCGCTGTCGTATTTTCTCCCTCCACCAAATCCTCTCGGCTCGTTTCCCCTACGTTTGACAGGACGTGGATCGTTCTCCTCGAGTGACCTACGAGATTCTGTTACAGAGCATTTGCCGTTGTGGACTCCCAACTCAACGATGCATCTTCGGTGCTGTTATCCAGTTCTCTGGATACCGCGTCTCCCTCCGACAATCTTCGAGCGAAACGTGATTGGAACAGCATTTTTTATTTTATTTTTATCCTATTTACCGGTATATCTTTTTACTCAGGGCCCCACGTTGGGCGCCAAGTGTAACAGTAGATATATTGTCACAATAAATTAATACGGGTCAAGAGTACGCAAAGAATTTGATGACACGGAAAATAAGTAAAGTCGTTTTTTATCCGACCCCCGTTGAAAGCGCGCCGTTTCGCGCATGTGCTACGGACGGAAAAGGGCCGTTTCCAGCACACTCCGCCGGCGGGCGGAAAAGCTCTTTACCGCCCGCTACCGAAGGGCAGAAAGGTTCCAAGTGTATAATCGTAATTAAAATTTACGTCACCGGTGTCAAAAATCCTTCCATTTTATTTCAGGAAAGAATACTAAATAAATTTTCCGAGAAAATATAAAATTCCATGTTGAAACCTCTTGTTTTCAACGAGGGTGAAAAAAAGTACGCTGTGCACCACGGGCGGAAGGCGATTTCCCCTCAGGTGGCAACTTCACACTCGGCAAAATCGATTACTTTCCGCCCTTGATACACAATGTAATATTTTATTTGCTGCTCGGTTTATACAATGCTGGGTTTGGACGCTCGCCCGACATGCACCTGTCGCTCGCTCTTTGAATTGTGGGAAACGTGGGGTGGGACGAGCGTTGTTCATCTCGACGCGACGTTTCTCTACACTCTGCGGGCCCACGAAGCTTGCGCGCTGGTGTTCGCAACGGCGGTAGGGGCGCCCCCCCCCCTCTGCCGCTAGATGCTCGATCGCTGGTCGATAGCCTGGCGCTCGCGATACCCCCTCCGTGCGGCCTGGCTACGGCTGACCGGGCTCTCGCGGTGCTGTGGTTGCCGATATGTCAGTATCGATCCGTCAGCGGATCCCGTCTGAGCATGGGTGTCCTTCTCGCTCGTCCGGTGCTGGATCGATGTCTCACACTCTTGCGTGTGTTCCTAAGGCGCCTCCGCCGGATCTGCTCTAGAACATATTATCAGAGGTGGAGGGAACTTAAAATCTTAATGATTCCAACATAAAATGTTGAATCCTTGTGTCGTTTTCTTCCTCCTTCTTAGGTTTCGCGCCTTCCTCCGTCTATTGCCCCAGTCGCTCTTTCTTCGAACTCCACTCTTGTCCTCGCTGACTCGGTGCCTGCTTTCTGCGGCTGGTACGATGATGGCTGGAGGTCCGGAGTTTCCGTAACAGAGAAAATAACTGTCCTCCGGTTCTTTCGTGGCTCCTTTTATATATGCTTCCGGGTGCCTTCGACTGTTCGACTCCGTCCTCTGATTGGTCGGAGTCCCCTCCTCCACCGGTGTCTCGTTCGTCGGCACGTGCCAGGGTTTCGGGCCGTGGGCCACGGGAAATAATTCCGAAATATAATTTCGGAATTATGCGGAGCGTTGACCACGGTCACGGCCGCTAGGCTGCTCTCGTTGCCGTCGTGCGCGCGCTAGAATCCCGCGATTCGTCGTTCGAATCTCCGGGGTCGTAAGTCCCGTGACTCTCTGAAGGAGACGTGATTCGGTCGGCGCACCGCACGCCAACTTAATTTTGTGCGGTTGGTTGGTAAAGAAAACAACACGATGTTTATTTTACACGATATGAATGCTATATATTTTATTTTTAACAACACTAAACAATATAAAACAAGTCGCGATAAAGTTTAAGTTTTCTTTTTCTAAGTGTGTGTTGTGTAACAATATGCGGGAATGGGGGTAAAGGGGTAAATAATAGTCGTACAATGTTATTTATTTACATGCTTTGGTTTTATTCCTTTACGGAGATCAGGCGAGAAACGGAATACAAATTAATAAGTCCTACGAATCTATAGTCGTGGCAATTTGGTAGGAGGCCCATTTATGACTTGACGGCTTCCTCGGGGAGGGGCGTGAGGTCGCGCCGGGCGCGTGCGAATTTTTGAGGGTACATAGTTGCAGGAGGGCGGAAGAGTCTGCTCCTGTAGGGGTCGGGGAACGTAGGGAGACGGGGGGGTGACGATGGGGGAACAGGAGAGGGAAGTCCGCAGGCACGCCTCTGCTCGTTCCTCCAACACTTCCCACAGCGCGAGGTACTCCTCGTCGCACGTGAGGACAGGGGAGGCCTCGCCCGTGGAAAGGAAGGGTAGAGCAGGGGCGGGTACGGTAGGGAGACTAGGAGGAGGAGAAGGTAGAGGAGTGGGAGGGAGAGCAGGCGTAGGGGAGTTCTGACGGAGCGTAAGTGCCCACGGAGGTAACTCGCCTTGGAACGGCCTCGCCGGTCCCAAAACCCGACGCTGGTTCCGTAGATCGCGCCCGAGGGTGCGAACGATGACGAGGGTCTCTAAAGCCCGGGTGCGAGATGCTCTTCGTAGGCGACGTCGCTCATAGCTGTCGCCAAATTTATTTCGGGGCATCTAGAAATAACGGGGTGGTTAACAAAAGGCTCAAGCAATCCGCTTGTAGAGCACTTTCCCAAATTAAACAAGAAAAAACAGAACACCCCTGAATAATTGGGGGAAATTACAAACGTGGACGTAAGGGGAGAGGAATCTAAAAACCCGGGAGGAGGGAAAGAGCAGGGAGCAGGGTCGCGCCCTGGTGGTGCGAAAATCGAAAATGTATTTGCAGCGCTTAAGTGCGGTGATAGCGCCTGCGATGGACACTTTAATCAGTGTATGTGATGAACACTTTAATCAGTGTATACGATGAACGCTTTAAGCAGCGTATGCGACGAACCACTTTAGGCAGTGGTTTGCACTTGAAGCAGCGCTGGCGGAATGCAACTCTGGTGGCTTTTGCGTCGCCTTTTATACCCACGAGAGCCATGCGGCGGCTCGACGAGCGGCGAAGCCGTCAGGTTTGGGTCTAGGAGCCTACGGGCCCCCGGACGGTAGAAAAGAATAAATTTCGGCAAAACGCCCCTGTCGGACTACTCCTGCGGCTATGTATTACTCGAAACCTACCTTACCGCCGGGGAATACGTGCACTTATGGTAAGTAATAATAATCGACGTAAGCGTCGGTAACACTTATGGTAAGTAATAATAATCGACGTAAGTGTCGGTAACACTTAATCCTTAAGGGATTCTTTTCCTGGTAAGCTAGATATTAGATAATTGATAATCCTTACGGGATTAATTCTAAGTACGCTTATACAGTAGTTAATTACTGTTATTTCAGGGATTATTTCCCGGTAGACACTTATCACTATTTATAGGTAGGAGTTATTTATGGCTTATTTGACATGGGATAGTTAATAGGGTTTACGGGATTATTTACAGGTTTGAATAAATATTTGATACTTAACATTTGGGTTCTGTGTTTTGTTTCAGATGATAATTTCGTTCGGGAAAAAGGCAGGAGCTGGGAGTGTGCTGGTTGCACAACATGTGTTATGGATCGAACGAGACTAGACGAGTCCGTGCTCTCGATGTTAACTGTTGGAAGTTTAGTTGATGACTGATTTCGTTGACTGGTGACAAGAGGCTCCTCAAAAAGAGGAGGGCCCGTAACTACGTTTTTGCAAATATAACGACAATTGTCGTTGGTTGAAGAAATATTCAGAGAAGGTGGGCGTACCTTCTTGTTACCACTCGCGAAAGGGATATTATAATTATTGGACAACCCTGTCGAACGCTAGGTTTGACCTGCACGCAGCTACGTTTTTTGCCGGAGTAAAAAGGTTTCCGCGAGTGCCGCGAGTCTTGAACATATCTGGTTCGGCTTGTCGGTATGCGGGCCGGCATGACGGTCCTAAGACATTTACGCTGTTTCTTATGCCGCGCGGTCAAGAGGTCCGAGCGTTCAAAAAGGTTGTCGTTTGTAATGCGGATGATTGGTGAAACGATGGGTTCGCTGTTTTATGTAGAAATTCTAAGGCAAGAACAATGAGACTAGCAAGTCTGCTGACCAAATGTTGTATTGAAATAAATTGTGAAGACCGAAGAAATGCGCGTTCCGTCCGCAACGGAACAGTCGTAATAACTCGGGCGATAATATTTGGTACCCCCCCCCCCCCCCCCCCCCCCCCGTTTGAAAAGGTGTTCGACATCTTTATTTAATTTTTATGTCGGTTGCTTGTCCTACGTGCCTCCCAGGTCGATGTGAGAATTGGTTTATTTGTCACAATATGTGTATGCGTATTTGTTGATATTGGAAACGATAATATATCAAACAAATATTTTTAATTAAATAACTTGTTTAAATAAATTCCTGATATATGTCGATAAAATAAAGCTTGCTTAATATTAAAATTGTTGTGCCCCGCAATTTTCAAGTATATTTTTGTCATTATAGATTTATATAAAAAATAAATTCACGAAACAATTATACGTTTCTCACGATATAATTGTTTCTCACGATCAAACATCGCTGACTCCAAGTCAGGCGACACGATATTTCCCTTGCAGACAGATAAGCGATAGAATTATGAAGAATACACGAAGCAACGGAGAACGGATTTCCGTTGCAACAACTGCATCCTTTTCGAAATATCGTGCTCTGACCGTGCTGAAAGAATCATGCGATTGGCTGGCAACGGTCAGACCACAAAACTGCAAAATCAGCTTTTCGACGATGAGCCTCGAAGAACCGAAAGCTCGCCATCGAAAAGTCAGTCTTGAACGAAATATCAAGTCGAACGGTCCTCTGATCATCAGACTCCCGTGCCGCGATAGAATTTCCTCGTCGATACTTTGTAAAAAGCGCGAATAGAAATATCTAATAGAAACCCGCGGCGCGGTAAGCGTGATACGTCGCACCGCGATAATACAGTGTTAGTCCGAGTCATCGAGAATAACATCTACTGTGTAAAAACCCAAAAACTATAATAAATTCAAAGCGTGTCTGTATTTTATGAGTTAATACTTATTTGTGGCAAGAGATCCCGACTTATCCCTCCTGACCCGTAATCTGAAGATTCGAGGAGACACGGGTCATCCGGGGGACACAACAAAATAATAACGATAAATGAAGCTGACAAAATGGCCCTCGAACAGTAGACTTAAAAAAATAAAACTTTTGAAACAAAATCAATCAATCAATTAAAATAAAATTAATTCAAATAAAAACAATCATAAATCTTTGTCTTGTTTGATAAACGCTCGATAACGAAAAAATTAAATAGTGAAGTTTTTATTTGTTTTCTATATTTTTCTCTCAATACACGCGAATAATGGTATATGGCAGAAGATAACAATAATTTTTATATAACTAAATCGGGAAAAATATCAAAGCAAAAATATAACAATCTTTAATTGCTAAGCAGGTCAAAAACGAAAATGCCGATCATGCCGGACGGAAGATCATGCGGGAGCGAGAGTGCTCAACGCCAACAAATACAAGCGGATCAAGACGATTTAGCGATGCAACGAAAGGAATTGTATTAATTACGCAAAAGTTTGCAAACCCAGCGCGCAGCCCTCGAGCTGCAAAAGTGAAAACAACAGCAGTACGTACTGCCGACGGTTCAAGGCGTCGAGTGAAATTTGACACAGCATGTTAACGGCATAGCGGAGATATCAGCGATTGTGAGTAACGTACAAAATTCAAACATTGAGGCTAAAATGCCAAACTTTGATAATGAACTCGACGAAAACCCGGCAGAATTTTTAGAAGAAATGGAAAAAAAATTTTTTTTTTTAAATATAGGCAGATCCAAAAATACTCATTGTTGAACACGCGTTGAAACGAAAAGCGACTGTGTGGTTTGAACTGCAGCCAGTATTCGCAGATTTTGAAAACATTAAAACAGATTCTTTGAACGAGTTTTACTCTATTCCAATCAGGGTCCTTTTTAAACAGCAGTGGCTTCAGCGTCGATATAATATGGGTGAATTTTTGCAAACGTATTATTACAAGCAGTACCGAGATTCGCGATATTTTAACCCGAAATTATCATCATATAAAGTGAACTATAATATCATGCAACAATATCCAAGCTGGGTTCGAGAAAATTTAGCTTCGGTAAATTTGAACGACGACGCGAATATTATTTAAACGCTTGCGATGCTCGATGAAATTCGACGAGATGGAACAAAAACGAGAGAAGGTAAACAAACCGCTAATAACGACGCGTACCGTTACTCGGCATCTCAACGGATCCGAGAAATAAATGTACAACCCTCGAATAATAACAGGAGATATAAAAATGGAGCACGAGCAGGCTCGAGTTATAGAAACACATATAATTATAATAATCCCCGTAGCCTTGGTGGATACAGACATACGGACCGTAGCTATAGAGACACACAGTCGCGAATTCAACTGCCGTATCCACGATTCCTCCCACCTGTTAATAGTCCGATACAACCATACGATTCGGGAATGAGTGCAAATAAGGTGATGGAAAGAAATGACCGACCTTTAAACTAGATCCCGACGCGTTGAAGATATGTCCGCCTGCGCGTCGTCAAGATTTTGATTTTTTGAAAGGGCTGGTATCGATGGAACGCTGGACTACAATAATGACGATGATATTCGAAGACATCCATACCCGAAGATTTTTATAAAGAGTTGTCTTCTCGGGAACGTTTAGATATCTTGCCGGTGTCGCGTTTGCATGTCACAACGGCGATTGGGAAAAAGGCAACGATCATTAAACATGAAGCTTGGCTGAATATATTGATTGATGGGAAATTTGTAGGGTCACCCGTTATGATTATTACATATCTTGTTTCCAACGTAATCTTAGAAAACGATTGGATGCTCAGGAATAAAGGCATACTGGATTATGAGAACCGGTCTGTTTAACACTTGTAAATGTTGAAATTCGGTCAACTCAACATAAAACTCAACGTTATAGTTTTCAACATAATCATTTTCAACTATGTGTATTTCAACATTAGTTTTTTCAACTACATTCACATCAACATTATTTTTCTCAACATACAATTGAACATATTTTGAATTTTTTTCTTTAATACATTTGCAAACTTTTCATTTTTTTTCAAATTTCTGGAATAAAAATACATGTATGCAAATTATTGGTTCGACCATTTTCATTATTATTTTAGTTAGTCCGTTTGTTTAATTTCGACGTCTCTTTGTTGCGATAATATGTCCTGCCAGATAATTTTACCAATGATACAGATAGAGATTGTTCTTGCTTCAAAGCGTCGAAACATCTCCCCATGGCTGCGTGTGTTGTGTCTACAGGGTGTCCAATTTTAATCTTACATCTAATTTATCTCGAAAAATACTACTTCGATCGGAAATTGAGTATAACAAAACTTGAAGGGCCTGAAAGGGGACGTACAAGAAAATTTTGTTTTTCGGTCGAAAATCCAAAATGGCGGTTTTAAGGTGGCAAACATGTTTTTTTGAAATGGAACCATACTTATTTCTTCGCATCAAAAATGTTGTCATGTCAAAACTGACAACTTTTGTAAGAAACTTTTTTCGATAAAATTTATAATTTCTAGGTTAGAACACAATTTTTTAATTAACTATTTGAGCGTTATCCAGGATGTACCACGAGGAGGTAAAGTCATTAATATCCCATGGTTAAGTGTAAGTGTAAGTGTAAGTGTAAGTGTAAGTGTAAGTGTAAGTGTAAGTGTAAGTGTAAGTGTAAGTGTAAGTGTAAGTGTAAGTGTAAGTGTAAGTGTAAGTGTAAGTGTAAGTGTAAGTGTAAGTTTGAGTGTGAGTGAGTGTGAGTGTGAGTGTGAGTGTGAGTGTGAGTGTGAATGTGAGTGTGAGTGTGAGTGTAAGTGTAAGTGTAAGTGTAAGTGGAAGTTTAAGAGTAAGTGCAAGTGTCAGTGTAAGTGCGTGCGTGTGAAACACTCACAAAGATTAGGTCTCCGCGGCTCGTCACTTCCGCAGTATTCTTCGACTCCAAACCCTCTTTGTGACCGTACTCCGACCGGTCTCCGTGACCGTTCTTGATTCTTCTGTCTCTCCTCTTACGCTCGCAAACGACGCACCACTGCGTGCCAGTCTCGTCTCGAACGCCACAGAAGCAACATCAGTTTTTTATACCTTTTACAAAAATTTTCCGATATTAATAGATAATATTTTCATACGTTATTTGTGACGTGTTTGAATAATTTTCAACCAGACGATCCTTCATTAGTTTTAAGATTGTCAGACACGCATTGTGTCAACAAACCCTTACTCTTTCCTTGAATCGTCGAAAGGTTTGGAACGCAAGCACGTTATAGCGAAAGTCGAGTGTAAAAGTTATGAGACGTTTTCAACCTCCCTCCCAATAAGTGACTACTTGAGATATTCTCTTACGTACAGTCGATGGCTTTGAGAGACCAGTTCAGGCATGCTTAAACATGAATGGTGGAATATTTGAACATCTTTAGAAAGGGTTCGGAGTACGGTCACACGGAGGGTTTGGAGTCAAAAAATACTGCGGAAGTGACGAGCCGCAGATATACCTAATCTTTGTGAGTGTTCCACACGCACGCACTTACACTTACACTTACACTTGCACTTACACTTACTCTTAAACTTACTCTTACACTCACACTCACACTCACACTCACACTCACACTCACACTCACACTCACACTCACATTCACACTCACACTCACACTCACACTCACACTTACACTTACACTTACACTTACACTTATACTTATACTTACACTTACACTTACATTGACACTTACACTTACACTTACATTTACACTTACACTTACACTTACACTTACACTTACACTTACACTTACACTTACACTTACACTTACACTTACACTTACACTTACACTTACACTTACACTTACACTTACACTTACACTTACACTCACACTTACACATGAGATGTTAATGACTTTACCTCCTCGTGGTCCATCCTGGAGAACGCTAAAATAGTCAATCGAAAAATTGTGTTCTAGCCTAGAAATTATGAATTTTATCGAAAAAAGTTTCTCACAAAAGTTGTCAGTTTTGACATGACAAAATTTTTGATGCGAAGAAATAATTATGATTCTATTTAAAAAAAAACATGTTAGCCACCTTAAAAGCACCATTTTGGATTTTCGACCGAAGAAAAAACATTTTCTGTACGTCCCCTTCCAAGCCCTTCAAGTTTTGTTATACTTAATTTTCGATCAAAGTAGTATTTTCTGAGATAAATTAAATGTAAGATTAAAATTGGACACTCTGTATACGAACGTTGAATCCTCGATGCCATCCTTCGATATCATTATTTGTCCTTGGCTCGTCATTAATGATCGCTGAAGAACAGTTTCAAAGTTTGCTCGAGTACCGAGGGGCACGTTGCCTTTGACTACTTACTTTGCCAACCCATGTTTCCTCGAAATACTTTATTAATTCTTCGAATTCATTGTCATTTTTAACGAAATAATCGGAGCTTATTAATTGATTGTAAGTTTCTACTACCTAGTTTTTTGGAACAAGAGCAAGCGCAATAAGCATTTGTACGGCCTAAGTTAATTTTTCTTCTGTACCATAGAGTTCTTTGAAACCTAGAGCTACAATTTTACGATATAGGCTGTGCGAAATAGAAGTAACATCGTTGTATATGTGAGTCTGGAAAAACTTCTTCAGCTGCTTGTATAAAAGGTAGTTCGGAATCTGTTGTTATTATTTCTGGGTTCATATTTTCTCTTGACTCCTTGATGATTTTCAACATTTGTTTGTATTGGCTTTTGCTTTTTCCTGGCATCAGTACATACACAAATGGGAGCAATTTCTTATCTACGAATCCGTTGATCGTGTACAATTGGTAGAAAGTTGCAGGAACTATTTTAAAGGTTCCATCACACGCCCAATGTTTACATGTAGCTAAGTGGCTCTAATTCTCATCTGTTGTGAATACAAGGAAACGATTGCGATCTCCTCCATTATCGTAGTGAAGGAACTGTTTACCTTGTATTGTATTTTTGTACTCTTCTGGTATTACGAGGTCCTTGCGTGATGTTGGTGTTGAAAACGGTTATCCTTCTTCGCTCTAACGCGTCTGACAGTACGTGCAAGTAAATTATTGCCGGGGAGTCTTGTTGTGGTGCTTGATGATGCTGCAGTCATGGCCCGTGTTATGATCGTTGTTGTTGGCTCTTCGGAATGTTTTGATGTTTTTTTCATTTTGTTAATAATCTTTCTTCCGTTGATTTCGGGAATATTTGGAACATCTTTATGTTCCCCTTTTTCTGTTATAATTGATCCTGGAATTTGTTTTACTTTTCGTTTAGTCACGCTAATTTTTTATAGTGTAATCATGGCGACACGCCTTTTTAACGGCGGACAAAATAACCGCTATATATTAACCGCTACAAAATATCCAAAAGGACAAGCAACCTTAAATATTTTGAATTTCCCGCAATTCGAATGTTTTGACATCTTACGTTGGTGGTTGTATTCTTTGGGCTCTTCGGGTACAATGTTTTATGAAAATGTTGGTGTTAATGGATTATTATTATTAATTATAGAAATGCAACGAGAAGATCAAAGTTAATGATTATACTCCAGACAATATTTTGGATTGTTTGAAAAATATTGCTTGGAATTTGAAATTAGAAATAAACTATTAAATTTTAGTTAATGTATTATCATTATTATTAATTTGATATTGCAATATTTTATGGAAATAAATACGTTTTTATTTTATAACAAAATTCAGGATATTTTTTGTTTTCGGTTATTTTGTTCACGGTTGAAATATGACGTCACCGTAATCATGATACACAGACAATGTAGTACCTGTCGTTTCTATTGATGAAGTTTTAATTGTTGCTTTGCATTTGTCTTGACTGTGATATTTAACACACCTCCAGAATGCACAATTTGTGTTTGTTCGGAGTAACGTGTAGAGGTATCCCTTGTGGTGTAATTGTTTCTTTCCCCTTTCGCTCGTTACAAAGTCGAGCGGCATTCTTTTCGGTTACCGGATTATTAATTTTCGAATTAATAATCAGAAACACCAAGATATGAGAAGGAAAAACCAATTGCATCGGCTCACTCTACCTAAGGAATTCGTTGGTCGTCATTGGCAATTCATTTCATAAAGAACATCCAGTTCGTGCTGGGGCTTTGCTCGTTGGTAAGGAGTCATTCTTCAAATAATAATTGCTCGCACTATTTTCAAGGTTGCTTCGAAGATTTATTTCCGCAACCGCAGTTGGTTTTGTCCTTTATAGCTTGCAGCGACTAACAGGTAAGCTGTGGGAGAAATTTTCTCAAACTTGCGTTCTACGACCACATCTGGGACGGTCTTTGAAATCCATTTCATAATCCATGTTTCGCAGAAACTATCAAAATAGTGTTTTGACAATGTTCGAGAGTTTACAAACTACTACCACCGGTACAATGATTTTTTTCCAAGTTGGATACTGCGAAAACCATGAGAAGCTGATCAAACACATAGGGTGCATTTTCTTACTACATAAAGAGTAACATGACGTTTCAAGATTGTATCTTTGAACGTAGATAGAGAAACTGCAAACCATGTGATTCATAGGCTTCTCATAGTTCTCGCAGTATCTAACTTGGAGAAAAATCATTGTACCAATGGTCGGAGCTTGTCAACTTTAAAACATTGTCGAAACAGTATTTCGTTAGTTGCTGCGAGTCATGGATCATGAAATAGATTTCAACGACGGTTACAAAAGTGTTCGCAGAAAGTATGGTGACATTTTTCTAAAACTAATCACCTGTCAGTCGCTGCCAGCTACAGTCAACAAAACCAACCTCAAACACTCACTTACATTCAGAAATGTTTGCAGCAAAATTCCTGGTGACTATCCTTGAGAAATAAATCTTTTGTATATCTATATATAATTTTTCCATTGTTCCTCGTATACCCTTCCGGGTTTTTACGTTTTATTATCCCTTCCTTGGGTTCCCTTCCTATTACTTCCCTACCCCGCACTCCGCTAAGCTAACCTAACTTCCAGTGCGTCCGCAGCCGACTTATTGTTAGCTACACTGTACCGCATTCGCCGAGGGCACGGGGAAACTGCGGAAAACCCGTGCCGGTCAAGACGGCCCTTTTTATTACTCCGATTTCCCGATGCATGAACGGAAGTAATTTTTACTTCCGTTCATACACCGAGGCCTCAGAGGAATCTGGCCTCCCGCTCACCGAGCGGCGCGCCAGCCGGCGCACGGCTAAGCGGTCACCCATCCAAGTACTGGCCACAAAGAATGCTGCTTAACTTGTGTGATCGCCGAAGCCGCGCACCGACCGCACACCTATCGGTGTCGGTTCGTATATCTATATAATAAATAAAATTTTCTTCGATACGAGTATACTGTTTTACGTTCTGACATCTCAGTGCGAGCAATTATATTTTTTGACGTGACCCATCACAGCTAGGATGCATCAACGTGTATACCACGGAAATAACCCGTATACATGTCATGCACCAGCAGCGAACACGAGCTAGTACGTGCTGCGCTCGCGCACGTCGCTTCGGTACGGTTGCATGGGACTACCAGAGATGAGTAGGGAGATTCGTACAGCGGCCTATTCTCTGGTGGTAAACCGCTCCCCATTCGTCGAAAATTCAAGACGCCCCACCACTGTCAAGTGAGTGGTGGCCGTTAAGTTTTCATTAAATTCGGATGGGCGATTTGAAAGGTATATTTTTATCGAAATTCGCGAGATTAATTTGAACCCCATTTACCGGAAACCGAAAATTGGTCAAATTTGTGTTCATGGTAACTAAAAAAAATATAACGGCAATAATCGGTGCGGAGGCACGAGACAATTTACCCGCTCTCATCCCCCTATAGTCTTCGCTCGAATTTTGGCTTTTTTCGAGGGTCCTTCAATTTTTATTCAGAGTCTATTCATATTCTCTCCACTAATGAACAAAAATAGTTAAGGAATGTAAATGGGAATTCACTTAATTAACAGTCGTTTGCGGGACATTTTTGACACTCCTTGCGGGACAATTAGGTTTAGCAAGAGGTTCTGCAAAGTGTCTGAAAAAAAGTTTCGAAGCGTCCGCAAAACGAACCGAATACGGCAACTAAACAATAAATAAATGACAGGCAATTGAAAAATGAATTCATAAGCTTAATTGAATACTGTCGATCGTGACATTCAACGATCTCGTGTCAACGGTGTCGGTTCGGTGCAATTTGATTAACGACGAACACAAATGAATTATACTAACGAAGAGTATTGGGACATGGCGATGATCTTGGGAGCGTGTAACAGAAACGAAGGCCAAGCAGCGAGGGTATACGCAGAAACATGGCCGAATCGACGTCATCCTATCCGCAACGTATTTGTCCGTCTGAGAGACAACTGGGTAAATGATGGTTCAGCTCGACGGCGAAGAATTGATGCTGGTGGCAATCGAAATTTCGATGCCGACGACCGAATTCTGGATTGCGTTATGAACGACCCTACGACAAGCACTCGGAGGATTGCCACACGACTAAACATCCCGAAGACACGCGTGTGGGGAACAGTTCGAAATGAGAGGTAGATCCGTACCACAATACCAAAGTCCAGCACCTGGAAGAATTTGATCCCGCCACTCGGATCAATTTTCGCAACTGGTACATCGATCAATACGACGGGAATCCGGACGATTTCACAAGGCGCATCATGTTTACCGACGAGGCAACCTTTACGCAAGATCTAACCACTTACCTTCACAACGAGCACACCTGGGCACAGGAGAACCCGAATTGTGTCGTGGAAAGATCTTTCTAACATCGTTTTGAAGTGAACGTTTGGGCTGCGATTGTCGATGATAAATTGGTAAGTTATTGTCATAAACGAAAATAAATGGAATTTCACAAAAATTTTCATTAATTTCAGTTTATTCGATTCCTACCGGCGCGGATCAACGCAAGAAATTATTTAGAGTTCCTTTAAGACGAATTGCCGGTCATCATCGCAGAGCTGCCGGACGGTGTGCGGGATAACGTAATTTTCCAGCAAGACGGACATCCCGCTCACTCGGCTGCGGTGGTGACCCAACATCTCCAAACTGAATTCGGGGATCGTTGGATCGGCCGCCGTCGTCCCGTCGTGTGGCCGGCACGCTCACCAGGCCTCACCCAGTGTGACTTCTGGCTATGGGGCCACATGAAGGCAGAGATTTATAAGACCAGGGTGACCACCGTCAACCAATTGCAGCACCGGATCCTGAATGCCGCTGCCGCCATCCCGCCCGAAATGATCCGGCGGACGGTGGTGAGTCAACAGCCCGTTGAAGTCAACGGAGGTCATTTCGAACACTCATTGTTATCTTTCCACGACACAATTCGGGTTCTCTTGTGCCCAGTTGTGCTCGTTGTTTGGATCTTGCGTAAAGGTTGCCTCGCCGGTACTCATGAAGCGCCTCAGAAAATCGTACGGATTCCCATCGTATTGATCGATGTACTCGTTGCAAAAATTGATCCGAATGGCGGGAAGAAAATCTTCCAGGTGTTGGAATTTGGTATTGTGGTACAGATGGTACGTCTCATTTCAAAGTGGTTCCCACACGCGTGTCTTCGGGATGTTCAGTCGTGCGGAAATCCTCCGAGTGGTTGTCGTTGGGTCGTCCGTAACACAATCCGGAACCCGGTCGTCGGCATCGAAATTTCGATTGCCACCAACATCAATTCTTCGCCGTCGAATTCCATTATCATTTACGAAATTGTCACTCAGACGGACAAAAACGTTGCGGTTAGGATGACGTCGATTCGCCATGTTTCTGGGTATACCCTCGCTACTTCGCCTTCGTTTCTATTGCGCTGTTCCAAGATCATCGTCATGTTGAAATATAACAAAATGTTTTAATGTTTATAATGTCCAATAAACGGTATAATTATGATGATTATCTAAAAATTATTATAAGTGTTCAATGCTACATTCCGGATTGCTCGAAAGAGCTTCGACAAACACTCTCCTTCGACACCAACGAAAACAACCAACACACTCACACGTTTACCTGCATACAAACACAAACAAGTACACATACGCACCCAAACAAGTACACGTACACACACCAATAAAATACCGAATACAATAGACTTACGAGGCAAGCAAGGCTTGTTCTCGTAACCAGTAACTCTCTTGTATCGCGAAGATGAACGTGTACGACGGCTAATCTCATTCTAAAATCTCTACCACATTTTAATAAATTCATGACTTTCTTTTCTCCAATTAAACCGTGCAATACTCGTCATTTAACTCCTCCAATCCAAAGCATCCGCTTAAAACAACAGACTGCTCTAAACAATAAGACCGGTGAGTTTGTCAATTTAATTAAGCAAGGACCAGGTATATGAAGCTGGCATCCCTACCAATCCCGACAGATTTTTGTAACGTCTTGAAACTTTGCATTTTTTATGGACTCTTCCACCCCGACGGAAATTTTTTCGGTGCAACCCCTTTCCGAGTAAATCATACCGGAAGTTCAAGTGTCAAGTACTCAAGTTCGGAGTGTCAGCTTCATGTGGAAGATGCACCAAATTTTTTCCCAGACCTTCCGGATCTAGTAAAACAGTCCTATATGTATGGAATTTTTATGGTCTCCAAGAATAAAAGAGTCGCAGTCTTATCGGAACTACCGCTAACAAGCTAGTGGAGGTTTGAAAAATATTGAAAAATTCAGTTTTCAAGAGAAAACTTTCAAAAACGATTATGGACGATTTTTTAACTCTCAAATAGCATAGGCCTAATATGTATTAGACCATCCCTTTCGGAAAAAATCTCCCTTTTCGTGTATGCATCATAGTAAACAGTTATTATTGCTGCGTAGACCAATCGTTCTTGCGCGACCAGGTACTTCGGGTCTTCATCGTCTATCTAGTTCTTCGACGTGAGTATACAGTGATTCAAGTACACAACAAATATTCATCGTGCGATTTCGATACACATCCCCTTCGGCCGGAAAATCCACCCCCTCACCGATCAGACCAGTCTCAAATTAAAAAATCTGTAGTTTTTACCGAATCGTCTAGTTCTTCGACGTGAGTATACAGTGATTCAAGTACACAACTGATATCTCTTGGGCGATTTCGATACACATGCCCTTCGGCCGGAAAACCCACCGCCTCACCGATCAGACCAGTCTCGAATTCAAAAAACTGTAGCTTTTATCGAATCGTCTAGTTCTTCGACGTGAGTATACAGTCATTAAAGTACACAACAAATATCCATCGTGCGATTTCGATACACATCCCCTTCGGCCGGGAAACCCACCCCCTCGCCAGTCAGACCAGTCTCGAATTCAAAAATCTGTAGTTCTTATTGAATCGTCCAGTTCTTCGACTCGAGTATACAGTGATTCAATTACGCAACATGAAGAAATACAGTAATTAAATCGTTTTTAATTGTTTTCCGTTGAGGGCAATGACCGAAAGATTATCCTTCAGTTAATTATACATTTGATAACTGTAAACGTCAAGGAAAATAATCGCAGCCCTTGGCTATATCGCATGAATATTTGGGCCACTATCTCGTAAGGAAAGCTTTACCAACATTTATAATTAGGCTTTTTTGTTACACAATAGCTGAAATATAACCATTTTTTGCGACAATAGCATCTTGTACGTATCTTGAAAATAAAAATTATTCGAGAAAAAATCGTATTGCGAAATCTCCCGGGAGTATTTTAATAAGAATAAGCTCAGCTTTCCAGAAATATCCGAGTTATTACGTACGAACATCAATTCAGGAGATCGAGGAGCTTGAACTGAGGGATTTGTTCTTTGCTTCAACGGTGGATCAGTTCGTCAACAAAATCGCAGTTCCATAAAAACGAAAGCAATTCCGAAATTAATAAACAAGTTCTCGGCGATGATTTTTTTCACAATTCCTTTTCCTGAAAGAGCAGTTTAAAAAGCACATTGTAACGTGCTTACGACCTAATTGAAAATATTTCGTTCCGGAAATACGTGCACGTTTGCCAATTTTAATGAACTTCAAAATTCACTCAAAAATAGTAGATATCAATTGCCCATTCTCACTAAGGGCTCAACATTTTCGCAATAGGCAAATTTTGACGTGCGTGCAATTGAATTTGAATGTTTCGTCTAGGAGGAATTTGCATTTGAATTTTTTTTCACCGGATTTTCAGAAATTCATAACTGGAAAAAAAATCTGAAAAAATTATCATATGCTGTTTTTATGACGCACTTTGAGGGAAAATTTCTTTATCCGAATCGAAGACTGGTCGGGTTTCCACCATGCGATGAGCCGTGGAACAACTCATATATATTGTTACGTCCTGGGTTTGTGCGATGATAAACAGTAACGAAACACATCAAATTATTTGTTGCTCCTTTTAAGGCGAGAATGTGCTCGCCAGGGATAGGAGCGAATGTCGGGTGATCGGGATTTATTTGCTATGTTAGTTGGGAAAAACATGTGTTTTTGTGTTTAAGTTAATTAATGATTTGTGGATGGCGAATTATGTAACATTAACAACTTTATTTATTTGTTCGAAACTTTTGAATACTTTTGATATTTTACGCGGTTGACCAACATGGTCGAGCCGCGGCGTTGAATTTTATGTTTGAGCGGACATGGTCGACAACATGGTCGAGCCGCTCATTTATACTTTAATTCAGAGCGGACACGACCAACATGGTCGAGCCGCGGATTAAAACCAACTGCTTGAAAATTGGAATTAAAGTAGTGCCCTGCACATATTATGACTCAAAGCGCGAACGAGATAACAATCCGCGAGGGCACGGCACGTCACCGAGATGTGCACCGTCTCCTCCGGCTACCGTGAGATCCCATACGTCAGCGAAATTCGTAGACGTCCTACCGTGGGATCTCCGACGGTTGCCCACTCGCACGTTGATTCGGAAAAATATAGAAAAGATTATATTTGTGTAATTGAATATATTTTAATAGTCGGTGCAATACTCCGGACGTAACAATATATATGAGAGATTCCACGTGAAACCGGCCACTTCTGACCCGACCGGTGTTCGATTTGGATGAATTTTTTTTTCCTCGAAGTACATGATGACGACAACATTTGACAATTTTTTTAGATTTTTGCCGGCATTATTTATTTAGTAATGAATTCTTGAAAATGTCGTCAGCCGATTTTTCAACTGCAAATATCTCCAAGCCAAGATATCCAAATTTAATCGCTCGCACGTCAAAATATGCGGAATAAGGTCATCTTTTAGAAAAAAATATTTAAAAATTTTTTTACCGTTATATATATTACTTCTTTTACATCTAAATTACTAAAATCGACTTTCTGAAAAAACACCATCGTTTTTTTTCGAAATTTTTTATCCAGATTCCTTGTCCGATTGTCGAAATTTTGAGCCCTGAGTGAGAGTGGCAAATTCATATTTACTATTTTTTCACGAATTTCAAAGTTTATTGAAATTGGAAAACTACAAACTTCAATGAATATTCCACGAGTGTAGATAAAAATTAAAGTCAAAATCATTCATTTTCGAGTCAAGCAATTCGATTAATCAATTTATTCAGGTTCAAATGATCGTAAAAGATTTCGATTCGGCGGAAGATGAATAATTTTTTACGTGAACTCTTTAATCCTTGAATGTAGATGAATATTTAGTTGTTTGCGATTTCGCGGAAAATGACGGTTTTGTCGTCTAGGATACCGCACCAGGATTTCACTGGAATAATAACTAAGCAACGATATTTCCGGTCGTGATTTACTCGAGACGGAATGCTCAATCACCGCAGCTTGGTAACACTATCGGACTGCAACCATCATAATGCAATAGCTGTTCACGTATACTGTAAAATTATTAGAAATTTCGCTAAGACACTATCGACGCCGACTAGAGTTTATTATTTTTCGGATGGTGCACCGCAGCAATTTTAAAATTATACTAACTTTGTCAACTTATACCACCATGAAGAAGACTTCAGGATTCAAGGGGTGTGGCATTTTTTCACGACCCCTCAAGGTAAAGGGACGTGTGGAGGTGTGGGAGGAACGGTAAAAAGATTGGCAGCCCGAGCAAGTCTGCAATTACCATCGAATCAACAAATAACTACCCCACGAGTTGTTCGAATGGGCTTGAAGATCAATCACATGACCAAATATAGAGAAATTTTCACCTCAGCGGATTATGAAGCAGCTGGCAAACAACTCAAATCACGTTTTAAAGCGGCCGAACGGATACCAGAAACACAGAGAATACATCACATAATTCCAGAACCGAACAAAAGAGCTCACGTAAAAAGTTATTCATCTTCTGCCGAATCGAAATCTATTACGATCATTTAAACCTGAATAAATTGATTAATCGAATTGCTTGACTCGAAAATGAATGATTTTAACTTTAATTTTTATCTACACTCGTGGAATATTCATTGAAGTTTGTAGTTTTCCAATTTCAATAAACTTTGAAATTCGTGAAAAAATAGTAAATATGAATTTGCCACTCTCACTCAGGGCTCAAAATTTCGACAATCGGACAAGGAATCTGGATAAAAAATTTCGAAAAAAAAAACGATGGTGTTTTTTCAGAAAGTCGATTTTAGCAATTTAGATGTAAAAAAAGTAATATATATAACAGTAAAAAAATTTTTTAATATTTTTTTTTTAAAAGATGACCTTATTCCGCATATTTTGACGTGCGAGCGATTAAATTTGGACATTTTGCCTTGGAGATATATGCAGTTGAAAAATCGGTTGACGACATTTTCAAAAATTCATAACTAAATAAATAATGCCGGCAAAAATCTAAAAAAATTGTCGAATGTTGTCGTCATCATGTACTTTAAGGAAAAAAAATTTCATGCAAATCGAACACCGGTCGGGTCAGAAGTGGCCGGTTTCACGTGGAATCCCTCATATGTTTTTACACGTTCATTTTTACTCGGGTATTTATGCTTATTTTGTGTGACTCTTTACGAGCCGCGCAAGTAACTTCTCGATTTGCGAGCCAAATTTTTGAATTATGTTTTCTTCAAAAAACTAAAAAACTACAATACCAAATTGGACAAAAATCGAATCAGCTGTAAGTTCGAGCAGAACACATCGATTCCATTATCGATCAGTCTGTACGTACGTCCGTACAGACACACACACACGCACGCGCGCACACACACACACACACACGCACGCACGCACACGCGTACACGCGCACGCGCACACGCTCACGCACGCACGCACGCACGCACGCACGCACGCACGCACACGCACACGCACACGCACACGCACACGCACACGCACACGCACACGCACACGCACACACACTTACACACACGCTTCGTTCGGAAGTTATAGCTTTTCTCGACATAAATAACCAGTAAATATTTACCCGGTTGTCAAGAAAAAACCTTTAACTCTAGAACGGAGCGTCGGCACAAGTCCGGCTGGTTCTCAAAATTTTCGTTTTCGTTCAAGGACTTTAAAGAAAAATAAATTCCAATAATTAAGGATATTTTTTTTCATGTAATTTTGACTACTAAAACATGTATACTTACGAGTTTTTTATAACAAAAAAAGCTCTAACCTTCGAACGAAGCCTCAGCCCAAGTTCGGCAGGGTCTCAAAATTTTTGTTTTCGTTCAAGGTATTTGGAAAAAAATAAATTTCAATAATGAAGAATGCGTTTCTTTAATGGAATTTTTTACAAGTAGCATACGTATATTTACGGGTTTTTTATGACAAAAAAAGCTTTAGCTTCCGAACGAAGCGTCGGCCCAAAAAGTTCAAGGTGGCTAAATATTTTTCTATTTTCTATTACGTTTAAGGAATTGAAAAAAATTTTGTTTTTACATTAAGGGTACATTTTTTGTTCTATTTAACTTTCAATTTTGAATTGTTTATGAGTAATTGTTGAATTTGTGCAACATAATGGTAAATGTTTTCATTGTGTAGACCGTTCAAAAACTCCCGAGGTTTTTTTAAGTCATCGCTAACCGTTGTTCAGGTAAATCGATTTGAATGACCGAGCATGGTCGATATTCCAAAAAATTCGTTTGACTTCACTAAAAAGCGGGGGCTCAAAATAAAAAACGCTGAAATACGGGTCTCTTCATTTTCGACATATATTAGGGAAGACCGGGGCAGGTTTGGTACAGGGGCAGGTTTACACAACGCTTATAATTCGCATACCGCTCATCAGAGCGCGCCAATTCTCGTGCCAGGAGAAGCGTAGCGGCCGCCATGACATACTCGTGTTAGTGTGGCGTCAGTCACGTGCGGATTACGTCGTGTGAAAAACTTTTTCGTTTTTTTCATTGGGTAAGTAAATTTTTATGCAAATATATCAGCGTTAATAGAATCTGGACCATCAGACCTTTGTAGGCTTATTCTACTAGTGTTCTTTTGTGGTGATTTTAAGCCAATAAATTGGTTGTTCACCTCAACAATGTAAACAACCAACTAGACATGTGACTTAGAGTCATGTGGTGACGCTGTTAGTTTTGCAAGTGCACCATCTACAACTTAAGGACGGGGTAAGGTTAGTTCAATAATAAAAAAAAGGATATGTGTGATAATTTTTCTTGACGATACAGTTGATATACATTAGGGTGGTCCTTAAAAAAAAAGTCTCGCTCCCCACCTTCCAAATGATTCTAGACCATAAGAAAGGAATTTTCATGATTTTTCCGATTTTTAAATTTACCCTCTGCTTTGCCTGAATTCATTTGAAAGTTTTTAAAATCATTTATGTCATATTTCCTATTTTCACGAAAAAGGTCGGGAAAAAAAATCTGAAAAAATATATATTGTAAAAAACTATAAGGCAAAAACACCAAAAAAAGTGAGTATCTGTCCGGCGAACATAACCTAAAAATAAAAATAAAAATCGACATTGATTTTTTTTTAGGTGTCACGCAGCCGGTAAAAGAATCTAGAAAAAATGTATATCGTAAAAAATGATGTTTGAAAAGGCGGAAAAAAATGTGGTGATTGTACGAAAATTTGAAGTTCACGAAAAAAATTTTTGGAAATGATAAAAAAAATTTTTTTAAGGTTATGTCAAAATTTTACGTTCGCTGATTTCTCCAGTAAAGAACCTTAGTGACGTCTATGACATATTCAATTTTTATTCAAATCGGTTGATCCGTGCAATAGTTATTAATTTTTTAATAAATTTCCTAAAATAAGTACCGTGAAATACCCGATATGTTTCATTTTGATTCCTTACTGGTAAGAGAAGATGAAAGCCACTGACAAACGGGAACCTTCAACTTTGAGTTCCAAATTGCATTGATATCGGAAATATCACATAATTTTTTTTTCAATTTTCAAATTGAAGATCCAATTAAGAAAATGCTGTAAAACTTTTCAACGGGTCAACCGGTTTGGATGAACATTTCATGTCATAGACATCACTGAGAGTTTTAGGGTTCCGTAGAAATCTAGGAACCCTTATGGTTTCGCCAAATCCGTCCGTCTGTCTGTCTGTATGTCACAGTCCTCCCAGCTCTTCAGTTATGTACCGATTGAGATTGAATTTGGTACACAGATGAAGATCGTCGACCTAAAAACAAAAAAAAATATTTTCGGGAGAAACATTTTTTTTACAATTCCTACGCACTTTAAAACGTGTACTCGAAATTTTGTTCGCTTGCGCCATTGAGTGTGGTGTCCTTAGATATGTCTCCTCAAATTCAACAAATAACGTTTTGAGACTTTTTCATTTTAACCCTTCGCTTACGAGATATTAGCTTTCAAAGTCGTTATCAGAGTGTTCTCCCCTCTAACTTTCAAACTGTCGATGCAAAAAATCTGAAAAAATTTCAGAATGTACCTTTTACGCTACGGAAACTTATCATCTGCATGCCCAACACGCTACTTGACTACTTTTTTAGTTAAAAAAAGTTGGAAAAATCGGTGATCCTGAAATTTTGACTTGACCTTGAAAAAAATGTTTCCTTTCTTGCAAAAACTTTTTCCGCTAACTTCAAATTTGTGTACAATCGCGAAAGTTTTTTCGTTACCTTCTGACATTATTTTTTATGACAGATATTTGTTTTAGAATTTTTTACCGGTTGCGTGACACCTAAAAAAAATTCAATGTCGATTTTTCTTTAGCTTATGTTTGCCGAACAGCTGCCAACATTTTTTGTTGTTTTTGTGGTATAGTTCTTTATAATATACATTTTTTCAGATTTTTTGCCGCCATCGTTTTCGTATTAAGCTTGGAAATATGATATAAATTATTTTCAAAACTTTCAAATGAATTCAGGCAAAGCAGAGGGTGAATTTAAAAATCGCAAAAAAATATGAAAATTCATTTTTCATGGTTTAGAATCATTTGGAAGGTGGGGAGTGAGACTTTTTTTTGTAAGGCCAAATAAGGACCACCCTAATATACATATATTAATATGATCAGTACTCAATAACGTAACGTTTGAAGAATATTCTATTGAATTTTCATTAACTTTTATGAACAACTGAGCAATTGACGGAGAATCTCTAAGAAGAAAAGTTTTATCGCGGTGCCCATTATAACTAATCACTGGATCATCTGACCAAAAAACCGGAATGATTTCAGTAGCTGCTAAGTTTCTTCATGTAATGACGGCGAGTATTCATCTTTTAATTAATTTTTCAATTTTTTACAGCATTTAGAAGGCACAATACTGGTTTTTTATTTCAAAAATTGAGAATGTTTTCATTTCGAAATACGATGAAACAAAAAAAACTCGACGTCATTACCTGCAGAAACTTATCAACTTATCGAATCATTCTAGTTTCTTGATCTCAGTATTACGAATCATCTGAAAATAAAAAAATATTAATAGAGGTTTTAGTTGTTTTGTCATACATTTGGTGATTCAACGAGTTATAACAGAGGTCCCAACTTGATTTCTACACATATTACGTGAAATTTCCTCAGCTTTTCGAAAAAAATACTTTCACCATATTAAAAAAATATACATTTGCGAAAAATCGACTTTTATATTCCAAATGCGATTTTAAGTAATTTTTCAAGTCCCAAAAATGTTTTTGTATTTTTTTTCGAAAAGCTGAGCTTTTTTTTTACGAAGAAGAGGTGGTCGCATTTAATTTTTTTTCCTATCAAAACACATTGAGAAATTAATGAAAACACGAAAAATATGAAAAACTCACAGAATTACTCATACAATTTCAGTGAAAATAACAAAGGGAAAAATTTAAAAGAATATCAGAGTTTATTTCTGAATGGGAGCGTCCATTTCTCAAAGTTACAAAAAGATCGCTGATATCGACGCCAAAAACCGGTACTCGAATTGGTGGACTTGCATCATATATATCTGTATACGTATTCGTTAATATTGGAAACGATAATATATTTTTAACGCGTTGAAGAAACGGAGAATGTCGAACGGCGCACAATTGACGGACGAAGCGAAACTGGACGAATACGATGCCGGTATAGAGACGGGGGTACGACGATGGTGGCGATTAGGGTGGGAGGTATGGGTATGGGAAGGAAACGGGGAGAGGGTATACCGGGGAGCAGCGGCCAAGAGTCCCTGGGGCTAGCTAGAGGCGGCGACCAACAATAGTTGGGGCCAACGACTCTAGCAGCGGCCAAGAACCCCCGGGGTCAACCGATCGCAGCGACCAAGAACGCCTGGGGCCAGTGAGTGGAGCGTCGAGAAACCTCTGGGGCTAACGTCCTCGGCACGGCAGAGGATTCCCGGTCTGGATCTCGGCGACCGAGGAACTCGGGGCCGTCAATCCTTGCCGGGGGGGGATAAGGGGAAGATACGGCGGGGCGACCGTCCAGGGCGGAGTAGCGACCAGTCGCAATAATTTCCCAAAGGTATGATTCGTTTCCTGTGACTTTTATTCAAGAACAATTAGTCGGGAGCGGAATGATCTTCGTCGATTTGCTGCCGCTCATATAGCCGTCCGGGTGGCCGGCCGCTTGCGGGAGACTGATCCGCCACGCGCCATCTATCGGTCGGACTGTAACTAGTCTGCGGTAGCCGCTGCGGTAGGCGCTGCAGCGCGGTGCCGGCGACCCGCTCGGTAGTGCATCGCTTGTCGGTGTGTATGCGAGTGTGTGTATCCGCGTGACTGTTTGTGTATGCGTTTGAAAAATTAAATATTCGATATATACACTCCAGGCCATATGTTTGGGTACACTTCACGAAATTCCGAGCCGCACTAAAAGTTCGATAACTAAGTGAAAAATAAAGATAATCGAATTTCCAAAGCGGCATTTCAAAAAAGACATATCAGGCTTGATTTTGCTACCTTAGAAAAACGTTTGCGATTTTTTTTGAGCACGGTACACCGGTTTGAAAATGGCCATTTTTCGACTTTTTTTTGTCTGTGCTCAATCTGTTGCAAAGCTTCTAGAGATTTTTTTCGTCAATTTTGTTTGAAATATCCTTGAAACGGTAACCAATAGCTTCAATTTCATTTTTTAGAAAACTTCGTGCGACTTTTTTTGAGGGAGTTATGATTGTTTTTACTTAAAAACGACCATTTTCAAAAAAGGCAGCGCAACTAAAAAAACTTTAAGGTTGAAATAAAATTGTTAAGAAGGAAAAAAGTTGCGGACAATCATGCTAAATCGACTACAATTTTTTGAAAATTTTTCTTTGTCATTTTTTTTCACTATTTTGGGTCGAACCTCTAATAATTTAAGCGGCTCAAACTCGTAGAATATTGAGTTCGGGCTCAATTATCGCGGGAGAAACTCTTCTTATTTGAACATTTTGAGCCTTTTATAATGTTTTCAAAATTTTTTTGCCATATTTTTTTTGGTCGAAATTTGAAAAATTGTAAAAAAAAAAAACGGGAAAGAAAAACAAATTTATATTAATTTTTTTATTTTATTGAAACGAATTTCTCGTCGAAAAAGCCGCCTTTTGCTTTCAGCACCGCATCAACGAGTCGCGGCATTCTGTCGATAAGTTTATCGATCTCTGTCTGCTCCAGGGAACACCGTGCCTCTTGCAATTTACTCCACAAATCTTCGGCGAATGTGGGACAGGTCTTCCGTATTTTCCGATCGAGCTGTTCCCAAAGCAGTTCGATCGGATTCAGATCTGGCGATTGTGGTGGCCACACCATGTTTACAATCACGCGATTTTTTGCCTTATTCTCCAAATATTGTTTGCAGATGCGAGAGGTATGCTTCGGATCATTATCCTGCTGCATGTTGAAGCCCGGACCGATCGTTCGGAGACCAGACGGAATCGCGTGGTTCACGAGAATTCTATTATAATTTTCTTTTCTCATGATACCGTTGACTTTAATAAAATCTCCGACACCATGGCCAGAGAAGCATCCCCATACCATGATGGATCCACCGCCGTGTTTGACGGTGGGCGCTAAACACTGCAGTGCCATTTTCTCGGAGGGATTTCTCCTCACGAAAATTCGTCGACGACTTCCAAAAATCAAAAACTTGGACTCGTCTGTCCAGAGCACATTTCGCCATTGATGAGCCGTCCATTTTTTGTGTTCCAGAGCCCAGGCATAGCGTTTTTTTTTGTTTACCGGACGCAACAACGGTTTCTTCACTGCGACGCAGCCTCTGAGTCCAGCGGTAATGGGACGACGTTTCACTGTAGTTAGTGATACCGGAGATATTCTGTTTTCGTTGAATTGTGCCCGGATTTCACTCGCCGATAATTGTCTATTTTTTTTGCTCGTGACAACAATATTTTTGTCGTCCGATTTTGTTGTTGATTTTGGCCGTCCTGTACGATGACGATCGACGTGAGATCCGGTCTTTTTGAACCGGGCGATCGTCGTTTGCACGCCATTCAAAGAAATGCTGATTTTCTTGGCAGTTTGCCTGTATGATAAGCCACTATCACGCAACGCGATAACAGCTCCGCGTTTAAAAGGCTCAAAATGTTCAAACAAGAAGATTTTCTCCCGTGATAATTGAGCCCGAACTCATTATTCTACGAATTTAAGCCGGTTAAATTATTAGAGGCTCGACCCAAAATAGTGAAAAGAAAAGTGTCGAAGGAAAATTTTGAAAAAATTCCAGTCGATTCAACATGATTGTCCGCAACTTTTTTTCCTCTTGACAATTTTATTTTAACCTCAAAGTTTTTTAGTTGCGCTGCCTTTTTTGAAAATGGTCGTTTTTAGGTAATAACAATCATAACTCCCTCAAAAAAAATCGCACGAAGTTTTCTAAAAAATGAAATTGAAGCTATTGGTTACCGTTTCAAGGATATTCCAAACAAAATTGACGAAAAAAATCTCTAGAAGCTTTGCAACAGATTGAGCACAGCCAAAAAAAGTCGAAAAATTGCCATTTTTAAACCGGTGTACCGTGCTCAAAAAAAATCGCAAACGTTTTTCCAAGGTAGCAAAATCAAGCCTGATATGACTTTTTTGAAATGCCGCTTTGGAAATTCGATTATCTTCATTTTTCACTTAGTTATCGAACTTTTAGTGCGGCTCGGAATTTCGTGACGTGTACCCAAACATATGGCCTGGAGTGTATATTAATATAATTATTGCGGTTTTAGCGTATGACAATATCAAACAATAATTCTTAATTCAATAACTTGTTTAAATAAATTCCTGATATGTGTCGATAAAATAAAGTTTGTTGTGCAACCAGCAAACTTGAGGTCTCTTTTTCTGCAGGAATTACTACCTGACACAGAACACAAAAGAACAGAATTATTAATAATTAATAATTCAACTCACCTGTAAATAGTCCAGTCTTACTTACACTTATACTACTTACCATATATGTGAAGTATCTCCCGTCGGTATAGTAGTGTCCCGAGTTATCAAGTAACTACGGGAATAATCCGACGGTAGGCGCTGCGCGAAATCTATTCGATTTAACACCCAGGGCCCCTCCGGCGCCTAGGCCCGAACCTGGCTACTACGCCGCGCTTCGAGCCGCCACAGCGGCCGCGCGGGTATATAAGCCGGAGGGCGATCCACCTCAGGGCCAGTCTTCTACCGCTGACGAGTGGAGTAATTGAACGAATCCTTCCTCTTTCACCCGCTGCAAAAGTGGTGCTCACCTCCCTACTCATTTCTTTTACTTTTTCAAATTTACTATTGAAACGCATCCATATATTCTTTTAGACTACCTTCTTCATTTAGCCCCCACGGCTCATCGTTTCTTGTAACGCTACTCCGCATTTTATTATCGTCGTTTCTACGTTTTTTTTTCAACAAATATATATAACGTTTTAAACAGGCATTAATATTATTTAACCCATATCCCCTCCATCCAAATTGTTACACAACAAGTTTGCTTAATATCAAAATAAAAACAATAAATTAAGCTTACAGGCTTCCCCTCCAAATCGCAGCGAAACCAGGTATCTGGGGTTTACATTTATGTATAACCGCTAAGTTCGAAAAGTTCTCAAGTATATACTGTCAGACATCCTTATCGACGGGGGTCATTGAGATCGAGAGAAAAATTTAAAAAAATAAAAAACGTGATCAATTTAATAAAAATGAAAGAAAAAAATGTTTGAATTTAAAAAACCCGACTGCAAAAAAGACTCGGATGTGAAAAAAAAACGAAACTTAAAAAAATATATATTATAAAAAGTATGTTATAAAAAAGTATTTTTAATAATATTAATTTTAACCCTAGATGGGTCCTATGGTTTTTCAGACCTTCACCGGGTCAAGCGGGGTAACAAGGGACCCCATTATGATCCCACGTGTCAATCCGTCCCATTGGTCAGAAGAAGAGTTTAATATCCACCATTCTCTTCGTTTTTTAATAACGAAGAGAATGGTGTATATTACATACGGTTTAATTTGAATTGAAGTACTAAAAATGTTGTTCAAACGGGAAAAAGTGAAAAAAAAATTGAAAAAATCGATTTTCTCACAAAAAGTTGCGCCATTTTTTTTTTAATCAAGCAATCGGAATTTCCAACGGCATTTCGAAGGGGATGAATAGCACTTTAACCTGATATGGGTCATGATTGAGTTATTCCCAAAACGTATATTTATTTGAACGTATGAAGTTCGCAGAAAAGTGAAAAGTAAGAAGTTACGAGAATGAAGGCAGAATCCTTATTATTCACAATAAATTGACTTTATATAGGTCAATCTCTTTTTGTTTTATCCATCGTTATCATCGTCCTGCATCATTTAGCATTCATTAATTCACATTGTCTCTTGAAATTGATGAATTTGATAAAAAAATGGAAAAAAATGCGAAACAACACGTGGATATAACATTTTTGGAAATTTTGACATGAAACATAACCTAAAATTATCTAAAAAGGTTTCAAAAATTGAAAAATCATAATATTCTGTGAAAATACTCTGAATGGAACGATATTCATCAAAAATATGAAATAGACTTGCCCGTGCAAAACTCGAACGTTACGGGTCAAGTGGGGTTACTGGTAACCCCAGACGTTCTTGAGATCGTTCTCGTTCGGCAGACAGCGAGCAACTCGCACTACCAACGACGTCACCCCACTCTAGGATAGTCGAAGTGTATTATGGTTAGGGTCCGGACCAAAAACCTAGGTATTGTGATGTGATAAGTTAATAATGAATAGCCAACTCGGCTACGGACCGCGGTTATAACGAAAGGAAGGCACGGTTGACACTTTAAACGTTTATTTTACCACCGGAGACACACGTTACAAACTTACGCGTATGACTCCTGAAAATAGACTAACTGTAGATGCTCAAAGAGCAGGCTTTATAGGGATGTTGGGTCGGAAAGATGTCGCAGTGGGAGGACAGCTGCAAGATATTCGGGAAATCTTCTGGGAAATCTCGGGAAGTTCTGGGAAACAGAGAGGTAATGGAATTCGGAGATCTGCCATAGATGAGTGTACACGGGTTGGTAGTTGTGAGCGAGCGGCGACGGGATGATGATGGTCGGAAAATGGGAAATACGGAAAAACGGCGAAGGTCTGTTGATTTATGTGGCAGCTGCATCTTGGGAGAGAGGAAGGAATGCGTAGAGTCGTAAATGAGTAGGTAGTGTCCGGCAAGCAGAGGCTTGAGGATCGGTACTGTTAGGATGAACGTAAGCAGAGAAATGAAAGTAGCGATAATTGGAGAATGCGTTGCGGTACACTTGTTCAGGAGAGGAGAATTAATTTCGCGTGGGGTCACTGGTTACCCCGCTTTACCCGTCTAGGGTTAAAACGATGATGTATGAGAATTGACAATGAGTAGGATGATAGTGGAACGAAGATGGAGAAATAACGTGTCGACGCACAAGTGGTTATGTTGCAAAAAATTTGTATGTTTATTAGGGCGGCTTGAAAGAAAAACTTTTTTTTTCTTTCAATCAAAATACTTTCACGCCAAAGTATCTTCCATCAAGAGAATCGTGTCCAAAAATGAGCTCGATCGGACCATTTTTAGGGGTCGCGCAAGATTTTTCTAGTTTTTCCATTTGATTAACATGGGAAGAACGAAAAGTGTCCATTCAAGAAATTGTAGCTCCGCCAATTTTATAGGTCTATTGATCCCGTCAGTCCCATTTGAAAGCTCTTGAGAAACCGCTTAAAATGGCGTGTGGACCTTTGAAATCCGATTGCAACTTCCGTCGATAATTTCTGACGAAACCACAAAATTATTGATGAAAGTTGAAATGGGATCCCAAAGGTCCGCACGCCATTTTAAGCGGGTTTTCAAGAGCTTTCAAATAGGACTAACGGGATCAATGTGCCTATAAAATTGGCGGAGCTACGGGTTTTTGTAATGGACATTTTTCGTTCTTCCCATGTTAATCAAATGGGAAAACTAGAAAAATTTTGCGCGACCGCTAAAAATCGTCTGATCGGGCTCATTTTTGGACACGATTCTCTTGAAAGAAGATACTTCGGCGTGAATGTATTTTGATTGAAAGAAAAAAAAAAGTTTTTTTTTCAAGCCGCCCTAGTGTTTATTCAGAAAAAATCTACGAAAAAAAAACTACTTGCAATGATGGTCAAATTGAGCAATCCAACGAGCAAATCCATGAAAATGGTCGAGCACGTATTGCCCGGCGCGATTATACTAATACACGTCGCACGAAACTCTTATCGGGAAGACCGCGGCGTCTGTAACCGACGCGATCACCATGAGATTGCAAACCACCTATCGAGAGTCATACAGATCTCACGACACCAATGGATTGCTTCTTGAGATACCTGATAGCTAGCACTACGAAAAGTTCACGTTACTAAGACACCGGGAGTACCTTAAAGGAGCGAGTCAAACGAAAAGAGCAGACGTTGTGAGCAAGCACTGTCCGGTATCGCGGCCATTAATTTTCTGAGGAGCAAAACGATGTCCGTTGCCGGCTTCTCCCCCCTTGGAGCGAGAGTGCGTGCGCCACAGGCGCGCGTAATATCGTTGTTATACTCAATCGTATATACATACGATTATTATTCAACAGATGAAATAATTCAAGGTATTCATAGTTCGATTTATGATCGGTCATTTTGGTGAATTCAATATTTTGAATCATAGTAATTTCTTTACTCCTCTCAATTCAGTCGGGAGACGTCTTCTTTCGCATCGTCAAACATTTACATTCCATATCCTCTTCATGTTTAATTAATGACGTCTTCCGACTGACTCAATCCTTTCGTCAGGTACTAACGACCACGTGATTTTACTAGATGCTCCCTTATTTCCTTGAAATGAATAATTTTTTGTGAAGTTATGGTACCGACCCTGGTTTCCATTATTACTCCGTTAATACTCGTTAAAACTATGTTTATATTTGAAGAACAATAATTTTCATTTCTTTTGTTATTGTTGAAAGTAAATATCAATTACGGAAACAGAAATTGAGGATTCTTTTCACTATAAAATCTTGATAATATTTCTTCAAGTTTACTCGGTTTTGACCGCGCTCGTGGCTTTCTGACGCTCAAGAAGATCCGTTCGTTGAGTTTGCTCTGCAGCGAGCGCCTATAGCGCCGTCACTTTCGCACTGGGCGATGTAGCCCACCTTAAATACTATGTATGATCCATGTTTAATTGTGGGGAAAAAAGGAAGGATTATGGGGGAAGCATTTACGTCGGTCACGAATGATCTTTTGGAAAAAACGAGAACAATTGGTTTTAGCTCAGAATAATCTTGTCAACCGTTCTCGTATTTTACCTCACACAGCAATGCCGATAGAATGCAGCGCGTTTGTAACATGCAGCTATATGTCCCTCGCGTGAAATAATTTAATTACGAAAATATGCTCGCACTTGGCTAATGTTAATTAACAAGTACTTCCAAAAATCACAAATTGACGAACAATTGGGCAGTGAGACCGTAAATAACTCTATTTTTTGGTTTCGCTCGTTAACTGACGTTACCCAACGGAAACCGCGGGAAGCTGGCGAGCGTATTCCATCGGGGAAGGATAGGTGTTGGGAAGAAAGGATAAAAGGATAAAGGTAGGTTAATGGGTGAGGAGAGAGTTACATTTATGTGAAGACCTGCAACGAAATCATCCTTCCGAAGAATAAAACAAAAGAAAAATCCATTGATAGTTTCGAGGAGAGCAATATTTACAAGGGGGACGACACTCCTCCGGTACAAAAAAATAAAAAATGAAAATCTATTTTAAAAATAAATCAACTGAGCATATAAATAATAGCGTCTTTCAAATTTTAAGACATGCAATTAAAAATAAAATGAGATGAAGATTTCTCCCACTTTAAATCATAAAAAAAATCTGGACAAAAAAAAATAACGATAAACTATGAGAAAACACGAGTCTTTCAAATCTCCATACGGCTGCAACGCCAAATTGAAGAAAGTAACTACTATTCATTGAATAAAATAAAATGAAACTAAAATTATTTCCAAAGAAATATAACGATTGGAAAAAGAAATAAATACGTACCCCGGACTTCATAAGGTTGCAACGAAGAATCGAAAGGAAAATAAATTTATAGTATATAAAATAAGGTGACGGCCATTACGTTAAAACAAAAAATAACACTAAAATTCGTTACAAGAAATTATACCCTAATATCATTTATGCTTACTTCACTACTGTTTGAAGCCACTTCAGCAGTGAGTAACTTTCAGCAGTTCACGATTTACTTCAGCCTCATTTCGGCCTGACGATAAAGACCGCTGATTTTTTCGGATAGACTGGTCTCGGTCGTCACGCGAGATCTACTTCGCGTTATTGAAAAGATGAGTGCGAACAAAAAGATCTACAATGAAATTACGGTGGGGTTCGCACTCGCTATCTGACAGCCAAAATTCCGCGTCGGTCGACTGCAGAGCCTCATGAATATGCTGTCCGATATATTGGCCGACATTTTTTATATTTGCCGAAGAAGTGAAGTCTTTTTGGAAAATTTTATATGCAGCGACCACTAACTGACGAAATTTATCGACGGGAGCTTTCAAATGGACGAGTTGCTCTCCGTCTACGGTCTTGTAAGATTTGAAAAAAATTAACAACTTGCTATTGTTTTCAAGGTTCTGGTCGTTTTTGGTAAAGTTAATTCTACATTTTGGCAGTTAAATTTTTGCAAATATTTAAACAACAAATATCCAAGGACGTATCTCATAGCACACTCTTCTAGAGTCACCGTAAGATTGGTATTTTCATTGTCGGACAGATTATTCGCGGGCTCATTAATTCCATCGATCTCTCCGATCTGGTCGATACTATTAATTTGCTGGGTCTCGTCGATCCCATCGATTTCGTCGATCTCGTCAGATTCGGCGGTCTCCGCGATTTCGTCAAATTCAGCGGTCTCCGCGATTTTGTCGATTTCTTCGATTTCGGCAATCTTATCGAGCCCTTCAAAATGATCATTTTGATCCAGATTTTCGGGAGCCCGCCACGCATGCTCGTTGCGGTCGGCCGACATTTCTTCTTTGCCGGTCGCGCTCATCATATTCGAATTGGACCTGCACGTGAGCGTCAAGTTTGCGTCATCTTCCTCGCAATTTGCAGCTACGGGCGGTCTCATCAAACGGATGGTCATCGTATACTGTAAATTTCGGCGGAACTGCATCGCGGATGGACTGTCGTTATGACCAGAACGACTGCGAATTATCGCAAGCAAAGATTCGAGCGGGTCTTCATTCAATCGTGACGTTGAAATGTACAGACTTTCCTCGTCGCGAAGATCATTCCAAAGAAGCAAGATCAAATGAATGGACAATCGCAAGCCTGCAACGCACGGCGGCATCGCTCTATCCGATACCGTCCACTTGGACAGCCATTCGAGCGCATTCTCCGAACATTCTTTAACTTGCGACGACATAGTCGACAACGCTCGCTTCAATGGATTTGCATCGAACCCGAAACGGCTGTTGAGGCAATCGAAAATGTCGTTCAATCTTTTAATGAATTTCGCGGTAGGGATGTTTGCCGCGTTTTGAGGACCGTCCGTTATACGTCCGGCAGTCATTGCTGCGCTGAATACTTGAGTCGCTAACTTGACGCTCATGCGACGGAAATTCGACGGATCAAAGTGAGGGTCTGTTGATATAGGTGCGGCTCGATATGCACTGTTGCGTTCTAAATCCCGAAGTTCGCGAATCGCGCTCCACGATATATGCTCACGGTCAATGACAAAATCTCGGTTGATTCAAGTATTCCGGACACTTTTAAATCGATGAGGAACATCGTAATTGAAGAAAACTTTACGTCCGGATACTTCGAAATGAGGGTGTTCCTCAGTTACCCCAAAGTTCGCGACGGCTTTTCGGTTCGGGGAGCCCTGACCGCAAATCATAGACCGTACTACGAATCCTACCCGAAAAACTTCATTGAATACGGTCAAAATCAATTCTGTCAGATTGTTCCCATTTACGTTCTCCTCTGAGACGTAATAGACGAGAGGTTGCCTCCACGAAAAAACAACCCCCGGAGCATAAAAACTAACGCAAGATTGGCAATTCCGTCAGTGCGGCTAAGATGTCCGCGATCTTGGAACCCTTCGAAATAATCGTCTTTTGAATCATACTCAAGCTGCTTTTTTATCGACATTTCATCGAACAAGAGGACGCATGGTCGCTCGGGTATGGTCATTGTTTGCGATTTTACCTCCAGAAGGGTGAAGAGATTCTCGGTTATTCCCGTATTCAAGTTCAGTTCGTTAATCCACTGCCTGATGAAAGTTACGCAAGGCAGAGTTATTTTTCTTACGTCCTTAAGGGGGGAGGGTTAATTCGACGAAAAAGAAGCATGTTTTTAAGATTGTTTTCTGGCGATACGAATAGTGTAAATTTATTCAATCAACTTCCATATAATAATACAACATTTAAACAATATTTCCCGAAATTTTCATTCCAAAATATTTAAAATTAAGCGGGCGACAGTGAATCTCCGGAGGCGCCTCGGAAAAAAGTTGCTTTACGGTGTTCATAACTCACAAAAGAATTATCTGAAACAAAAAAATCAAAATGCATTCGTTAAAGGAGATTTTTTTTGAGGTAATTAGGAGGCGATATTTTTTTCTTTCGTTTTTTGATTTTTTCGTAGCACTTGGAAGCAAAAAACCGATTTTCGCTAATAAGGCTGGAACGAGCGGGCAGTTCAGCGGGCAGTTCGCCGCGCGCGCAGGGGTTCTCACGCGCTACGCTGCACGCCTCACGAGTCCCGTGGCACGAGTCTCGTTCTCGCGGCAGAAGACTTGCGGTAGATAAAAATCATTTGAAAATCGAACGCGATGAGATATTTCTGTCGCTGTTTGTGACAGGTTTCTAGACGGTCATACGAACGTAATTGCAAAGTTTCAAAAAATGTACACAAATATTTTTCAAGATAGAGATTGTTTAAATAATTATTCAGCTCGCGGCATGAAAACTTGAATAAAAAACGAACGCGATGAGATATTGCTGTCGCTGTTTGCAACAGGGATCTAGATGGTCTTACGAACGTGATTGCAAAGTTTCAGAAAATGTACACGAATATTTTTCAAGATAGATAGCTTAACTAATTATTTGACTCGCGACGTATAAAATTAAATAAAAAACGAACGCGATGACATATTGCTGTCGCTGTTCGCAACAGGGTTCTAGATGGTCTTACAAACGTAATTGCAAAGTTTCAGAAAATGTACACAAATATTTTTCAAGATAGATTGTTTAACTAATTATTTGACTCGCGACGTATAAAATTAAATAAAATACGAACGCGATGAGATATTTCTGTCGCTGTTTGCAACAGGGTTCTAGATGATCTTACGAACGTGATTGCAAAGTTTCAGAAAATGTACACGAATATTTTTCGAGATAGATTGTTTAACTAATTATTTGACTCGCGACGTATGAAATTAAATAAAAAACGAACGCGATGAGATATTGCTGTCCCTGTTTGCAACAGGGTTCTAGATGGTCTTACGAACGTAATTGCAAAGTTTCAGAAAATGTACACGAATATTTTTCGAGATAGATTGTTTAACTAATTATTTGACTCGCGACGTATAAAATTAAATAAAATACGAACGCGATGAGATATTTCTGTCGCTGTTTGCAACAGGGTTCTAGATGGTCTTACGAACGTAGTTGCGAAGTTTCAGAAAATGTACACGAATAATTTTCAAGATAGATTGTTTAACTAATTATTCAGCTCGCGGCATAAAAAATAGAATAAAAAACGAACGCGATGAGATATTGCTGTCGCTGTTTGCAACAGGGATCTAGATGGTCTTACGAACGTGATTGCAAAGTTTCAGAAAATGTACACGAATATTTTTCAAGATAGATTGTTTAACTAATTATTTGACTCGCGACGTATAAAATTAAATAAAAAACGAACGCGATGAGATATTGCTGTCGCTGTTTGCAACAGGGTTCTAGATGGTCTTACGAACGTAATTGCAAAGTTTCAGAAAATGTACACGAATATTTTTCAAGATAGATTGTTTAACTGATTATTTGACTCGCGACGTATAAAATTAAATAAAAAACGAACGCGATGAGATATTTCTGTCGCTGTTTGCAACAGGGTTCTAGATGGTCTTACGAACGTGATTGCAAAGTTTCAGAAAATGTACTCGAATATTTTTCGAGATAGAGATTGTTTAACTAATTATTCAGCTCGCTGCATAAAAAATAGAATAAAAGAAGAACGCGATGAGATATTGCTGTCGCTGTTTGCCACAGGGTTCTAGATGGTCTTACGAACGTGATTGCAAAGTTTCAGAAAATGTACACGAATATTTTTCGAGGTCGAGATTGATTAACTAATTATTCAGCTCGCGGCATAAAAAATAGAATAAAAAACGAACGCGATGAGATATTGCTGTCGCTGTTTGCAACAGGGATCTAGATGATCTTACGAACGTGATTGCAAAGTTTCAGAAAATGTACACGAATATTTTTCGAGATAGATTGTTTAACTAATTATTTGACTCGCGACGTATGAAATTAAATAAAAAACGAACGCGATGAGATATTGCTGTCCCTGTTTGCAACAGGGTTCTAGATGGTCTTACGAACGTAATTGCAAAGTTTCAGAAAATGTACACGAATATTTTTCGAGATAGATTGTTTAACTAATTATTTGACTCGCGACGTATAAAATTAAATAAAATACGAACGCGATGAGATATTTCTGTCGCTGTTTGCAACAGGGTTCTAGATGGTCTTACGAACGTAGTTGCGAAGTTTCAGAAAATGTACACGAATAATTTTCAAGATAGATTGTTTAACTAATTATTCAGCTCGCGGCATAAAAAATAGAATAAAAAACGAACGCGATGAGATATTGCTGTCGCTGTTTGCAACAGGGATCTAGATGGTCTTACGAACGTGATTGCAAAGTTTCAGAAAATGTACACGAATATTTTTCAAGATAGATTGTTTAACTAATTATTTGACTCGCGACGTATAAAATTAAATAAAAAACGAACGCGATGAGATATTGCTGTCGCTGTTTGCAACAGGGTTCTAGATGGTCTTACGAACGTAATTGCAAAGTTTCAGAAAATGTACACGAATATTTTTCAAGATAGATTGTTTAACTAATTATTTGACTCGCGACGTATAAAATTAAATAAAAAACGAACGCAATGAGATATTTCTGTCGCTGTTTGCAACAGGGTTCTAGATGGTCTTACGAACGTAATTGCAAAGTTTCAGAAAATGTACACGAATATTTTTCAAGATAGATTGTTTAACTAATTATTTAGCTCGCGGCATAAAAAATAGAATAAAAAACGAACGCGATCAGATATTGCTGTCGCTGTTTGCAACAGGTTTCTAAATGTTCATACGAACGTGATTGCAAAGTTTCAGGAAATGTACACGAATATATTTCAAGATAGATTGTTTAACTAATTATTTGACTCGCGACGTATAAAATTAAATAAAAAACGAACGCGATGAGATATTTCTGTCGCTGTTCGCAACAGGGTTCTAGATGGTCTTACGAACGTAATTGCAAAGTTTCAGAAAATGTACACGAATATTTTTCAAGATAGATTGTTTAACTAATTCTTTGACCCGCGACGTATAAAATTCAATAAAAAACGAACGCGATGAGATATTGCTGTCGCTGTTTGCAACAGGGTTCTAGATGGTCTTACGAACGTGATTGCAAAGTTTCAGAAAATGTACACGAATATTTTTCAAGATAGATTGTTTAACTAATTATTTGACCCGCGACGTATAAAATTAAATAAAAAACGAACACGATGAGATATTTCTGTCGCTGTTTGCAACAGGTTTCTAGATGGTCTTACAAACGTGATGGCAAAGTTTCAGAGAATGTAAACGAATATTTTTCAAGATAGATTGTTTAACTAATTATTTGACTCGCGACGTATAAAATTAAATAAAGAACGAATGCGATGAAATATTTCTGTCGCTGTTTGCAACAGGGTTTTAGATGGTCTAACGAACGTGATTGCAAAGTTTCAGAAAATGTACACGAATATTTTTCAAGATAGATAGCTTAACTAATTATTTGACTCGCGACGTATAAAATTAAATAAAAAACGAACGCGATGAGATATTTTTGTCGCTGTTTGCAACAGGGTTCTAGATGGTCTTACGAACGTAATTGCAAAGTTTCAGAAAATGTACACGAATATTTTTCAAGATAGATTGTTTAACTGATTATTTGACTCGCGACGTATAAAATTAAATAAAAAACGAACGCGATGAGATATTTCTGTCGCTGTTTGCAACAGGGTTCTAGATGGTCTTACGAACGTGATTGCAAAGTTTCAGAAAATGTACTCGAATATTTTTCGAGATAGAGATTGTTTAACTAATTATTCAGCTCGCTGCATAAAAAATAGAATAAAAGAAGAACGCGATGAGATATTGCTGTCGCTGTTTGCCACAGGGTTCTAGATGGTCTTACGAACGTGATTGCAAAGTTTCAGAAAATGTACACGAATATTTTTCGAGGTCGAGATTGATTAACTAATTATTCAGCTCGCGGCATAAAAAATAGAATAAAAAACGAACGCGATGAGATATTGCTGTCGCTGTTTGCAACAGGGATCTAGATGATCTTACGAACGTGATTGCAAAGTTTCAGAAAATGTACACGAATATTTTTCGAGATAGATTGTTTAACTAATTATTTGACTCGCGACGTATGAAATTAAATAAAAAACGAACGCGATGAGATATTGCTGTCCCTGTTTGCAACAGGGTTCTAGATGGTCTTACGAACGTAATTGCAAAGTTTCAGAAAATGTACACGAATATTTTTCGAGATAGATTGTTTAACTCATTATTTGACTCGCGACGTATAAAATTAAATAAAAAACGAACGCGATGAGATATTTCTGTCGCTGTTTGCAACAGGGTTCTAGATGGTCTTACGAACGTGATTGCAAAGTTTCAGAAAATGTACACGAATATTTTTCGAGATAGATTGTTTAACTAATTATTTGACTCGCGACGTATAAAATTAAATAAAAAACGAACGCGATGAGATATTGCTGTCGCTGTTTGCAACAGGGTTCTAGATGGTCTTACGAACGTATTTGCAAAGTTTCAGAAAATGTACACGAATATTTTTCAAGATAGATTGTTTAACTAATTATTTGACTTGCGACGTATAAAATTAAATAAAAAACTAACGCGATGAGATATTGAGACGGTAAGAAATCTCGCCCGAACGGTAGCGATCGGGATACCGTCAAAAGCTCGGAAGATAAAGCGAGAATCCCGAATACCGACAGCCCCAGCAAACCGATCGATAAATCATGGATCGATCACGTGCTCACAGATATTCCCAGCAAGGGAGAACGAGCACGGATCGATCACGTGAACAGCATCTACGAGCAAGAGGAAGGAAGATGCTACGAGACTCCCGTTTGGAGCGACAAGGAGAGCTAGCCCACGCGACGATGAGTAGGGAAGCTCTCCGAATCGTATAAAAGTCCGAAATGAGGGCCCAAAAATCACTCTTCGTCGAGTCGTCAACGAAGGGGAAACCGCTGCCCGGCAGATCATCCGACAAGTAGATACGGCCCGTATCGTGCAGACCAAAGCGAACCCCTGCCCAGCAGCACCCGAAGAAATTGCGACGCCCGACGCACCGATCCACGTTAAATAAAAAATTAATAAATTTATTTTCTTTTCAGCGAGCAGGTCTTAATAAAATTAGATTTTCTTTTTTATCAGTCACCCGACAAAAATTTAAACCTCCCTCACTCTCTAACAAACCCTCATTTCTCCTATTAAACCTGTAGAATCTGGGACTCCCGACGACTGTCCTGACGACGGGACGACTGTCGGCCCTAGATTCTACTCCGATCACCGGTGGAGACTATCGGGACTCGCGGCGACTGTCCTGGCGACGGGACGACTGCTGCCCCCAGAAATCCACCCTTCCTTCTCTCCGAAATCCTTACCTTTTTAATTATCGAGACAAAACCATAATCTCTCCTAATAAACCTGTAGAGTCTGGGACTCCCGACGACTGTCCTGACGACGGGACGACTGTCGGCCCTAGATTCTACTCCGATCACCGGTGGAGACTACCGGGACTCGCGGCGACTGTCCTGGCGACGGGACGACTGCTGCCCCCAGAAATCCACCCTTCCTTCTCTCCGAAATCCTTACCTTTTTAATTATCGAGACAAAACCATAATCTCTCCTAATAAACCTGTAGAATCTGGGACTCCCGACGACTGTCCTGACGACGGGACGACTGTCGGCCCTAGATTCTACTCCGATCACCGGTGGAGACTACCGGGACTCGCGGCGACTGTCCTGGCGACGGGACGACTGCTGCCCCCGGGAATCCACCCACCTTTCCACCATTGAAACAGGTTTTCGGTTTCCACACATTTCGAAGTTCCGCACAGAAAAAAGCGACGCAACGTATTTTCCAAGGGGACGGCGATGTATACGTGAATCTCGAGCCAGGTGCTGGCAAATCTATTTGCTTCCAGCTACCAGCTTTATTGAAACCTCGTAAGCTGACGCTCGTATTTGTCACACCGCCGTTTGTGGCTATAAATCAAGTTTCGTTTTTGCAAAAAAATGGAATTAAAGCTCAGTATCTATCATCGCATCGTTGACGATTTGAATCAACCGATGGTTATTTTTTTTATTACAGCACCTGCCCCAAAAGAAATTCGCGGGCCTGAACCCGCGCAACGTTAATATCTGAGAGGCTCAAGCCCTCGAGAAGATAATAACGTTACAACTGGCGCCTAACGTTGGGCGGGAGCGAACACAAAATCGCACCGAAGCCGGGCACCAGAAGCCGGCCATCGCAAACCCCGAAAAGTAAAACCTGCGAGCGAGGAATTTCGACCGGGAGCCTTTTCAAGTGGCAGCTAAAGGCAGTGGAAATTCCGCGATTTGAGAGCCAGCACCACCGCTACGCCATCGAAAAATCGAGAAAACAGACTCCGTCGATAAAAGCAATTCTGACAGAAATGACGGCGACTCCACCGCTACTTCTCCCGATCGACGACTTCCCGGGAAATTCCATCCAACTCCAGGAGTCAACTATCAGAGATTGGATGCCTGGGCAGTCCCTCGGCCTCGAAGTTGGTACATCAGGGAGACAGAAGAAGAAGCCTGAGCTCACCGAACTCGAAATACGAAAAAATCGTCGAGAAAAGAAGAAAAAAAAATAAAAAAAAAAACTAAAAAAAAAAAATTAAAAATAAAAAAAATATATAATAAGCAATTGTAATAATAACCACCAAACAATGTTCTTGAAATAATTATAATATTCATGTTATGCATGACTCTTCGTCGAGTCGTCAACTAAGGGGAAACCGCTGCCCGGCAGATCATCCGACAAGTAGATACGGCCCGTATCGTGCAGACCAAGGCGAACCCCTGCCCAGCAGCACCCGAAGAAATTGCGACGCCCGACGCACCGATCCACGTTAAATAAAAAATTAATAAATTTATTTTCTTTTCAGCGAGCAGGTCTTAATAAAATTAGATTTTCTTTTTTTTCAGTCACCCGACAAAAATTTAAACCTCCCTCACTCTCTAACAAACCCTCATTTCTCCTATAAAACCTGTAGAATCTGGGACTCCCGACGACTGTCCTGACGACGGGACGACTGTCGGCCCTAGATTCTACTCCGATCACCGGTGGACACTACCGGGACTCGCGGCGACTGTCCTGGCGACGGGACGACTGCTGCCACCGGGAATCCACCCACCTTTCCACGTTTCCTGACCCAAACTTAACACTTTTGTTCAAGTCAAACTAATTTAAAGACAATCAGAAGAAAAATCTGCCTGCTCGCATCTCTTGTAAACTAATTCTAAAAATTTAAATAAACTCCAGATTATCGTTGACAATTTGAATCAACCGATGGTTATTTTTTTTATCACAGCACCTGCCCCAAAAATAATTCGCGGGCCTGAACCCGCGCAACGTTAATATCTGAGAGGCTCAAGCCCTCGAGAAGATAATAACGTTACAATATTGCTGTCGCTGTTTGCAACGGGGTTCTAGATGGTCTTACGAACGTAATTGCGAAGTTTCAGAAAATGTACACGAATATTTTTCAAGATAGATTGTTTAACTAATTATTTGACTCGCGACGTATAAAATTAAATAAAAAACGAACGCGATGAGATATTTCTGTCGCTGTTCGCAACAGGGTTCTAGATGGTCTTACGAACGTAATTGCAAAGTTTCAGAAAATGTACACGAATATTTTTCAAGATAGATTGTTTAACTAATTATTCAGCTCGCGGCATAAAAAATAGAATAAAAAACGAACGCGATGAGATATTGCTGTCGCTGTTTGCAACAGGGATCTAGATGGTCTTACGAACGTGACTGCAAAGTTTCAGAAAATGTACACGAATATTTTTCAAGATAGATTTTTTAACTAATTATTTGACTCGCGACGTATAAAATTAAATAAAAAACGAACGCGATGAGATATTGCTGTCGCTGTTTGCAACAGGGTTCTAGACGGTCTTACGAACGTGATTGCAAAGTTTCAGAAAATGTACACGAATATTTTTCGAGTTAGATTGTTTAACTAATTATTTGACTCGCGACGTATAAAATTAAATAAAAAACGAACGCGATGAGATATTGCTGTCGCTGTTTGCAACAGGGTTCTAGATGGTCTTACGAACGTAATTGCAAAGTTTCAGAAAATGTACACGAATATTTTTCAAGATAGATTGTTTAACTAATTATTTGACTCGCGACGTATAATATTAAATAAAAAACGAACGCAATGAGATATTTCTGTCGCTGTTTGCAACAGGGTTCTAGATGGTCTTACGAACGTAATTGCAAAGTTTCAGAAAATGTACACGAATATTTTTCAAGATAGATTGTTTAACTAATTATTTGACTCGCGACGTATAAAATTAAATAAAAAACGAACGCGATGAGATATTGCTGTCGCTGTTTGCAACGGGGTTCTTGATGGTCTTACGAACGTAATTGCGAAGTTTCAGAAAATGTACACGAATATTTTTCAAGATAGATTGTTTAACTAATTATTTGACTCGCGACGTATAAAATTAAATAAAAAACGAACGCGATGAGATATTTCTGTCGCTGTTCGCAACAGGGTTCTAGATGGTCTTACGAACGTAATTGCAAAGTTTCAGAAAATGTACACGAATATTTTTCAAGATAGATTTTTTAACTAATTATTTGACTCGCGACGTATAAAATTAAATAAAAAACGAACGCGATGAGATATTGCTGTCGCTGTTTGCAACAGGGTTCTAGACGGTCTTACGAACGTGATTGCAAAGTTTCAGAAAATGTACACGAATATTTTTCGAGATAGATTGTTTAACTAATTATTTGACTCGCGACGTATAAAATTAAATAAAAAACGAACGCGATGAGATATTGCTGTCGCTGTTTGCAACGGGGTTTTAGATGGTCTTACGAACGTCATTGCAAAGTTTCAGAAAATTTACACGATTATTTTTCAAGATAGATTGTTTAACTAATTATTTGACTCGCGACGTATAAAATTAAATAAAAAACGAACGCGATGAGATATTTCTGTCGCTGTTTGCAACAGGGTTCTAGATGGTCTTACGAACGTGATTGCAAAGTTTCAGAAAATGTACACGAATATTTTTCAAGATAGAGATTGTTTAACTAATTATTCAGCTCGCGGCATAAAAAATAGAATAAAAAACGAACGCGATGAGATATTTGTGTCGCTGTTTGCAACAGGGTTCTAGACGGTCTTACGAACGTGATTGCAAAGTTTCAGAAAATGTACACGAATATTTTTCGAGTTAGATTGTTTAACTAATTATTTGACTCGCGACGTATAAAATTAAATAAAAAACGAACGCGATGAGATATTGCTGTCGCTGTTTGCAACAGGGTTCTAGATGGTCTTACGAACGTAATTGCAAAGTTTCAGAAAATGTACACGAATATTTTTCAAGATAGATTGTTTAACTAATTATTTGACTCGCGACGTATAATATTAAATAAAAAACGAACGCAATGAGATATTTCTGTCGCTGTTTGCAACAGGGTTCTAGATGGTCTTGCGAACGTAATTGCAAAGTTTCAGAAAATGTACACGAATATTTTTCAAGATAGATTGTTTAACTAATTATTTGACTCGCGACGTATAAAATTAAATAAAAAACGAACGCGATGAGATATTGCTGTCGCTGTTTGCAACAGGGTTCTAGATGGTCTTACGAACGTAATTGCAAAGTTTCAGAAAATGTACACGAATATTTTTCAAGATAGATAGCTTAACTAATTATTTGACTCGCGACGTATAAAATTAAATAAAAAACGAACGCGATGAGATATTTCTGTCGCTGTTTGCAACAGGGTTCTAGATGGTCTTACGAACGTAATTGCAAAGTTTCAGAAAATGTACACGAATATTTTTCAAGATAGATTGTTTAACTAATTATTTGACTCGCGACGTATAAAATTAAATAAAAAACGAACGCGATGAGATATTTTTGTCGCTGTTTGCAACAGGGTTCTAGATGGTCTTACGAACGTAATTGCAAAGTTTCAGAAAATGTACACGAATATTTTTCAAGATAGATTGTTTAACTAATTATTTGACTCCCGACGTATAAAATTAAATAAAAAACGAACGCGATGAGATATTTCTGTCGCTGTTTGCAACAGGGTTCTAGATGGTCTTACGAACGTGATTGCAAAGTTTCAGAAAATGTACACGAATATTTTTCGAGATAGATTGTTTAACTAATTATTTGACTCGCGACGTATAAAATTAAATAAAAAAACGAACGCGATGAGATATTGCTGTCGCTGTTTGCAACAGGGTTCTAGATGGTCTTACGAACGTAATTGCAAAGTTTCAGAAAATGTACACGAATATTTTTCAAGATAGATTGTTTAACTAATTATTTGACTCGCGACGTATAAAATTAAATAAAAAACGAACGCGATGAGATATTTCTGTCGCTGTTTGCAACAGGTTTCTAGATGGTCTTACGAACGTGATTGCAAAGTTTCAGAGAATGTACACGAATATTTTTCAAGATAGATTGTTTAACTAATTATTTGACTCGCGACGTATAAAATTAAATAAAGAACGAATGCGATGAAATATTGCTGTCGCTGTTTGCAACAGGGATCTAGATGATCTTACGAACGTGATTGCAAAGTTTCAGAAAATGTACACGAATATTTTTCGAGATAGATTGTTTAACTAATTATTTGACTCGCGACGTATGAAATTAAACAAAAAACGAACGCGATGAGATATTGCTGTCCCTGTTTGCAACAGGGTTCTAGATGGTCTTACGAACGTAATTGCAAAGTTTCAGAAAATGTACACGAATATTTTTCGAGATAGATTGTTTAACTAATTATTTGACTCGCGACGTATAAAATTAAATAAAATACGAACGCGATGAGATATTTCTGTCGCTGTTTGCAACAGGGTTCTAGATGGTCTTACGAACGTAGTTGCGAAGTTTCAGAAAATGTACACGAATAATTTTCAAGATAGATTGTTTAACTAATTATTCAGCTCGCGGCATAAAAAATAGAATAAAAAACGAACTCGATGAGATATTGCTGTCGCTGTTTGCAACAGGGATCTAGATGGTCTTACGAACGTGATTGCAAAGTTTCAGAAAATGTACACGAATATTTTTCAAGATAGATTGTTTAACTAATTATTTGACTCGCGACGTATAAAATTAAATAAAAAACGAACGCGATGAGATATTGCTGTCGCTGTTTGCAACAGGGTTCTAGATGGTCTTACGAACGTAATTGCAAAGTTTCAGAAAATGTACACGAATATTTTTCAAGATAGATTGTTTAACTAATTATTTGACTCGCGACGTATAAAATTAAATAAAAAACGAACGCAATGAGATATTTCTGTCGCTGTTTGCAACAGGGTTCTAGATGGTCTTACGAACGTATTTGCAAAGTTTCAGAAAATGTACACGAATATTTTTCAAGATAGATTGTTTAACTAATTATTTGACTTGCGACGTATAAAATTAAATAAAAAACTAACGCGATGAGATATTGAGACGGTAAGAAATCTCGCCCGAACGGTAGCGATCGGGATACCGTCAAAAGCTCGGAAGATAAAGCGAGAATCCCGAATACCGACAGCCCCAGCAAACCGATCGATAAATCATGGATCGATCACGTGCTCACAGATATTCCCAGCAAGGGAGAACGAGCACGGATCGATCACGTGAACAGCATCTACGAGCAAGAGGAAGGAAGATGCTACGAGACTCCCGTTTGGAGCGACAAGGAGAGCTAGCCCACGCGACGATGAGTAGGGAAGCTCTCCGAATCGTATAAAAGTCCGAAATGAGGGCCCAAAAATCACTCTTCGTCGAGTCGTCAACGAAGGGGAAACCGCTGCCCGGCAGATCATCCGACAAGTAGATACGGCCCGTATCGTGCAGACCAAAGCGAACCCCTGCCCAGCAGCACCCGAAGAAATTGCGACGCCCGACGCACCGATCCACGTTAAATAAAAAATTAATAAATTTATTTTCTTTTCAGCGAGCAGGTCTTAATAAAATTAGATTTTCTTTTTTATCAGTCACCCGACAAAAATTTAAACCTCCCTCACTCTCTAACAAACCCTCATTTCTCCTATTAAACCTGTAGAATCTGGGACTCCCGACGACTGTCCTGACGACGGGACGACTGTCGGCCCTAGATTCTACTCCGATCACCGGTGGAGACTATCGGGACTCGCGGCGACTGTCCTGGCGACGGGACGACTGCTGCCCCCAGAAATCCACCCTTCCTTCTCTCCGAAATCCTTACCTTTTTAATTATCGAGACAAAACCATAATCTCTCCTAATAAACCTGTAGAGTCTGGGACTCCCGACGACTGTCCTGACGACGGGACGACTGTCGGCCCTAGATTCTACTCCGATCACCGGTGGAGACTACCGGGACTCGCGGCGACTGTCCTGGCGACGGGACGACTGCTGCCCCCAGAAATCCACCCTTCCTTCTCTCCGAAATCCTTACCTTTTTAATTATCGAGACAAAACCATAATCTCTCCTAATAAACCTGTAGAATCTGGGACTCCCGACGACTGTCCTGACGACGGGACGACTGTCGGCCCTAGATTCTACTCCGATCACCGGTGGAGACTACCGGGACTCGCGGCGACTGTCCTGGCGACGGGACGACTGCTGCCCCCGGGAATCCACCCACCTTTCCACCATTGAAACAGGTTTTCGGTTTCCACACATTTCGAAGTTCCGCACAGAAAAAAGCGACGCAACGTATTTTCCAAGGGGACGGCGATGTATACGTGAATCTCGAGCCAGGTGCTGGCAAATCTATTTGCTTCCAGCTACCAGCTTTATTGAAACCTCGTAAGCTGACGCTCGTATTTGTCACACCGCCGTTTGTGGCTATAAATCAAGTTTCGTTTTTGCAAAAAAATGGAATTAAAGCTCAGTATCTATCATCGCATCGTTGACGATTTGAATCAACCGATGGTTATTTTTTTTATTACAGCACCTGCCCCAAAAGAAATTCGCGGGCCTGAACCCGCGCAACGTTAATATCTGAGAGGCTCAAGCCCTCGAGAAGATAATAACGTTACAACTGGCGCCTAACGTTGGGCGGGAGCGAACACAAAATCGCACCGAAGCCGGGCACCAGAAGCCGGCCATCGCAAACCCCGAAAAGTAAAACCTGCGAGCGAGGAATTTCGACCGGGAGCCTTTTCAAGTGGCAGCTAAAGGCAGTGGAAATTCCGCGATTTGAGAGCCAGCACCACCGCTACGCCATCGAAAAATCGAGAAAACAGACTCCGTCGATAAAAGCAATTCTGACAGAAATGACGGCGACTCCACCGCTACTTCTCCCGATCGACGACTTCCCGGGAAATTCCATCCAACTCCAGGAGTCAACTATCAGAGATTGGATGCCTGGGCAGTCCCTCGGCCTCGAAGTTGGTACATCAGGGAGACAGAAGAAGAAGCCTGAGCTCACCGAACTCGAAATACGAAAAAATCGTCGAGAAAAGAAGAAAAAAAAATAAAAAAAAAAACTAAAAAAAAAAAATTAAAAATAAAAAAAATATATAATAAGCAATTGTAATAATAACCACCAAACAATGTTCTTGAAATAATTATAATATTCATGTTATGCATGACTCTTCGTCGAGTCGTCAACTAAGGGGAAACCGCTGCCCGGCAGATCATCCGACAAGTAGATACGGCCCGTATCGTGCAGACCAAGGCGAACCCCTGCCCAGCAGCACCCGAAGAAATTGCGACGCCCGACGCACCGATCCACGTTAAATAAAAAATTAATAAATTTATTTTCTTTTCAGCGAGCAGGTCTTAATAAAATTAGATTTTCTTTTTTTTCAGTCACCCGACAAAAATTTAAACCTCCCTCACTCTCTAACAAACCCTCATTTCTCCTATAAAACCTGTAGAATCTGGGACTCCCGACGACTGTCCTGACGACGGGACGACTGTCGGCCCTAGATTCTACTCCGATCACCGGTGGACACTACCGGGACTCGCGGCGACTGTCCTGGCGACGGGACGACTGCTGCCACCGGGAATCCACCCACCTTTCCACGTTTCCTGACCCAAACTTAACACTTTTGTTCAAGTCAAACTAATTTAAAGACAATCAGAAGAAAAATCTGCCTGCTCGCATCTCTTGTAAACTAATTCTAAAAATTTAAATAAACTCCAGATTATCGTTGACAATTTGAATCAACCGATGGTTATTTTTTTTATCACAGCACCTGCCCCAAAAATAATTCGCGGGCCTGAACCCGCGCAACGTTAATATCTGAGAGGCTCAAGCCCTCGAGAAGATAATAACGTTACAATATTGCTGTCGCTGTTTGCAACGGGGTTCTAGATGGTCTTACGAACGTAATTGCGAAGTTTCAGAAAATGTACACGAATATTTTTCAAGATAGATTGTTTAACTAATTATTTGACTCGCGACGTATAAAATTAAATAAAAAACGAACGCGATGAGATATTTCTGTCGCTGTTCGCAACAGGGTTCTAGATGGTCTTACGAACGTAATTGCAAAGTTTCAGAAAATGTACACGAATATTTTTCAAGATAGATTGTTTAACTAATTATTCAGCTCGCGGCATAAAAAATAGAATAAAAAACGAACGCGATGAGATATTGCTGTCGCTGTTTGCAACAGGGATCTAGATGGTCTTACGAACGTGACTGCAAAGTTTCAGAAAATGTACACGAATATTTTTCAAGATAGATTTTTTAACTAATTATTTGACTCGCGACGTATAAAATTAAATAAAAAACGAACGCGATGAGATATTGCTGTCGCTGTTTGCAACAGGGTTCTAGACGGTCTTACGAACGTGATTGCAAAGTTTCAGAAAATGTACACGAATATTTTTCGAGTTAGATTGTTTAACTAATTATTTGACTCGCGACGTATAAAATTAAATAAAAAACGAACGCGATGAGATATTGCTGTCGCTGTTTGCAACAGGGTTCTAGATGGTCTTACGAACGTAATTGCAAAGTTTCAGAAAATGTACACGAATATTTTTCAAGATAGATTGTTTAACTAATTATTTGACTCGCGACGTATAATATTAAATAAAAAACGAACGCAATGAGATATTTCTGTCGCTGTTTGCAACAGGGTTCTAGATGGTCTTACGAACGTAATTGCAAAGTTTCAGAAAATGTACACGAATATTTTTCAAGATAGATTGTTTAACTAATTATTTGACTCGCGACGTATAAAATTAAATAAAAAACGAACGCGATGAGATATTGCTGTCGCTGTTTGCAACGGGGTTCTTGATGGTCTTACGAACGTAATTGCGAAGTTTCAGAAAATGTACACGAATATTTTTCAAGATAGATTGTTTAACTAATTATTTGACTCGCGACGTATAAAATTAAATAAAAAACGAACGCGATGAGATATTTCTGTCGCTGTTCGCAACAGGGTTCTAGATGGTCTTACGAACGTAATTGCAAAGTTTCAGAAAATGTACACGAATATTTTTCAAGATAGATTTTTTAACTAATTATTTGACTCGCGACGTATAAAATTAAATAAAAAACGAACGCGATGAGATATTGCTGTCGCTGTTTGCAACAGGGTTCTAGACGGTCTTACGAACGTGATTGCAAAGTTTCAGAAAATGTACACGAATATTTTTCGAGATAGATTGTTTAACTAATTATTTGACTCGCGACGTATAAAATTAAATAAAAAACGAACGCGATGAGATATTGCTGTCGCTGTTTGCAACGGGGTTTTAGATGGTCTTACGAACGTCATTGCAAAGTTTCAGAAAATTTACACGATTATTTTTCAAGATAGATTGTTTAACTAATTATTTGACTCGCGACGTATAAAATTAAATAAAAAACGAACGCGATGAGATATTTCTGTCGCTGTTTGCAACAGGGTTCTAGATGGTCTTACGAACGTGATTGCAAAGTTTCAGAAAATGTACACGAATATTTTTCAAGATAGAGATTGTTTAACTAATTATTCAGCTCGCGGCATAAAAAATAGAATAAAAAACGAACGCGATGAGATATTTGTGTCGCTGTTTGCAACAGGGTTCTAGACGGTCTTACGAACGTGATTGCAAAGTTTCAGAAAATGTACACGAATATTTTTCGAGTTAGATTGTTTAACTAATTATTTGACTCGCGACGTATAAAATTAAATAAAAAACGAACGCGATGAGATATTGCTGTCGCTGTTTGCAACAGGGTTCTAGATGGTCTTACGAACGTAATTGCAAAGTTTCAGAAAATGTACACGAATATTTTTCAAGATAGATTGTTTAACTAATTATTTGACTCGCGACGTATAATATTAAATAAAAAACGAACGCAATGAGATATTTCTGTCGCTGTTTGCAACAGGGTTCTAGATGGTCTTGCGAACGTAATTGCAAAGTTTCAGAAAATGTACACGAATATTTTTCAAGATAGATTGTTTAACTAATTATTTGACTCGCGACGTATAAAATTAAATAAAAAACGAACGCGATGAGATATTGCTGTCGCTGTTTGCAACAGGGTTCTAGATGGTCTTACGAACGTAATTGCAAAGTTTCAGAAAATGTACACGAATATTTTTCAAGATAGATAGCTTAACTAATTATTTGACTCGCGACGTATAAAATTAAATAAAAAACGAACGCGATGAGATATTTCTGTCGCTGTTTGCAACAGGGTTCTAGATGGTCTTACGAACGTAATTGCAAAGTTTCAGAAAATGTACACGAATATTTTTCAAGATAGATTGTTTAACTAATTATTTGACTCGCGACGTATAAAATTAAATAAAAAACGAACGCGATGAGATATTTTTGTCGCTGTTTGCAACAGGGTTCTAGATGGTCTTACGAACGTAATTGCAAAGTTTCAGAAAATGTACACGAATATTTTTCAAGATAGATTGTTTAACTAATTATTTGACTCCCGACGTATAAAATTAAATAAAAAACGAACGCGATGAGATATTTCTGTCGCTGTTTGCAACAGGGTTCTAGATGGTCTTACGAACGTGATTGCAAAGTTTCAGAAAATGTACACGAATATTTTTCGAGATAGATTGTTTAACTAATTATTTGACTCGCGACGTATAAAATTAAATAAAAAAACGAACGCGATGAGATATTGCTGTCGCTGTTTGCAACAGGGTTCTAGATGGTCTTACGAACGTAATTGCAAAGTTTCAGAAAATGTACACGAATATTTTTCAAGATAGATTGTTTAACTAATTATTTGACTCGCGACGTATAAAATTAAATAAAAAACGAACGCGATGAGATATTTCTGTCGCTGTTTGCAACAGGTTTCTAGATGGTCTTACGAACGTGATTGCAAAGTTTCAGAGAATGTACACGAATATTTTTCAAGATAGATTGTTTAACTAATTATTTGACTCGCGACGTATAAAATTAAATAAAGAACGAATGCGATGAAATATTGCTGTCGCTGTTTGCAACAGGGATCTAGATGATCTTACGAACGTGATTGCAAAGTTTCAGAAAATGTACACGAATATTTTTCGAGATAGATTGTTTAACTAATTATTTGACTCGCGACGTATGAAATTAAACAAAAAACGAACGCGATGAGATATTGCTGTCCCTGTTTGCAACAGGGTTCTAGATGGTCTTACGAACGTAATTGCAAAGTTTCAGAAAATGTACACGAATATTTTTCGAGATAGATTGTTTAACTAATTATTTGACTCGCGACGTATAAAATTAAATAAAATACGAACGCGATGAGATATTTCTGTCGCTGTTTGCAACAGGGTTCTAGATGGTCTTACGAACGTAGTTGCGAAGTTTCAGAAAATGTACACGAATAATTTTCAAGATAGATTGTTTAACTAATTATTCAGCTCGCGGCATAAAAAATAGAATAAAAAACGAACTCGATGAGATATTGCTGTCGCTGTTTGCAACAGGGATCTAGATGGTCTTACGAACGTGATTGCAAAGTTTCAGAAAATGTACACGAATATTTTTCAAGATAGATTGTTTAACTAATTATTTGACTCGCGACGTATAAAATTAAATAAAAAACGAACGCGATGAGATATTGCTGTCGCTGTTTGCAACAGGGTTCTAGATGGTCTTACGAACGTAATTGCAAAGTTTCAGAAAATGTACACGAATATTTTTCAAGATAGATTGTTTAACTAATTATTTGACTCGCGACGTATAAAATTAAATAAAAAACGAACGCAATGAGATATTTCTGTCGCTGTTTGCAACAGGGTTCTAGATGGTCTTACGAACGTAATTGCAAAGTTTCAGAAAATGTACACGAATATTTTTCAAGATAGATTGTTTAACTAATTATTTAGCTCGCGGCATAAAAAATAGAATAAAAAACGAACGCGATGAGATATTGCTGTCGCTGTTTGCAACAGGTTTCTAAATGTTCATACGAACGTGATTGCAAAGTTTCAGGAAATGTACACGAATATATTTCGAGATAGATTGTTTAACTAATTATTTGACTCGCGACGTATAAAATTAAATAAAAAACGAACGCGATGAGATATTGCTGTCGCTGTTTGCAACAGGGTTCTAGATGGTCTTACGAACGTAATTGCAAAGTTTCAGAAAATGTACACGAATATTTTTCAAGATAGATTGTTTAACTAATTATTTGACTCGCGACGTATAAAATTAAATAAAAAACGAACGCGATGAGATATTGCTGTCGCTGTTTGCAACAGGGATCTGAATGGTCTTACGAACGTAATTGCAAAGTTTCAGAAAATGTACACGAATATTTTTCGAGATAGATTGTTTAACTAATTATTTGACTCGCGACGTATAAAATTAAATAAAAAACGAACGCGATGAAATATTTCTGTCGCTGTTTGCAACAGGGTTCTAGATGGTCCTACGAACGTGATTGCAAAGTTTCAGAAAATGTACACGAATATTTTTCGAGATAGAGATTGTTTAACTAATTATTTGACTCGCGACGTATAAAATTAAATAAAAAACGAACGCGATGAAATATTTCTGTCGCTGTTTGCAACAGGGTTCTAGATGGTCCTACGAACGTGATTGCAAAGTTTCAGAAAATGTACACGAATATTTTTCGAGATAGAGATTGTTTAACTAATTATTTGACTCGCGACGTATAAAATTAAATGAAAAATTAACGCGATGAGATATTTCTGTCGCTGTTTGCAACAGGGTTCTAGATTGTCTTACGAACGTGATTGCAAAGTTTCAGAAAATGTACACGAATATTTTTCGAGATAGTGATTGTTTAACTAATTATTCAGCTCGCGGCATAAAAAATAGAATAAACAACGAACGCGATGAGATATTGCTGTCGCTGTTTGCAACAGGGATCTAGATGGTCTTACGAACGTAATCGCAAAGTTTCAGAAAATGTACACGAATATTTTTCGAGATAGAGATTATTTAACTAACTATTCGGTTCGCGGCATAAAAAATTAATTAAAAACTAAACCTCATCACGTGTTGTCGCTGTTTCTCCACACGGATCTTGATAGTTATCCAAACGTAACGGTCAAGTTTTGAGAAACTTTTCAACAATATTTTTTCGAATTTTTTAACAATATAACAAAAGTAATTGCAAGTTTCGCGCGAACACTTCCATAGGTCTATAACGTTCTACGGACTTTATCGTACTGCGGCAGAATTGTCGCCCTAGTCGTGTGAAGTATCGAACGTACATTTACCCGAGCGCAGCGTTCGAACACTCTTAGTTTGTAAAATTTTAAGCATTGGAATAGAATGATGCGAATGGGTAAGGCTCCGAAAAAGGATTATACAACGTGGCAAGAGTCCGGCCGCTAATCCGCCGACCGTTCGGGCCGATCCAGAAAACGTACATATAGGTATAGCGTTACGTAGTCTGCTCGAGCACTCCGGTGGTCAATAATTGTTGGCTGCTCCGTCACCAGACGCCTTATTTCATTCGACCGTGCAATTTGCGCCTGCATAAATTTTGACGTGTCAATGGTTAGGTCGGTGAGATTTCGTTATTTGGACATTTTCTGCCGAATTCTTGGCCCATTGATGTCATGCTATCCGGGAACATAGCGCTGTTCAACTCGCGATATTTCGGCCGTCGATGCAACGCTTTGCTGAATCTTCAAGTGTTTCATGCTGAGGATTTCACGAAATAACAACTTTTTCAATGTTTACACCCTCGATTTATTCATTTTAATACATTTATTATCACACAATACTTCGACAAACAAACAAATTTTTAATTCCAATGAAAATTTTCAATAACACTGAACAAACAAATTTGACAAATTTTCAATTCCAATAAAAATGTACTGTTGGTGCAGTGACATTTTTATTCATTGACCATTAAGGTTATTTAGTTTTTTTTTTTTTTTAATTTTTTTTTTTTTTTTTATAGGGGGCGGTGGGAAATCTTCAATAGACACCCACTGATGCGTGGGTAGTGTCGGATTCTTACCGACTAAAAACCACCGCCCTACTATTCTCGGCCGGGGGTTCCCGGGGCTCCGCCGCAACGAAGTCTGAAAAAATCATAAATTTCGATTACTCAAACTTTTAACTCCGCGATCTGCACGTTGACAAAAGAATGAATATCGTGATTACTCACCATTGCGAACGGAGCACTTGCAGTTACATGTTCAAGTCGTTTTGAACTAATAGGCGGAGCGATGCACAATACTCCGCAGTGCTTTGCGACGATCGAGGGGGGTCGCGGCTCGTCGAAATCAAATCGCTCCGTACCTTGGCGAGATTGACTTTCTTCGGTTGTCCCGCATCGTATTTGGACTCTTCCGCTCGTTCAGATATTTCGCCGCGTGCACCATTTATAGTTTTCATTATCCATGGGCGTACATTGATCATATCCTTTTGAGAAAAAGATATTAATTCGCTCTTCATTATCATGTACGCCCAAACGAGGATATGAGCACCACAATCTGCTCCGACGTCCGCGCCGATAATTTGGGATGGTGTGTCGGAAGGGCAATACATCGTTCATTGTGCCCAATCGAAATGGCGTCCTTCCCGTCGAGTGTGGACTTTTTCTATGTACCCGCAAAGTCGTTGCACTTGTTCCTCCGATGGTTGTCCATGTAGCGAGTCGATGTAAATTATTGCATTGTGCGGAAAAACTATAACAAATAAAACCCAATGCTCTTGCCTCCCAAAAGGCATTATCCAGATATTATAGTTCTGGGCTTTTTGTTCTATTGCCCAGTTCAAGAATCCTACTCGGTTATCTTCCATTCGTAAAATATTTTGAAAGATAACCACGTCGAAAATAAGCGGTCTGTTATCACCATCAAGACCGCTTCCTACAATATTAAGAAAACCATTTATTATGTTATCGTCGATGTACGCTCCCGGCAGAAGAGTTTTCAGCGAATCTTTATTCATATGAAGACCAAGAATATAAAAATCGAAAATCTCCCAATCAGTCGGATAGTGGGACACGGATTTCCATGGAGCCTCAGAAGAACTTTCTTCGAGCGCTCCGACAGCATCCACCGCTGTCATGGAATCCATGTTCTCTACCGTTTCCGAATGATTCGGTCCAGCCCATGCTGCTGTGATTTTCGATTTTTGATGTATTCTTTCGACAGCTTCCTCTGTTTCTCCAGAATAATTCATTTGCTTAACTTTCTTCGGGAGGTTGGTGAAGTACCCTCTTCGAGGATGCGACTTCGACCCATCGGACCACGTTTCTTCCGCTAAATCCAAAGTTTCATACAGATTGCAAGGGTCTAAAGGTCGCTGCCGGGAAGTTCGCTGAGAATACTTCCGGTCTTTAAGCCGACCGTACAGCAACGACTCTTGCATCTGTATGAAGCGAGGGATTCGCTGCTTCATTGTTTTTTTAAAACTATATTTTTTATAATTCTATTCCAAGTTCCGGCTGTTGCATTAGAATCGCGCGCTAGGCCGGCTCGTTGTATAATTATACCGGACCACAGCGGATAATAAGGCAACAGCTGATTGAGTAAATATCGGATGAACAGCGGGACATAGATATCGTGCGTCTCCACTGTTACATCTTCCGCAATCTTAGTCAATATTTTTTCATAAATACCGTCAAAATATACCCAAAATGGTGATTGTTTGTGCTGTACTTTACCAAATGAAGAGTCTTCCGCATCGACGTCGCCAAAATTGGGGTCGCTGTCCTCACTTCCATCTGAATTCTTCCCATCCAGGACGGCCCCGACGATGTTCAAGATTCCCGTAGCAGCATCGTCAGTCTCGATAGACGAGCGGTATTTTTCCCATCGTGTAGTTTTCTTTGGGGATCCAAAAAGTACTACACACATCTCGAAAACACGAACTGCCTCCTCCAATGACGTCGTGTGTAGGAGGATCGGAGTTCAGATTCTTCGTCTATGAGAGACATTTTTTCCAACGGCCACCCTTATATATATATGGGGCATTCCTGGGAATTTCGGCAACTTCAGACAGTTGGGTCAAAATTTTTGCCCCCCAATTTTTTCTATTAATATGTGTTGAAAATAAAGAGACACGTATTTCGGCGTTTTTTATTTTGAGCCCTCACTTTCGAAATACGGTCAAATGAAGTTTTTGAAGTATTGACCACATTCGATCATTCAAATCGATATATCTCAGCAACGGTTAGTGATAACTCGAAAAACCACGGGTCTTTTTTTTCGTTTTTGAACGCTCTATACAATAAAAACATTTACGATTATGTTGCACAAATTCAACAATAAGTTATAAACTATTCAAAATTAAAAATGAAATAAATAAAAAAACGCACTTTTAATTTTTGAAATGTATTTTTTTTTTAATTCCTTGAACAAAAACGAAAATTTAGCCACCTTGAACTTTTTGGGCCGACGCTTCGTTCAGGAGTTATAGATTTTTTTGTCACAAAAAACCCGTAAATGTTTACCCGGTTGTTAAGAAAAAAAGCTATAACTTTCGAACGAAGCGTCGGCCCAAGTCCGGCCGAGTCTCAAAATTTTTGTTTTCGTTCAAGGAATTTGAAAAAAAATAAATTTCAATAATTAAGGGTGCGTTTTCTTCATGCAATTTTTTACTAATAAAATACGTATATTTACCGGTTTTTTATGACAAAAAAAGCTATAACTTTCGAACGATACGTCGGCCCAAGTCGGGCCGCGTCTCAAAATTTTTCTTTTCGTCCAAGGAATTGAAAAAAAAAAACAATTTCAATAATTAAGGGTACTTTTTTTTATGCAAATTTTTACTGATAAAATACGTAAATTTACGGGTTTTTCGTGACAAAAAAATTTATAACTCCCGAACGAAGCGTCGGCCCAAAAAGTTCAAGGTGGCTAAATTTTCGTTTTTGTTCAAGGAATTAAAAAAAAAATACATTTCAAAAATTAAAAGTGCGTTTTTTGTTTTATTTCATTTTTAATTTTGAATTGTTTCTAACTTATTGTTGAATTTGTGCAACATAATCGTAAATGTTTTCATTGTAGAGAGCGTTCAAAAACGAAAAAAAAATACCTGTGGTTTTTCGAGTTATCACTAACCGTTGCAGAGATATATCGATTCGAATGATCGAATGTGGTCAATACTTCAAAAACTTCATTTGACCGTATTTCAAAAGTGGGGGCTCAAAATAAAAAACGCCGAAATACGTGTCTCTTTATTTTCAACACATATTAATAGAAAAAATTGGGGGGCAAAAATTTTGACCCAACTGTCCGAAGTTGCCGAAATTCCCAGGAATACCCCATATATAATTCATTGGTCATGATACTCATCAAAAAGTGGAGATAACCAAAATGTAATATATATATATGGGGAAAGCCCGCTCAATTCGAACGGGTCAAAACCCTCACCCCTTCAGAAATGGTTGGCAATTTTTTATTTAGTTTGGGGTAACCCAAAAACATCTCTTGATTTTTTTGGAAATTTTCCCACCGCCCCCTCCCCCTTAGAAAAATTAAAAGAATGAAAAATAAGAGAAATCAGACTGAGCGATATTTTTAAAATCGATGAATTTTTTTTCATGTATTCTGTGCTTGAAAAAATCAATATTCTATATAAATTTAGAATGGGATCTTTTTTGCTTATATTTTATTTTCAATTATTAATTTTTGAAAACTATGAAAATTTTGACAAACTTAAAAAATGGAAATTTTAGTTTTTTTAAGAAAATTAATTAAAAATAAATCATTCTTATGAAAAAATCGATATCTTGATTTTTTCGACTTGAATATCGACTTTTAATAATTCATTCACTTTTGTTTCCTTTTTCGTTAAGTTGGAGTCTCACAAGGCTTTTGATTAGGAGTTTACACAAGTTATATTAAGCATAGAATACATGAAAAAAAATTCATCGATTTTAAAAATATCGCTCTGCCTTTTTCACCCGGGTTTATATGAAAATTATGTTTTTAGCATCCTTTTTTTCGTTCCATAAATTTGCAGCTAACCCCAGGTTCCTCAAAAAACGTAATGTGAACACTGGGGAGGTGCAGTAAGAGGATAGGATGTATCTAAGGGGCTGTGAAAAATTCAAAGACTGGAGGAAATGCAAAAACCAAGTCCAAATAAAATGAATCGATATTCGAGCCGAAAAAATCAAGATATCGATTTTTTCATAAGAATGATTTATTTTCAATTGATTTTCTTAAAAAAACTAAAATCTCCATTTTTAAAGTTTGTCAAAATTTTCATAGTTTTCAAAAATTAATAATCAAAAATAAAATATACGCAAAAAAGATCCCATTCTAAATTTATATAGAATATCGATTTTTTCAAGCACAGAATACATGAAAAAGAATTCATCGATTGTAAAAATATCGCTCTGCTTTTTTCACCCGGGTTTGTATGAAAATTTTGTTTTTAGCATCTTTTTTTTCGTTCCATAACTTTGCAACTAACCCCAGGTCCCTAAAAAATGTAATATGAACGTAAGGAAGGTGCAGTAAGAGGATAGGATGTATCTAAGGGGCTTCAAAAAATTCAAAGACTGGAGGAAATGCAAAAAACAAGTCCAAATAAAATGAATCGATATTCAGGCCGCAAAAATCAAGATATCGATTTTTTCATACGAATGATTTATTTTTTATCGATTTAAAAAAAAAAACTAAAAATATTAATCTTAATGTTTGTCGGAATTTTCATAGTTCCGAAAAAAAAAAAAAAATTTTTTTAAATAAAAGCAAAAAAGATCCCACTCTCAATTTATATGGAATATTGATTTTTTCAAGCACAGAATACATGAAAAAAAATTCATCGATTTTAAAAATATCGCTCTGCCGTTTTCACCCAGGTTCAGGTTGGAGGAAATGCAAGAACCATGTCCAAATAAAATAAATCGATATTGAAGCCGAAAAAATCAAGATATTGAATTTTTCACAAAAATGATTTATTTTTTGTTGATTTAAAAGCAAAAACCAAAATTATTATTTTTAATGTTTGTCGGAATTTTCCTAGTTTCCAAAAATAAAAATCAAAAAATCAAATATAAGCAAAAAAGATCCCATTCTGAATTTATATAGAAACTTGATTTTTTTGAGCACAGAATACATGAAAAAAAATTCATCGATTTTAAAAATATCGCTCAGTCTGATTTCTCTTATTTTTCATTCTTTTAATTTTTCTAAGGGGGAGGGGGCGGTGGGAAAATTTCCAAAAAAATCAAGAGATGTTTTTGGGTTACCCCAAACTAAATAAAAAATTGCCAACCATTTCTGAAGGGGTGAGGGTTTTGACCCGTTCGAATTGAGCGGGCTTTCCCCATATACTTACTAACTTACGTACTTAGAAAATTTCGAAATTTTGAAAAACTCAAAAAAATGCGATCCAAAAATTTTGAAAAAATGTACACTACTCTCTTTCATATAATTAAACAATGTGACGAAATTTCAATCTTTTTGAGAGCGGACAACTTTTTAACCGTTCGAAACCGCATGGAATGCCTCATATACATCAACTATATGCAGTTTGCATGCAATTTGATGGGAAAATTCACGATATACGTTGCGCAAAATGAAATTGGGGAGCAATATTAAGCGACACCCTATTTATTTTTAACTATAGATAAACTATACTACTACCATAAAAATACCAATAAACGAGAAAAGCCAAAAAATGATGTCTAGTCTGAAAACATTACATGTTTTATTGGATTGGAAAACATGTTTTTATATAGTGCAGTTTATTACAAGATACAGATGAACAAGAAATATGAAAATTCTTTTACAATTTTAATCTGAATAACACAAATACACAATAACAACACAAAGAGAAAGACTATGAATAATGAATTCAATTTTAAGGGTTCTTCCGACCGAAGCAGCAAAACGTATATCCGATTTATTTTTCCTGTATTCCACGATATACTTCCACGAGCTGTGAATTGTGAATTATTAGATTGAGGCTATTTTCACTATTTACCGTCCTTGTATAGAATTCAATTGTCTCTAGAATGTATCTTGACATTTTTCGTATCGAATGAAGAGTTTGGCTGTGAAACTCGTTTGAAGACAAATTTTCGTCAAACACCGGTTTGAAATGCCTGTATGTCTTAGAGATATTGAATTTTTTCACTTGCGGCTGCGGTACTTTTTGAAGGAAATTCAATTCCCTAGAGAATTATATGCGGCGGACTCAGTTCCAGTAGTTTTTATGGGCCCAGGTATTGAAAGAAGCGAGAAATGTATTTTTCCTATGTTATCGAAAGGGGAAAGGAGACCCAACTTTCCGACGGGCCAAAAAAAAACATTTTTGAGTGTGCTCTTCGCGAGAATTTTTTTTAGGCCAAACACTAGCTACAACGACCGTGCAATCCAAGAAAAAAAAATAAATTGTTTTTTTGACGCAGTCTAATATACACTGTACAATATTTGTATACAATTCTTGAACAACGAGTTGAACAGCATTCAATACTTATTTTTCATGTCGGATACGAAAATAAACTATATATTATTGGCATATTATTTCGCGTAAGACGTTATGAAAGCCCGATTCACGGCTCTTCATGTAATTTCATGTTGGTTCGGAAAGAAGCAAACGTAATCCCCGACTTTCAATATTTGGTTACTTATATTGTGCACGGGAACAGCATGTGTAAAGGCCACGATCAAAAATTGGGACGATGTGGGATAGTCGTACCCCTGTATCCTGATGGGTGAAAAACGGTTTCTCGTTACATTCAACGAGTTGGCTTACTATGGCGTAGTAATTGTCCTGTAGTTCTGCGTAACACTGGACAACTCCGAACATTCTACATGGGTCCCAGGTTACACAGGTATTACTTCTTTTAAATTGTTTCTTATATGGAGCCGATGTGCGTAGACGTTTTCCAATTTTTATTTTCGCATAAAGGCGAATTCTTTCCTCCAAAAGCTCGATCACCGCGAATCTGCCACTGTTACAAAACGCTGCAATAGCCTCTTCTCTCGGAATTCGACGTTTTTTCGACGTTATCAGCATCGTATCATTCGGATATAAAGATTCAATTAAAAAATGCCTCAAAATATATGTAATATTGATTAATCGTAGCTCATTCAATAGTTCGACATCAACTTTGTTTTTTTGGGCCGTGTTTAATTCGAACGAGTTCCCCGTTACCATCTTCGAATGGAAAAGCGGACGAAGCCCAGAGTGGGCCCCACAGTCGGACGAACTGTGAAAGATGTGATAGCAGGTGAACGTTAAATGAACATTTCCTTAACCCGTACAATTTCTGTACATCGGAACGAACAACGTTTAACACGCATTCAGCTAATGAAATTTCGTCTTCCATGATTTTCGACTGTGTTAAAATTTGAACTGATCGTACCAGCTAGAGGTAATGTTGATAAAATTGGTCTGGAAGTTTATCATTCAACAATATCGGTGAGTAGTATAGAAGAAACGCGGATAGTTCGTTTGCCTTCCAATACTTGACGAATTTCAATGCTCTCGCGACTCAAGTAATTGAATCCGTGGGCCTAACCTTTAATAGTGACTTGTCGATTAATCTTTTAGCGTCTTTCGGAATGCCAAACGGCTTGTTTCGATTTCCCGGGCCTAACCAGCAGGCGATGAGCATGCGTAGGACTCCAAGGAGCACGGCATGCATGTAGTCCGGGACGAATCCAGTGACGATGTTGAAGTGGGGAATCTGTGCTGTAACCGATGGTCCTTCAACGCCCTTCACGTCTGGGAAATTGTTATCAGTCGCTTGTCGAGCGTGAGCGATTACGTTTGCATGCGTACGGGCTGGCGGGCTTTCATCGAGAACGGGGTATACGCGTTTGAATCCACGTTCTGATCGGCATGTTCTTCCGGGGTGTTCGCAGTACGGACATCTGTATTTTCCGTTGAATTGTTTCATGAAAAACATAATAATTGTTTGTACAGCAGCCCGTGCTGGCGAATCCAATGTAGTGAGAGAAGCAATGATTCTGCTATGCATGTCAAAGTTGCTGACAGGGTGACGCTATTGTGTCCCAGTCGCATACAGTTCTTTAATTGCCGTTACAAATTGCTACAAAAAGGAGAGTTCTGAAGAAGAATTTGGTGCAGTCATCTCGTAATACAAGCCGCAAACCAACTGAAAGTTTCGTCTATTTTTTGGCGGTATATTTTCAATTTGAACGAATATTGGCCATAGTTGAGCAACCGAACTGGACGCCAACGGAACGCCGTCCATGTTCCACACTAGACGAATGTCGTACTTATCTAGAATGACCTAGTACTTCAATAGCCTTAGTAAAGAGTCAAGGGACCGCTTCGAAATTGAATTTTCTAAATAAAAGCCCAGGATTAGTTCAACGCACTCTCCGATTCTTGTACGCGAACCGTCATATAGCTGTCGGCGAATCCAGGTATGTTCTTCCTCATTCTCAGAATTCCGCATATTGTCAGATCCGATTTCTGAATCCAGATCTCCTTCGGGCTCCGAGCCTTCTTCATCGCTGGAATTTTCGTGAGAGCTTGAGATATTGTCGGGTTCGATGATATTGCTTCCATGTGTATTCCGTAAACACGATTCAAATTAGAAAAAAAATGTATTCATTACGGTGCTTCGTTTTGAACCAACATTTTTTTTTCTTTCTCTGGTATCGAAATCTCGTGGTAGGTATTAAATAAAATTCTAGGTAAATTTCATCTCTCAATATCGCATTTGCATGGTCGTGGACTGTCGTTGGTAAGTGATATTCAAAATACATGTACAGATAATGATACTCGACCATATCGTGCAGTCCAAATGCTATTTTCAAAATGAGATGATTTTGCAGAAAATAAATTAAATTCGGAGATTGTTCATAAAACAAACGAAAATTACAAATTACAAGGATTTTCAGAATGCAAAGACGTATCGCCAAAAATGACATAATTGTAATAAATTAAGATAGAAGTATTTTTATTACATGTAATCTGAATAGCAAAACTCCCCGGGAAAAGTGCGACTATTTAAAATTTATATTATGAGCTGAAATTTATAAAGAATTCATTTTTTAATATGTGCACCAACTTTCGATACGAGAGAAAGCAAAAAAATTTTAGTTTAAAACAAAGTACCCTGGTATTTATGCAATTTGATTTTACCTCGTCAACTAATTCATTTTTTTCGATGTCATCGGTTGGCCGCCATTCGCCGTTTCTTAGCCATCGACGGAGTGTTAACCGAGAAATAAGGGCACTCTGTGTAAAATGGGAGGAAAAAATCGTACAGAATTTTTTATCTATGATAAAAAGTTCATATTATAACCTACCTCGTTATCACGAAAGTAATTCCGGCAACGCTTCATGTCGTTGTGAACTATTTTTTCAAACACTCCCTTAGCAACGAGTGTTTATTCCCTCTGAAAATATCAGGGCCATCTTAGACGCATTTCATAGCGTGCATAGACGGATAAAGAGTCCTGCTACAGTCACTTGTTTATGTGAAAAATGACAGATTGTGTTAAGACTTCGAGCTGTGAGGATATGAGTTCGTTACAATTTTTAATCAAATGTGCCGATCAATCGCTTTCGATTGTACATCGTTCGTCCATTCGAGACAAGCAAGGTGGTAAGTTGACGGTGGGGCAGAGTCACATTCTTCTGGCCAGAAGATGGCCCCGGTCGAGAGATTTATACTGGAGATATCATCTACGTATCAAGTAAGTTTTTTGCATGGTTTCATTACAAGTGAAGCGTTGATTGCGTTTTTTTTATCTAGCCGGCGAATAATACGTTTAAAAGTGTGCGGTGTCCCGCGATTGATTAGTGTGATTAGTCCCTCATTTTCCACAGGTGAGGAGAAAATTTTACAAATTGTGAAATCGAGAAAAATAAAGGAACTGGAAGCCGAAATGAAATGCGTTCAACAAAGAAAAAAAGAATATCCAACGAAAAAAACTCACAGGAAAAATGTGACGGAGGAGAACAACAATGAAAAAGAGTATACGGAGGAAAAACTGAAGTGAGTGAGAAGCGAAACACTTACTCTCAAGATTGACTCTTCTGAAACGATAGGCAATCACCCGTTTTGATGTCAGACCCTTATTTTGGGAAATATCGTGACTACCGCAAAAAAAGGCCGCCGGGAGAACCAGGATAACTCCGCCATTTTGTGATATTTTTTCTTGAAAATTTTATTGAAGCTTCTTTAATGAATGCACTAAACATTATAGAAAAGAAATCGTCAATATCGTTATTCGTTCAGTCAGAAAAAATTATTGAATTTTGGGGCCGTCGCGCTATGTATGTCGACTGCAGTCAGTTCTGCAATTTTTCTTTAGTGACAAAACAACAGCAACAAATTCTGGACGAGACTCAACCTCCAATACCACCACGAACCTTGTACGGTGAAGAAAACGGAAGTGAAACTGCATCCGGAGGACAAGAAGTTCGATTAACCGAGCAGGATCGGCCCTGGACATCAAAATCGTACACTTTTTTGGTAGAAGAGCCTAAAGATGATACGGAAATTGACATAGGGCTGACATCAACTCCTCCGGAAATTGACATAGGGCTGACATCAACTCCTCCCTGCCAACCCGATAATGCACCGCTCGAACTACAACTATCGCCGCCGTCCGAAAGGGCTTGCAAAGAGAAAGATACCACCTAGACATTGCGTTATACAGAGGCGGTAGAAAACGAGGTACGCGTAACATTCAGAAATTCGCTGCTGTGATCATTGAATAAAACACATCAAATCTAGGTTCCGGAACTTTCAATAGATCGATCGAAATAATTTATGGGTTTTTGTGCATGATATTCCAACATCGGTTGATGCTTCAAAATCTCAAATATTTTGATATAGGTCGTGGAGCTCATTCCGAGTATGGGAATTTTCGTAAATAAGTTGACTCTGCGACGATTAACCGAAACTCGAAAAATCAGAAACAAATGGCGAGACCATTAATGGAAGCCATCTTCACTGACGAAGCTCTCTGAACGTGCTCTCTTGGCGGTAAAAACACCAGATCATCAAGATCGTTGCCTCGACCAGCACTTAACCAACATGCGAAGAAAGTTTTAATCGGTAGGGATGATAAACGAAATCTGATTATTTTGGTTTTTCATATATATATGGGGTATTCCTGAGAATTTCGGCAACTTCGGACAGTTGAATCAACATTTTTGCCCCCCAATTTTTCTCATCAATATGTGTCGAAAATAAAGAGACACGTATTTCGGCGTTTTTTATTTTGAGCCCCCACTTTTGAAATACAGTCAAATGAAGTTTTTGAAGTATTGACCACATTCGGTCATTCAAATCGATATATCTCAGCAACGGTTAGTGGTAACTCGAAAAACTACGGGTCTTCTTTTTTCGTTTTTGAACGCTCTATACAATGAAAACATTGACGATTATGTTGCACAAATTCAACAATAAGTTATAAACAATTCAAAATTAAAAATGAAATAAAACAAAAAAACACTTTTAATTTTTGAAATGTATTTTTTTTTAAATTCCTTGAACAAAAACGAAAATTTAGCCACCTTGAACTTTTTGGGCCGACGCTTCGATCGGGAGTTATACATTTTTTTGTCACAAAAAACCCGTAAATTTACGTATTTTATTGGTAAAAATTTGCATAAAAAAGAAGTACCCTTGATTATTGAAATTGATTTTTTTTCAAATTCCTTGAACGAAAACAAAAATTTCGAGGCTCGGCCGGACTTGGGCCGACGCTTCGTTCGAAAGTTATAGCTTTTTTTCTTAACAACTGGGTAAACATTTACGGGTTTTTTGTGACAAAAAAATCTATAACTCCCGAACGAAGCGTCGGCTCAAAAAGTTCAAGGTGGCTAAATTTTTGTTTTTGTTCAAAAAATTAAAAAAAAAAAAGATTTCAAAAATTAAGGGTATTTTTTTGTTTTATTTCATTTTAAATTTTGAATTGTTTATAAATAATTGTTGAATTTGTGCAACATAATCGTAAATGTTTTCATTGTATAGAGCGTTCAAAAACGAAAAAAAAGACCCGTGGTTTTTCGAGTTATCACAAACCGTTGCTGAGATATATCGATTTGAATGACCGAATGTGGTCAATACTTCAAAACTTCATTGGACTGTATTTCAAAAGTGGGGGCTCAAAATAAAAAACGCCGAAATACGTGTCTCTTTATTTTCAACACATATTGATGGAAAAAATTGGGGGGCAAAAATTTTGACCCAACTGTCCGAAGTTGCCGAAATTCCCAGGAATACCCCATATATATGAAGTATTCCAAGTGAAGAGGTGGATTGATTCCCCTCACGGGTTTGGACCGTTGCGCACTTTTTTTCTACTTCGTTTCAACTCCAAAGAGAAACTAACTGGTTCAGAATTTTTCTGCTTATCCTTAAGGCGGTGCAGTGGAAATAAGTTTCGAGTTGAACGGAGAATGTTATAGGATCGTGGAATCAATTTTTTTTGTTCCGTCTTTTCAACTCCAATTATCGGCAATCCTGGGAGTTGAAAATTATGTTTATGCTCCGAATTGGAATAATCGGATGTAATCTCATATTCCAAACAAATTGACTCGTTTGATTACGCCTTCAAACCATAAAAGTTGGTAGAATTTAAAAATCACGTCGTTCTTATTATTTTCTTAAGAAAGGTTCTGCTTTAGCATGTAGGGATGGAATAGGTAGTTTCAATCGTCTGCTATCAGTTTATTATGGAAATTCTGTTTTTTCCGACTCTTCGGTCAATGAAAATTAAATCTAAAGAAGAATACACTATTGATGATATTGATACGTCTTCTGATGAGCGCATTAAATGTGCTTGAGCGAACGCGACGCATTATTCGTTGATGAAGATCCAAACTGGTGAGTAGCTTCGCTTTCAGTCCAGTTACGATATCTTCAGTTAGCTTCGGCACTTCACTCTACATCTTTCTTAAGCACGCATTTGCGGCGGAAGCAAATCTGCAACCAACATATGATCAGTCAAATGAGCAATATTAAATGAACCCCAGTAGCAAAAAATAACGAGACATTTTACCGGAACTCAGTCATCGTCGAACAGTGGACAAAAAATTCTCACAGACTGTTCAAAACCTTCATTTGACTGTATCTCAATAGCGATCGTTCGAAATTGTTTTATTATTTGACGCTAAAAACCTTCATGCACTGAAAAATCGACTTGCCTTTTCATTACCGCAGGCTGTTCCATCAGCAGCGTAGATTCCAATCGGTTTGCAGCCATCTTCCATCTGGCACATGAGATTTTGGCAAATACTTTCATTCATCTGCAAACGAAAAATGTAACCCGTCAGCGACTCGAAACTAGATTTTTTTTTTTAATGTTTTGAGATCTGCAATTACACAGCATTTTGTTCCTCTCGTGATGTCGCACTGTCCATTGCAGCTCAATATTTGTCCTGGCAATACGCGGGGCAGTGGTGATATCACATTGGGTTTCTTAAAATAACATGCAGCTCGCCTGGTACTGTAGAAACAAGTAATTCATCAGAATTATAGAAGACGTCGGATCGTTGAATAGTGTTGTACTATTGACATTCTTCGATAAGGATGGACGGTTGAACGTGTTAAAAGATAACAAAAATTTATCGGCACTTACTTGAAACGTTTTTTGAAAGCATCTACATAACATTTGGACCAGTCAGGCAGATCTTTCGTTATATCCTGAAGATAGTTCGTGACCGCGCTTTCGTTCGTTTGACAATGAACATAGTCAATGTCGAAACTGTAACGATTCACGAAAAGTCACGGTATATTCTAAGATAATGGATCGCCATCGTTAAGTGGTGCCATGTAGTCGAACGACTCACCTGTTTGCAATCATCTCTGATAGTCGGCATATTCTCAACCACCCATGATCGTCAGGAAACAGAATTCTCTGCGGTGGCCCCGAGATGTTATCGTTGCACATACTGTCCTTCGAAAATCGCCCTTGTCGTGAAAGATAATTTATTATCATTATTACTATTCGGTCTATAGACGTTTGTTTGAAATTATTTGTTAATTTATTCACCTAAGTTTGAGCTATAAACCATATCTGTCCTGAAAAATAAGACAATATTTTAAATTAAGGATAACAAAGGTTGAATCTGAACAATCGAATAGTTTTGCTTACGATGTCATCACAGTGGCAATGTCATAATGACCGAAATGATGTGACCAAGAAGATCCGTTGGATTTGGAAAATCGTTCCAGCGAGGAAAGACTACGTAGCGGATTCAATTTACCATTAGGATCCATGGAAAGAAACGGTAGTTCATGAGCATGCTGCAAGATTATTGAAAAATTTTTTTCATGGAATGGTTATCATATAATTTTTTTTTTCATTTCCACCGACAAACGTGTACTGACCTCTTCGACTATTATCCCGGCAATGTTAAATCTCACTTTTGGGTTTTCGAGAGTCCTGAAGTTCAGATCAACGCCATTCCAGTAGGCCAGCACATACTCCAACAGCTTCGTTAGTTTATTGCTCTTATTCGCGTAACGTCTGGATTGGAAAATATTGTTATTGTTAGTTGTTTTGTTTTCGGTATTTTTCACCATACAATCATTGTTTATTGCGGAGGCAAACTTTTCTCTTGTACTCACACATAAATCCCGTTATCAACGATGACGACGACCTTCGGATAGATGGTGCTGGGAGCTGCGCATTCTAGGGAATAATTAAGTCCCCTTACCCACTCCTGGGATTGTGAACACTGAGGAAAAACAAACATCAAACATCGGAACTTCGTTCTTTTTTGCTTGCTACATTTTTTAAATTCGTTCGTATTATAAACCTCATTATTGTTGTCGATTCTTCTGGTATCGGACTCTTCGAAAAACGGTGACTGTGATTTCAAGTTGGCTATTGCCTGCGATTCAACAAAATTACGGATTAAAATCAATCGTTCTGTTGATATCAAGTTATTATTTTTGTTTTTTCGCATTTTGGAGCGGCGAAAACTTACATCTTGCTGGTGGATGAGTCTATGTCCGAGTGGAGAATTTTTGTCGGACCTGAAGAAAAATACTGGCGTATTTGTTCCAGCCAGAACATCGTCAGACGGAGTCAAGCGGAGATCGACGCGGCAATGAGGAGGTTCGAGAGAAACCGCAGTCGCCAGGCCTAGAAGCACGCAGCCGAGTATCGAAATCGACGCTGTGAAAGATATAAAGAAACAACTATGACAACAGTTCTTAGTTTTTGTATCGGATTGAAATGGGCTCAGTCGGTTATCCAGCTTACTTATCATAGTTTCAACACGTCGGAACTTCGTTGAAATCTAATCGGGCTGATGCCGTTCTCGTTTAAGTTCTGAAAACTGAATGAAGGTAAGAATCATTTTGTGGTCACACGAGCAAATGATAATTTTACTTACTGCACTCAATGACATTTTCGTGTGTATTATCTCAGAAAATATTAACACGCGGCTGATAATCGTCTCGAATGTTAACTTATCAAAGAAATATATGTCTCCATGATTACGGACGCTTACACCGTTTAGACTATTATTAAAAATAACCAAACGCTCATTATGAAATTAAAAAATAGATTGATTATTCAATGAGTAAATGAATGAATAAGAAAGTAATTATGGATTGCGTTTTTTTTAACTTCGTAAATATTGTAACCGTCGACTGGCGACAGCGCCATTCCGCGGTTGTGTTACCAGGCGCACTTACGCGCCCCACCATCGCTACGTCGGTATATCGCGAGAATCAAGCCCGATCGACCTGCGATACGGCGCACGAAGTACTCGGACGGACCGTGCGCGTCGCTGCCGAACCATCTCAGCAGTTATCGAGTTTCCGCTCTACGAGTTGTTTTAAAATTAATTCGCCGGAAGGAGACGAATAGCCATGATTAGATTCGTGCTACGATAGGCAACATGGCCACACGCTCAAGTTTCAATTGAATCATCGTCGCCACGATAAGCGGGCCGCAAAATGACAAAGATTTATCAACTCTGAGTAAATATATTTCCCAGAATAATCCTCGTCTCGTCGTTTCGTCAACAAAATCGGATTTGGGGGCAGTACATCGAACGATCGCCTATTCCGACGTGGATTATCGCACATATTGGCACTTCGTCGCATTGTGCCGATCACGTCACGGCCACAGGTGGTCCACGCTGCAACCCGAGTCGAAATTTTCATCTTCGTTTCAACTTCTTTCAACATCACTTTGAGGGTGAAGGATGTTAAAAGTCGGATGAAATTATAAGCGATTCTTATGCGCGTTTCAACTTCACTTCACCCTAAAAACCTGCAGTTATTTCCCGTTTTACGAGATTGGATGGTGAAACGAAGGTGAAAATAATTTCACTTTCGTTTCGCCTTATTACAACTTCCTTTCTATACTACATTATTATCATTATGATTTGCTGTGTGAAGTTTGGCAACCTGCGACCATATCTTCATTTTTTGTTTTATTACGTTTTGCCCCTAGATTCGGGGCCCCTTCAGATAGGGACGAAACGTAATAAAATAATAAAAAAATATGTGTTCGTCCGTCGCCAAAGCTCACGCAGCAAATAATTTATGGCGGTCGAAGCAACCCAACATAATTATCATTGTTATTGATTCTGGATTAATTACAATCAACAAATTAGAACGAGAAAACAACAAATTAAAATGGATTTTTATTGATTTATAAAGGACGGAAAAATAACGAAAGTAAAGATTTCACCTTCATTCGAAAGATGAAACGAAGGTATAATAACGAAAGAAAAATTTCACCCTCGCCCGAAAGTTAAAAAGAAGTTGAAAAAGATTTTGACGTCACATTGAGGTTGAAACGATGGTGAAAACAGTTTCGGCCTCACATCGAAGGTAAAACGAAAATAAAAACCGTTTCGACCTCACATTGAGGTTGAAACGAAGATGAAAAAATATTTCAACCTCACTTCACCTTCCAGTTCCCCCACATGAGGTAAAATAAGTTGAAATGTAGGGTGAAAATTTCGACTCGGGAAATTACCCCAATCACACCGGAATCCCGAATTTACGAAATCGACGAGACAACGACTTCGTTGAGCAACAACGTAGAACGACGTAAAACCATAACAAAAATCAGGTATCACGACGAGGGCTATAACGCCGGAGGTGAAATCACATAACCTAACCAGGGGCCTCGTGGCTCGATCCAAAGACTATCCGCGTCGGGATCATTAGTGGATCTTACATAAAAACATTATGAATCGTTAATTGAACAAATTACGGTGAACAATTATCGAATCTCGTTTGTGCGACACGTCCGTCGAACCAAATATTCCGACCACGTGAGTAATTTCTCGCGACGACGCGTCTTACGACGACCTGTTTATAGGGTGAGTTCGCCCTATTATCCCCTTTGCATGCCGAGACGTGTACAACAAGGTTGTAAATAATGCATCATTTTTCGTAATGCATTATCGTTTTCATTACTCATTATTTTTAATGAGTAATGTAGATTTTTTTCCATTACTCATTATTTTTCATGAGTAATGCACATTTTTTTCCATTACTCATTATTTTCAAGGAGTAATGTGGATTTTTTCCATTACTTATTATTTTCAATGAGTAATGTGGATTTTTTCCATTACTCATTATTTTTAATGGGTAGTGTCGATTTTTCCCCATTACTCATTATTTTTAATAAGTAATGTAGATTTTCTTCCATTACTCATTATTTTTAATGAGTAGTGTAGATTTTTCCCCATTACTCATTATTTTTAATGAGTAATGTAGATTTTCTTCCATTGGTTATTAAAAGTAATGAGTAATGTAGATTTTTTTCCATTACCCATTAAAAGTAATGGATAATGGAATTTTTTTTCATTATTTATTGAAAGTAATGAGTAATGTAAATTTATTCCATTACCTATTATTGACTTTTGATGGAACCCTTTTCGGTACCCATTACTTTTAATGGAACGTTTTTCAGTTCCCATTACTTTTAATGGAACGTTTTTCAGTTCCCATTACTTTTAATGGAACGTTTTTCAGTTCCCATTACTTTTAATGTAACGATTTTTGATGCCCATTATTATTAATGGAACGATTTTTGATCCCCATTACTTTCAATGGAACGTTGTTCAGCACCCATTATTTTTAATAATTTTTTTTTTATCATTATTAAGAAAAACTTAAATTATAACGAATTTTTTTTTCTTTTTAATTGAAAAAAAAAATTGGATCAACTTGACTCCGTATGCAGTCAAAGGGTTAATCTAAAAAATGCCTCATCCTTATATTTTTCTGTCATAAGTTATGGATTCTGTCATAAGTTATAGTTATAGTTATAGAAGTTGCAGCAATTTCGAGTTGTCCACTGTATTAAAAAGCACGATTTGTGCTTATGTTATATTGAATTCAATAAAATATATATTCGAAGAATATTTGTTTTTTTTTCAATGAAGCCTAGCGAGTTTCCTATGGTTTCGAATAATGATCCGAAATAGAAAACATTCAAGATAACATTAACCATTAAAAATAATGGTTATACACCGGCTGGCACACCGATCTGCGATCAGGAGACCAGTGCGTCAGAAGCCTTGGCATCTGCACTGAAGTTAGTTATTTCCGTGCATATATCGGGAAATCAGGAGAATCAAAGGACGTGAAGAAATCTGTGGTTACCTGATTTATCTGTAGGTAAAAAAAAATTTTAATTCAGAAAAAAATTTTTTTTCTTTACACGTGCGTGAAAAGCGCTACTTTCCTTGTCTCTTTTGCGTTTGGAAAATACGATATTTTCCACTGTTTCCATTACCCACTGTTACTAACTTCACGTAACGTGGGAAAAGTGACCAAAAACGCACGCTCACTTTTAATCCACGCTTGAATCTACGGACATATATATTAGGGTGTCCGTTAAAATAACTTTTGTCTGGGCTACCTCTTGCATCGATAGGTTATGACGTACAAAAAAAGGGAAAAATACTTTTTTTCGATTTAGTGCATGCCTGATAGTGCCGAGAATCGATCAAGGTGAAAAAAAGAGCTTTTTTAGAGTTTTTCGCGTGTATCTCGTGATATATGCATTCCTTCTAATATGAGTCCTCATAATAAATGAAAGATTATAACTTTTTCTATAAATCATGTCTCTTGCGTTAATTCCGTAATATGTATATTAGGGCGGTTTGAAAAAAAACTTTTTTTTTTCTCCAACCAAAATACACTCACGCCAAAGTATCTTCCTTGAAGAGAATTGTGTCCAAAGATGAACCCGATCGGAATATTTTTAGGGGTCGCGCAAGATTTTTCTAGTTTTCCCATTTGATTAACATGGGAAGGGCGTCAAGTTCCCATTCAAAAAATCGTAGCTCCGCCAATTTTATAGGTACGTTGATCTGGTTAGTTCCATTTGAAAGCGCTTGAAAAACTGCTTAAAATGACGTGCGGACCTTTGTGATCCAATTGCAACTTCCGTCGATAATTTTATTTTTCCATAAACATGTTGTTCTTTTCCGGTACAGACATACCGAGTGTCGCATTTTTATTTATACTTCAGGTTTCCACGAAAAAAAAAAATCCAATCGAATAGAAGTTCAATTATCGTTTGAAGGAGGACATCCGAAAAAATAAATTTTCCAAAAATTCCAAAATGGCAGCGCTATGGTAGACAACATATTGGTTTAAAATGGAAACCATGTGTTTCAAAAATCTTAAAAATAATTCTCGTCAATACTTACAAATTTTGTATGAGTCATTTTTGGCTCCGTAGAAATCCGCGCGGTATTTAGCCCGAAAATGAGCTATAACAAGATAAATTACGAATGATTGCGTTGCAGTAGGGTCACCCGAAGTTACGAAAATCAAATAATAATATAAGAAGAGAGAATTAACAACATTTTATTACAGACGAATATTATTAATTTTAATGATTTTGTGGATTAAATTTTTTTCACTTAGATCATGATAATAATAACAACAACAGCAACAACAAAAATAATATTAATAATAATGATAATAATAATAATAATAATAATAATTATTATTATTATCATTATTATATTATTATTAATAATAATAATAATAATAATAATTATTATTATTATCATTATTATATTATTAATAATAATAATAATTATTATTATTATTATTATTATTATTATTATATTATTATTATTATATCATTTTAAGCAGTTTTTCGAGCGCTTTCAAATGGAACTAACTAGATCAACGTACCTATAAAATTGGCGGAGCTACGATTTTTTGAATGGGAACTTGACGCCCTTCCCATGTTCATCAAATGGGAAAACTAGAAAAATCTTGCGCGACCCCTAAAAATATTCCGATCGGGCTCATCTTTGGACACAATTCTCTTGAAGGAAGATAGTTTGGAGTGAGTGTATTTTGGTTGGAGAAAAAAAAAAGTTTTTTTTCAAACCGCCCTAATATACATATTACGGAATTAACGCAAGAGACATGATTTATAGAAAAATTTATAATGTTTCATTTATTATGAGGACTCATATTAGAAGGAATGCATATATCACGAGATACACGCGAAAAACTCTAAAAAAGCCCTTTTTTTCACCTTAATCGATTCTCGGCACTATCAGACATGCACTAAATCGAAAAAAAGTATTTTTCCCTTTTTTCGTACGTCATAACCGATCGATGCAAGAGGTAGCCCAGACAAAAGTTATTTTAACGGACACCCTAATATATATAGGTATTAGGGTGGGTCAAAAAAAACCTTTTTTTTTTTTTTGAATGTCACTCATGAAAACTAGTTCCTAGGTACCTCTACAAAGTACTCGCCAAGTATAAGCTCTTAATATTAATGGGAAGAACTGGCTCATCGTCGTTTTCCATTTTCAATTTAGTCTCTTATAAAAATGATCATATCTTATCACCAATAGATTGTTGAACTAGTTTCATCATGAATATTTATAGGAAATTAAACGCTCTACGAAAATGGTCTCTTACACTTTTTTCATTTATCGAACCATTTAAAAGATATTCAAGGTCAAAGATTGAAGAATTTATGAAAAAAATTACTTTTTGTTTTGAATTTTGTAACTTACTGAAAAATAATTATTGTCAAATGGGTATCAATTATTTCTGTAGGAAATTGAACGCTCTACAAAAAATGTCTCCTGTGGTTAATCGATTACTCTAACCATTCAGAAGATATTCGCATTAGAATTCCAATGCTTACTGATTTTAATAGTTTTTTAATAAATATTTTTTCTTTATCCATTTAATATATGAATTTTGAGACAATTCGTGATCTATTTCAGAAAAAGAAAGTGTTTTATTTGAGAAATATCATCAAATATATCAACAGCAAAAAAAAATTCTATTTCACTATATGTAATTTTGTTGTTTAATACAGTATTAATACGAAAATATATATTTTATTATCCTAGTTATAAAAAGTGCCTTTAATTACGATTACGAAATTTTGCTCGATGTTCTTTGACACTTTGCAGTAACAATGTTGATATTGAATTTTGGACTTTGGATGACAGTTATAAAGAGAATGAAGAATATTTTCAGCAATTGAAAGTTGTAAATGACGCAGCAGAGCGTGGAGTAGCATTGGCATCTGAATACAACCAATGCTTGACAAAAAACGAAGAGCTGTTTCAATATTTACTGCAAATTGTCAAAGAACATCGAGCAAAATTTCCTAATTGTAATAAAAGGCACTTTTTATAACTAGAATTAAAAAATATCTATTTTCGTATTAATACTGTATTAAATAATAAAATTACATATGGTGAAATAGAATTTTTTTTTGCTGTTGATATATTTGATGATATTTCTCAAATAAAACACTTTTTTTTCTGAAATAGATCACGAATTGTCTCAAAATTCATATATTAAATGGATAAATAAAAAATATTTATTAAAAAACTATTAAAATCAGTGAGCATTGGAATTCTAATGCGAATATCTTCTGAATGGTTAGAGTAATCGATTAACCACAAGAGACATTTTTTGTAGAGCGTTCAATTTCCTACAGAAATAATTGATACCCATTTGACAATACTTATTTTTCAGTAAGTTACAAAATTCAAAACAAAAAGTTTTTTTTTTCATAAATTCTTCAATCTTTGACCTTGAATATCTTTTAAATGGTTCGATTAATGAAAAAAGTGTAAGTGACAATTTTTGTAGAGCGTTTAATTTCCTATAAATATTCATCATGCAACTAGTTTAACAATCTATTGGTGATAAGATATGACCATTTTTATATGAGACTAAATTGAAAATTTAGTCTCATAAACGACGATGAGCCAGTTCTTTCCATTAATATTAAGAGCTTATACTTGCTGAGTACTTTGTAGAGGTACCTAGGAACTAGTTTTCGTGAGTGACATTCAAAAAAAAAAAAGTTTTTTTTTTACCCACCCTAATGGGTATAGTGACGTATAAAGATTGCAGAAGCTGCGATCGTCACGCGGCTCAGCGAGCTACGCTACTATACCTATATATGCATTTTTACTACTCGGAACATAGATCCCCACGGCGTTGTTGCTAAGTGATATAACATAACAGAAAAGTCTGATCTGTCACCTCCTGTGAACGTATCGCGATTTGGAGTAAAAATTGAAAATAAAATAAAATAAAAAATGCGTGGAGAGGAATTAAGATGTGATGACTCCGAATCCCCTCCAGCCGGAAATCCGGGAAGCACCTAACCAAAGAAATATTGAATTGAAAATTGATAAAAGTTTGTTTCGTGCAATGAAATTATAAAAGTTTTGAATTAATAGCTTAAATAATATTCATTCCAATTTGTTTTATGCATTCTTAATGGGGAGGCTTCGCCCCCCCAACCCCCCCCACCGGGGCTTTGCCCCTGGACCCCACCAGGGCTTCGCCCCTGGACCCCCTGCCCGCCTTGTGAGCACTTACTCGGGCGGCTTCGCCACCCTCGGAGGTGATTTTCTTCTACAAGAATTGATCTATTCAACGAAAGCCAATTCGACCTCGATCCTAAACGCATTTGTAAAAAAAAATAGTATAAGCTACTCGTGCGGGCAGCCGGAATCACCAGTAATGTCCGGCTTTCCGCACTCCTTGCTTAATATACTATTTTGATGACAAAAAAAAAATTTTTAAAAAAATGAAAAAAAAATTTTTTTTTTAATTTTCATAGAAAATTTTTTTTCTTCTATATTTTATTAAAAGTAATGGGTACTGAAAAACGTTCCATCAAAAGTAATGGGTACTGAAAAACGTTCCATCAAAAGTAATGGGAACTGAAAGACGTTCCATTAAAAGTAATGGGTGCTGAAAAACGTTCCATTAACAGTAATGGGAACTGAAAAACGTTCCATTAAAAGTAATGGGTACTGAAAAACATTCCATTAAAAATAAATAATGGGTAATGGAATTTACATTACTTTTAATGGATCGTGGAAAAAAATTACATTACTCATTACTGTTCATGAGTAATGGAAACAAATCTCCATTACACATTACTTTTAATGAATAATTGAAAGAAATCTACATTACTCATTAAAAATAATGAGTAATGGTAAAAAATGTATATTACCCATTGAAAATAATGGAGAATGGGAAAAAATGCACATTACTCATTAATAATAATGAGTAATGGGGAAAAATCTACACTACTCATAAAAAATAATGAGTTATGGAAAAAATGTGCATTAATCATTAAAAATAATGAGTAACGGAAAAAAATGTGCATTAATCATTAAAAATAATAAGTAATGGAAAAAAATCTACATTACTCATTAAAAATAATGAGTAATGGAAAAAATTGGCATTACTCATTAAAAATAATGAGTAATGGAAAAAAATCTACATTACTCATTAAAAATAATGAGTAATGGAAAAAAACCTACATTGATCATTAAAAATAATGAGTAATGGAATTTTTTTTCCATTGAAAATTTCACAACCCTGGTCTACAATTCTAGTTGACTGTAACAGAAATCAGTCGCCGTATTACGCAATAATATTGTAAACTAATGCCTTTCAATAAATCAGCTCGGTGAGTTGTAACACGTCACTCGATTGATCCAACGGCCGAATCGTCATTCTATCGAATTGTTTCTATGTTACGTCGCCTTCCTCGCGGAGCGCGTATCGACTTTGTGCATATGACTATTATTTCCGGGTATTTGCCATCTCAGAATAATTATCTCATATAATTTTGCTTTCATTGCTGTATTCGTACCGATCAGATCAAATATTATCGTTTATTCTTTTGTTATATCGAATTATCGGATCTACGTACCGAAACGACATTTACGGCGATGAACTGAGCCCTCATTTTCTTTTATGTTACTAATAATCACATTAGGTGACTATTTCCACGGATTTCTAACCCAACTACCTATCGAGCTGTAACTGTAACTGTTCCTATCGAGGAATTCGGGGTGTTTTAAGCTTGTCAACCCCCTGAATTTACCATGAACTCGTTTAGTCATTGACGAATGTCTAATTATATTTCTTCATTTCCTCCTAGTCGTATTTTTATTGAAGGCCAGCCAACCTAACCAGCGATAACCTCGTTCCGTCCCCCATTTTCCCATGATATTTTTCGAACAGTTTCGTTATTTCCATTTATGGAATAAATAATCTCGATCACGAGTCGTACAAATTAGTCGAATCGTTACAATATGTTTTAATCAATAAACTGGTGTCGCAAATTAAAGCACCTAAATTTCTTTCGGCCAACTTACGGACTTTTAAAAATTACCTCTAAATTTAGGATTTCTCCGTGTCACAGTCACTATACCAATTACCACTTCGGAATAGTCTTTATCCTTTATTATTTGCATGCATTCAAAAATTTTGGAAACTTACCTAATCTCGCAACGTTCGTTCGACGGGAATTTCTTCACGCTGACAAAGAGACTCGTTACGACGTATCGATCGGAATTGACGACGCCGCCAAATTGCGTTGTATTTATACGTCAAAATCGTGTCGATCACGAACACATTTCCCCCTTCTTCCAGATCCGAAATTTGTCGACTTCACGAATTATTGCACGTCACGCCCTTGATACAGTCTCATACGCTGTTAAAAAAACACACCATCCGTGCGAAGCCAATAGCATGACTCTGATATTACATACCCCGCCCGTCTAGCGATTATAGAACGCAATAGAACATACTGACGTTATTGACAGAGAAAAACTAGCGGCACGTAACACATACATTTTCGTACATGTACATTTTTATCATGTTCATTGCAAATTTCATTCCCTATAATAATTTTTTCCTCTACTGATTTCCCGGATTTTCAATTTAACTCGAAATTTTCGTTTCTATTTTCAGTCACCATAAAATTCGACTAGCGGAACATATGTTGTGGTTTGATATTGCACGTCCTCAATGAAGTTTTGTTTTCATAGAAAACTCGTTTCAAGTTTTTAATGCAATTGTGCTCAAAATGCACCATAACGGGTTCGGTTTTTCCAATTCTTTTCATCGAACGAAAAAAAATGAAAACTGACTCTGTCCGACCTTTAAAGTATTTTCAGGGGCGAAAAAAATAACGTTCTCGGATTAATCATGAACGAAAAGTGAAAAAACCAATGGTGGACGACAACCTGGAATTATAAAAAAAATTTTTTTTTTAGGATATTGAATATTTTTTACTCAACCGGTTCCACCTGAAGGTCAATTAAATTGCAGTATTTTAATTGACATATCTGTAACGAATAGTCACTTTTATATATTATAGTCGTTTTTCGGCGGTCCAGTATTTTTCCTTTAGTAAACGACTGTGACGCGTTTGAAAAAACAAAATTGTCAAAAATATTTGTCAATCTTATCTTTTCATTTCAATTCCTATTTTCGATTTTTTTCCTTTTTTCGTCTTCCACTCGCAACTTATCGTCAGTGTTTAATGAAATAGACGGCGTAGTTCCGTGATCGAGGTCACGAATTCGATGCGGAGAAATAAAAATAAGTATAGGTGTTTACACAGATGTTACGACGTCACTGAAAACTGTATTGAACAGGGAATAAATCAGCACGTTAGCTTCTTGATTATTTTTTGTGATGTTGAATTCTGATGTATCGAACGTCCGACAAAAATAAAATTTACGGCGAAACAAGGCCAAAAACATTACGCAAATTCGTACACGCGCGCGTGTGTATGTACACCACGCGCGGAAATTGTCAGGCCACATAGAAAGCTAGAAAATGTTCGTAAGCATCATAAGAAAGCTCATAAATATCTGAATTCATTGATATTTTGAAAATAATATTTCCATCACTAAGCACTGAGATAGCGTGTAAAAAAGATTGGACAAAAAGTCGGATTTTTGCGAAATTTTCTATCTTGACTTAAACTTATAGCCAAAGTTGGGAAAATTTCTTTAAGAACTCGACATTTTTTACGCCTAGTCTCTGAAACTTTATCTTTACCTCAATCTCCAAAGCCATAGAGAATCTTTACTGGTTCTTGAGTTATCATGAAAATTAGATGACAAGCGCGGACCCTACGCATAACCCACAGCAGTCCTGCCTTCACGAGAGAACAAGCAAACGAGATCGTCACCTCGTGCTGTCGATGGGCCGCGGTCGATTCACGCACGTCAGCGGAATTTTGGTAATAACTCAAGAACCAGTGAAGATTTTCCAAGGGTTCTCGGGCTTCAGGTGAAAATAAAGTTTCAGAGACAAGGCATGACAAATTTCAAGTTTTTAAAGAATATTTCCTAACTTTGGCCATAAGTTGAAGTCGAGATGATTCCTGTAAAATAATATTTACTTCTGTAGCGAGAGTTCAGAGAAATTCTGTAGGGTGTGCGGGAGGACGAGGATAAGAAGCGAAAAGGGAGCGTTTACCGCTGAGAAAACGTTTGCCGAGACTTCGAGATTTTGAACAATCGTATACTTTTATTTCGTAATACAACAGAGACGCGTGTTTACTCTCTGGGCTTTCTTATGAGACTGGCTCGACAACGAGCTCGTTGCCGAAAAGAGAGTAATTGTGTAAGTGAGTATGGGTGAATCATAGGTGCGAATAAGAGTGTATGTTTGTGTGTGCGACTGTATCCTTGGTGCGAATAAGTATGAGTGCGTGTGTGTGAGTTGAGATCGGAATAAGTGCGTGAGACAAGACGTCGAATTTTGATACCGATGGTTCGCCGGAACATTCTCCCCCCGTTGGCGATTCTGAAAGAACGGCAACAAAAGAAAAATTGATAGGTCATCAATTGCGACCGAGAGTTCATAAATTCGAGTCTGAATCGAGTGGCAGCAAACAGAGCTTGACGATTGGCCTTTTGTATACGGAGCACGCTGTTTTGACGGTAGCGACACGAACAAGGCCGTCCTTGCCAGGATGCACTTCGATGACGCGACCGAGAGCCCATTTCGATGGTGGGTACCGACTGTCACTCACGAGCACAAGCGATCCGATTTTTATTGAATCGGTTCGATGTTGCCACTTCGATACGGTTTGGAGTCCTCGAAGGTATTCGATGCTCCAGCGCTGCCAGAAATGTTCGAGCATCTGGCGCAGCATCTGCCAGCGAGAGAGCCGAGAACGTGGCAAGTCTTTAAGTGACGGTTCTGGTATTGAGTTGAGAGCCGATCCAATCAGAAAATGACCCGGTGTGAGGGCTGATAAATCGGAAGGATCGTCCGAAAGCGCGCAAATGGGTCGTGAATTGAGAACGGCTTCGACTTGTGCAAGAAACGTCGAGAATTCTTCATACGTAAGGCCAGTGTCTCCGATGACGCGCTTGATATGAAATTTTGCCGACTTTACAGCTGATTCCCATTTGCCGCCAAAATGTGGTGCTGACGGTGGATTAAATATCCACTTGGTTCCATCATTGGCGAGGATGCTGGCGAGCGAGGCGAATTCGCTCGACGAAGCTCGAAACATTTTTTTGAGTTCGGCGTCAGCGCCGAGCAAATTTGTTCCGCAATCAGACGTAAGCGTTGAACAAATGCCTCGACGAGACGTGAATCGGTGATACGCTGCGATAAACCCGTTAGTTGTGTAGTCGGTCGCAAGCTCGAGGTGTATCGCCGATGATGACATACACACAAAGACGACGAGATACCCTTTATACGTTTTGGCTCCTCTGCCTCGAAAGGTTCGGAGCGTGAACGGCCCGGCGTAGTCAACTCCCGAGTTTTCGAATGGGCGAGCTCGACGAACTCGAGATTCCGGTAATTGGCCCATGAGTTGAGTTCCGAGAGCGGCTCGATGGCGAACACACGTTAGGCATCGGTGAATGAATGAGCGAACGGGTACGCGACCACCTACAATCCAATATTGACGTCGAAGGGTAGCCAGAGTAAGTTGTGTTCCTCCGTGAAGGGTACGCTGATGACAATGGTCGATTATGAGAGTTGTTAAACTCGAGTTTTTCGGTAATATGAGCGGGTGCTTCTCGTCGTTGTCGATATAAGCGTTTCGTAGTCTCCCTCCGACGCGAAGAAGTCCGGAGGAATCGATGAAAGGCGTGAGACGAAGCAAGGAGCTCGACTGCGAGAGCTTTTTTCCTTGTAGGAGTCGATCCAGGTCAGACGAAAAGTGGGCGGATTGCGTAGTCTTGACCCAGAACCGTTGAGCTGACTCGAGTTCGGTTGGAGTGAGAGGCATGTCCTTCCCGAGGCTACTCTGGCTGCGTTGGAATTTCTTCGCAGCTCGGAAGCACCAAGCGGTAACGCGGAGGAGGGGTTTTAACGTAGAATAACGATGCACCAAGCTCCAGATGTCAGGGCATTTGTCTTGGTTGACGATACCGACTGAGCTTTTTCGAACCTCGAGAACCGCGTCGGAGTCTGGAGGTGGAGTCGACGACGGCCACAGTGTAGAATGTCGAGCTAGCCAGGGTGGACCATGCCACCACAGAGGGTCATTACTGAGTTGGCGAGGCGAGAGACCGCGTGAAGCCAAATCAGCCGGATTTTCTTTGCCTGGCACGTGATGCCAACGAGATTTTGGGAGATCGTTGATTTCAGTTACACGATTGCGGACGTACTCAGCCCAACGCGACGCGTCACCTTGAATATATGCTAATGCGACGGTAGAGTCGGTCCAAAGATGAACGTATGCGTGTTCGAGATCAAGCGCTTTCCGCACGTGCGCGATCTGCCGAACTAGGAGAACAGCTGCTGAAAGTTCGAGTCGCGGAATTGTCACTTTTTTTAACGGGGCGACTTTTGTCTTCGCGGAGACAATAGTCACACGTGCATCATCGAGGTCATTGATTACGCGGAGATAGATCACTGCGCCGAGAGCTGCTTGCGATGCATCGGAAAAGCCGTGGATTTCAACCGCGAGTGATGATGATTGCATGCCGAGCCATCGTGGTACAGAAATCGAGGAAACTTCGTTCAAATCCGTGATAAATTTATTCCAACGAGAAACAAACTCTTCGGGAAGATGATCGTCCCATTCGAGACCCAAAGTCCATAGTTCTTGCATAAAGAGTTTTCCCCGAACCACGACCGGTGCGATCCATCCAAGCGGATCGAACATTTGCGCGATGCGCGAGAGAACTTGACGTTTTGTCGCGTGAGAGAAGTTTTCTGGACCGGCGTGAGCTGCAAACGCAAAGGTGTCCGAACAAGGTTGCCAGAGAACTCCCAGTGCTCGAAACATCGGCTCGTGGTCGATTGACAACGGCATCGAAAGTTCTTTTCTTTCGAGCGGAATTTCGGCTAGCACGGCATCATGATTCGAAGCCCATTTCTGAAGTACGAAGCCGCCCGTTGAGAGGCACGAGTTGAGTTCCCGAATTTTATCTTTTGCGCCTTCGACGGTGTCGGCGCCCGAGAGCACGTCGTCCACGTAGATTTCGTGTTCGATTATGCTTTTGGCGAGAGGGTACTGAGTTCCTTCGTCGAGAGCGAGTTGCCGAAGAGCTCTAATCGCCAGGTACGGCGCACTTGCCAGACCGTAAGTCACCGTACACAGCTGAAATGAGCTCACCGGTTCTTCCGGACTTTTTCTCCATAAAATCCGTTGGAGGTCCCAGTCGTCGGGATGCACGCGAATTTGTCGGTACATCTTTTCGATGTCTGCGGAGAACGCGTACGCGTAAAGTCGCCAATGGGTGATGACGTCGGCGAGGTCCGTCTGGAGCTTTGGGCCGACGTGAAGGAGATCGTTGATCGAGAGGCCAAGGTTCGTACGCTGTGATCCGTTAAAGACAACTCGGACCTTGGTCGTCGAGCTGCTCTCACGAATGACAGCGTGGTGCGGAAGATAGAAAACGCGACTTGGTTCTACGAGAGACTCTGGAACGCAAGTCATGTGACCGAGGCGCTCATACTCGGCAAGAAAAGTGGAGTATTGTTCCTCGAGAGTTTTGTTGACGGTGAATCGCTTTTCTTGCCGCGCGAGCATGTTCGAAGCGAGTTTGCGAGAGTCGCCGAGGTGCTCCGGAAGTCGCTTAAATGGTAAACGTACAACGTAGCGCCCTTCTGGAGTGCGTGTATGTGTGGTTACGAAATGATGCTCGCACTGAGCTTCGTCTTCCGAAAGCGAGAACTTCGGATTCATTGCTGTCTCTTCCTGAAGCCAAAAACTTTTGAGGATATCGAGGAGCTCATGGTCTATTGAGCATTGTAGACCGTGAGCTACTGCGGTTTCGAGATGCGATTGTGGTGAAATGGATCCGGAAAGTATCCACCCGAAAGCAGTCCTTTGAGCTACAGGACTGCTCGGACTGCCTTTACGAATGCCATCTTCGAGAATTCGACTGTAAACTTCGACGCCAAGGACGAGGTCGATGTCTTTCGATGAAGTAAAAGATGGATCCGCCAAATCGAGATCGTTTAAATGAGGCCAACTGGCGTCAAATACTCGGATCGGTGGAAGGTACGACGTAAGTTTTGCCAGTATGTAAGCGTTTACCGAGAGCGAGAATGGAGGAGTAACTCGTGAACCGATATCGATCGTCACAACTCCTCTCGAGATACTCGATTTCTGAGCTCCAATGCCGCTGATCGGAAGCGAAACTGGACGACGAGGATGATTGAGACGTTGGGCCAGCGATTCTGTAATAAAGGACACTTCCGATCCTTGGTCCAGAAGCGCTCGCACTTCGATTTCATCGCCATAGCGAGAAGTGACCTTGACAATCGCAGTCGCAAGTAACACGGGAGCGTATTTTATCTTCGTAGCGAGCGCACTGTTGCTTGAAGCAGAGGTATCTGCTTCAAGAAGATCGCGAGGCGGAGGCGCGGTCGCGATCGATTTATTCCCGAGAACGACGTGGTCTGACGGTGACAAAGTCACGTTCGATTTTTTCGGTCTAAGCAAATTGGACTCTCGCGAGTTCAATTCGTTCGAACGATGAAGCAGCGTGTGGTGTTGATTTCCACACTCTCTGCAGCGTTTTGGGGTGCGACAGTCTCGACACTGATGCAGACCGAGACAGTTAAAACAGAGACCCTTTTGATTCACGATTTCGCGACGTTCTTCGAGCCTTTTGTTGCGAAACTCGGGGCACGACGAGATGTAATGTGACGCTTGGCACAGGGAACACGTAGTATTCGGAAGTTTGGATGAATGATCAGATGCACCGCGTGCAGTTGCGGTTGTAACGGCCTGGTGAGATTTCGCACTCTGAATCGTCTTGATACCAATCGATGAATTCGCGCGTGACTTGCTCGTCCCGGAAGTGCGTTCGACGGCTTCGAATGCCCGTATGCGTGCCAGTAAAAAATTTTCGAGATCCGCGAACGCCGCGGGATCGGTCTTAGCTCCGAGTTGCTTTTCCCAATCAGTTAATGAGACAGAATCGAGTTTGCGCGCGACCATAAAAACGAGAAAATGATCCCAGTGCTGAGTGGGACTTCCGAGAGCGTTAAGCGCTCCGATAGCTTCCTGTACGTCACCGAGCAAGGATTTGAGTTCGTTTGCCGATTGGTGAGAAACTTGTCGAACCGAAAATAGCGCAGCGAGATGCGTATCGATTAACACGCGCTTGTTTTCGTATCTATTCACGAGAGCTTGCCACGCACGCGCGAAATTGTCACCGGTAATCGTTATGTTTTTAATGACTTGAGAAGCTTCGCTTTTCACGCTCATTTTAAGGTACTGCATTCTTTCTACGTCCGTGATGCCGTTATTCGTAATTATCATAGACGAAAATAAATCGCGAAATTGTGTCCATTCACTGTACGAACCTGAGAACTGCGGCAAATTAATTCGAGGCAGCTGTCGTGAGACTGGCACATGATTTACCGGTGGCTCGATTAGGGTGTCGCTCGATAATGAATTTTCAGACGACCGACGCAGGTCGTTGAGAATGTCGAGAAGTTCGGATTTTACGTCAGTATACGCTTCCTCGCATAAGTCGTAATAAGTGTCGGTAAAATATGGTAAATCTTTTTTATCCTCGGGTTTGAGCTGCGAGAGTACATCGTGATTGTCTTGAAATTTTTTCCAATTGACCCCGAGATTTTCGAGTCTGGTTTGCACTTGAGACGATGTTTTCTTTCTCGTCTCGAGTTTTTTGAAATTTATAACCGATCGATTAATGAGACCGAAGAGCTCTTCTTGTTTAGCAATAATCGAGGAAACGGACGTAGTCATTTTGCGGTCAATGATTATAATCGTGAGCCTACTGCGGTTACTTAGTTCTTCTTGTAGAGACTAATAGAGATTACGAATTCACATAGGAGTGAAAGAGAACGCGAATACCGAGAGGTCTATATACCGAGCATATCGAGACACCTATACGTGTACAACAGCTGGTTACCGAATGGGTGTAGACGAGAAAAAGAAAACAATACTACCATTGATCGATGGCGCGAGAGTCCGAGTGCGACAAGTATATATCTCCGTGTCGATCACCTGTCGATTTGCAAAGAATCCGAACGTCGAAGACTTTCCACTCGGCGAGTCGAACACGCGAACGAATATACTAACGAGAGTACAGAGATATTCCACTTACTTTGATGAGAAACGCTTCGCGACACTGCTATTTCCGATTGCGATAAGGAATCTCCGATACTTTTATCCACTAATCTTACACACACTGCACAAAATCCGGCTCGAAGGACCAGTAAATGTAGCGAGAGTTCAGAGAAATTCTGTAGGGTGTGCGGGAGGACGAGGATAAGAAGCGAAAAGGGAGCGTTTACCGCTGAGAAAACGTTTGCCGAGACTTCGAGATTTTGAACAATCGTATACTTTTATTTCGTAATACAACAGAGACGCGTGTTTACTCTCTGGGCTTTCTTATGAGACTGGCTCGACAACGAGCTCGTTGCCGAAAAGAGAGTAATTGTGTAAGTGAGTATGGGTGAATCATAGGTGCGAATAAGAGTGTATGTTTGTGTGTGCGACTGTATCCTTGGTGCGAATAAGTATGAGTGCGTGTGTGTGAGTTGAGATCGGAATAAGTGCGTGAGACAAGACGTCGAATTTTGATACCGATGGTTCGCCGGAACAACTTCTAAATCTATTTATCAAAGTATCATTTTTTTTATTCAGACCGTCAAAAATCCATTAGACTCAAATTCCAAGCAAGAAAAACTTTTTTTTATCTGTTTTCCTCATTTTGAGGGTTTTTTTCAATATGTCTGTCGTAAACATGAAGAAATTTCACGGGAAATATAAATTTTTCAGGTTGGTTTATCTGTAAGTGCTTTAAAAAATGAATCAAAGAACAAATAAAGAAATTCAATTTCTTCAAATTTCTATATTGAATTTCTGTTCTCCGATTAATTTAAAGAAAACTTGCCAATTTTTTCCTGGGCATTTGAGGGTACTATCTATAGATTTTTCACTACCCGTCGAAAAAATAAAATAAAAATAAAAATCAACACCGTCTACTGCTTATCCTCAAGGTGGTACAGTGGAAGGAAGTTTTGGGTAAAATAGAGGAGACGTTCCCTTCACGTTATAGGATCGTGGCAGCAATTTTTTTTTTTGCTTCTTTTCGTCTCGGGTTTTTGGAAGTTATGGGAGTTGAAAACGATATTTACGATCCGAATTAAGAGAATCTGATGTTATCTCATTTGGAAAAATTGACTTATTCGCTTTTGCCTTCAAACTACAGACATGACTCTGTGGAATTTAAAAATGGCTATGTTGCAGGATGTTGCTATTGTATTCTTTAGAAAGGTTCTGCTATAGCATGTAAGGGTGGAATAGGTAGTTTCAATTGTCTTCTATCAGTTTATTATGCTCAGAGATTGGGAATGTTTTTTAGAACAATTATTAAAATAAAACAAATGATGTATATTTAAGAATAATGAGATGTAAACACGAAAATTCTTTTTTTTTTGTTTGGCCATTCGGTCAATGAAAATCAAATGTAAAGAAGAAAACGCTATTGACAGTTGTAATGTTTTCTTTCGGAGTCGAGGGTATCAACAAGGTTGCGTCGTCTTCTGATGAGTGGATTAGATGTGCCCGAGTAAACGCGGCGCATTATTCGTTGACGAAGATTCAAACTGGTGAGTAGCTTCGCTTTCAGTCCAGTTGTTCTATCTTCAGTTATCTTCGGCACTTCACTCTACATCTTTTTTGAGCACGCATTTGCGGCGGAAGCAAATCTGCAACCAACATATGATGAGTCGAATTAGCAATGTTAAATGAACGACAGTAGCAAAATAATAACGCGGCGTTTCACCGGAACTCAGTCATCGTCGAACAGTCGACTTAAAATTCTCACCGACAGTTGGAAACTTCCATTCGACTTTATCTCAATATAGATCGTTCGAGATCGTTCTATTATTTCACGCTAAAAATCTTTATGCAATGAAAAAATTGATTCACTTGCCTTTTCATCACCGCAGGCTGTTCCATCAGCAGCGTAGTATAATGGTTCCGTAATGCCGCCATATTGCGGAAAGCAAATGAGATTTTGGCAAATACTTTCATTCATCTGCAAACGAAAAATGCAACGCGTCAGCGACTCGAAACTAGATTTCTTTTTTTAAATGTTTTGAGATCTACAATTACATGGCATTTTGTTCCTCTTATCATGCCGCACTGGCCATCGCAGTCCATTGTTTGTCCATACATTACGCGGGGCAGTGGTGATCTTATATTGGGTTTCTTGAAAAAACGTGCAGCTTCCCTGGTACTGTAGAAACAAATAATTCATCAGAATTATAGAAGACGTCGGATCGTTGAATAGTGTTGAACTATTGAGATCTTCCGAGAAGGATGGACGTTTGAAAGTGTTGAAAGATAACGAAAATTCATCGGCACTTACTTGAAACGTTTTTTGAAAGCATTTAGATAACAATCGGACCAGTCAGGCAGATCTTGCGCCATGTTGAAATAACTACTCGTGACCACGCTTTCGTTTCTTGGACAAAGTTTAGAGTCAATGCCGAAACTGTAACAATTCACCAAATTCCACGGTATATTCTGAGATAATGAATCGCCATCGTTAAGTGGTGCCATGCCGTCGAACGACTCACCTCCATGCAACGTCCTCTGATACTTGCCGTGTTCCCCAATACCCGAATCCTGTACCGCTTAGAATTATCTGCGGTGACCCTGGTGTGTTTTTGTCGTCCCGGTAAACTACCCCTTCTCGTGACAGATAATTCATTATAATTATTACCATTGAGTCTATAGACATTTGTTTAAAATTATTTGTTAATTTATTCACCTCCATTTGTCAGCCTGAAAAATAAGACAATATTTTAAATTGAGGATAACAAAGGTTGGATCTGAACATTCGAATAGGTTCCCTTACGATGGCATGACAACGGCAATGTCATAGTGACCGAAACGATCTGACCAAGAAGATGCGTCGGATTCGAAAAATTGTTTCACCGAGTAACCATTAGGTTCCACAATCAATCGACCATCTGAACCCATAGATAGAAACGGTAGGTCACCAGCATGCTGCAAGATTATTGAAAACTACGTTTCATGGAATATATATTTTTTTATTTATTTTCACCGACAAACGCGAACTGACCTCTTCAACTATTATCCCAGCGATATTAAATCTCACTTTTGGGTTTTCAAGAGTCCTGAAGAACTGATCAACGCCATTCCAGTAGGCCAGCACATACTCCAACAGCTTCGTTAGTTTATTGCTCTCCTTCTCGTAACCTCTGAATTGGAAAATATTGTTAGTTCTTTTGTTTTGCTTCCTCATAGAGGAAGCTTTGTTTTCGTGACAAAATTTTTTTTCGAGATGTTCATGAAAACGTGTTCAGAATGTCCCAAAACATCTAAAAATCACATTTAGAAAAAATGTCCGGATGTATGTATGTGTGTGTGTGCGTGCGTGCGTGCGTGTGTGTGTGTGTGTATTAGAGCGGCTTGAAAAAAAAACTTTTTTTTTTCTTTCGATCAAAATACATTCACGCCAAAGTATCTTCCATCAAGAGGATCGTGTCCAAAAATGGGCCCGATCGGACCATTTTTAGGGGTCGCGCAAGATTTTTCTAGTTTTCCCATTTGATTAACATGGAAAGAACGAAAAGTGTCCATTAAAAAAATCGTAGCTCCGCCAATTTTATAGGTACATTGATCGTTAGTCTCATTTGAAAGCTCTTGAAAAACCGCTTAAAATGGCGTGCAGACCTTTGAAATCCGATTGCAACTTCCGTCGATAATTTCTTACGAAACCACAAAATTATTGATGAAAGTTGAAATGGGATCCCAAAGGTCCGCACGCCATTTTAAGCGGTTTTTTGAGAGCTTTCAATGGGACTAACGGGATCAATGTACCTATAAAATTGGCGGAGCTACGATTTTTTGAATGGAAACTTTACGCCCTTCCCATGTTAATCAAATGGGAAAACTAGAAAAATCTTGCGCGACCCCTAAAAATGGTCCAATCGGGCTCATTTTTGGACACGATTCTCTTGATGGAAGATACTTTGGCGTGAATGTATTTTGATTTAAAGAAAACAAAAAGTTTTTTTTTCAAGCCACCCTAGTGTGTATGTATGTACGTAACATTGGTTGAGCGTTCATAACTTGAGAACGGCTCGAGATATCAAGCTGAAATTTGTCACTGATGTAGAGGGTTCACAGCGCATAGCATGATTTGATGTTTAGGAAAATCCATACAGTTTTTTCGTTTTTACGCGATTTTCAAAAAATTCAAAAAATTATTTTTGGTCTCTAGTTTCCACAATTTTAGAGATATCGACCTCAAATTTAGTATAATGTTGTACGACCACAGGGTGATGCTCGTCACTCAATTGGAAAAAAAATCCATGCAGTGCTTTTGTTTAAAGAAATTTTAAAAGGTGTAAAAAAATGGTGTGCGCACTCTAGCTGTCACAATTTTCTATATAGCGGACTAAAATCTGGTACGTAGCTGCACTATTATCAAGAGACGTTTCGGATTGGATTTGGGCGAAATCCATCGAGCTATTCATATTTTATGTCATTTTGAAAATTTTCAAAAATGAACGTAAGTGCTCTAGCTTCCACAATTTTCGAGATATCTGGCTAAAAGTCAGTACAAAGTCGCACTATTATTGAAAGATGTTTCGTATTGAATTTGGGCAAAATCCATCCAACCATTCATATTTTATGTCGTTTAGAAATTTTTTTAAAATCGTCGCGCGCTCTAGCTTCCACAGTTTTTGAGATATCGGATCAAAACTTGGTACAAAGTCGCACTATTATCAAAAGATGTTTCGTATCGAATTTGGGCAAAATCCATCTAGGCGTTTAAATTTGATGCGACTTTCAATTTTTTTAATTTGACATGGAATTCACTATGTATTTATTCTGGACTAGATCGAATTACGAACCGATTTTATACAAGAACAAGGGTGCAAAGTCGAACCTTGCACATTGCTTCCTCATAATTTTTTGAATTCGACAAAGCTTCCTCTATGAGGAAGCCAAAATTGATCGACACAGTTCCTCATAGAGGAAGCTTTGTCGAATTCAAAAAATTATGAGGAAGCAATGTGCAAGGTTCGACTTTGCACCCTTTTTGGTTTTTTTCTTCATATAATCATTGTTTATCACGGAGGCAAACATTTCCTTTGTACTCACTGGTAAAGTCCGTTTTCAACGATCACGACTACCTTCGGATAGATGGTGCTGGGAGCCGCGTATTGTAGGAAATAATTAAGTTCCCACACCCACTCCTGGAATTGTGAACACTGAGGAGAAACGAACATCAAACATCGGAACTCCGTTCATTTCTGCTTACTACATTTTTTAAATTCGTTCGTATTAGAAACCTTATTATTGTTGTCGATTCTTCTGGTACCGGACTCTTTGAAAAACGGCGATTGTAATATCAAATTGGCTATTGCCTGGGATTCAACGAAATTACGGATTAAAATCAATCGTTCTGTTGATATAAAGTTATTATTTTTGTTTTTTTGCATTTTCGAGCGGTAAAAGCTTACATCTTGCTGGTGGATGAGTCTATGTCCGAGTGGAGAATTTTTGTCGGACCTAAAGAAATATACTGGCGTATTTGTTCCAGCCAGAACATCGTCAGACGGAGTCAAGCGGAGATCGACTCCGCAATGAGAAGGTTCGAGAGAAACCGCAGTCGCCAGGCCCAGAAGCACGCCGCCGAGTATCGAAATCGACGCTGTGAAAGATATAAAGAAACAACAATGACAACAGTTCTTAATTTTTGTATTGGATTGAACCGTGCTCAGTCGGTTATCCAGCTTACTTGTCATAGTTTCAAAACGTCGGAACTTCGTTGAAATATAATTGGGCTGATGTTCTCGTTTAAGTTCTAAAAACTGAATGAAGCTGAGAATCATTTTATGGTCACACGGGTAAATTATAATTTTACTTACTATACTCGATGACATTGACGAATTTTAACTTATCAAAGAAATATACACTACCGCTCCAAATTATCAGGACACTTGCCAAGCGCGCTCGCGAAAAATACTTCTGTCTTTGAACGTCGACAACTTCGCGACAAAGAAAGCTAGAATTCTTTTGAAAACACTATTGGAAAGCGTATGAAAATTCGAATCGATCAATATTTTTTAAATAATATTTCCGTTACTGAGCACTAAGTTAGCGTGTAAAAAAGATAGAAAAAAATCTGATTTTTCGAAAATTTTATATCATGATTTCAACTCACTGCTGGAGTCAGGAAAATTTTTTTAGAAGTTTGAAATTTCTCACACGTCATTTTTGGAAGCTTACCTGTAATTCAAGCCTAAAAGTATGTAAAATCTTCACGGGTTCTTGAGTTATCATAAAAATTGTGCCGGCATGCGTGGGCCGCGCGCGGGATTTCGATGGCACGCGTCGACGGTCGCGATCGATTGTTTTCTCGCCGAGACAAGATCGAAACGGATCATAGAAAAAATTATTATTTCAATGCTGAAAAAACGATTAAACTGTTATAAATAATAACCGTAAAAATAAAAAATAAATTGGTTGGTGAATGAAACACAATTATGGACGAAAATGTATTAATTAAATTACGAAATACCTTTTCATTTGAACAAAATAGATGAAAAAATTTATTTTTGACAATAATATATTAAGGTATTGTGATAAATATTTTCAATTTTCTTCAAATCTTCGATTCATCGAAGTAGCCGCCCTTGGCTTTGATTACCGCCTTGCAAACTGCCGGCATTCTGTTTGTCAATTTGTTTAACGTTTCCGCACTGATCTTCCTCCAAACTTCTGGAAGATTCATCCAAAGCTGCTGGGTATTGCTCGATGGGAGCAGCCCCCATCCAACTCGTCCCACAGTCATTCGATCGGATTACAATGCGGTGACTGCGGCGGCCATTCCATGTTTTCTAAAACTCCTTCCTTCTCTTTTCGTTTTATATAATTTGCACATAGTTTCGACTTATGTTTCGGGTCGTTGTCCTGTTGGAAAACGAACTTCCCCTTAAAAAGCTCTTTTGCAGATGGCAATGCGTGCTTGCAGAGGATTTGGTGCTACCCCTCTTTATTTAAAATCCCTTCAATTTTCTTTAAATTTCCGGTTTTACCGTTCCCAAAACACCCCCACACCATCACGGACACTCCCCCATGCTTAACCGTAGGAACGACACACTGCATGCATGCGCTCGCCCGATTGTCGACGAACGAACACTCGTCTATTTCCCGAAAACAATTCAAACTTCGACTCATCCATGAAGAGAACCGATTTCCATTTTTCTTCAGTCCAAGAAGTATGTTCTCTCGCCCACCGTAATCGCTTTAGCTTATTGATTTTTCTCAAAAGCGATTGCCTTGCAGCGATTCGCCGTTACAACCCAGCTTTCAGTAGCCTTTTTTTATCACTGAGAGACTGACTTTCGAATCATCAGGTCGAGAAGCATTGAATTCTCCACAAATTTGAGGAGCCGTTTTCTTTCGGTCCCTTTTACCTATGAGCACAATACGCTTATCTTCTTGATCGGTCGGACATCGTTTCTTTCCGCGACCTCCTCTATCATCGACTTCTCCGGAATCTTCATATTTATTTATTGTCCACTCTACGCCTGACTTCGATGTTTTTGTTTTTTGAGCGATTTCTCGATAACTCGATCCTTGTTCGCGTAACGTCACTATTTTGATTCGTGTGTGAGTACTAATTTCGCGTCTCGGTGCCATTGCCGTCATATTTTTGTAACGACTGCTTATATCCGCTTCGGGAGCTGTTGATATTGGAAGAAAAACAAAAGAAAGGTCTCCCCGACGACCGGCATTGTCATTAATTTGTTTTCCTTTTTACTGCAACCAATTGAAAAGTTTTCAAACTTGTTTATCAATAAATCGGAAATGTCCTCAATAGGGAAATAAGTCCTTGTTAAAATCGTGTCATTTCAAAACAAGTTGAAACTTGTAATTTGCTTCCTCTGAAACTTCGGATTCGCACGAAATCCTTCTATAAAGAAGCATTTCTTTATTTTATTCTTTTTTTTTAATCTTTGGCTTCCTCATAAAGGAAGTTTCGTTCATTACCGAAGATTCATAGGAAGCAAATTGCAAGTGTCAACTTATTTTGTTTCTTCAGCACCTCACCTATTCATGTAAGCCAAATTTCTCAAGTTAATGAATTTTATTCAGTATTACAGGAGATATTGCCAGAGATATTCGTTCGGAAATTTAAAGAAAATTGAAGGGATTTCAAATAAAGAGGGGTACTACCACCAAATCCTCTGCAAGCACGCATTGCCATCTGCAAAAGAGCTTTTTTACGGGAAATTCGTTTTCCAACAAGACAAAGACCCGAAACATAAGTCGAAACTATGTGCAAACTATATCAAACGAAAAGAGAAGGAAGGAGGGGGGTGAGGCTGCTCCAATCGAGCAATACCCAGCAGCTTTGGACGAATCTTCCAGAAGTTTGGAGGAAGATCAGTGCGGAAACGTTGAACAAATTGACAAACAGAATGCGGGCAGTTTGCGAGGCGGTAATCAAAGCCAAGCGCGGCTACTTCGATGAATCGAAGATTTGAAGAAAATTTAAAATATTTATCACAATACCTTAATATATTATTGTCAAAAATGAATTTTTTTATTTATTCTTGTTCAAATAAAAAGGTATTTCGTAATTTAATTGATACATTTTCGTCCATAATTGTGTTTCATTCACCAACCAATTTGTTTTTTATTTTTACGGTTATTATTTATAGCAGTTTAATCCTTTTTTCAGCATTGAAATAATAATTTTTTCTACATATTAAATATACTTACGTAAGGGTACCCCGTGCAAGCGCCCGTTGCCCTCATGATCCGTTTCGGTCCTGTCTCCGCGTGAAAACAATCGATCGCGACCGTCGACGCATGCCATCGAAATCCCGCGCGCGGATCACGCGTGCCTGCACAATTTTTATGATAACTCAAAAACCCGTGAAGATTTTCCATACTTTTTCGGCTTGAATTACAGGTAAGGTTCCAGAGATGACGTGTGAGAAATTTCAAACTTCTAAAAAAATTTTCCTGACTCCAGCAGTGAGTTGAAATCATGATATAAAATTTTCGAAAAATCAGATTTTTTTTTCTATCTTTTTTACACGCTAACTTAGTGCTCAGTAACGGAAATATTATTTAAAAAATATTGATCGATTCGAATTTTCATACGCTTTCCAATGGTGTTTTCGGAAAAATACTAGCTTTCTTTGTCGCGAAGTTGTCGACGTTCAAGGACAGAAGTTGTTGGTCCTGATAATATGGAACGGTAGTGTATGTCTCCTTGATCACGGAAGCTTACACCGTTTATACTATTATTAAAAATAACCAAATGCGAATTATAAAACGGAAAAATTAATTGATTATTCAATGAGTAAATAAATTAATTAATAAGTAAAGAAGGATTACGTTTTTTTTAAACTTCGTCAATATGTTTTGATTAATGTACAGGTGTCGCAAATTAAAGGACCTACATTATTTTCGGCGACCTTACAGACTTTTAAAAATTACCTCGAAACGAAGGATGTCTCCGTGTCACAATCACTATACCAATCTTCATTTCGGAATAGGTTTATCCAATTATTATTTTCATACATTTAAAAATTTTGAAAACTTACCTAATCTCGCAACGTTCCTTCGATGGAAATTTCTTTACGCTGACCAAAAAACTTGTTACGACGTATCCGTCGGAATTTACGACACCGCCAAATTGCGTTGTATTTATACTTCAAAAACGTGTCGATTACGAACGCATTCCCCACTTCTTCCAGATCCCAATTCGTCAGCACCATGAATTATTGCATGTCATGTCGTTGGAAGAATCCCATAGGCTCTTGAAAAATCACACCATCCGTGCGAAGCCAATAGTATCACTCTGATATTACACGCCCCTATTATTATTACAGCGATTATAAAACGCAATAGAACATACTGATGGTGGCAGGAAAAACCTTGACGTAAACGATTCTCGATCATCTCGATTATTCAGAATATCATTTTTCACTTTTCTAAAATGCTTGATCGTTGAGACGAAAGCACTCTCGTTCAAAACATCTTCTTCCATTATTTCAGAAAATGATGAGACACGCATTTCTTTATTTTCGAAGGAGAATTGCATACCAAATTTTGTGTTTATGACATTTGCGGTTTTCGAGATATAGCGGTTCTCATTTAAAAATCGGAAAGTTTTCATATTAATTCGTCGAAAATTAGTGGAAATATAGACCTCGTGTGACTTCTTATGTAAACTTGACCTTTAAAGTAGTTGGAGGGGCGAAAAGAAGAACGTTCTCGGATTAACCATGAATGAAAACTGGAAAAACCAATGGTGGACGTCAACCTGGAAAACATAAAAAAAATATTTTTAGAATATTGTATAATTTTGCTTCCTCATAGAGGAAGCTTTGTTTTCGTGGCAACATTTTTTTTCGAGATGTTCATGAAAACGTGTTCAGAATGTCCCAAAACATCTAAAAAACACAACTGGAAAAAATGTCCGGATGTATGTATGTGTGTGTGTGTGTGTGTGTATGTATGTAACATTGGTTGAGCGTTCATAACTTGAGAACGGCTCAAGATATCAAGCTGAAATTTGTCACACATGTAGAGGGTTCACGGCGCATAGCATGATTCAATTTTTAGAAAAATCCATACAGTTTTTTCGTTTTTACGCGATTTTTAAAAAATTCAAAAAATTATTTTTGGTCTCTAGCTTCCACAATTTTAGAGATATCGACCTCAAATTTAGTATAATGTTGTACGACCACAGGGTGATGCTCGTCACTCAATTGGAAAAAAAATCCATGCAGTGCTTTTGTTTTAAGAAATTTTAAATAGTGTAAAAAAATGGTGTGCGCACTCTAGCTATCACAATTTTCTAGATATCGGACTAAATTTTGGTACGTAGATGCACTATTATCAAGAGACGTTTCGGATTGAATTTGGGCGAAATCCATCGAGCTATTCATATTTTATGTCATTTTGAAATTTTTCAAAAATGAACGTAAGTGCTCTAGCTTCCACAGTTTTCGAGATATCTGGCTAAAAGTTGGTACAAAGTCGCACTATTATTGAAAGATGTTTCGTATTGAATTTGGGCGAAATCCATCCAACCATTCATATTTTATGTCGTTTAGAAATTTTTTTAAAATCGTCGCGTGCGCTCTAGCTTCCACAGTTTTTGAGATATCGGATCAAAACTTGGTACCAAGTCGCACTACCATTAAAAGATGTTTCGTATCGAATTTGGGCAAAATCCATCTAGGCGTTTAAATTTGATGCGACTTTCAATTTTTTTAACTTGACATGGAATTCACTATGTATTTATTCTGGACTAGATCGATTTACGAACCGATTTTATAGAAGAACAAGGGTGCAAAGTCGAACCTTGCACATTGCTTTCTCATGATTTTTTTAATTTGCCAAAGCTTTCTCTATGAGGAAGCCAAAATTGATCGACACAGTTCCTCATGGAGGAAGCTTTGGCAAATTAAAAAAATTATGAGGAAGCAATGTGCAAGGTTCGACTTTGCACCCTTTTTAATAACCAATTTCACCTGAAGGTCAATCAAATTGCAGTATTTAAATTGACCTATCTGTAACGGATGGTTACTATCATATATGATAGTAATTTCTCGGCGAATCGGTATATTTTCTTTAGTAAAAACTTAAAAAAAAACAAAATTGTCAAAAATGTTTGTCGATTTTATCGTTTTATTTCAATTTTTATCGTCAATTTTTTTTTTTTTTTCATCTTCTACCCGTTACTACTTCGTTTCGTTTCTACTACTTATTGTTAGTGTATAATAAAATACACGGCGTAGTTTCGTGATCAAGATCGTGAATTCAATGAGGCGGAAATAATTATAAGTATAAGTGTTTTCACAGATGTTACGACTCTACTGAAGACTGTGTTGAACTGGGAATGAATCAGCACGTTAGCTTCTTGATTATTTTTTGTGGTGTCGAATTCTGATCTATCGAACGTGCGACGAAAAATTTAGACACGGTCGTCCACTATTATTGTAGCTTTTTCGAGTGAAAACACATCGTATAACGTAGTTTCGGCGTTGAAAAAATTCAATGCAAATAATTGAACAGAGAAATAATAACTTTTTTATCTCTTCGCGTTCAATTGATTCTCCACCTTAATTTCGCAACTCCACCTTGAATTCCATCGTAGACTGACGATCAGTGTCGGGCAAACAGAGGAGAACGAAAACGTGGGAAAATAGGAATCGAAATAGAGAGATAAGATCGACGAACATTTTCGACAATTTTGTTCTTTCGAAACCTTGCTGGCTCGATCATGAGACACGTGCATTTGGCGACAAAATATAGAGAAATACAATATATAGACATATAATACAAATAAATATAGCATAAAAAGAATATATGTGACGGTCCGCGAAGAAAGGAACACTAGCAATAAAGCGAACTTTTCAAGACGGGCGTTTGAAAAGCGCTCGGATTCACACAGTTGGTGAGTGGGGGGTAGCCTCTGAAATCCAGCCCCTCCACTTACGACTACACCTTCGACGCGCTGCGTTCATGTGCCGAGCGAGCGTCGAGCTCCCATTTCTTTGTTTTTTGAATACGCTCTCTTTCTAACATGGACCGATGGACGGCGATCTGTCACCCGCACAATACGATTTTTTTTTCGTTACACGCGCAACAGTAAATGAAATAATGGATGATGAAATTCACTCCCTGGTTTACGACGAATCAAAACGTGATTCGGTCGCTCCAAGGCCGACAGTGCCCAATATGAAAAAAAAACGCGAGAATAAATAGAAAAATTTGATGTGATAAGAGTAAGCAATACGTGATTCGCTCGCTCCAAGGCTGACAGTGCCAAATACAGAAAAAAAACGCGAGAATAAATAGAAAAATCTGATGTGATAATAGTAAGCTCTGTATAAAATACAGATAATAATATATGCAATAAAGTTTGATCGTTAATACATGTTTGGGGCTTTATTTAAACACTTTTGTTGCCACATAAATTGTAAAAATCTTTTGAAAATAATCAGAATCTAATCAAAAATAGTATCGTTTGCCACCAATGTTTATCGTGAAAAATGCATTTCAAGTAAATAATGCAAATTTATTGATGAAAGTTTATTAAAAAAATTATTAGCGGAAGGTTAACAAATATTATTTGCATAACATGTAGATTGGATTCAACCGACGCTTTGGCTTAGTGGTTAGCCTGCTAGCCTGAGCATCGGGAGGTCGAGGGTTCGAGTCCCGGTCCGGGCGTACTTTTCGGGGAAAATAGTTATATTCTCGCCGAAAGGACGTAGCGGTAGCCGTGGGGCGAACCAAATGACCGACCGACTGTATCGGCATTCGGTACGGTTGGTAGTGGTTCGGATTCCACTATAAAAAGTAGGTCCAGGAAGGAGGTAGCGCCCTGGTCTGGCAATCCAAAAAGGCTACCAAGGCTCATTACCGCAATTTCGACCTGGGGACTGTTGTACCAGAGATTAGAGGAGAGATCGCCAGCGGGGTCGGGGAAGCCGTTTCACCGACTTGGTGCGCCGCCAACCAGGGGGCCGGCGAACTAGCTCCCCCCCGGCGCGTATGTATAGTAATAGCACAATGCTAAATTCGTATCGTCGCCGTCATAGCGGGTGTCATTTTCGAGCCGGAGCTACATCGGCAAGGCCATTCTAGGTCGTATGCTTAGAGGGGGACGTCAGAGGTGGTCAGAGCGTAGTGGGGAATTTCCGAACAGGCCGCCTCATTGAAATAAGATGTTACGACAGCGAGACCCACGTGTCTCGCCACCGTAATTTAAAGGGAAACTCGTTCATATGAAATAACTCGTTTATTTTCTACTTTTGATTAAGGATGGTCATAAGGAAACCTGTAGGAAATTTAATTTTCTACCGGTTTGTTCACAACAATTTTCCATCTCCGATCAATATTTTTGACTCAAATCTAAAATAAGAAAGAAACCAAATTAAATGATCGTATACTCTCGTTTATTTTGTTTAGTTCAGCGCGTTGAGGGGGGGGGGGGGGGGGGTAAGGTTAATTCCATATAAAAAAAGCCTATTTTTTAACTCCCGGCTGAAAACGGGAGTTATGTGTTTCGTCGTGAGCAACGTGAATTGGCGTTTTGTTGGAAATGCTTTACCGGCCAAACGGCTGATTTTCTTCTTACAAATTGATGTACATCGGTGTCGGAAGTCACAGAGAGGGTTTAGCTTCCATAATATTTATGATCAGATCTCAACTCGCGGAGATATTAAATGTAGAAATTTGAACGTTTTCGAACGTTTTTCTCAAATCGCAATTTTGATGGGTTCGACTGCATGAATCGCAGACTTCACGGCATCATCTGCTGTGACAGCGCGTGTGTAAGTGTAGTGGAACGTATCCGTGTGCTTTGCATGAAGGCTCTGGACGATATCGCTGAGTGCGAGAGAGACAGCGCGATTGGTCGATCGTTTTAACCTCGAAACAGAACTTTCAACGGAAATTTTTTTTTTTTCTCGAGTGATTCAGAGTGAAAATTTTTTATCAATTTATTTCACGTATAAACGATATTTTTTTAAAGAGTGCATTTTCCATTTAACGTTTAATAATTAGTTAGCAGGATTGATCTACTGACGATTTTATCAAGCACGTCGAATTAATAATTCTGGATACTTGTATTCGGGCGTGAAATTGAGATGTATGTGAATGTGGAGGTTAGGTCGGATGACGTGGTTATGCCCGGTGATATTGTTTTATTTATGGCCATCAACTGATTTCACGTACGAACGATATTGTTTAATGAGTTCATTCTTTTTTATTCAACGTATGATAATGTTATCAGGATTGTGAAAAACGTGAATATTGATGTTCAGCTGGACGATGTGGTTATGCCCAGTGATATTGTTTACCTCGGTGGAATTGGCAATTCGAAAGAAAAAAATTGTTGTCGGATTCAATTTTTTACTTTATCCTCCAACCGACAAAACTTTAGACACAGCGATTTGTCAGAATGCACAATATGTATATTTGTTTTCATTGTTTTTCCTATATGAGTCAGGTCCTTTTCGAAGCTGCATTCATTCAATGCTCACCTGCTCAAGACATATTCAAAACCTATAATGACTGGGAAGGACGAGCGGAATGCACTGACATCTGGTCAAGGCTACGTCGAGCCGCGCTCGAAAACTGTACAATGCGCAGACATTTGGTCTAGGCTACATAGAACCACGCTTATAATCTCCATAATGCACTGAGATTTGGTCAAGGCTGTATTAAGCCGCCCTCAAGACTCCACGATGGGCTGACAATTTGTCATGGCTACATGGAGCCGCGCTGAACAATCACATGATGCGCTGACATTTCGCTGAGACTGTACTAAACTGCGCCCAAGGACAACCAGCATGTGCCGCAGCTAGTCGATACTTTCAAAGTCTTGTCTCATCAAATTTCTATACAGTGGTCACGTTTTACGATATTGAATCGATAAACAATAGTACATTATGACACTAGGAAAAATTGTTTTGTGCCGTGGACGTCTGGTTTGAGCTAAATGATTCCAATCATTGGCGGACGTGGAGAAAATTATATCGAATTATCTTTGAAAAGTATGAAATAAAATAAATTAAAAAAATTTTAAAAAACTCCCGACTGGAGTAAAAATCGAACACAAAAAAAATTAGAAAGAAAAAAAAGTAATCTGATAGAAAGCATGAATAAAATTTATGAATCTAAAAAGAATACAACTAATTAATGAATTGAGAATGGAAAAAACAAATTAGTGAAATTAAAAGAATGAAATAAATGAATAAATTCAAAAAGGATGAAATAATTCAAGAAGTCATCTTAGTGAGAGTTTTACTTGCACACCTTTATTTAGGTTTTTACAATGTATTCTCCGACTTTCCCCCTTTTACGTGTTCTCCGCTATCTCCCGTGCGTCTGCAGACGACTTGACGTACCGTTGTACCGCATTTGCCGTGGACACGGGGAAACTGCAGAAAACCCGTGCCGGTACAGTCGACCCTATGTTTCTATGGTTCTCCGGTGATGCATGTAGGAGCACATAGTACTCCACCTCGAATGCACCACCGGGGCCCCAAAGGCACTGGTCTCCCGCTCCACAATTGATGCGCCAGCCGGTGAACGACTAGGCGGTCACCCATCCAAGTACTGGCCGGCAAATTTGCTGCTTAACTCGTGGGACCGCCGGAGTCGCACTCCGACCGCACACCTATTGGTGTCGGTTAAGAAGTCATCTTAGTTTTTTCATAGTTTGAATTATGATCGTTCGTTTGTATGAGTTCAATTTTTTGAATCGTGGTAATTTTCTCACTGCCCTCAATTCAGTCGGGAGACGTCATTCATTAACCATAAATATGATATAGGATATAGATGTTTGACAGTGCAAAGAAGACGCCATTAGATAATTGAACATGAAGACGATCTGGATTTAGATGTTCGACGATACGAAAGAAAACGTCTCCCGACTGAATTGAGGGCAGTGAGAAAATTACCACGATTCAAAAAATTGAACTCATACAAACGAACGATCATAATTCAAACTATGAAAAAACTAAGATGACTTCTTGAATTATTTCATCCTTTTTGAATTTATTTATTTATTTCATTCTTTTAATTTCATTAATTTGTTTTTTCCATTCTCAATTCATTCATTAGTTGTATTCTTTTTAGATTCATAAATTTTATTCATGCTTTCTATCAGATTACTTTTTTTTCGTTCTATTTTTTTTGTGTTCGATTTTTACTCCAGTCGGGAGTTTTTAAAAATTTTTTAAATTTATTTTATTATAATTTTTTTTTGACGACACAATTAATATACATTTATTTCTATAATAACCACTGAATAACGTAACACTCGAAGAATATGCTATAACATTTTCATTAACTTTTATGAACAAATGAGCCATTGACGGAGGTTCTCTGCGGACGCCTAGAAAAAAAAGTTTTATTGCGGTGCCCATCATAACTCATCACTGGATCATCTGAAACCGAAGATCCAAAATGATTTCATTTGGTGATAAGTTTCTGCAGGTAATAACGACGAATATTTTTTTTGAATTGATTGGCCAATTTTTTACAGCACTCAGAAGACAAAAATACTGATTTTTCATCAAAAAAATTGAAAATGTTGCCATTTTAGAATACTATAAAATTTGAAAAAAAAACTCAACGTCATAACCTGCAGAAATAAATCACCTAATAAAATTATTTTGGTTCCTTGGTCTAAGATGATTCAGTGATGAGTTATGATGGGCACGGCAGTGAAACTTTTTTTTTAAACGTCTGCAGAGATTTTCCGTCAATGGCTTATTTGTTCAGAAAAGTTAATGAAAATTTTTACAGAATATTCTCCAAATGTTACGTTATTGAGTATTTATTATAGAAATAAATGTATATTGACTCTGTCGTCGAAAAGAATTATCAAAAATATGCTTTTTTTTATATCCAATGTATCTCCCACCCCCTGTGGGAGTATTAACGAACTTTTCCACGATCGAATTATCTACAATCTTTGTTTTTTTTATCGTTATGTTTTCTCGTATCAATATTTTAAGTCCTCCGTTATTGTCATTACGCTGCGAAGTGAGGCGTGATTCGCCAATTTGGGGGGCGGGGGGGCTACAACTACACTTTTATTAATATGGCCAAATTCCCATTTTGTTGGGACTACCCGTCTCGGTCGCACCTAGAAGGGTTTTTTTTTAAAGCGCTCTCGTTAGTTCTTATTACCCACCATTGATGCCGTTGAAAACGGTCAAATTGGTTAAAAAACTTTGGAAGGTCCGTAATTTTATTTTTTACGTAAAAAAATTCCTCCACGATCGGCCCTCATACAATGATTACAAATCTTTCTCGCGTAATAACTCGTTAAATTAATAATTATCTTGTGTTTTCTATTGTTTATTGATTTAACGTAAATATTTTCAAAATTTTCAAAAATGCTGCACTGGCGCAAAATCAATTTTTATGTCTCATACCCGATTCTGATTGATTTTTCACGTCGAAAACAGATTCTTTATACATTTTATCTTAGCAAAATTGTATTAGAAGAATACTTGAAAAAAAAAGTAAACGAAAATTTGAAACACGCCGAGTTGGCAGCCATAAAAATAATGGAGAAAATTTTTTTTTAAATGTAGGGGTTTGTTTTTCAACTTGCACTTCAAGCTCCGCAAATATTATAAAGATCCCAGATATTGAGACCGTATCTTAGTACTTTATTTGGTGGAATCATCCATACATAAGAACTATATTTGACCGTAATACAACGAAATCATTTAGAATTCATCTTGTCAAAGCTTCAGAATAAGCGTCCAGTCGATAAAAAAATTTTTGCGCCATGTTATTCAAACGTAAAAACTTCGAAAAATGGGCGCCAGCTCTAAAAATAGTCCGATCGAGCTCATCTTCGGGATGAATTCTCCGGATGCAAGATACTTTGCAGTAAGTGTATTTTGATTGAAATCAGAAGAAAAAAAACGTTTCAAGCCACCCTAGTGTATATGGGGTATTCCTGGGAATTTCGGCAACTTCGGACAGTTGGGTCGAAATTTTTGCCCCCTAATTTTTTTCATTAATATGTGTTCAAAATAAAGAGACACCTATTTCGGCGTTTTTTATTTTGAGCCCCCACTTTTGAAATACAGTCAAATGAAGTTTTTGAAGTATTGACCACATTCGGTCATTCAAATCGATATATCTCAGCAACGGTTAGTGATAACTCAAAAAACCACAGGTATTTTTTTTTCGTTTTTGAACGCTTTATACATTGAAAACATTGACGATTATGTTGCACAAATTCAACAATTATTTATAAACAATTCAAAATAAAAAATGAAATACAACAAAAAATGTACCCTTAATTTTTGAAATGTATTTTTTTTTAAATTCCTTGAACAAAAACGAAAATTTAGCCACCTTGAACTTTTTGGGCCGACGCTTCGTTCGGGAGTTATAGATTTTTTGTCACAAAAAACCCGTAAATGTTTACCCTTTTGTTAAGAATAAAAGCTATAACTTTCGAACGAAACGTCGGCCCAAGTCCGGCCGGGTCTCAAAATTTTTCTTTTCGTCCACGGACTTTGAAAAAAAATCAATTTCAATAATTAAGGGTACTTTTTTCTTCATGCAATTTTTTACTAATAAAATACGTATATTTACCGGTTTTTTATGACAAAAAAAGCTATAACTTTCGAACGAAACGTCGGCCCAAGCCCGGCCGGGTCTCAAAATTTTTCTTTTCGTCCAAGAAATTTGAAAAAAAATCAATTTCAATAATTAAGGGTACTTTTTTTTTCATGCAAATTTTAACTCATAAAATACGTAAATTTACGGCTTTTTTGTGACAAAAAAATCTATAACTTCCGAACGAAGCGTCGGCCCAAAAAGTTCAAGGTGGCTAAATTTTTGTTTTTGTTCAAGGAATTTAAAAAAAAATACATTTCAACAATTAAGGGTACATTTTTTGTTGTATTTCATTTTTAATTTTGAATTGTTTATAAATAATTGTTGAATTTGTGCAACATAATCGTCAATGTTTTCAATGTATAAAGCGTTCAAAAACGAAAAAAAAACACCTGTGGTTTTTTGAGTTATCACTAACCGTTGCTGAGATATATCGATTTGAATGACCGAATGTGGTCAATACTTCAAAAACTTCATTTGACTGTATTTTAAAAGTGGGGGCTCAAAATAAAAAACGCCGAAATAGGTGTCTCTTTATTTTGAACACATATTAATGAAAAAAATTGGGGGGCAAAAATTTCGACCCAACTGTCCGAAGTTGCCGAAATTCCCAGGAATACCCCATATGTATAGAACAGCGTAGTCCAACCCCGGAGCAAAGAGCATAAAATAAATTTAAAAAATTTAAAAAAACTCCCGGCTGGAGTAAAAATCGAACACAAAAAAAATTAGAACAAAAAAAAAGTAATATGATAGAAAGCATGAATAAAATTCATGAATCTAAAAAGAATACAACAAATTAATAAATTAAAAATGGAAAAAACAAATTAGTGAAATTAAAAGAATGAAATAAATAAATAAATTCAAAAAGGATGAAATAATTCAAGAAGTCATCTTAGTTTATACGTAGTTTGAATTATGATCGTTCGTTTGTATGAGTTTAATTTTTTGAATCGTGGTAATTTTCTCACTGCTCTCAATTCAGTCGGGAGACGTCATTCATTAAACATAAGTCGGGAGACGTTTTCTTTCGTATCGTCGAACATCTAAATCCAGATCGTCTTCATGTTCAATTAACTAATGGCGTCTTCTTTGCACTGTCAAACATCTATATCCTATATCATATTTATGGTTAATGAATGACGTCTCCCGACTGAATTGAGAGCAGTGAGAAAATTACCACGATTCAAAAAATTAAACTCATACATACGAACGATCATAATTCAAACTACGAATAAACTAAGATGACTTCTTGAATTATTTCATCCTTTTTGAATTTATTTATTCATTTCATTCTTTTAATTTCACTAATTTGTTTTTTCCATTTTAAATTTATTAATTTGTTGTATTCTTTTTAGATTCATGAATTTTATTCATGCTTTCTATCATATTACTTCATTTTTGTTCTAATTTTTTTTGTGTTCGATTTTTACTCCAGCCGGGAGTTTTTTAAAATTTTTTAAATTTATTTTATTTTATACTTTTTAAAGATAATTTGATATAATTTTCTCCACGTCCGCCAATGATTGGAATCATTAAGCTCGAACAAGACGTCCACGTCACAAAACAATTTTTCCTACTAGTGTCATAATGTACTATTGTTTATCGATTCAATATCGTAAAACGTGACCATTGTATAGAAATTTGATGAGACAAGACTTTGAAAGTATCGACTAGCTGCGGCACATGCTGGTTGTCCTTAGGCGCAGTTGAGTACAGTCTCAGCGAAATGTCAGCGCATCATGTGATTGTTCAGCGCGGCTCCATGTAGCCATGACAAATTGTCAGCCCATCGTGGAGTCTTGAGGGCGGCTTAATACAGCCTTGACCAAATCTCAGTGCATTATGGAGATTATAAGCGCGGCTCTATGTAGCCTAGACCAAATGTCTGCGCATTGTACAGTTTTCAAGCGCGGCTCAACGTAGCCTTGACCAGATGTCAGCGCATTCCGCTCGTCCTTCCCAGTCATTATAGGTTTTGAATACGTCTTAAGCGAGTGAACACTGAATGAATGCTGCGTCGAAAAGGACCTGACTCATATAGGAAAAACAATGAAAACAAATATACATATTGTGCATTCTGACAAATCGCTGTGTCTAAAGTTTTGTCGGTTGGAGGATAAAGTAAAAAATTGAATCCGACAACAATTTTTTTCTTTCGAATTGCCAATTCCACCGAGATAAACAATATCACTGGGCATAACCACATCGTCCAGCTGAACATCAATATTCACGTTTTTCACAATCCTGATAACATTATCATACGTTGAATAAAAAAGAATGAACTCATTAAACAATATCGTTTGTACGTGACATCAGTTGATGACCATAAATAAAACAATATCACCGGGCATAACCACGTCATCCGACCTAACCTCCACATTCACATACATCTCATTTTCACGCCCGAATACAAGTATCCAGAATTATTAATTCGACGTGCTTGATAAAATCGTCAGTAGATCAATCCTGCTAACTAACTAATTATTGAACGTTAAATGGAAAATGCACTCTTTAAAAAAATACCGTTTATACATGAAATCAATTAATAAAAAATTTTCACTCTGAATCACTCGAGAAAAAAAAAATTTCCGTTGAAAGTTCTGTTTCGAGGTTAAAACGATCGACCAATCGCGCTGTCTCTCTCGCACTCAGCGATATCGTCCAGAGCCTTCATGCAAAGCACACGGATACGTTCCACTGCACTTACACACGCGCTGTCACAGCTGACGATGCCGTGAAGTCTGCAATGCATGCAGTCGAACCGATCAAAATTGCGATTTGAAGAAAACGTTCGAAAGCGTTCAAATTTCTACATTTAATATCTCCGCGAGTTGAGATTTGATCATAAATATTATGGAAGCTTAACCCTCTCTGTGACTTCCGACACCGATGTACATCAATTTGTAAGAAGAAAATCAGCCGTTTGGCCGGCAACGCATTTCCAACAAAACGCCAATTCACGTTGCTCACGACGAAACACATAACTCCCGTTTTCAGCCGGGAGTTAAAAAACCTGTCAACTCGTCAATCCCCTCACGTCACTCAAGCTGGCGGCACCACAGAGTCAAATCTTCTCGAAACCGATGAAATAATTAAAGGCTAATTAAAGGCTAATTAAATGCTCCATTGCCGAATTTAATGCTCTTTTTTTTTAAAAAAAAAACTGTGGTGTAGCTTGAGATAAAGTTGGCGGCACCACAACATTAAGTTCTTATGCAATAAAAAACGTAAATAGGCCATAATTAAAGGCTCATTAAAGGCTCCTAAACGAGCGTAGAATCAATCGATTCGGTCCAAGGGATCGGGAGATAATCGCATTTTAGTAAATTTTGAAAATTATTTTTTTTTTTTTTTTTTTTTTTTCATCGATTGCTATAACCGAGGTAGTATAGAGGTCCACGATATAAACCTTAAGCTGGCAGGTTATAGAACACATAAGACAATAGTTTTATAGGCTGTAGGATGTCTCGGTACATGTTAACTAGTCGACTAAAATAACTACGATTAATGATCATTTTTTCAAAAGCGATTAAGCATTTAGATTAAAAACATCAACGATCATGAGTCTTGAATTTCACATGAATTTAGACACCTTATTTGAATTTCCAGCTTGTCGGGATCCTGTGGATATGGGGGTCAAGGACCGTTGGGGGTGGTTTTCTCGCAAGGGGTTGAAGCATTAAATTTAAATTTATCGGCAATTGAGAGCCTTTAATTCAACATGAATTTAGACATCTTAGTCAAATTTCCAGCTCGTCAGGATCCTGTGGATATGGGGGTCAACGACCGTTGGGGGTGGTTTTCTCGCAAAGGGTTGAAGCATTAAATTTGAATTTATCGGCAATCAAGAGCCTTTAATTCAAAATGAATTTAGACACCTTAGTCGAATTTACGGCTCGTCGGGATCCTGTGGATATGGGGGTCAAGGACAGCTGGGGGTGGTTTTCTCGTAGGGGGTTGAAGCATTAAATTTAAATTTATCGGCAATTGAGAGCCTTTAATTCAACATGAATTTAGACACCTAGCCGAATTTACGGCTCGTCGGGATCCTGTGGATATGGGGGTCAAGGACCGTTGGGGGTGGTTTTCTCGTAGGGGGTTGAAGCATTAAATTTAAATTTATCGGCAATCGAGAGCCTTTAATTCAACATGAATTTAGACACCTTAGTCGAATTTCCGGCTCGTCGGGATCCTGTGGATATGGGGGTCAAGGACCGTTGGGGGTGGTTTTCTCGTAGGGGGTTGAAGCATTAAATTTAAATTTATCGGCAATCAAGAGCCTTTAATTCAACATAAATTTAGACACCTTAGTCGAATTTCCAGCTCGTCGGGATCCTGTGGATATGGGGGTCAAGGACAGTTGGGGGTGGTTTTCTCGCAAAGGGTTGAAGCATTAAATTTAAAATTATCAGCAATCGAGAGCCTTTAATTCAAAATGAATTTAGACACCTTAGTCGAATTTACGGCTCGTCGGGATCCTGTGGATATGGGGGTCAAGGACAGTTGGGGGTGGTTTTCTCGTAGGGGGTTGAAGCATTAAATTTAAATTTATCGGCAATTGAGAGCCTTTAATTCAACATGAATTTAGACACCTTAGTCGAATTTCCAGCTCGTCGGGATCCTGTGGATATGGAGGTCAAGGACCGTTGGGGGTGGTTTTCTCGCAAAGGGTTGAAGCATTAAATTTAAATTTATCGGCAATTGAGAGCCTTTAATTCAACATGAATTTAGACACCTTAGTCGAATTTCCGGCTCGTCGGGATCCTGTGGATATGGGGGTCATCGACCGGCGCAGCCGCTGCTGCAGCAGCAGGAGAGTCAGGAACATCGACCGTCGCAGCCGCTGCTGCAGCAGCAGGAGGGTCAGGAACATCGACCGGCGCAGCCGCTGCTGCAGCAGCAAGAGAGTCAGGAACATCGACCGTCGCAGCCGCTGCTGCAGCAGCAGGAGGGTCAGGAACATCGACCGGCGCAGCCGCTGCTGCAGCAGCAGGAGGGTCATCAACATCGACCGGCGCCGCTGCTGCTGCAGCAGCAGGAGAGTCAGGAACATCGACCGTCGCAGCCGCTGCTGCAGCAGCAGGAGGGTCAGGAACATCGACCGGCGCAGCCGCTGCTGCAGCAGCAGGAGAGTCAGCAACATCGACCGGCGCAGCTGCAGCTGATGCAGCAGGAGGGTCATCAACATCGACCGGCGCCGCTGCTGCTGATGCAGCAGGAGGGTCATCAACATCGACCGGCGCAGCTGCAGCTGCAGGAGCAGCAAGGTCAACAACATCGACCGGCGCAGCTGCAGCTGCAGGAGCAGCAAGGTCAACAACATCGATCGGCGCCGCTGCTGCTGCAGCAGCAGCAACATCGACCGGCGCCGCTGCTGCTGATGCAGCAGCAACAACGACCGGCGCAGTTGCAACTGCAGGAGCTGCCGTTGCAAGAACTAGCCAACATCATTCAACTGCAGGTCCATCACCTCTTAGAACAACAACAACAGCAGCAGCAGCAGCAGCAGCAGCTCGGCGCAGACCAAAAACGGGAGGGAGGGCGTTTTGACATACGCCAGACGAGTTGGCTGCGCCTGCTGCAGCGCCAATTAAGGAGCTTCGACCCGCAGCAGGAGCCGCCGCTGCCGCCGTTACCGGCAATGTCGCCGCATCAAAAAAGATTGCATGAGGCATTGTCGGTAGCGGCCGGATTTCAGACGGCGGCGGAATCAATGCGAACATCATAAAAGAGGGCAAGGGCAAATTGCCGATCACTTACACGAGAGGTTGAAAAATTCACGAACCAGAAAAAATAATCGTGTATCGAAATTATCATTTTTTATTGATATCTACGGTTCTTCTAACATTATTATTTTTTATGTTTTTATATAGATATTTGATACATTGAATAAAAACGTTTAAAAAAAATCCTCCCAACAGTTATCAATATTGATTTATGTAAATCCTTTCGAAAAATACATATTATTGTTATTATAATTATTTTTATTATTATTATTATCCATTTAAAATAATTTATTATAAAAGTTAATTTTTTATTTATTATTTTTATAAATATTATTAGTATTATGTATTGAAAATGATTTATAATTCAAATTTATTAATCATACTACAATCATTCAAATTTATTAATCATACTACAATCATACTACTACAAACGATTTCAATGTTAGTAGAGCCTAGGAAAATTATTTTGGCGGAACTACAAACGAAAATTATTCTACTACAAACGATTTTGATGCTAGGAGGGCATAAAAAAATTAATTTGGCGGAACTACAAACGAAAATTATTCTACTACAAACGATTTTAATGTTAGTAGAGCCTAGGAAAATTATTTTGGCGGAACTACAAACGAAAATTATTCTACTACAAACGATTTGAATTCTCGTAGGGAATTCATTTCTGACACACTTCAAATGTTAATATCAGATTTGAGAACGTTTCCTTGTTGAGTACGGCGTTAACTGGTTATTGTCAGTACACGGAAGTGAAACTAAGCTTGAAAAAAAAAAAAAAAAAAAAAAAAAATTGTAACTTTTTTGATTTTTTACTACAAACGAAAATTCTTTCACTACAATCAACTACAAACGATTCTCTATCGATATACATTTCCCGATTTGGGTTTCGTTAAAGTCGGGGGATGGATTTTTTTTGAAGTCCCATAACTTTTTTTGGGTTTTACTACAAACGAAAAAAACTTCACTACAAACAACTACAAACGAATATCTTTCTGAATAGCAAAAAAAAAAATTTTTTTTTTTAAGGGGGGTGCCAGGTTCACATAGGTTGGAAATTCGACTGAGGTGTCTAAATTCATGTTGAATTAAAGGCTCTCGATTGCCGATAAATTTGAATTTAATGCTTCAACCCTTTGCGAGAAAACCACCCCCAACGGTCCTTGACCCCCATATCCACAGGATCCCGACGAGCCGTCAATTCGACTAAGGTGTCTAAATTCATGTTGAATTAAAGGCTCTCGATTGCCGATAAATTTGAATTTAATGCTTCAACCCTTTGCGAGAAAACCACCCCCAACGGTCCTTGACCCCCATATCCACAGGATCCCGACGAGCCGGAAATTCGACTAAGGTGTCTAAATTCATGTTGAATTAAAGGCTCTCAATTGCCGATAAATTTAAATTTAATGCTTCAACCCCTTGCGAGAAAACCACCCCCAACGGTCCTTGACCTCCATATCCACAGGATCCCGACGAGCCGTAAATTCGACTAAGGTGTCTAAATTCATGTTCAATTAAAGGCTCTCAATTGCCGATAAATTTAAATTTAATGCTTCAACCCTTTGCGAGAAAACCACCCCCAACGGTCCTTGACCTCCATATCCACAGGATCCCGACGAGCTGGAAATTCGACTAAGGTGTCTAAATTCATGTTGAATTAAAGGCTCTCAATTGCCGATAAATTTAAATTTAATGCTTCAACCCTTTGCGAGAAAACCACCCCCAACGGTCCTTGACCTCCATATCCACAGGATCCCGACGAGCTGGAAATTCGACTAAGGTGTCTTAATTCATGTTGAATTAAAGGCTCTCAATTGCCGATAAATTTAAATTTAATGCTTCAACCCCCTACGAGAAAACCACCCCCAACGGTCCTTGACCCCCATATCCACAGGATCCCGACGAGCCGGAAATTCGACTAAGGTGTCTAAATTCATGTTGAATTAAAGGCTCTCGATTGCCGATAAATTTAAATTTAATGCTTCAACCCCCTACGAGAAAACCACCCCCAACGGTCCTTGACCCCCATATCCACAAGATCCCGACGAGCCGTAAATTCGACTAAGGTGTCTAAATTCATGTTGAATTAAAGGCTCTCGATTGCCGATAAATTTAAATTTAATGCTTCAACCCCCTACGAGAAAACCACCCCCAGCTGTCCTTGACCCCCATATCCACAGGATCCCGACGAGCCGTAAATTCGACTAAGGTGTCTAAATTCATTTTGAATTAAAGGCTCTTGATTGCCGATAAATTCAAATTTAATGCTTCAACCCTTTGCGAGAAAACCACCCCCAACGGTCCTTGACCCCCATATCCACAGGATCCTGACGAGCTGGAAATTCGACTAAGATGTCTAAATTCATGTTGAATTAAAGGCTCTCAATTGCCGATAAATTTAAATTTAATGCTTCAACCCCTTGCGAGAAAACCACCCCCAACGGTCCTTGACCCCCATATCCACAGGATCCCGACGAGCCGGAAATTCGACTAAGGTGTCTAAATTCATGTTGAATTAAAGGCTCTCGATTGCCGATAAATTCAAATTTAATGCTTCAACCCTTTGCGAGAAAACCACCCCCAACTGTCCTTGACCCCCATATCCACAGGATCCCGATGAGCCGTAAATTCGACTAAGGTGTCTAAATTCATGTTGAATTGAAGGCTCTTGATTGCCCATAAATTTAAATTTAATGCTTCAACCCCCTACGAGAAAACCACCCCCAACGGTCCTTGACCCCCATATCCACAGGATCCCGACGAGCCGTAAATTCGACTAAGGTGTCTAAATTCATGTTGAATTAAAGGCTCTCGATTGCCCATAAATTTAAATTTAATGCTTCAACCCCCTACGAGAAAACCACCCCCAACGGTCCTTGACCCCCATATCCACAGGATCCCGACGAGCCGGAAATTCGACTAAGGTGTCTAAATTCATGTTGAATTAAAGGCTCTCAATTGCCGATAAATTTAAATTTAATGCTTCAACCCTTTGCGAGAAAACCACCCCCAACGGTCCTTGACCTCCATATCCACAGGATCCCGACGAGCTGGAAATTCGACTAAGGTGTCTAAATTCATGTTGAATTAAAGGCTCTCAATTGCCGATAAATTTAAATTTAATGCTTCAACCCCCTACGAGAAAACCACCCCCAACTGTCCTTGACCCCCATATCCACAGGATCCCGACGAGCCGTAAATTCGACTAAGGTGTCTAAATTCATTTTGAATTAAAGGCTCTCGATTGCTGATAATTTTAAATTTAATGCTTCAACCCTTTGCGAGAAAACCACCCTCAACTGTCCTTGACCCCCATATCCACAGGATCCCGACGAGCTGGAAATTCGACTAAGGTGTCTAAATTCATGTTGAATTAAAGGCTCTTGATTGCCGATAAATTTAAATTTAATGCTTCAACCCTTTGCGAGAAAACCACCCCCAGCTGTCCTTGACCCCCATATCCACAGGATCCCGACGAGCTGGAAATTCGACTAAGGTGTCTAAATTCATTTTGAATTAAAGGCTCTTGATTGCCGATAAATTCAAATTTAATGCTTCAACCCTTTGCGAGAAAACCACCCCCAACGGTCCTTGACCCCCATATCCACAGGATCCCGACGAGCTGGAAATTCGACTAAGGTGTCTAAATTCATGTTGAATTAAAGGCTCTTGATTGCCGATAAATTTAAATTTAATGCTTCAACCCCCTACGAGAAAACCACCCCCAACGGTCCTTGACCCCCATATCCACAGGATCCCGACGAGCCGGAAATTCGACTAAGGTGTCTACATTCATGTTGAATTAAAGGCTCTCGATTGCCGATAAATTTAAATTTAATGCTTCAACCCCCTACGAGAAAACCACCCCCAACGGTCCTTGACCCCCATATCCACAGGATCCCGACGAGCCGTAAATTCGACTAAGGTGTCTAAATTCATGTTGAATTAAAGGCTCTCAATTGCCGATAAATTTAAATTTAATGCTTCAACCCCCTACGAGAAAACCACCCCCAGCTGTCCTTGACCCCCATATCCACAGGATCCCGACGAGCCGTAAATTCGACTAAGGTGTCTAAATTCATTTTGAATTAAAGGCTCTTGATTGCCGATAAATTCAAATTTAATGCTTCAACCCTTTGCGAGAAAACCACCCCCAACGGTCCTTGACCCCCATATCCACAGGATCCTGACGAGCTGGAAATTCGACTAAGATGTCTAAATTCATGTTGAATTAAAGGCTCTCAATTGCCGATAAATTTAAATTTAATGCTTCAACCCCTTGCGAGAAAACCACCCCCAACGGTCCTTGACCCCCATATCCACAGGATCCCGACGAGCTGGAAATTCAAATAAGGTGTCTAAATTCATGTGAAATTCAAGACTCATGATCGTTGATGTTTTTAATCTAAATGCTTAATCGCTTTTGAAAAAATGATCATTAATCGTAGTTATTTTAGTCGACTAGTTAACATGTACCGAGACATCCTACAGCCTATAAAACTATTGTCTTATGTGTTCTATAACCTGCCAGCTTAAGGTTTATATCGTGGACCTCTATACTACCTCGGTTATAGCAATCGATGAAAAAAAAAAAAAAAAAAAAAAAAAATTAATTTTCAAAATTTACTAAAATGCGATTATCTCCCGATCCCTTGGACCGAATCGATTGATTCTACGCTCGTTTAGGAGCCTTTAATGAGCCTTTAATTATGGCCTATTTACGTTTTTTATTGCATAAGAACTTAATGTTGTGGTGCCGCCAACTTTATCTCAAGCTAGCGGCACCACAGTTTAAAAAAAAAAAAAAAAAGAGCATTAAATTCGGCAATGGAGCATTTAATTAGCCTTCAATTAGCCTTTAATTATTTCATCGGTTTCGAGAAGATTTGACTCTGTGGTGCCGCCAGCTTGAGTGACGTAATCCCCTCTCTTACCCACCGTAAGGCCAGCGCGCGGTAGGCGCGTCGCAGTGGTAGGGGATCGGCTCCGCTCGGCTGCATGGCGACCGCAGCCGAACGGGCTCGTAGGCCTGTTCCAGCGTGACGCGGGCCCAGATCCCCATTCTTCATTATATCACGATTCGCCGTACCGAACGGGTATCTCAGTCGCTTACGAAAAATCCAATTCATTGAACTGGAAATTAAGATCTGATGATATCCTGTCCTTCAACGCTTAATGTTTGATGCTAATGCTTTCTTTCCAATAATTTGTTACGAATCATCAGAAATGCCGAAAGTCAGTACACACGTTAATTCTCCAAGTTCGATTCCGGATGGGAGCTAAAATATTTATTCATTTTGAATAACAAAAATTTTTTAGAATGCGCCATTCGTGGACAAGTGATGACCAACATCAGAAAATTCAATATTTCTCGGCATTATGAAAAATATCACAAAGAAAAATATGAAAATCATTCCCAAGAGGAAAAATTGAAGTTAATTAAAAATTATCAGATTAAAAACAATAGACCTTATACTTCTGGATGTTCTTCTCTAACACCTCCTTATACTATAAGAAGCTAAGAGACATTGCCTAGCACCAATTTTGTCAGCAGACTCACAAGGAAGATTTTCTGGATTCACGGAGGAACATTCGGGAGGTGTTAGAGAAGAACATCCAGAAGTAGAAGGTCTATTGTTCTTAATCTGATAATTTTTAATAACTTCAATTTTTCCTCTTGCGAATGACTTTCATATTTTTCTCTGTGATATTTTTTATAATGACGAGAAATATTGAATTTTCTGCCGATGGTGATCACTTGTCCACAAACGGCGCATCCTGAAAAATGTTCGTTATCTATATATATAAAACTGTTCCGTGACTGACTGACTGACTGACTGACTGACTGACTGACTGACTGACTGACTGACTGACTGACTGACTGACTGACTGACTGACTGACTGACTGACTGACTGACTGACTGACTGACTGACTGACTGACTGACTGACTGACTGACTGACTGACTGACTGACTGACTGACTGACTGACTGACAGACAACGGACAGCCTAAACCACTGAAGATAAGAACATGCAGATTCAAACATATGTTCCTTAGAGGGTGTAGGAGTCCACTAAGAAAGGATTGTGAGGGTGTAGTTCTGGCCGCGTTCGAATGGGTCGCGCGCTTGGCGTTTCGGGGCCTAGTCATGGGGTTTCTCGGGCGAGGTGGCTAAAGTGCCGGCGCTGGTTCAACTAGCCGCCATTACGGTGTAATCGAAATCGGCGGTGCGCGCCGTTAATCGGGAGCAGTCGCCGGTAATACCTCGTCGGGGTAACATTGATTGTACAATTAGCGTGTTGCGTTGAGATGTTCGAGGCTCCACGGGGTGTGCATAAGTTTTGGACACCGCAGGTGAGCACAATTATGTTTATTTTATTATCAAATCCCCTTATTGGTCATGTAATGAGTAAAGGCATGTGTGTGTGTGTGTGTGTGTGGATATGTGTGGGTGAGTCGCCTGGTGCGTGCTTGATGCTAATAATTCCGTCGTCTTATCTAGTGTAAACTCCCGGCGGCTGTTGTACAATTTTACTGAGGAACGGAGACTTGGGGAGGCTTAGCATTTATCCTCGACCTTGTACGGAAGAAGACCGGTATTTCTGGGTTTGGGCCAGTGGCACGTGGCCACGAGAAGCTCATGGTATCCGGCGGCCATCTTATCACGTCGAAGCCTGGCTAATGGAGTCGGATGGACGTTTGTACAGAACAACACCGGGCGAGTGGAGGCTGCGAAACCGCGTCTAGCGAGCGCAATCTTTGGGAAAGCTAAGTCCTCTCCACTCGCGTTCTAATTGACTTATGAATCATAATGAGGTATTATATTTGTGTGTTGATGTGTGACCGGTCATCTTTCCTTTCGTATGTGAACTATTTTCATTCGTTCATAACTATTCCGGTTGTGTGAGTTGTCGGAGGGTGGATTGTTTCTCTCTTAAATTATATTTTTCCCTCAAAGAGCGTTGAGCGTGCGTGCAGTGCGTGGAGGAGTGTGTGGGACGTATGACGTGGCTAAATTGATGCGATTTATTGTATTGGAGCTAGCGTTATCCGAAAAACCATCCTGATTCATTGTTTTTTACTTGCAATTGAGGAATTGAAAAGCAAGTTTTATTCTCCAATAACTTGTAAATTATCATGCCTTGCAAATTGAAGATTTTCGGTGTTACCGTGTTCTTGAGAATATATTTTGGAGAATAAAAGAGATACAAACAAATAATAAAATCGTTACAGGATTTTTCGAAAATCAACCCCTATGGGGGTGGACTGGGGTGTGGGCGTTTATAACCATTGTTACTGTATCTCTGGAATGGCAATAAATAGAGAATTAAAATTTCGCTCGGAGGTTAGGGTTACACAGTAGATGTTCACTGAAAAAGGATTTCCCAAAAATCAACCCCTAAGGGGGTGAAATGGGTTGTGGCTGTTGTAACCATTGTTACTGTATTACTAGAACGGCAATAGACGGAGAGTCGAAATTTTCCATGGCGGTTTGGGTCACTGTAGTGTTTTGAGAACATGCAGTATCAGGTGCAGTAACTATACACGTGGTTCCCCATTTGTCCACCACCTTGTATTTGTTGCCGAACTATTAATGGACGAATATCGCGACAGGCTGAGCCGCATACTCTATTACTACTAGGTGTGTGAAGCTGGCACCCCCACCAAGTCGGAAATTTTTTTAGACAGCTGGGAATTATGGACTTTTTATGGGCTCTTCAACCCTACCAAAAAGATTTTTTGGGCTCATCCCGTCTCTGAGAAAATCGAAATTTAAAAGTGGGGGTGCCAGCTTCATGTGAAGCCAGCGGCAACTTTTTCTTCCTTAAGTCGAAAATCTAGTAGAATGCCCCTACATTTATGAAATTTTTATGGACTTTCCAAATATCACATTTTTCATTTGATCGGAACAACCCCTGGTGAGATAAGGGTAGTTTTCAAAAAATTGAATAACAAAAAATTCAATTTTTGCAAGAAATCATTGCTGGAGATTTATGGACTATTTATGGACTCATGAATGAGCATCAGCCCCATATTCTCGAACGACCCCTTTTCAAGAAAACAACCCCCATAAGATATCAAGCAGATCAAAAACTTCGGATCAAATAAGCCGGAAAGACATTCGTTCTTGCGGAGTAATTTTGGACTCTTTATGAACTCTCCGTTAATTTTTTCGAACTAACTTTTTCCAAGAAAAGAACTCCCATAAGATATTTAACAGATGTACAATCTCAAATGAACATGGAAATCATCTATTCTTCTGCTCTAATTTAGGACTATTTGTGAACTCTAAGAAAAGCATGGGTCCAATTGTTTCGGTCCATTTTTCCCCGACTACCCTACTCCCTCTTTCCCTCCACACATGCATCAAAGTTGACAGTTATAAATATTGCATAGTCTCCAAACCTTGTTTCCATCATTTTTGACTATTTATAGGCTCACGGAATATATGACCTCAAGTTTTTTGCATCATTCCTCACCGCAGAATCCTTTTCCATTAATTACTACGCAAGCATTTTATACGTTCTGAGTAATGTTAGTCTGTTCCAGGTACTACAAGTTGCGTGTATCGCGTTCCTGAAGTGAGCCACTATAAAAAATATTGAAGAAGTTCCTCTTTTTACTCATCGATATCTCATGACCTAATGATGGCACAACAATTCGACTAGCATTTTTTTTTATTGTTTTGGGAAATTTTTTTCCCATCCTTTCCATTAATTCTAAAAAGAACAAATAATCACGTTTTCTGGTTATTCAGAAAATCCACCGCTACTCACTACGCAGACACTACTAAAAGTCCAAATGTTTGTATGTTTTTTAAAGCTCAACGTATCTTTAATAACCCTTTAAAATGTCTAACTGATCCGTTCGTCCGTTTTTTCCCGATTGATTTATCTTCAACAATAATTGAAGGAGCACACCTATTGCTTCTGAAATATCATTAAATGCACATTAAGATAAAAAAACGTCGCTGTTTCTCACCATTTGAGATTTAATCCTTATCGAATCGCAGGAGAAGAAAAACTAAAAAAAGATTTCGTTTGGATGCGCGTGAAAAGAATATTAACGAAAAATTAACGCATACTGCTGCTTACAGGAAATTTTCTGAAGTTATTCCACTGAGAAATTTGTTTTTCTTTAATAAAATTTTTTTTCAATAAAAAAGATGTTCCGTTTTTTTTGTTTTTTTTCGGAGATTCGATGATGGTTCAATCCTTATCTGTGGAAAACATAGTGGAAAGTTTCCTTGCATTTCAATAATCATTTCATAATGTTTAAGCGGCAAGAAAAGTGTTCCTTTAATTTTTGTTAGTTTGATCGAGCTGTAAAGACAAATGAATGAACGGATCAATTCCGCAGGGTTATTGGGGATTCATTCAGTTAAAAAAGAAATCAACCAATATTTGTAGTTTCAGCAGTATTCGCAAGGTAGCGGTCGTTTTTCTGAATAACCAGATAAAGTGATTATGTGTTCTTTTCAAAATTAATGCAATGGAAGAAACAAAAAAAATTCCCAAAATAATGATTGGGGTTATTCAAGTTTTCGAAACGGCCGGTCGATTCACTGTATGATGATTACTTGATCAAATATCGATGCTTTTTCTTTAGCTTCCGAAATCTCAGCGAAAAATTGTTGTATGGATAAAAAATGATTGAAGCTAAACTAAATGATCTTGGCATTGATCAAGTCAGAAAAAAAAATTTGAGCCCAGGGACAACTTTAAAAAAAGAAAAAAAATTAAAAAACATTTTTTGCGCGATATTTCTTTTGATTGCACCATGAATAGTGCCCCAAAAATTATTTCATCAACAGATGTTGGAGTTAGACATTTCAAGCTTCAGAATAATTTTTCATTAAATCTCAATACTACTATTTTTCACGAAGTTATAGCATTTTTTAAAACCCCACAGAACTCATATCCCAGACCGCTGTGAATACGCGTCAACCATTCTCGTTCGACGTAACACCGATTATTTTTTTTATTTCGTATCGCGATGTAGGTACGATATTTTCCTGTCCTTACCCGTGCTGTTCCAATAGAAAACATTTTTAAAAAAACGCATTTTTTTACGTTGCGCTGGTCCGCCTCGTTAATCCTTAAGACACGCTGGTGTCTTCGCCGATGTCTTCGCACAGGCGGGGGGCACTCAACGGCGAAGGGGGTAATCCGCTCCTGCGGAAGCGTTTGCAAACAGATTATGCAGCGTGTAGCGAGCAGTTATCTGTTGCACTGAGAACACATTTCATTGGTTGAATTAAGTACGAAAAGCGTAAACAACCGAAACTTTCGCGCAGTTCACGTTGTTCTTTTCGACGATGTCTCGGTAGTCTGTATCGATCCACGGAACGCGACAGATCTTCTATTTTCTTCACTTCAACCCGATTCTATACAGCGATTTTGTTCTTGTCACGAGTCGCAATTTTTCTCACATCTACAGTTCACATATAATCTAGTATTCATATGAGTATTACATTTATAGTATTAGTGTAATAGTATTGTATAAATCTAGTGTATAGTTTATAGTGTAGAGTGTATAGTATAAACTAGAAGTGGTGTAGTTACCATACTGACTAAAAAACGTGGGCGTCCGTGCCGTGTGAGTGGCGAGGAGATTAATGCGATTATTGAATCGTTTGCCGAAGACATATTTGTTGACGGGCGAATCGTGTCCAAGGACAATAAGGTTTGGCAGTTGATGTCCGAAAACTGCAGTGGAGCCAAAAACTGTGCTGCATTTCACAGCCACTTCATCGGTAATCGAAACGGCGAAAAAGACCGCTTATTAAACAGCAATGCCGGAGACGTTTCCAGCCTCAGAACCTCTATAGGACCTGCCATGAATCACTCGACGCCAAGTATTTCCGGTAATGAAATCGATGAATCTGTCCCGCAAGGGTCGGAAATAATCGAAATTAGTTTCACGAACCGTGAATTTGTTGAGTTGCTGGATCAAAAACAATACCGCCGAACGGAAAAAAATCGTCCAGCCATGGATTACCGTCAGTACACGACCTTCACTCCCGTCCGTTGGCAATTGGCAGTCCAATAAAAATTGTGGGCCAAAAACGTCGCACACGGCTTCAATTTCAAAAGCCATAAAATATCATGGTATACGAACACCGCGTATTTTAAAAGATATTGTAAGTGCGGCTCGGAAATTATTGGAAATTTCGACGACATTTCGTGCGATAATATGATTGTCCGCTGTACCATTTCCGCCGGAGACGGGTATGGATGCGGCAAACGATATTGTCGAGCTCCCGAAAGGAAAATAATCGGGCAAAAATTGGTAGAGCAGAATAAATGCGTGTACGCGTATAGAGCGGAGAAGGCCGACGAGCTCCTGGGCGAGGGTGACCCAGAGCCTGGCCACCTTTATTCGGCGGACGTTTATAAAAAGATTAAGAGCTTGCATAAAAAGGACGGTCGTAAGCACACCGACGTTATATCGGCGTTAGGAATTTTGCAGCTCAACAAATTGAAAGGTGTCATCCAGTCACTCGGATTCAATCCATTTTTCGTCCACTACTGGACTCACCACCAGATGGATATTTACCGAAATTACTGCAAAATTCATTACCCGCGGATCTGCATTGACGCAACGGGAAAAATTGTTAGGCACATTACGCGGCTCGATAAATCAAAATCGAAAGTCATTTATTTATATCTGTGTACTGTGAACGATGAAAAGAAACAGTATTCCGTGAGCCAAATGGTCTCAGAATCATACGATACCATTAGTATCACGAACTGGCTTGCGAAATGGCTAAAATCCGGTGCTCCGTATCCAAAAGGAGTCGTCACGGATGGGTCTTTGACTTTGATAAATTCTGCTGTGCGAGCATTCACGGGGTATTTAAGGGGACTCCCGACCCCTATTTCTCGAAAAAATTGAATTTTTTAAAAATTGCATTTTTGAATTCTCTGGACCTTCCTCTATAAATATGTGGAATGAAAAAATTCTAAATGTTGCAAGAAGTATTTTATTTATTGACATGAATTGAAAAAGAAACGGTCCGCAGGAACGTCTGACTTCAAACGGCTATATCTCGGAACAATTTTTTTCTTTCTACTCCAATTTCAAAACAGTTTTCTGAAGCCATTTCTTAACCGATTTACTTTGGAGAGGTCTTATTTTTTCCGTAATGATGTAACTTAGGGATTGTACGAATGGATTTTTAACCCGATTAGGTTGCACTGGGTCGCTGTAGACCCAAGCGATTATTCTTTTGTCACATCTCTCGGAAACCAAGTAGGGGAAAAATACCTATCCCCACTCTAAAAAATCTTTAGGACGCAAGGACCCTCTGCGCCGAGCCACGTTCCCCTAGTGTGTTCCTGGCCGTCCTAGTAAACAGTTCGATTCCGCTTCGGGTCTGAAGCGACCCAGTGCAACCTAATCGCTTGTGCAAAGCCGTTATCAGTGTCGAGGTAAGTCATTGAAATTTTTCGAAATTTATGCTTATTTCCGGAAGAATATACACTTTTCTAGAGTACTTTATTGATTTTTCATATTTTATAGCATGTCGCAACGTTCAGCTCCGGAAGTTTCGAGGATTCTTCGGCCACGTGTGAAGAAAATAAATTATTTGGATGTCGACAGCGAAGACGAAATAGATTCCGTCGATGAACAATCAGAAGGATCGTCTGAATTCTCTTCCTCCGACGACTATAACAGTGAGAATGAACGCAAAGAAGAAATAGACGAAGATAAGTCGGCGCCCCCGGTTAAGCCGCTTCGGTGTTGGCTCGCCTCACACCCCTTCCACCACCGAAAGTGCGGACAGTTTTGAGTTATATTTTGATAATTTTTTTTTAATCCGGAAAGTGCGTACGAGTCTCGTGTACAAAAAAAGCGTAGAACGTGCGCGTTCGTGGACTCAGAATTGAAGATACCAACAACGGAGAAAATGGCGAGTACAGAATCTTTTTGGTCTGGTACGTTGACCCGAGACAGAATTTTGTTTTTCAAGAGAGATATTGCGGCGTGTACCGAGCAGCTATTTTTTTTCGGAAAAAAACCGAGTGTCGAAGCTCATGGCGGAAAAAACGAAGGGAGATAAGCAGCCCAGTGGTTTTTAATGCCACGTTGTCGATAACCGCAACGATAACAAAAATCGTTTGCGAAAGATCGAAGCTGCTGCCACGTCCAGTCTCGCCACTCGGACAAATGATTCGACGCTCAATCATTCGACGTTGGTTGTTTCAGGCAGTGATATCAATGCATCCACGGACAACGCATCGATAACAGTGCAAATTAATTTTACGAACCGCGAGTTTGTAGAATTATCGCAAGAAAATCAGTACAACCGCACCGAAAAAAGTCGACCAAATTTGGCCGGTCGACAATACACATGTTTTATTGCGGGCAAGTGGCAACTGGCGGTGAGTGAAAAGTTGTTCGCCAAAGGTATAAAGCATGGCTTCAATTTTAAAACCCATAAAATATCGGGGTACTCAAACACAGCGAGTTTTAAAGGAAATTGCAAGTGCGGGTCAGAAATCATCGGTGACTTCGAAGATATTTCATGTGGTGTTATCGTGGTTCAGTGCAAAATATCTTCTGGGGTAGGTCTCGAAATCCCGAATCTCATTCAGCCGAAAACGTATATATAGATATAGTGGCGTAGCTCGGTGTACAGCGTGAAGATGGTTTTCGGCCGAATGAGATTCTGAACCTCGAGACCAACCCATCTTCTGGAGATCGATCTGGATGCAGTAAGAGGTACTGTCGGGCTCCTGAGAGTGAAAAAATCGGTGAAATGTTAGTCAATCAGAATAAGAGCGTGTACGTGTACAGTCCGGAAAAGGCTGCTGAGCTGATGCGCTACGGGGAACTGGAGCCTCCGCATCTTTATTCTGCAAATGTTTATCGCGTGATAAAAGGTGAGAAGAAGCGTGATGGATGTCGACACACCGACGTAATATCGTCTCTGGACGGAGTTATTGCAGCTGACCGATTTGGAACCAGGATTTGGATTCAGGGACTTGGTTTGGAACCATTTTTCGTGCACTACTGCACCCATCATCAACTGGATGTCTACCGAAATTATTGTCGAACGGTGAATCCAAGGATTTGTATCGATTCGACCGGGGGCATCGTACGAAAAATGGAACGACTCGACAAAACGATTTTTCCTGATCAGTGCGTCGTAAACGACGGCAGGGAACAGTACTCGGTGAGCCAGATGGTGACCGAATCCCATGATACGAATAGTATCACTAACTGGCTCGGAGAGTGACTCAGGTACGGTGCCCCGTACCCGAAAGAAGTCGTAACCGATTGCTTCCAGGCTCAAGTGACCGCGTCGGTACGGGCATTTACGGGATATTTGACCGGTAAAGAATATACGGACGCGTGTGAGGAATTTAGCGTGCCGTCCTGCTACCTGCGGTTAGATGGTACCCACATCATAAAAGGGTACGCAAACTTTCTATCGGACACGAGATATGGGATTAAACGTTTTTACCTTGGAGCAATAGGACAATTGATCCTTGCTCAAGATCGAGCTGAGGCTCAAAAACGATTGACGTGGGTCTTAACGGTGTGCCGTACAGTGTTGCCAGATTGAGGGAAAGGGACGATCTGGAGAGGCCCCCACCGAGTCTTTTTCGGAACGCGTTCGAGGAGAGGCACCCTGTTGTCGCCCCCTATAGTCGCGTCGAGCCAATAGCGCTTGTCTTCCCGATCTGACACCTGTTGGCCGCATGCGGAACTACATGGGCAAAACAGCAGACAACGTGCCGTTCGGATGAGTCACACTCCCTTACGAATAAAAGCCTTATAAGTGGGGGACATGCCAGTCTCACGGCCGTAATAAGTAAAGTGATCAAGATTTATTGAACTTGTGATTTATTTATTTATCAGTGATCGAAAATAATTTTGAAGGTTAGGAATGACGGTCGACAAGCGGATGGTGAGAGCGACGCTATCGGTTGCGGTGGTTTCGGGTAGCTTGCTTCACAGACGGAGTCGGTGATTCGCCAGAAGTCCCGGCGGAAAATACCGCTGGAAAGGGTAACGACACGCCCACGTGTGGGATAAAAATCCCACAATCTAGCAAGACTGGTGCCGCAGTGAGACGGAGGCGCGAACAGCAACCGGCGAGACGTTACGTAGCGTCAAAAAGAGGAAGCTATAAAAAAATCATTTTGGTTTTCAATAACCTTATTATTGGATGAATAATAAAATAATAATAATCATTATTGTAATTATCATTATTATTATTTTATCATTTGGCTTCTTTCGTATCACTATATATACGATAAGCTAGAGGTTAGATCGACGCCGCATGCACCTCATTCAGAAGAGTGAGAGAGACAGGCAGAAGCTACTCTGCCTGTCCCTCTCACAAAAAAGTCTGTCCTTGTTCAACATACTCCGATGTCAGTGCCTTGTGGTGGCGAAAGATGGAAATGAATGTGAAGCCGTATACGATGCCGACCAAATCGGAGCCGTTTCCAGACCTGTATATAAGACCGTGGCTAAGGATAATATCATGGTTATCATGAACTTGGCAACGATTTTTTCGGTTATTATTTGATTGCATCTGAAGCCACATCTCATGAACCATTGAAAATCCGTAATTATTTCAACTTTAATAAAAGTTGATCGTCTCAAATTACTTGATGATCAAATTGGTTTTTTTTTAACTCATTGCTCGACAACCACTTTTTGTCAAGTTACAAGCCCTTAAAAATCACCAAAAAACTTCGGACTTTTTTTTCATATTATTCAACTGCTGTGCCTAATGTACTCACATTAAAAAGACTAATGTAAAACGGAAATTCATATAAAAACTGCAAAAGAATTCTTCGTTAATTCATCGAACATCCTTCAACCGAGTTCGTGATAACCATACATGCTATACCGTATTATACATGACGTCTTATTCGGCGTGAGAAACGCCATTGAAAACGAAATGGGCGATGGGGATAATGCCCATTTTCTACCCCGTCTGGCGGATAGGCTTGTGCGCGAGATGAAATTGTTTCCAATGTGGTCGTGTGTTCGCCGAAACACCTTCGGATACGGCCGTCGACCGGCCTCTAGTGCAGCAGTCAAAGCCGAATTCAAAAATTTGAAGCGTGATGTACTGCGAAACGAAACTCTGCCGATCAGAGTAGATGATTTCATTCGCCACAGCTATGACGTAAGCCACAGCCCCGACGAAGTTGGAGAAAGGGTGTGCCCCGCATCCGTTAGTGGTACTCCGACCGCCACAATTGCGCCAATAGGAGCGAAACGGAAAAAAAATCTGCACATCATCACCAAGATCGTCGAGATTAGTGAGGAATGTGTTGCCTGTGCGTCAGGCGACCATCCGAAGGGCGCCTATAAATGCGTTTTCTGCAAGCACGCGGTTCATGCGTTGACGAATTGTTCGGAGCCAGTTGATGGAGAGGAAGAAGGCTATGGCCAACGAAGAGTTTGCGTAGCATGTCTCAAAGCTTTCCCCGGCAGCATCGTACGGAACTTGGAGTCGAATGCATTGGAGAACTGGAGGAATTTAGCAGCCGGTCCGTATGAAAAAAGAAAAAAATGTAAACCATGTGCTGCACCGAATACCGTCGTGACTACGCTCCAGAGACGATCTCGATATGTCAACCCGAACTTCGCCGATCATGAGCTGGTATTTCACCCGAAATTGAGCCAAGTTCCCATACTAAAGAATGCAGATAATATGGGCTTAATGCCGGTGAAGTCAAAGGGAACCATGACGACGCACAGTGGGCTGAATCGCTGAAAACCTGGCCAAAACTCCGAAATCGTAGTTCTTAAATTTTGGTTTTTTATTTGTTTGTTTTTTTTATCGGTTTGAATAAAAACATGGCGAAAAATGTGGGTAAAGGTACGATTTTTAATTTGGTATGGAGGAATTGGTTGTGATCGCTTATTGAAATGGTGAAAAATGATGACCGTCATGTAAAGTTCGAACTTCTCAATATTTCGAATAATTTATGAAAAAGCTTCAGAATGGTTGCGATTTAAGCACATTTAGCATATTCTACACATACACATCTACTGTCCAGGTCTTAATGAATAAAACAATCCTGAAAAATTCTGCCTATTCCTGCCATTTCACTTTTGACACGTAGAAAAGAGTGGCAATGTTATACATTTGTCACGGAGCGTCTACATCCCAACACTCGCCTGCGTCTCGGAATAGCTTCCAAAATCTAGTTGTATACTTTTTTCACATGAGTGGTTTTTTATATGCAGCAGTGGAAACAATCATACCATACGTGTTCAGCAGCATATTATAATCATTGGGGGGGGGATAAGGTTAATTCGATATAAAAAAACGTATTTTCGCTCATTTTTTGCTTCCTCATAAAGGAAGCTTTGTGACGGTCCGAAATTTTTTTTTCGAGATTTTGATGTCACTAGGTTCAGAATGTCCTAAAACATCCAGAAAACACATTCGGAAAAAATGTCCGGATGTATGTGTGTGTGTGTGTGTGTGTGTGTGTGTGTGTGTGTGTGTGTGTGTGTGTGTGTGTGTGTGTGTGTGTGTGTGTGTGTGTGTGTGTGTGTGTGTGTGTGTGTGTGTGTGTGTGTGTGTGTGTGTGTGTGTGTGTGTGTGTGTGTGTGTGTGTGTGTGTGTGTGTGTGTGTGTGTGTAACCACCCTCTAAAATTCAAACGTTCATAACTCGAGAACGGTTCAAGCTACCGTACTCAAATTTTGCACACATGTGATGCCTTCTAATATCTATGTAATCTGTAAATTTTGCAATTATCGACGCACTTGTTCGGCTTCGACAGCGTTTTGAATTTTTCAAAAAATGTCTGTAGCCACGCTAGCGTCCGCAATTTTTGACATTTTCGGCTAAATAGTTTTTTACATATAGAATTAAGTACAAGAACGGTTGGTATTGCATTTGAGCAGAATCCATCAATAACTTTAGATTTTATGACTTTTTGAATTTTTCAAAAAATTAACTTTTTTGCTCTATTTGTCGTTAACTTCAACCAATCGAACCATAATTCTCTGCAAGTATAGGATGCCATTGTGTTATAATACATATTAAATTTCGCCGAGATCGGCTGAACGGATCGAGTTCTAGAGCAATTAGAAATTTCTAAGTTCCAACCCCTGAAAATTCAAAACCACTTGACCGAACGTGCTCAAATTTATACACACGCTCAAATTAACCGTCAGCTTAAGTTGTTACTAGATTAGATAGGAATTAAACAACGCGCTCGAATTTTGGGACACATTGAATTTTTATATACGTTCGAGTCGGTTTTTATACGGTGGGAAGGATCTACGGATATCCTGCATAAAACAAGCTGCAAGCTGAAACTTGCAATTGGCTTCCCCTGAATTTTGGGTAGTGAACGGAACTTCCTTTATGAGGAAGCCGAAGATTAAAAAAAATAAAATAAAAAAAATCGAGAGATGCTTCCTCACAGGAAGATTTCGTGCACTACCGAAAATTCAGGGGAAGCCAATTGCAAGTTTCAGCTTGCAGCTTGTTTTCAACTACACAGTAAATATACATTTATTCCTATAATAACTACTTAAGAGATTAACATTTGAAGAATATTCTATAAAATTTTGATTAACTTTTACGAACGAATGAGCCATTGACGGTGAATCTCCGCGAACATCTAAAAAAAAGTTTTATTGCGGTGCCCCTCATAACTCATCACTGGATTATCTAAGATCAAAAATCCAAAATTATTTTATTATGTAATAATATTTTTCTATTTTAATGTGTTTCGAAATGGCAACATTTTTATTTTTTTTAATGAAAAATCACTATTTTCGTGCTGTAAGCACAAATGAAAAAAGTGCTGTAAACAAGTGAAAAATCAATTTTTAAAAAATACTCGACGTCGTGACCTGCAGAAACTTATTAACTAATAGACTCATTTTGGTTTTTTGATCTCAGATAATCCAGTGATGAGTTATCAGGGACTCTGCAAATAAACCTGTTTTTAAGACGTTCGCGAGAATTCACGGTCAATGGCTCATTCGTTTATTAAAGTTAATGAAAATTTTATCGAATATTCTTCAAATGCTACTTTATTAAGTAGTTATTATAAAAATGAATGTATATTAACTGTGTCGTCAGAAAACATTATCAAAAATATGTTTTTTTAATATCGAATTAACGTTACCCCCCCCCCCCCCCCTTAAACTATTGCAATCGCTCAATATTATTTGTAATAGAATAATAATTTTTATAACACGCTGTGCATAAAATGCGATTTTTACGCTCACTTCGTTCGCGTCGAATTTCATTTACAAACCTTGTGACATAGAAATGTATACGATACTCGTGCGGAAAACGTTTTCCTTTTGGGTTGTCATGGCTATAACAACAGAAGAAGCCAGAATAACAGCTATCGAGCTCAGTTTCACTATACGACTCCCGTACGCGAGATGTATGCCAAGGTATAAAGTATTATAAATAAAAAAGTGGTATAAAGTAAATATAAAGGTCCAAGTTAATTAATACAAACCGCATTATTTTGTAAGAAATATAATTATTCATCCCTCAAATCCCGCGACTATCCTCAGAGTACTATGACTGCAGAAACGGATATTGGTGAATTAGAATTGAAAAATCGAGAATTTTTCGATTCGCTCAAAACAAACCTGAGCCGTAGCGTAGCTTCGCAAAGGAATATTTTAGAAGCAGAGTGGAAAGAAAAATCGAAGATTGTGTCCATTCATCCAGACGCCGAAACAATTTTGCAAAACTGCGTGTACGGAATGAAATCAAAATGGCAGCAAGCGCGTCGCACGTATTTCATATTCCTAAAAAACAACGAGCAGTGGTTGGATAAAACGATATTCATCCCTGTAAGTAGTATAACACTCCTGACTAGCCATTAAACATTGTATAACTGTAGAAATACTTTGAAAAATAGGAAATAAAGTCTCGACATAGAAAGAATAATACAGTAATTAGTATTGAAATTATAAGTATATATTGCAGCTCTCTATAAAATGTGATAATACATGCGTATAGATATTATTATACATACATTCATATATATTAGGGTGGCATGAAAAGGAAATTTTTGATCTTTGGGGTGAATTCTCCGGATGCAAGATACTTTGCAGTGAATGTATTTTGACCGAAATCAGGAAAAAACAAATTTTTTTCAAGGCACTCTAATATATATTGTGACGAATAACACCTTCGCACATCAGCCTCGGAGGCACACGGGCGCCAACAAAAAATAAGAATAAGATATATCGTCCACCGAGCATACTACAGGGCCTTGGAGGGTCCGCGGTATCTATAAAATCAAATTCCTCCGAAATTATTATTATACCAAACGTTTCGCGAGAGACGCACAGCGACCCAGAGGTCTTAGTAAGGCCACCGTCGACGCTCCAGTTATTGGAATGACCAATCAAAGGACGAGATCGAACTGGCGGAGACACCCGAAAACGAAGCAAGACGGTCGATTTCTCCGCTTCAGTACCATCGGACCTCCAGCCATCAATTGTACCAGCCGCAAAGGAGCAGCCACCAAGACAGCGACGACGAGGGTGGAGTGCGAAACAGATAAACAAAAAAAGAAGGAGGAACGCACTAGACAGCGGAACGAGAAAGGAAACCGCACCGTGACTCAACATCTTATGTTGGAATTACCAAGATTCCAAGTTTCCCCCCACCTCTGCAACACTGTTACACATTTCTGAACCAGCGGAGGCGCATCAAAGGAACGGACAAGGACAGAAAACACGAAGTTTCCGAACCCAGCTCCAGACGAGCGCGAAACACATCCCTGCTCTAACGTGATCCGCTGACACATCGCGACTGACCGATCGACAGCCAGAGCACCGCTTGAACCCGGCCAGCCGTCGCCTGGCCACACGGTGGGGGTATCGGGAGCGCTAGGCCATCCACAAGCGATCGAGCATCAACGGACGGTGGGGCTGCGTCTACCGCCGTTGGGAACGACCGCTCACGAGCTTCGCGGGCCAGCGGAGTGAAGAGGAAGTTCCAGCAAAGACCAACGACGCCCGTCCCACCCCACGTCCCCCACAATTTAAAGACCGTGCGAACTGGTGTATGTAGGGTGTCTGAGACAAAATTGTATACACTCGGTGTCGAATAAAAAAAAACGATTTCACCTATTTTTCCGTGTGATAAAATTCTTTACGTACTCTTGGCCCAAAATTAATTATTGTAACAAAGATCTACCGTTACAATATATATAATACAATTATCATACATTACAATAAAATTTTATATCAAATTTGTATATGTTTTATGTTTTATGAATATTCAATATCAATATTTTTCATGTTTTATATTAATAACTGAACGTTTAATATATAAAAATAATTCAATCTACGATAATTCGTATCGAACGAAAGAAATTAATTTATAGTAAAAATATACGTTTACAGTGTGTCCAAAAATGTGTGGCTACCAAAAATATTTCCAAGGATCAAAAAGGGGGCCGCCCTTCGAAAGAGTTTAAAATATGCAGTGATCGTACGAAGATACGAAAAAACCACGGAAATCATCGCTTACTACACAGGAACTGGTTTCCGCAACCGAAATGAGTTTGCCATCTATGTGCGCCACAGATGCCGCAAGTGTAGTTAGAGGGGAGGTCCGTTTTTACCAATCAAAAAATCGATCTTCGGTTTTCTGCATTTTCATTTAGCTTATAGTCTTGAGAATATTCCCTTCAAACATTATTAAGAATTTCGCGAAATTGGCGGAGTTATAGCGATTTGAATGGATGGGTACGCCGCAAGTATAAACCAAACCGCCAGGCGATGTCTCGTAGCGCGCTAGGGGTTTAGGCCTGCTCGGGCCTGCAGCTGCTATTCCGAGAATTTTCATACCCAGAAACCCTCTCCCACCCCTTATCCTTTGTTATTTCTGCAACAAGCGAAAGACGTGTCGTACGTTAGTGTTGCTTAGACTTTCGAAGTGAGAGTACCTATTTGATTCACGAGTAAGAATGCAGTAGTTTGTAACGTACAACGCTACGTACCGTTGCCGCTCCAACAGCCTTATGGCCACCGCGGTCAGCTCCGCGATTATCGAAAAATATCTATAAATAGAATAGAATAACGGAAACGAAGAAATGTGACAAATAATACGTCACATCGGCCTTGGAGGCACGCGCGGCGAGCGCTCCTCGAATAATAGAAAAATCGATAATCGACAACGGCCTTGGGAAGACCGCGGCCAACGCTCCACATAATTCCGAAATTATAGTATTTCGGAATTATTTCCTATAATGTGTGAAACGTTACCTCGGTACACGAGATAACCGACAACACCACAGCGGCCTGGGAGGGCCAAGGCCAACGTTTCCGTACGCGTGGCAACGGACAAGACACCGTCGGAGGAGGGGACTCCGACCAATCAAAGGCCGAAATCGGACGATCGAAGGCACCCGAATTCGTATAAAAGGAGCCACCCGAGAACCAGGAAGATAGTCAATTATTTGTTTCAGAAACCTCCGGACCTCCAGCCATCGCCGTATCAGCCTCAGAACGCATCCACCGAGATAGCCAGGAAAAAGGTGGAGTCCCAGCAAGCAGTACGAAGGACCGACAGAGGAAACCGAGAAATCTGAAGAAAAACGGAACCACTCGAGGCGACAGCAGTTTATGTTGGAAATCGAAAAGATTCCAAGTTCCCTCCTTTTCTGCTCAATCTGATACAGCATAAAGATCTCCCGTGGAGGCGCTTCATAAGCGCGAGCAAGGGCATCGATTAAAAATCCATCTCCGGCCGAGCGAGAAGCGCACCCCTGCTTCTAACGGGATCCGCTGACGCATCGATACTGGCGTATCGGCAACCAGAGCACCGCGAGCGCTCCATCAGCCGTAGCAAGGCCGCACGGAGGGGGTACCGCGAGCACCGAGGTATCGACCATCGATCGAGCGTCTAGCGGCAGGAGAGGGGCTACCCCTATCGCCGTTGCAAGCATCAGCGCGCGAGCTTCGCGGCCCCGCGGGGTGAAGAGAAACGTCGCACCGAAAACAACAGCACCCCGTCCCACCCCACGCCTCCCACAATTTAAAGAGCGAACCGACAGGTGTATAGAGAGGAAGCGATAAAACCCAGATTGTATACAAACGGCGGCGAAATAAAAACGATTTTTACCCATTTTCTCGTGTCACTAATTTTCTTGCGTACTCTTGGCCCGAATTAATTATTGTGACGATATATCTACCGTTACAAGTTGTTGAGTGGAAAGATGGATAAAAAAGGAAGCCGAGTTAATCGTGTACGAGCAGATGGTCAGAAGAAGAGGACATTACGACGGAATCAGACAATAGCAGAGACTGATTCGATTTTCAAATCGACTTCGGTGAAAAAATTACAGAATGTCTAGGATGATCAAGTTCTGCGAGACAGGGATAGCAGCTACGTGATTTTCAATTTCTTCACGGTGTTCACGGCACTGAGTGCATACATGGAGTGCAAAGGATGTCACGAGGAAGTGCAATTTGGCAAAAAATCAATAACTGCGCTTAGTTTTAAAATTCAATTGGAATGTGCCTGTGGAGTGAAATTCATGGATTTGTCTCCAAAGATCGGCCGAGCTTCTGAAATGAATCGTCGGGTTGCTTTTGTTTCGAGGGTTCTACCACTGACAAGAACTGGTATGAATTTGTTTTGTGGCCCCATGGACATCAGCAAAAATTTCACAAAGAGACTGTATACCATCTGTCTCGAGGACATACATATCGCCAGCAAAACAATTTTCGAGTCTGTACTGGAAAAAGCTGTTCAAGAAGGAAAGCAGGAGAACATCGCTCGCGGACGAGTAGATACAGAGCTGACAGTATCAGGAGACGGCAGCTGGAAAAAAAGCGGATTTTCATCAAAGTACGGTGTCACAACTGTGATCGGCTGTTACTCTAAAAAAGTCATCGACGTAGTAGTCAAATCGAGTTTTTGTCTTCGATGCAAAACATGGGAAAATCGACGAGATACTCCAGAATTCAAAGACTGGATCGAAACACATGCTGAAAAATGCAAGAACAATCACTCTGGAAGCGCCGGAAAGATGGAACCTGGCTCCTTAGTGAAGATGTTTGAACGGTCCGAGGAGAAGTATAGCGTGCGGTACGGCATTTACATAGGAGATAGTGATTCGAAAACATATACCGCCATCAAAAACGCAGAACCATATAGTGATGGATTGTTGGTACAAAATGAGATGGGTTGGCACACAGAACAGCAATTAGTCGTTCAATTCTACGCTCTGAAACGGGGCCCCTAAACATCTGCATTGTGGTCTTTCCTCGCTTGAAATTGCTACATATATAGCATGCTGCCTTTGTAACAAGGGATTCACCCCAATCCTGCTGTGGTGCCCCGCATTTTTATTGAATTTCTATTGACTTTTTATTGAAACGATTACTTGCGAGATATAATTGTTTCTTACGATCGAATCGATGACTACGAATCGGCTTCGAATAAAAACCGCTTGCACTAAGTAACGCAAATAAGGCATTTCCGTTACTACAATATTCAGTCTAATAATTCATTTCTGAATTGATTTTGGGAAGAGCGAGTTGCTTACAGAACCATTCTCACGAGCGACTTCACAGTCGAATCAAAGACAATGCTGACAAAACTGTCAGCATTAAATTAGACTGTCGGATGGGAGTCATAATGGATGGCATAGGGACCACCCGGCAGCCAGTTTTAGGAAAGAATCTAAGGAGCGAACTGCCTTTTGTAGGGCTCCCGAACCGCGCAATTACGTTCTAGTTCGAACGTCTAGGTGTTAGCCAATTCTACGCGGTCCGGTCAGAATTAAAGTTAAAGTTGTAATAAATATTGTAATCCACCAGTTTTAATGCATTGAATAAATCAATCATTGACTATTTTACGTGAATTCCAATTCTTTGTGGCTGAGACCCACAAACAAAAATAAAATAATTGTCGAACCGCCTTCACACCCGTTCCCTAGCGTGCACTCGGTGTACCGGCACAACACTGCAAATCATATGTGCTATGGGTCTGCGTATTGGCGACGAGGCACATGATTTTGCAGCTATGCGCGACAACGAGTACATCGACCGTGCTGACAGAAGATCGTCCTTCGAGGTCCAGAAAGCACGGAATGCTGAAAGAGGCTAGTAGTGTTCAGTTCGATTTTCACTTGGAGGAAGAAGGACCCGAATATGGCGCCGGAATAGCCGATTGAGCGTAAGTGACTGAAATCATCGATTGTTTCTACCGATTCATACCGAAACTTTAGACGCGTTTTTCTCGAATCTACCGTTTGCAACCTTGTGCCCACGATAGCTCAAGAACCACTAAATCGATTCACCCAAATTTCTCGCGAGCTTATTCAAAATACATCTACCTACAGCCCCTACCGCGGATAATAGTGTACATAAAAAAACTACGACATGTACATGACGTGATTTTAAACTTAATCAGTGTGATCGAGCTACGGGCTATAGAGGGTCATCTGACAAACCAAAATATAGTTGGATTTTTTGTTTCAGATCAGTCGAACGGGCGCAATTGTCGGTACCGATGAAAGGCAGCCTCTTGAGGTCCGGCACGCCAAGCGCGTACGACTCAACGGAATGTCTTGTAAAAATTTGTATACGCATAATAAATATCAATAAATATTCACACAAAGAGACTTTTCAATAGGTCTTACTGTTTCGACACAAAAATTCATGATAAACAATTTTCAAAAAGTGGGTAAGACGGACCTCTTCTCTTAAGGACATTACGGCAAGGTCGCCAACTGGAGCTACTAGATATAAAAAAAACTTGTCGAGCGTTAAGTAAGGGGCAACCAATAGAAAAAACCGCGGATGTTGCATTCAGCGACTTTATTAATATGCGTATAACGAAACAAATTTACAACGACAATAGAATGGCGCTAAAAAATAGTAATATTTTCGTTTATCCCTCTTACGAAAAACTTGTTGAAGCCAAAATAAAATGCTATCCGGATAATATTGCCGTAACCGAGGTTTCATCAGAAGTGGAATTGCAGGCCCCTTTGAATCACTCGTGCGATCGAATTCTTACTGTTCAAAGAGACGCCATTGATTCATTGCCTTCTGAATTTTCAAACAATTTAAAAATGATATGCAAGTGGGGATGTGACGGAAGTTCAGGATAGAGTGAATATAAACAAAAAAATGTTGATGAAAGAAGCTCTGATAAATTAGTTTTTCTCACTTTATACGTACTACTGCAGATTGCAGGATACGATACAAATTTTAAAAAATAATAATAATCTGGAAAACCCCGAGGCCTTCTTCTCCGCGTTACTGCCGTCCTTCAATAATTCAATTTTTGCAAGAAACCGTAAAATTTACCCACATTGAACAGCAGCATTTCGAAAATCAAATGCAATCACTCGTTCCATTTGTAAAAGCTATGGATGGGAGAGAGACTGTAACTGAATTTAAACTTCATTTTACAATGATCGACATGAAAGTTTGTATTTCAGTGACAGGTACGAAATCGGCAATGCGTTGCTACTTGTGCAATTTAACCTCCGAACAGTTTAATGATATCGACACGGCAGAAACGTTTGTAAAATTGTATCCGTGGTATTGCATACTGACGACAGTTCACAAAATTTTGATTAATGGACCGATAATTGTCGATTATTCGCCTCTTCCGATAAGCCAAATGTCGGAAGACGCGCAAGAAGCGCGAAATAAGGATATTTGAAAATACCGGGAGCATTTTGCAAAAAAAAAACAAAGAGAAGCTACAATGCAAGACATTTTGAACCGACTTCTAATCACATCTGATCCACTTATTTCGAGTACGACTAAAAATCATCTCAGAAAAAGCAAATCTTTGACTCCTGCTATCAGTTAGAGGGGATAATTTTTCTGATGAATGATACAGTGTGTCAACCGACGCGGTTGCGCATGACAACTTGGCTGATGGTTCAGACAATTCCTCGGACAATGGAAATTTAGATTAGAAATTAGAGCCGCTCTTTGCTAATTATATAATGTCATTATATAATTATATACTGTTAGGTACGTCAATATATTGCCGTTGAGAAGCCTTAATTTTTTTTTAAATATCTGACTCAAAATTCATAAGTGACCCTGAAAACTAGCTAACACCAAGTTTCATGCAAATCTAATAAATACTTTGAAAAAATGTCTACAATTCTGTAGCCGGCATTTTTTTTTGGAAAATTTGACTCCAAATTCCTAATTAGCGAACCCGAAAACCTGTCTACACCAAGTTTCATGCATGTCTAATAAGTACTTTGAAGAACGGTCCACCATTTTGTAGCTGCCATTTTGATTTTGGAAAATTTGACTTAAAATTCGTGATTAACGACCCTAAAAACCCGTCTACACAAAGTTTCATGCAGATCTAATAAGTACTTTGAAAAAATCCCCGCCATTTCGTAGCGGCCATTTTCATTTTGGAAAATTTGGCTTAAAGTCGTAATTATACTCCTAAAACTCGTCTATACCGAGTTTCATGCAAATCTAATAAGTATTTTTAAAAAATGTCCGCCATTTTGTAGCCGCCATTCTGTTTTTGGAAAATTCGACTTCAAATTCGTGATCAGCGACTCCGAAAACCCTCGAGTAAACTAATTTATCGAAACAATTCGGAACCTTCATATTTTGGCTCGGTTTTCGGCGATTCAGCCTACTGTGCGACGGTAGCAAATACTTCCGCGTTCGATAGTGTATTCTAGATTCTTTTGACGACTGCCCAAGACTCGACATCGTGTTGTGAAAAATGTGAGCGTAGCGGCGTGCCTTTTTGAGGATGGTTGGGAAAGTTTCGAACACCGGAATCCAAGCAGATACCTACCGGACACGAGCCGATATTTTGATGAATATCTGTCCAACGGCAACCAGTCATTGTGGCGTCAGTCCGCTAGATTGCCAGCTGACAGTGGGTCGGCTGCGCCTGACGCTGTTGGGGGATGAACCATGCTTATGGGAAAAGGTACGATGCCTGGCAAGATGTTCAGAACGAGTAATAAGTGAGCCGAGAATCCAAGTCGAACATAAATATCTGTTCGGTAAACGAAGACCAGCATCGCGGAGATGCAGCTGCCTCACACACCAGTGCGGTGGCAGCACCTCCTGGTCACAACTCTGCGGCCTCTCGAAGCAGCTGGCCGACCAATCGCGAGCGCTACTCTCTCGTGGCTAGCGGGTTCTCTACGGGCTCACGAGAGGGCGACGCGTCGCGGGGGCGAATAGCTCCGTCGAGTTACCTGTCTATTTCAGTATCTTCTCAGATAGAAAGCTCGAGAGTAGAAAAATCGTAGTCACACACGCGGTCCTAAGACAATTATCATCGGCGGTTTTACGCCAATTATCATCGAAAAATATCAGTACATCATCATCAGCGGAAGCATCATCGAGTTATTATCATCGTGAGCATTCTCGAGCTGTGTGCGCGTACCGCCAAGCAAGTAGTGCCGTGTTAAGTGACCGGGTGTCACTTAACCTATCATCAGGGCGTGCAACAGGTAGGCCGTGTGCCACGTGGAACCAGACTTGCATCAGAGACTGAGAGTAAAGACTTCCCATCACCAGTGCATCATCAAACTTCAGTCAACAGCTTTCTCACAGTGTATTTTCATACCAATACTTTTCTCATCAGACAGTTTTTTACAACAGCTTTCTCAACCCCCCGTTTTTGTTCACTCCTGTATCACCTCAGTTGAGGTTAACTGTTTTTTGTGTACCTGGTTGTGTTCCCTCGCATCGAGGCCACAACTTTCATTACTTATTGTGTGAATAAAGAGTGTGATGAGTATGCTTTACCCGTCACCAATAAAACATCTTTTCTCACCCATAGTTATCATTACACAACAATATCGAACCCCCGAATTTATTCAGATTTTTTCGGTTTTTTTTGCAGCTGCCAATTGAAGGTTTTTTTTTATCTCTTTGTTTTTTTCAAGTAGTTTTTTATATAATTACGCTGAAAAAAAATGTATAAATAATCTATGTACTGAGTAGAATCGTCTCAGCTTTTTGGAACAAAATATCATTTTTTTACCCCGACGCTTAAAAATATACCAAAATCGATTTAAAACATAAAAATTGGTTTTACGCCAATGTTTCATTTTTGAGAATTGAAAAAATATTTTTCTTGCAAAGTTGAGAAAATTTTACATGAAATATGTGAAAATTGTGTTAGGTTCGCCGTAATAACTCGGTAAATCGATAGATACTTTATGTTTTTCCGATTTTAACGTTTCCGAATCGATTTTGATATATTTCTGAGAGCCGGGACAAAAAACTGACATTTGTTTCTGAAAGCTAAGACAAGTTCACGTCGAAAACAGGTATTTTATACATATTTTTTTCTGCATAGTTATGTAAGAATAATACGTAAAAAAAGATTTTCAAACCGGAAAAGTCGAACAATGCTTCAATTCGCGGCTGCCGAAATAATAGAGAGAAGATGTAAAGAAATTTTGGGCATTTGTCTTTCAACATGTACTTCAAGTTCCGCAAAGTTTATATAGATTTCGAATATCTATGAAATCTCAGTACACTATTTGGTAAAATTACCCATACATGAAGACTTCATTTGAACCTAGTGCGACGAAATATTCTGTTATTCATCTTATCGGAAATTAAAAATGAGCGTTGTATTCATTGAAACATTATTGCGCCATGTTAATCAAACGTGAAAACTTTGAAAAATGGGCGCGACCGCGAAAAACGGACTAATCGAGCTCAACTTTCTGCTTGATTCTACGGAAGCAGGACACTTGGACCCCGATAAAGGCCACGAAGATGAGTGAACATTTATTTTTGACCGGTCAGCCTAATAAGCACCATTCTGGGAAAAAAACAAACTTGTACCATAAAATATTTTATTCTTCCGGGTCCATTGCTACTCGTAAAACCGACGAACGATGCGGCGAGCGGAGACACATAATCTATATAGGCGATATTCCGACTGCCATAAGGGTATCCGACAAACCGTACCATCTCGTTAGTTTGGTACAGTTTAATCGACCAATCATCGCTCGTCGGAATTCCCACTCAGCGCCAGTGAGACATTATTTCGGAATAGCTCACCGACCCGACCACAGCTGGGTGGTGTACGACGGCCTCCAAACAAAGGTGAAGAACCTGGCGGATAAACATCGAGCCAATGTCCAGTTGTTGATGTTCGTTAAAATGCATTGAGTAGCTTTTAGAGAAAAATGTATTAAATTGTTAACTGTTCAGAGATTTAACCCACATTAAAAATGTTAATGATATTCCGGTTTGTTGTATTGTGTTTAAACCAATGTGCCACTCACTTATTGTAAGTTTTCACTCCAAAGAATAGATTTTGGTAGTGGTTTTCTCGGAAAGGGGTGGTTCGAAAAAATTAGACTACGTCAATTTTGGGAGCCTATGATGATTGCGCTGAAACATATGACCTGCTTACTTCTTAAAAGTTCCCACTCTGAAGAATATATTTTGGGAGTGGTTATTTTGGAAAGGGGTCGTTCAAAGAAATTAGGCTAAGTCAATTCCGAGAGCCTATAAATAGCCTATAATTATTGAGTTAAAACAAATGACCTGCTCACTTATTAAATGTTTCTACTCTGAAGAATATATTTTGGGGGTGGATCTTGGAAAGGGGTCGTTCAAAAAAAACTGAGCTAAGTCAATTTCGAGAGCCTATAAGAAGCGTGTGATTATTGCGTTGAAATGATTTACCCTACTCACTTATTAATAGTTCTTTCCTTAAAAAATATATGTTTGGGGTGGTTATCTTGGAAAGGGTGGTTCGAGAAAATTGGGCTACGTCAATTCTAATAGCCAATGAATAGCCTATAATTATTGTGTTAAAAAGAATTACCCACTCACTTGTTAAGAGTTTTGCCCCTAAAAATATATATATTGGGGGTGGTTTTCTCGGAAAGGGGTGGTTCGTAAAAATTGTCCCACGTCAATTTTAAGAGCCCATAAATAGCCTATGATTATTGCGTTAAAACAAATGACCTGCTCACATATTAAATGTTCCCACTCTGAAGAATATATTTTGGGGGTGGTTTTCTTTCAAAGGAGTCATTCGAAGAAATTGAGCTAAGTCAATTCCGGGAGCCTAGAAATAGCTTATAATTATTGCGATGAAAAGAATTACCTACTTACTCATTAAAAGTTTTTTCTCCGAAAAATATATGTTTGAGGTCGTTATCTCGGAAAGGAATGGTTCGAAAATAATGGGCTCGGTCAATTCCGAGAGCCCATAAATAGCCGGTAATTACTGCGTTGCAAGGATTGTCCTAGTTGATTTTTATGAGTTTTTATTACGAGGAATAGGGTGACAAGGGGTGGTTTTCGTGGGAAGAGGTTGTTTAAAAAAATTGAGCCCATGCCCATTTGAGAGCTCATAAAAAGCCTCTAAATATCCAGTGAACATTCTTTTAGTAAATCTAATTTTCGATTTTGTAATTTTTGAAAAACTACCCCTATCTCGTTGGGGGTAGCTCCGATCGAATTAAAAATGCGATATTCGCAGGGCCAATAAAAAGCCTATGAATATGGGATTATTTAAATACGTTTTCGTTGCAAAGACAGAAAGTTGGTGCTGGCTTGACATAAAGCTGGCACCCCCACTTTTGAGTTTCGCTTTTCTCGGGATGAGCCCAAGAAAAAATTTTAGCGGGGTTGAAGAGCGCATAGAAAGCCCATAATTTCCAGATGTCAAGAAAAAATGTTCGACTCGGTGGGGCTGCCAACTTTATAGAGCTCTCAATAGACCGTTGTAAATGCCAAACATAGGAACATGTTTCAAGTTCGATAAAAATCAATTTTTAGCCGCATCATGTATGGAGATAATTGTTTCATCAAACAACGTATAGAAATAACAGCTTAAATAAGGGTAATTATGCAGAAAGTGGACGCCATCCCGATTTCTCCGGAATAAAAATATGTTATAGAGGACACTTTTCTGAGTCATTCCATATATATATGTTGAGCGTGGAAACCATTTTTTCATATAGTAATGCGTGGTTGAAAATTTCAAACTTCACTGTCGAAAGTCAATAGATTGGCTTTGTTTACGTTGTATATTTCACATTCGGGTGATAATTCGACACCTGAATCGCTGAATCGTGACACGATGCAGTTCCGTTGCTTTGCATCGCGTCGTTTGTCATTGCGACGCCAAAAGCGAAGACGCGTAAAGCGTAGTTTTAAGCGGCATTGTTTTTACCGTACACACACATCGGGCTGGACACTGCATGCCGAATGTTCGCCTACTTTTTGTACTCCGCACCTTTACATTTTTAAAAACTGCAAGATGATTTCCGAATCAGTGATCATACAGCCGTTGATTGGATTTCATTTTGTTGTGAGGTATAATTACAACATTATCCATCTATCGTAATTTTTCATGACTAATGATGTTAGTAAGTGTATAGTAATAGGACGTATATCAGTAGGTGTGTGAGCATTGCGTACAGCGGAGTTTCGTGCTAACACACAAAATATTGAACGTCTGCGGCGTGATATGCGTGGTGCGTTGCCTCCGTTTGGGCACATACTGGGCGATTATCACCAATACATCGCGGAATTTTTATTCAAGCGGAAATTTTCTTTCATTCACCGAATTGAAACATTTCTTGATAAAATATCGTTGATGAACCCACTAAACGTGGATGATGCTGTTAATTATGATTAAGAAAATGAGAAATTCATAAATAATGGTAAGTTTAGAATTGGTTTTTTATAATCAAAGGTTTTTAAAATTTTTTGATAATTTTTTTTTCAATGACCTTGAGACATGGTAAAAAATGGTTTCCGCGCCCAACATCCACATACAAAAATGCTCAGGAACAGGCCCAGAATCACATATTTTCATCCCAGGGTTATCGGGCTGGCGTCCACTTTCTGCATAATTACCCGGCGACAGGGTGTATTCAGTACTTCTATATTGTAACGGTAGATATGCTGTTACAATAAATTATTCTGGCCAAGAGTTCGTAAAGAAATTTGTTACACGGAAAATAGGTACAATCGTTTCTATTTCGCCACTGAGTGAATACAATGCTCGGTTTGGGCGCTTCCCCTACATACACCTGTCGCTCGTACGGTTTTCAACTTGTGGGGGGCGTGGGGTGGGACGGGCGTTGTGTTTCTCGACGCGACGTTCCTCTTCACTCTTCGGGCCGCGAAGCTTGCGCGCTGGTGTTCGCAACGGCGGTAGGGGCGGCCCCCCTCTGCCGGTAGATGCTCGATCGATGGTCGATAGCGTGGCGCTCGCGATTCCCCCTCCGTGCTGCCTGGCTACGGCTGACCGGGCTCTCGCGGTGCTGTGGTTGCCGATACGTCAGTATCGATCCGTCAGCAGATCCCGCTTAAGCAGGGGTGCGCTTCTCGCTCCTCTGGATTCGTACGCGATGCTTTTATGCCCTTACTCTGCCCCCAACGTGCTTTCGTTGGATTAGAAATCTATAACAAAGTAGCAGAGAGGTGGGGGGGGGGGGGGGGGCCTGGAATCTTAATGATTCCAACATCTGATGATGAATCCCGATGCGCTTTCCCCTCTCTCGTTCTCGCTTCCGGTATCTTCCTCCGTCGGTAGTCGGGTTGGTTTTTCTATCTCCACCCTCGTCCTTGCTGTCTCGCGGGCTGCTTTCTTGCGGCTGGTATGGTGATGGCTGGAGCTGGAGGTCCGGAGTGGCTGTAACAGAGAAAATAACTGTCCTCCTTGGTTTTTGGATGCCCCTTTTATATAATTTTGGGTGCCTCCGACAGTTCGGCTTCGTCCTTTGATTGGTCGTAGTCCCCTCCTCCACCGATGTCTCGTTCGTTGGTACGCGCCAGGGTTTCGGACCGGAGGCCTTCCAAGGCCGCTGGGGTGTTGTTGCTTGTACCGAGGGAACGTTTCGCATTTTTCACAGGGGAAATAGTTCCGAATTATTATATTATAACTTCGGAATTATGTCGAGCGTTGGCCGCGGGCAAGGCCGCTGGGTGGCTCTCGCCGCGTTCGGGTTAAATCGTTTGGTAATAATAACTTTCGTTTTCTCGAGATCTTGCCCCCCCCCCCCCCCAAGGCCCTACCGTGCGACAGGTGTTCTATATCTTTATTTAATTTCTCGCGCGCCTTTCCGTAATCTCTTAAACAAGGGATCCCGAAAAAAGGGGTCATGATTGCCACTTCGAGGCTTTCCACTTAGCCTTAGCATACAATTTTCTCGTAAGTCTGTGATTTTCAAGAATTGGTTTCACTTTACTCAGAAGCTATTTGATATCTGCTACATTATTGTTATTTAGAATTCTCATTTTAATCCATGCGTCCCACATTTATAAAAGTATTTCTAGAAAAATACAGTGCATATATGCGAGTGACAAACTCCAAACAATATCGAAATTAAGACATTGGAGCTCTAACAAAGCTGACTAGCCTTCAACTTCTCTGACAAATGTTTCTCTGAGATCTCTCGGACTTGACGAATCCGCCCGTCTAAGCCGTGTCTCATTAATATCTTGCAAATAATATTCATGAGATCTGTATACGAAATTTGCATCAAAATGAAATCTAATACGTTGACTGTAAAATCCACGCCGGTAACACCAACTGCATAAATCGTAACCGCTATTGTAACGGTAGATATTTTGTTACAATAAATTAATTCGGGCCAAGAGTACGCAAAGTATTATATTACACGGAAAATAGGAAGAATTGTTTTTATCTGCCACCGGGTTTGTGCAATGTCGGGTTCGGACGCTTCCCTTACATACACCTGTTCGCGTGCTGAAACAGAAAAATTAACTGTCTCTCGGGTTCTCGGGATGCCGGTTTTATATGAATCCGGATGCCTCCGACTGTTCGATTTTATCATCTGATTGGTTGGAGTCCGCTCCTACACCGGTGTCTTGTCCGTTGGCACGTGCCCGAGATTTTGACCGTCGGCCCTCCAAGGCCGCTGGGGTGTTGTTGGTTATCTCGCGTACCGATGTAACGTTTCACACGTGACGGGAAATAATTCTGAAACATTATAATTTTGGAATGTTATCGGAGCGTCAAGCGTGGCCTTCCGATGTCCTCTAGGCTGTTCCCGTTGCGTTTGTGTAGAATAATTTGGGGAATAATATTTTTTGGAGGACTTTTGTTTTCCGGGATCCTGCTGACCTCCCAAGGCCCTATGGTGCGATCGGTGTCTGATATTTTTATTCTTTTTTTTTGTGGGCATGCGCTCGCCACGCGTGCCGCCAAGGCCGATGTGACAATTGGTTTATTTGTCACACTATACTGGAGTCTATTCTACAAAACAAGTCGTGCGAAGGAATCAGCGATGAGACAGAGAGGCCGGAAAGTAAATTGGATACTGATATTTCTAATTTATTATTTTATACCTTCAGTACTCAATACTTAAACTTGTTCATTGAATTTCCGTAACAGGGCATTTATTAAAGCTGAGTTTGGTTCTTTATGAGTTTACATTAGTCCTCCTAACATAATATACTCCAACCTGATTGAGAGAGGTTCATCGGTGATGTAAAAGAGAATCGGCCGAAAACCTTCGGTACTCCTTCTTCTGAGAGCAGCACCAGCAAGAAAAAACTGAAAAGTCAACCCGTGTCATAGTTTCTAGCATTAACCTTTTGATAAAGGAGTCGATCTTAGACGTCCCGAATATTGTTCCTGATACCGATGTTCTGACCTTCTTTCCTGTAGAATGATAATATAGTTTATATAACGCAACCATGTTTCCGTCGCTTTTTTGTGCGTGTCTGCGGGAGCTGAAGTTGGCATTTTCACAACTTTCGACGGTTGCTATGATGGCAGGCAGTAAAAGTAAACAACAAAACCACTCGGAGTTAAATATGCCCCCCGCACCCCAGTTGAGAGGCGAGGGGATACATTTGCGGACCAAGATCGGGAGTATATATAACGTTGATCGTTTAAAAGTTAATCAAATTTTCTATATTCTGTTGTGTTTTATGCAATAAAAAATATGATTAATAATCAAATGAAATAGTTTAATTTTCTATGTCTAATCATTCATATACTTTATGTGAAATTCGTTTTGTACCAAGTAAGCAAGGCTGATAATTTATTCAATATGAATCAGAGCAATGTTGGATTCATTCAGTGGGGGGGGGGGGGGCTCCGCCCCCCCAACCCCCCGCCGGGGCTTCGCCCCTAGACCCCACCGGGGCTTGGCCCCTGGACCCCACCAGGGCCACGACCCTAGACCCCACTACGAGCGAGGGCCGTCCTCAACCTGTCGGTTTCGGCCGAGATACCGAAATTGAATTTATGTCGAGTCGACTTCAGTTTGAAGCTTGGAAAACATAATTTTATTAAATAAAGTATCGTGTGCATCTCGGAGGCGGGCCTTTTAACGGTTCGCGGCGGATGTTTTCCGCACTCGTTTCCGTCTCGCCACTCTCGTCTCCTCTCGAAATGAATTTCTTCCTTGTTCTCCACTGCCATCATTCCCATTATTGAAGTGCCAGGGTCCATGTTGATGTACGATTCCTATAAAATTCAAATTCAGTTTGAAACGGAACACTTTTTTCATACCCAGAGCAACAATTTTAGAGAATCAAAATTAATACCAGTTTATTATGATAGTAGTACGAAAAGAAAATTTCATTTTCAAGAAAATGTTTTTTGCACGAGTGTCGTATACATTGTTAAGGCACAAGGTGTGTAAATATGGTGTAACGGGCGTCGATAGTCTCCCTTGTGAGTTCGGCTTGGGCTCAGACGCAATGATCAGTCACGGCCATTTCGCAACGTGCAGCCTATCCCCGCCCCCGGATAGGCATGGTAGGGCACCGAGAGCACCCCCTGTTGAGCCAGCCCTGAGGAAGCCTCAAGTAGCGGGCACTCGGGAACCCTTCTCGAGCCGAGCCTGGCCGAGCGCTAGCGCTGATTCGCGGCAGCGGTCAGGGGAGCGGCGGCCAATCAGGGATCGCCACGGCTTGCATCGCCGCCGCCGGACGGGTATAAAAAGAGCACCACAGAGCGGCAGAGCGTCAATCAGTCAGTCGTCGGAGAGTCGATCAGTCGAGCAGTCTAACCCGAGAACTCTTCCAAATAAAAAGGGAAAAACGAGCTCTAAGTAGGTAACCCTTTCCAACTTCTTCCTACCGAGCCAGGGGTGACATCCGATTTCGTCCTCACCAGTTGAGTGGAGTAGCGGGTCGGTTTTGGGAATATTATTGACTCCCGATCTCTTGACCGCAATTATACCCGGAGGGCTAGGTAGCATAGACAGGAAAAAACTTTAAGAACAAAAATAAATTCATACAAATTCGAATAAAAAAGAAAAAGTGTGATAGTAATAAACAATCATAAAAATTCATTGTTAAGGGAAAAGTGTGGTGTATATATATATTTTTTTTTAAATTAAATTAATCATCTTTTACTTACCCAACCGGTCTCATGATATTTCTTTCGCTTGCCCCGAACCCTGTCTTGATTCGAGGTCTGTCATTTAGGACGACCAAATCGTAAATGTTACAATGGTCTGAAGCGAACGCAGTGAGCGGAAAACCGTACTTTTACGCACAGCGTGTCATAAGATATATTGTCATAACGGAAATACTACTAAATTCTACTTTCAAAATTCCCTAGCTTCTTCCTGACCGTGACTATCACTTTTCCTAGCGATGATTGATTTTTTTTCCGACAAATATGAATTTCCTCACTCAAAAAGGGCCACGAAAATTAAAATAAATGTCAACATTTATTTCATGCCAAAAACTTCGATGACTTCTTCCAAAGGTTTTCCTTACTGCTGCTCGTGCCGCTTGCAAAAGTTCTAACGTTGTTCTTCTGGTTCTTGTTTTATCGACGCGTTTTGCAGTATCGTCCGCGTGTGCAGACCACGGGACGATGGCAACTCGGTGCGGTATAACTGTCGAAAATGATAAATTATAGGTAAACTTTCTTTACAATCTAGCGATATTTTGTCGGACGGTTCGACGTGTTGAAATTGTTTTTTTTTTTTTTTTGTAACTTGTAAGATTTTTATTGTTCAGTGATTTGAATTGAAACAATTTTTTTCGTTCTCTGATGTTCAAGAATAAAAGCAGTTTCAATGTCAAGGTAGAACTGAGCTTGAGATTCGTATTTGCCATTCCTATTACTGTTTTTGAATAATTATTTATTCAAGAATAATGAAGTCAACATCAAGATTGAACTGATTGAACCGTTTATATGTTTCTACCATTTTTTTGGAATAATTAGAAATTCGAAAGTAATAGCAATGCCCAGGTCAAGATGAAACTGATTCTGTGATCCGTCTTTTCATCATTCTTCACTATTTTCAAATAATTATATATTCGAAAATAATCACGTCTAGACTGAACAGATTTAGTAATTGATATTTTCAAATGATTCAATATTCGACAGTCATCACCGGTGCCAACGTCCAGATTGAACTGATTGTCTGATTCGTATTTGTCATGACTATTCAAAAATAATGAAATATCCAAAATTACCAGCCTCTATCGTGTGTCGTATATCTACTTTGTAACGGTTGTATCTTTGTTACATAAATGAGTTTGGGCCCAGAGTACGCAATAGTACATTATGACACTAGTACGAAAATTTTTTTTTCTGACGTGTGTGAGTATGCAAAACGAGCCGAAGGCGGGTGTTATAATCACACGAGGTAACGTTTTTCGTACGAGAATCGTACGAATTTCAATGTCACAAGGTGCGTGAAACCGAACTTTTACGCGCAGCGTGTAATGAAGAATTTTATTACACGGAAAAATAGGTAAATCGTTTTTATTGGAAACCGAGTGTATACAGTTTTGTCTGAAACGCTTCCCCTACATACAACTGTTCGCACGGTCTTCAAATTGTGGGGGACGTGGGGTGGGACGGGCGTTGTTGGTCTTCGCTTAACCCTCTGAACACCGCTGGCCCACGAAGCTCGCGCGCGGGTGTGCGCAACGGCCGTAAGGGTAGCCCCCCCCCACCCACCCACCCACCCGTCCGTCGATGCTCGATCAATGGCCCAGGGAGGTGGCTCCCTGCGACCTAGCGGCGGCTGGCCGGGCTTTCGTGATGCTCTGGCTGTCGACCCGTTAGTCTTCATCTGTGAGCGGATCACGTTAGAGTAGGGATGCGCTTCGCGCTCGAATGGAGTTGGATTTCAGAAACTTCGTGATTTATGCCCTTGGAAGTCTCTCTGATGCGCCTCTGCTGGTTTAGAAATCTGCAACAATGTTCGAGGTGTGGGGAAAACTTGAAATCTATATGATTCCTACATGCAATGCTGTGCCGAGACGCGGTTTCCGTACTTGCTCCGTCCCGCTGTCTCGTTATCTTTCTCTTCTCGTTCGGTTATCCCGTAGTCCACCCTCCGTTCTCGCTGTCTTGGTGGCTGCGCCACGCGGCTGGCCCAATTGATGGCTGGATGCCCGGTGGTACTGAATAAGAGAAATTGACTGCCCTCTCTGGTTTTGGGATGGCCCTTTTATATGATTCCGAGTGCCTCCGACTGTTCGAACTCGACCTTTCATTCGTTGAAGTCTCCTTTGTCGGTGGCCGTCCGTTGCCACGCGCCCCAAAATGTTGACCGTGAGCCCTCCAACACCGGTGTCGTGTTGGATGATGTTGAGGATGATGGAAGTACAGGAAAAAAACAAGGAGTCCAACGTGTAACAGTTTTTTTTTTTATTTAGAACGACAGGGTTTATAAACGTGGCTTAGCCTTTAACGGTTCGACTTCGACTGACCAACCCGGAACTCCCAAAGCATGATCAAGAGACGATCTCGAGTGGCGCATGCGCAGTACAAGGAACGCGGAAACTCGCCTCAACAGATGATGATTCCGGAATGTTATCATTTTGTCAATAACTGGAGCGTCGACTGTGACCTTTCTGAGACCTTTCTGAGACCTCTGGGTCGCTGTTGTTCACTATTGTTCAAATAATAATTTCGGAGGAATGTGATTTTCGGGATGCCGCGAACCTCCCAAAGCCCTGTAGTGGGATCGGTGGTCGATATTTTTATTTTTTATTCTTGTCGGCGTGCGCTCGCCGCGCGAGCCTCCGAGGCCAATGTGACATTGTGTTATTCGGCACAATCTCTTCGACCTTCACAATTTCGATTTTTTTTCTGTTAACTTTGGTTACAATTTTCCTCGCATTGTTATTCTCATTCACAGATCGCGATAGGAAGTCTCCTTCCATAACCAGATATTGATTGACGACGACGACGCCTTTTGTTAGCTCCTCTCTGTGCATCGGACAGCCAACCAATTGCAGGTCTGGCAACTTCGAGCATGTATCGGCAATTTCGTGAAGCGTATTTATTTTAATAGTCAACTTTCCCGCTACGTCTAGAACAACAGCCTTGCTGTCAATGAAAGCAATTCGTCGCTCGGATATATAAAACCACCGAACTTTCTCATCGCGTCGATGACTCCGTCTCGTTCTTCGGGGATCGTACGTTTCAGTGACGCGATGCAGTCGAAACATTTTGTGTCGGCCTACCTTCCTCGCGACACAAGGCGCTACGTACGATTGTACCTTTTCACTAGTTCTCGTGATGTCCTAGTCGTTGCACGAGAGATAATCCGACTGGCTGCACATTCCCTGCGTGTCGATATCACGATTATGGCGAACCAAGGGCAAGAGATCCCATTGAATGGCGCCAGAAGAAGGTTCAACAATTTCATCGATACGGTCCAACCACATCTGCTTGGCTGATGTCGAGGCAGTCATGGATTTTCTCGTATCCATGAGTGGGTCGAAAATGTCTGTACCCGATACATTTCCACCTTTTGGCGGCTTTATGAGAGCGTCGGAGCAGAGCAATCGAAACACTTGAATAAAGAGTGCCGGGTCGGGATGATCGTTTGATCCACACGCACTCATCATGCCGACGAATCTCTAGAAAAACAGAATAAAAAAATAATATGAGCAATGCCAGTATCACTTTGACAACTTACAATCTGTTGCAACAGACGTGTCGTAGATAAATTGTGCACATGTGGATTAAAATATGGTGATATTACTAATAATATCCTGACGTGATATTTATCAGTAGACGACGGGGCATTCGAAGGTACATTTCAGACGTGGTAGTAGACATCATCGGGGATTTTGTAATAAGTTCGTTTAGCATCTTCGTTGACGCAGCTCGAACTAGTCACCCTGCCTGATTCGTAAAACTTGTGAACTTTAAATTGTTACAGTTTTCACGGCAGGCAAGCATGTTGTGTGGTGAGTTTTGTTCGGTATGTGTACTATTTTTCTGGGTGTTTTTTTTTTTTTTAGTTTATTTTTTGCTTCCTCATAAAGGTGACGGTCCGAACATATTTTTTTCGGGGTTTTGATGTCAATACGTTCAAAATGTCCTAAGACATCCAGAAAACACATTTGGAGAAAATGTCCCGATGTGTGCGTGTGAGCGCGTGCGTGTGTGTGCATAACCCTCTAAAATTCAAACGTTCAGAACTCGAGAACGGTTCAAGTCAAGTTTTGCACACATGTGGTGCCTTCTAATGTGTATGCAATCTGTGATTTTCGCAAGTATTGACGCATTCGCTCGGCTTGGATAGCGTTTTGCATTTTTTCAAAAATATCTAACCACCCTAGCGTCCGCAAATTTCGAGATATTTGGCTAAATAGTTTTTCACACATAGAGTTCGGTACAAGGATGTTTAGTATTGCATTTAAGCCGAAAAAAAATGCACAAAATAAAAAAAACGATGAAACAACAGTTGATGAAAAGATAAGATATTATCGGCTTTCCATAGTTGCATATGAACCCGAACAGAATGCAATGCGAATACCACCTACTCAGCAAAACCAAGGTCGCAAGATCGCCTTTTAGATTCTTTCATAGTGCATGCGACGCTACTAAATAACTCATTAGCATTTGCTGTTTTATCTGCTGTGCACTCTGGAACTTGGTCTGTTAAAGAAGTTAAATGTGAAGCTCAAGGATATTTGTGATAGTTCAATGTACAGTTGGTGTCATGCAAAAGGTACTGCAATGCGAATCAAAAACTATCACGGTAACTGCAGTGCAAGTAATAAATTAAATATCTCTACATCCCAAGTGCTTAAAATCAAATGAAAGAAAACCGTTAGAAACTTATTGTAATGAGTGATTCCGTCAGCAGCGTTGCATTACAGCAAAAAACCAAAGTAATAGGAAGTACACCGTTTCATATACAACCCCACTTCCATGCTTTTCTCTTACGTTACCGTTAATTAGACGTGCTAATGTAATACTGATATTGTATCACTGATGCATGATAACTGTATTCAGCAGTTTGCCCGCATGGGTCGGTTACTAGAAGGAGCACTCGAGCGCTAGACATAAATCTGTTCCATTTGATCGAATTTTGACATCGACAATGGCAAGATAAACATTTTTGTGATAAGTGGTTAGTTGTCGTGAGTAATAATTGTTCCGAGTAAGTTTTTATAAATGCTGACGTTGCCTTCTTACGTTTTCACGAGTCGTCCGGCCTTCAAGATTCGCTAGGTATCCGTGACATCATAGCGGATATCAAATTATCCACAAGTTCGCAGAATTCAATCGTTGGCTTTGCATCTCGCAAATCTTGGTAATTATCGGCACGAAATGTTTGCATTGCCACCCTGACAAGCAAGGAAAACACGTAAAATAAACAATTCATGTTCGTGAACGTACAATTCAGAAAACCCTTATATAATAGCACGTGGTATAATTCCAATCGATGAAACAGTAGGACCGTACCTCGAAAGCGAGCGGTACGTTCATCTTCTGATGGCCTTTCGGTTGCAGATAAGCCAGGGTCAACTTTCTGACAGTAGATCTTCGTCACGTTAATTCGATTTGCGCTGAGAGTACGCGAAGAAATATATGACACGGAAAATAGGCAAAATTATTTATATCTTACACCGGGTAGATACATCTTGTGTCCGACGCTCCCCCTACATGCACCTGTTCGCGAGTGGTCGGGCGACCCCCCCCCCCCCCCCCCCCGTCGGTCGATGGTCGATCGCTTGTCGATGGCCTAGCCTCGTGGCAAATACCCCCTCCGAGCGGCCTAGCGACAGTTGGCTGGGTTCCCGCCGTGCTCTGGCTGTCGATCCGTCAGTTTCCATCCGTGAACAGATCGCGTCAGAGCAGGTGCGTACATCGCACGCGTCCGGGTTTGGAGACTCCGCGGTCCTCGTCCTTATGCGCCCTCTGATGCGCCGCCCTCAGTTCAGATACCTATGGCAATGTCTCAGAACTGGCACTTGGAGTCTTTATGATTCCAGCATGTGCTGTTCTTTTACGTTGCTCTATCGGTTGTTTTACTGCTGTCCCTTTTTTCTTCCTGTTCGTTCTCGTACAGGCTGTTCTGCACTCCACCCTTCGGTCCTTGCTGTATTGGTGGCTGCTCCGTGCGGCTCGTACAATCGCTGGTTGGGGGTCCGGTGGTGCTAGAACAGACAAAATGGACTGCCCTCCGGTTTTGGGGTGGCCTTTCTATATCGGGCTGGGTGCCTCCAACCGTCTCGTCCCGTCTCCTGATTGGTCGGAGTCCCTTCCCTTTGCCATAGTCCTATCGTTGACATGTGTCTGGGACCGCGGAACGTTGACCGGGGACCCCCGAAGGCTGCTCGAGCAGTGCCGATTGTCTTAGATTATAATTTCGAATTATTATAATGCTGATAACACCCGGAGAGTCGGCCGCGGTCTCTCCCAAGGCCGCTGGGCCGCTGGGCCGCTGTCGATTTTTTCAGTTAATAATTTCGGGATACTCTCGATCTGTAAACGACTGGGGCGTTGACCGTGGAATTCCCAAGACTGCTGGGTACCGTTATACTTGGCATAGTCTCGAAATGATATAATCGCGGTTATTCGTCTATCTTTTTATCGATTGAGGTGCGCTCGCCGCGCGTGCGCCCAAGGCCGATGTGACGTTTCTGTGATACGTTACAACTTAGATGCTACTTTATAGTTAGGTTTCGTGTAACCCTCGTACCTTAGTAGCGCTTCCCAATGGTTTTTTCTTACAATACTTTTCGGAGTCTGCGAAAAAGCGTACAAACCGTTTACATCACATTCACTCTTACTTCCTTCCGTTCGATAATATCAAAATGAGAAGTTAGAACTATCAATCGATTAATCAAATAATCGAACAACCTATAAACAACATCAGCATTAATCTCAATAAGATTGATACCTACAATCTGGTAGCAGTCACGATGCCATTGTGGAGACATTTTGAATGCGGAATGTCCGACATCATCCACAATCGTTTTGCATCGTCGCAAGGACGCTCGGAGCTGAAATGGCCGTCTTTGATGCCCATAATTGACCATAAACCGCGATTCCATTGCGCGTCATCCATTCTTACAACGTAGACGTGGAATCTCACGTTTCCCAGCAACATACCACACTCCAGCAAGAGCTTGTGGAGGTCTTTGCTTGTTACAGAGTTTTTACTCAGAAATGCCCCCAAAACTTGCATTCACTTATCATGGAAGGGCTGGAACATGAACATCAGGGCATGGTCCGCCCTGATGTCCTGTTGCTTGGCTGATGTATGTCGACCCAAATCCACGAAGCCGTTGAATTCCATCGTTTTTCGGTCCAGATAGATTGCTTCGCTGAGTGACATTTCGTCTATAAGCAAGGTTCCTGTGAAAATGTTCAACTTTCAACATGGGTAGTTGATATACTTTCATCGAAAAAAATTAAAGAAACGCTACATTTTTCCATTTTTTACGTGTTTCTTGCGTGGCTGTAACTTTGAGAAAAATGATCGTATTGAGACGAATAAAAAAGCATTTTAAAGCTTGACATATCTAGTTTTGAAATCTTATAATAGAATTTTCCGTTTTTCGAAGTTGTCGCTGGGCTTAACATTTTTTTTCTGACTTTATCAATAAAACAGTCATTCAGCCTGATTTTTTACTTTCGACTTGATTTTTTTTTCTGTACGAGATTTCGTCGTTGAGATGGCGGCCGGTGGATTAAGAAAAAAACACCTTTTTTCGTTTGATCATCGCTATTTCATGAACCGGTGATCCCATAGGAAACCGACCGGCGGATTTGGAAACTCAAATGAATTGCGTATGAGTTCTAATTGTTGGTTTGGAAAAAAAAATTTATTCCATCCTTTGCACTCACTTGAAAAAGTGGCAAAAAAACACTTTTTCTGGTCCTTCAGAAAATTCATCGGTACCCTGCAAATATTGCTGTGAGTACAAATGTTGGTCGGTGTCACGTTACCTTCATAGATCCCCAATAACCCTGTAAAATTTCGAATTGATGCGTCTAGTCGTTTTTCCACCCCGAAGTGGGAACCTTTAACGAAAATTGAAGGAACACCTTTTTTGCTCTTTAAAGATCATTGGATGATTATTGATTATTTCCGAGATACAAGATTATTTTCGAAATTGCAAAAATACAAAAAAGTTTGTTAAATAAGAAGAAAAAAAAATCAAAATTTTTTGAAATTTCCCTTTTGCATGCTATTATTCTTTGCATTAAGATAAATTAAATCAATTAAAGGCTGCAAGAGAGGAATTCAAAAAAATTTCGAAATTTTTTTTTTCATCATAAGATTTCAAAACTAAACATGTCAAGCTTTGAAATACCTTGTCATTTATCTCAATACGATGATTATTCGCAAAGTTACAGCCACACTAAAAAACACGAAAAACGAATTTGAAACATTACCGTTTCTTTAATTTTTTTGATGAGTGTAGATGTATCTGCAACGTACCTACTTCTATAAATTCATTGAACCCAACAAACGGATACAATAATCTAGCGCCCTTGTTTAGTAACTGAGTGTAAAAAGAGTTTAGATGATACAATTTTGTATACAATTTGGTCTACGCAATTTTTGCTTGTGTGGGGATCCCGGAAGTTGTTTGAAATATGAAAGTATGGGTTACAAGCATGGGATAAAAGCAGATAATGAAGAATAGGTACCACAAGACAAGAAAGCGGGAGTAGTTGAAGCAGCTACAAGTCAAAACCGCTATCAATAATACCGCATTTCCCAGGAGGTTCCATTTTGGAAGCTTTCTTCCTCAGGCAAACAAACACGGCATCCTGAAAGCCATATGAGCTTTTCAGTCTTCGAGTGTACCGATCGATTGTATCTTTTGAAGGCAAGGGCAAAATGTTGCGAGCACGAATATGGTCGTACAACATGCTGTTTTTTATGCGCATAAGGACACACTCCTACACCCAATCGATAGTATATCGTCTTTGTTGAGGCTTGCCAACCTTGGCAGCGCTAAAGCATGCCTTGACAGCTTCCTGTTGCGAAGGTGGCAACTCGGAAATCGCCGCCAATAGAGCTTGTTTTTCAATAATAACGCAATTTCTTTTTGATACTCTGAGATTCATCGTCAATTGCCGAACCTACGATATAACGGTACGTTGGTAACACTCCAATATGAGGAAATTCTGGAGGTTTCGCACTTTCACAGTAGGCATTATGTCAATGCCCTATTGGGACAGAATGTCACAATTAGGTCGTCACAATGAACGGGAGGAAGTACGATCAAAATCACTAATGATCATACAAATTGCTAAAACGTTTTTCCACTGAGTATCATATCACAATTTTGCACCAGACGCATGCGTGAAACCGCGATTCTCGCTACGAATAAATTGAAATACTTTTCGTCATCCTCACCTGAGAATGACGCATTCTCGCACCAATTTCAGTGCGCAATGTGCCTGATTCCTCCATTTTTGACGCCATGCGGGAATGTTAGACTCACGCACTGTTCCCGATCTGTCAATTGTTCAGGCACATTGCATACTACAATTGGTACGACAATGTGTCATTCTCATGTGAGGATGACAAAAAATAGTATGTCTTGGGCGGGCACGATTGGCGATTTCCGTATGAATGCGAGGCTAACACGAGGCGTAGGTGCCGACGACTCCGAGGCGGTAAGTTGCCCATGTCTCGTCTTTAGATCAGCCCGACTCGCCTTCACATAACCGTCGACTCGACATCGGCAACTCACCGTCTCGGGTAAAATAATGAAATAAAAGATCACAATTAAGTTCCGAATAAACGAATATCACAGATTTCTTAAGACGATATTTTTTACCATCGAAAATAAACAAACAATTCATTTCTTGATCTAAGGTCAATAAATAAATAAATTTTTTATCTTGCCATGGCAATTCGATTGGCGGATAATCAGAATAACGCTGTTGGCTGCGCCAATCTGTAGCTGTTGCAAACCGCGTGAGGTCGCGTCGGTGCGACGGGTTTTTCGTGACAAAAAAATGTATAACTCCCGAACGAAGCGTCGGCCCAAAAAGTTCAAGGTGGCCAAATTTTTGTTTTTGTTCAAGGAATTTAAAAAAAAAAACATTTTAAAAATTGAAAGTGCGTTTTTTGTTTTATTTCATTTCCAATTTTGAATTGTTTATAACTTATTGTTGAATTTGAGCAACATAATCGTAAATGTTTTCATTGTATCGACCGTTCAAAAACGAAAAAAAAAGACACGTAGTTCTTCGAGTTATCACTAACCGTTGCTGAGATATATCGATTTGAATGCTCGAATGTGGTCAATACTCCAGAAACTTCATTTGACTGTATTTCAAAAGTGGGGGCTCAAAATAAAAAACGCCGAAATACGTCTCTTTATTTTCGACACATATTAATGGAAAAAATTGGGGGGCAACAATTTTGACCCAACTGTCCGAAGTTGCCCAAATTCCCAGGAATACCCCATATATATTCATTTATACACACTTATATCCTTTATTCAACGTCATGAATATTGCGGTCAGAGCAGTAATACATGAACGTTTATGAGAAATAACAGAACCGGGCACCGGGGGACTCTAGCGGTAATTTAGATGGCAGAACCATTCTGGTTTTTTCTGGTTTTTGATGAGTAGAAGCGATTGAATTTGTAGATGTATAACATTTTCGCTAAAAATTTCAGTAATTCCAGTTTTCTCGTGCATCATCGATGGAAAATGGGTTATAATGTAAGATATATTCGACTAATTTCATTGGAAATTTCTATTGGGACCATTCCTCGTCCAAACACTCTTGCATATCTTGCATTTTTTGGCAAAAAGAGATTTGAAATGCGGTTTTATGAAAAGATGGTCTCGTTGCCAAACGAATAAAAAACCCGGACGAAACTAACTGAGTATTTTCCTCACAAGGGGACCACATAGGCATCGGATTTTTGTAATTTTTCATACGCATCGCACGTAAAGTTGACACCCCAAATATGAATACGCCGAAGCAGTTCGATGCCATGTTCAGAAGTTTTCGAGAAAAACGACTTTGAAGTTTTGCGAGCAGCTTATGAGAACAAACGAAATTTTACCCTAACAACTGGACGAGCGGGCAGCAAGCAAGACCAGTGATCGGAAAGTCCCCGGTTCAATCCTTACCGTGGGAAATTTTTTTTTTTTTTTCATTTTTTTTTTATTTCGAATACCTACGTATTCTAAATATAAAATTCATCAAATATGTGCTAATTACCATATTATCATTAACACGTTAAGCCTCGCGTCGGTCCCTGGGGACTGACACTGGACTTTCCGTCTGGCTCGCGTCGGTGCTAGCGGACCGACACGAGCCGCTCGCCGTCACCGACACGGGCTTTTCGCCGTTACCGAACCGAGCCGCTCGCGGCGGGCTGAACGGAAAGCGCAGCAATTTCGGCGCGGGGCTCAACGTGTTAACAAATTCTCATTTTTTATGGAAATTGCACGTGGGTTAATACAATTATTTGAAATGAATTAAAATAAAATTACAAATAAAGTTTTGGGAACGAAAATGAAAAAACCTGGCGTAGAAGAGAAAAAAAATCTGGGGTAGAAAATGAAAAAACCTGGGGTAGAAAATGAAAAAACCTGGGGTAGAAAATGAAATGCTTTTTATTGAAAGTTATCAAAGTTGTATTCATTTTTTAAACAACAGGTGCAGTATCACTCGAGCCACAGTGATAAGCGTCGTAAAAACACGGGAAACAATAATTTTCACGGCATCTAGCACACCGTATGAATGCTGCGTTTCTACAGGCGCAATGTTTTTTTTAAATATTAAAAGGGAAAGAAACTTCGTTGACGTTTTCAAACATTTCTCTCGTATCGCAAAGTTTTCAAGCGAACCACGCATACCTGATCATTTTACCGAAGATCGGAGAGGACAACTGATGGTGTACGATTGAATGAATTTTTATACAATCCTCTCGATCGTTATTTCGCGGTCTTTTTCGATCAGGTAGGCGCAGTTTTGAAGACGCTTGATGAAATTTTTTACTTGACGGTAAAAATGAATATGGCATGGCTGTAATAACGGGGTACATTTTGGTGGAATAACTTGCAAAGTGCAAGTCGGCAGACGCTCATCATCTCGAAAAACTTTGTTGTACATTACGGGATTGGTTTGTCCACCACAAGAATTAATGAACAAAACAAACTTTTCTTTTTCTACGTATGGTTTGATAACGTTGATTGAAAAATCTTTATATAAGTTTGTAGTGAACTTTCCCGATTTCGACGAGGTGACTGCGACGTTTCGGTACTTTTTGCGAAATTGTGCGAAAAGATTAAAAATGATAACTTGTTAATGATAATATGTTAATTAGCATATATTTGATGAATCTTATATTTAAAATACGTAGGTATTCGAAATAAAAAAAATTAAAAAAATGAAAAAAAAATTTCCCATGGTAAGGATCGAACCGGGGACTTTCCGATTACTGGTCTTGCTCGCTGCCCGCTCGGCCGCTCAGACAGTTGTTAGACGGAATTTCGTTCGTCCTCATAAGCTGCTCGAAAAACTTTGAAGTCGTTTTTTTCGAAAACTTCTGAATATGGCATCGAACTGCTTCGGCATGTTCATATTTGGTGTGTCAACTTTACGGATGATGAGTATGAAAAATTACAAAAATCCGATGCCCATGTGGTCCCCTTGTCAGATGGGTAGAATTGAGGAAAAAAATCAGCGAAAAAAATTAAATGGGTTTTTTAAGAAAATTGACTTGTATGATTTTCAAACTTACCGCCGCCATTTTGTCAATTTTGATTTTTTTTTTGATTTTTTTCAGATTTTTCGGTGGATTTCGAAAATGTTGTCCATCGTTATCCACTACTTTCTGCCATCTTTCTGATAAAGCTCGGAAACCGCGTTGAAAAATTTCTTTTTCTTTAGATTCGATGAATGAATCGATCCAATTTTTGGCCATTTCGTAGTTTTCGGAGTGCTGCTCTGACAAGCCATGGCCATGGATCGGAACAAATGGTAATCGGATGGAGCAATGTCCGGTGAATATGGCGGGTGGGGCAGAACTTCCCATTTCAGCGTTTCCAAATAAGTTTTTACGACTTTGGAAACATGGGGTCTTGCATTGTCATAAAGCAAAATTACTTTGTCGAGACGATCTTTATATTGCGGCCACTTTTCCTGCAATGCTCTGTTGAAACGCATCAATTGTCGTCTGTATACGTCACCAGTGATGGTTTCGCCCGGTTGGAGCAGCTCATAATAAATAACGCCCAGTTGATCCCACCAAATGCAAAGTAAGATCTTTTTTCCATGAATATTCTGTCTGGGAGATGCAAACCACTTTCTGCATGTTTTCTCAGGGAGAGCATGTTCACCGTATACCTCCACTAAAATACGATGACTCTGCGGCACTTTTCTTCATGGTAAAGTAATGAAGTAACGCTCCCCGCAAAAACGATTTTTCAGACACAAACATCGACATGATTGATGCTGCACAACAAATGCTACGAACACAATAACGAAATGCCATATACTGGTGAAGATGCGCTATGTCAGTAGCTTCCAGGAGAATATTTACTTTTGTATGTGCGACTATGAATAGTTGACTAACCGCCATCTTTAGTAAAACGCTACGAATTAATTCCAACACCTAATATTTCAACATGTCGATGGTCTTGGGTGAGTAACAAAGAAACTAAGGCTAAGTAGCGAGGCTGCATCCAGAAAGATGGCCGAATGGACGTCATCCCGACCGCAACATTTTTGTCCGTGTAAGAGATAATCTCTCGAATGCTCGTACATTTCGACGGCGAAGAATTGATGCTAGTGGTAATAGAAATTTCGATGCCGACGGCCGAATCCTTGATTGCGTTATGGACGATCCAACGACAAGTACTCGGAGGATTGCCGCACGATTAAACGTCCCGAAGACACGCGTGACCCCCGTTAACTTCAAGACAGCAACGGACCCTTTGAATGACGCTCATCACCGTCCGACGGATCATTTCGGGCGGGATGTTGAGAGCAGCATTGAGGATCCGTTGCTGCAATTGCTCGACGGTGTTCACCCTGGTCTTGTACACCTCCGCCTTCATGTGACCCCATAACCAGAAGTCATAGGGCGTGAGATCTGGTGAACGAGTCGGCCAATTAACAGGACCACGACGGCCGATCCAACGGTCCCCGAGTTCGTTTTGAAGATGTTCTGTCACCACCGCAGCTGAGTGAGCGGGATGCCCGTCTTGCTGGAATATGACGTTCTCCCGTACACCGTCAGGCAGCGCTGCGATTATGACCGGCAATTCGTCTTCGAGAAAATCCAAGTAATTCCCAGCGTTGATCCGATCCGGTAAGAATCGAACGAACTGAAAGTAATGAAACTTGTTGTGGCATTTTATTTCTTTTTGTCTATAACAATATTTTACCAATTTCTCATCGACGATCGCGGCCGAAACGTTCACTTTGAACCGATGTTGGAAAGATCTTTCCACGACACATTGCGGGTTCTCCTGTGCTGAGTTGTGGAAGTTAGTGTTTGGGTCTTGCGTAAATGTTGCCTCGTCGGTAAACATGATGTGCCTTGGAAAATCGTCCGGATTCTCATCGTATTTATCGATGTACCAGTTGCAAAAATTGAGCCTAGCAGCAGGATCAAATTCTTCTAGGTGCTCGACTTTGGCGTTGTGGTACGGATAGTATCTCTTATTTCGAACTGTTTCCCACACGCGTGTCTGGGGATGTTCAATCGTGCGGCAATCCTCCGAGTACTTGCCCTTGGATCGTCCATAACGCAATCAAGGATTCGGTCGTCGGAATCGAAATTTCAATCACCGTCAGCATCGATTCTTCGCCGTCGAAATGCACCCTCATTTGTGAGATTATCTCTCAGACGGACAAAAACGTTGCGGTTTGGATGACGTCGATTCGGCCATGTTTCGGGATACAGCCTCGCTGCTTCGCCTTCATTTCTTCGGCACTCACCCAAATCATCGCCATGCCCTAATATTCTCCGTTTGTGTAATTCATTTTTATGAATTACACGACACCGTTGACACGAGGCAGTTGAATGTCACGATCGACAGGATTCAATTGAGCTTATATGAATTCATTTTGTAATCGCCTGTCATTTCTTTGTTGTTTCGTTGCCTCATTCGGTTCGTTTTGCGGACAATTCGAAACTCCCTTCCAGACATTTTGCAGAACCTCTTGCTAACCTAAACCTAATTGTCCCGCAAGGAGTGGCGCAAAATGTCCCGCAAACGACTGTTGATTAAGTGAATTTTCATTTTCAGTCTTTAACTATTTTTGTTTATTAGTGGAGAGAATATAAATAGACTCTGAATAAAATTTAAAGGACTATTCGAAAAAGCCAAAATTTGCACGAAGACTATAGGCGGATGAGAGCAGGTAAGGTGCCTCGTGCCTCCGCACCGATTATTGCCGTTATATTTTTTATAGTTACCATTAACACAAAGTTGACCAATTTTCGGTTCTCGGTGAGTGGGGTGCAAATTAATTTCGCAAATTTTGATAAACTGTATAACTTAACTGGCCCATTCGAATTGAATAAAAAATTAATATGTCATAGATGTCTCTGAGGTGCTCCATCGAAAAAATCGATGAACTCAACAATTTGACATAACCTTAGAAAAAAAAAGTTTTTGTTTTTAAATCTTTTTCACTATCGCCGAATTTTAGCACAACGACCACATTTTTTGTGACTTTCTTGCAGAGTTACCTATGATATACAGGGTGTGCAGAAACCGTCGAACGTGGTAAGTACTGGCGCATTCCTTCCGAGTGAGCCGGAAGGATGTGCTCCGAGATTCGCGCCAAACTTTCGAACGAACGTCAGACGTTATTTATGTTTCGTTGAATAGTTGTGATCAATAGAGAAAAAAATGAAATTCAAATTTAATGTCAGCTACATTATGTCAGTCGATTCAACCTGTCAGATGAATCTGACAGATCGAACTGACCTCGAGCATTGATTTTTCAATTAATACTTTTTTTGTGCAAAAAAATATGGATTACTGTTCCAAAATGAGTGCGTTATCATTAAATACACGCATCAAAAAAATTGAAGAAGCAGAAAAATTTTCGATTTTTTACGTGATTTTTGCGTGACTGTAACTTTGTGAATAACTGTGGCATTGAGATGAATAGAAAATCATTTTCAAGTTTGACCTGTCTAGTCTTAGAATCTATGATGAATTTTTTTTCCTGGTTATTGGTCATGGAACAATGAAGGCAAATTTCGCAAAGAAATTTCATTTTTTATTTTTCTGTTTTTCAAAGTGGTCCCCGGGCCCGGGAAATTCTTTTCTGCCTTAATCAATAGCGCAGTCACTTAGCCTGATTCTTTACCTTGAATTTCATTTTTTTATTTCTTCCGTGCGGCCATTCGTCGCTGAGATATCGGCCGATGAATGATAAAACATCTTTTTTCGTTTGATCATCGATACCATTTTTTATAAATACGTGATATGAATTATCGTTCCTGATCGTTCTTTTTCGGTTTGATATCTCATGAACCGGTAATCCTATAGCGAATCGACCGGCAGTTTTGGAAACTCACATAAATCGCGTATGAGGTATTAATTATTGTTTTCGGAACAAAAAAATTTATTTCACCCCTTGCATTCACTTGAAAAAGTGTAAAAAAAACCACTTTTTCTGGTTATTTACAAAATATACCAGTACCTTGCAAATATTGTTCGGAGTACAAATGTTTGTGGGTGCCACATTACTTCAATGTATCCCTAACAATCCTGTAAAATTTCGAATTAATCCGTCCGTCCGTTTTTCTACCCCTACCCCGCGGCAACCTTTAACGAAAGTGGAGGAACACATTTTTCGCTCTTTGACATCATCGGATGATTATTGAGATGGAAAAAAAAGTTTCCGCAATTCAAAGTTTCGAATTCTCTCAATTCGGCATTGAATACTCATGACATTTTTTGTTCTCATTGAAAAAAAAAATGATATTATTTTTCTCTCGAAAATTTTCAGAAAATTCTATGTCAACGGCATCCGTTCATTTTTTATGAAATTCCTCTTTTCCGTTTCATAAGTCATCAAGTCGAAACTAATTGCATCAATTAGGGGTAGCCCAGATTCCGCGAGAGTCGCGCTTCTGCGAATTGTTCTTTGTTTTTCATCTCAATAATCATCCGATGTTGTTTAGAGAGCAAAAAAGGTATTTCTCCAATTTTCGTTAAAGGTTGGCACCTCGGGGTAGAAAAACGGACGGACGGATCAATTCGAAATTTTGTAGTGTCATTAGCGATACATTGAGGTAATGTGGCACCCACAAACATTTGTACTCCGAACAGGATTTGCAAGGTACAGTAAAACCTCGTTTATCCGAGGTAATGGGGGGGAAAAGGTACCTCGGATAAGCGAAAACTTGGATAACACGGAAGAAATAAAAAATTCGCGAATATTAATTGATTTTTATGTATTGAAAATGATAAAATGAAATTTTATCACAAAAATATATAAAAATGAAAATGTAACGAACTCAGATTAATCTTTGACGTACAACGTTGACTTTGACGTGCCGGCCGAGGAAAGTTTATAAGTACAGTACTTTTCGAGATTCGGAAATTCGATTATCTCCGCCAGACGGCGCGTCGGCGGGCCAAGCGAGCCCGACGATTGGCGTGCGTTACGCCAATCCCCGAGCTGGCGAAACATGCGAGAAGCATCGAGAAGAACGAGGGAGAAGGCAGTTCTCTACAGGGCCTGGCCATTAGTATAGGCCAGTATAGGTGAACGTGAAGAATCATAGTCTGATTCTGCTCCGGGGATACGCTAGATGGCGTTGGCTTCCGCACTCCCCTTACTTCACCCCTCTGCCCATACCCAGCTTCCCGACCGCCAACGAAGACCCACGAATATGCACGAACATGCACGAACGTCCCGCATCCTTGTTTCCGTTGCTTTGACATCATCATGACAAAATCATGTTCTGAGCAGTTAACAGTCCGCGTCGCGTTAAAGATATAGATACAGTCCGCGTTGGCCACGCGGGCCACGTGTCGCCAACTAAAAACTATAACTAAAACTAAAAAACCATTAAAATCCGTAATTTCGTAATTAACGTCCGACAAATTACGCTGCCAGTCCGACAAGATAGAGGGGCTTTTTCTCATTCGATTGGGCTTTGTTTTATGTAAATCCGTTAAGAATTGTCGATGTTATTAAGAAAAAACGACGTGAAGCTGACCTCGCAGCGCCATCTGCATGACCCAATTTAGTTTTTTGTGATTATCTCGGAAAATAAGGTCCGACAAATTATTCTATTGTTATATTCGTCTCCGACAAAAAATTCCCCATCGATTAAACCCCAAAACCATTAGTTTTGGTTGATATTTAAAAAATTTCGGCTAACTTGACGGTCAAATTTGTTTATTTATTCACAAGTAAACGACGGTCCGACAATTTCTGGTTTTGGTCCGACAATTTACCGACAATTATTTGCAATTTTTAGAAATCAAATCTAGAAATCTAGAGTTTAAGAAGGCTAACTTTTAGCCGATCGAAGTAACCGATTGCGCGCTCACTTTTCGTCGCTCTTACATCTGCTTACATCAGATTCGATGTTTTACGAGAAGACTACGCATTTGAACTTGAACCGTTGAACCCTTGAACCATCGAGTAGATGAACGAGCCAAACCGGGCTGTAAAAAAAAAATTATTAAATCAAAGCATTCAAATAAATATTATAATAGCATCGTTACACCCTTGTTTGGCTACTCTAATATGTATATATTCTACGTTTGTTGAACAATATATTTGACGTATTTTCGACGTCTTGGATACAAAAAATATACCGTTTACTAGAAGTAGAATATGTATATATTATACGAATATTAGCCGGATATTTAGCTCTTCATTATACGTACTAAAAACGTCTTACAAACGTATGTGGTGACGTCGTTTTCATGTTTAATATACGTCAATGTTCTATCTGGGTAGGCATTGAAATTAAGCGTAACAAAGAACAGAAAACTATTGAATTGAGACAAGAAAAATATGTAGAGAAAATGTGGACAAAGTTTGGAATAAGCGATGAGAACATATATATGCAATATACTCCTATGGTCACTCGACAGGTAGCAAATAGAGAGAGAGACGCGAAAGAGAAGAGGATAGCGAAGGGAATTTTGAAAACAATAATTCAACAGGGAGAATTTCCATATCGTGAGGCAGTAGAAAGTTTGTTTTTTATCTGGCAGGCGCTACACAACAAATATATTGAGTAGACATCAATCAAATCCAAAAGACAAGTATTGAAATATAGTGATTAGAGTATTTAGATATCTGGAAGGTACGAAACATTTTGGATCAAAATATCATGGTAAAAGGAACGACATTCTGGCATACTCGGATGCAAGCCTTGCAGATTGCAATGATTCAAAAACAACGTGTGGATTTGTGATCAGATTAATCGATGATATAGTAGCATGGAGAACTCATAAGCAAACCTACGTTGCACTCTAGACGTGCTAAGAGCTCATAGCATTAAGTAAATCCCTTGTGCTAATATTAAATAAGAACTTTTATCCTATAGAATTGAGATGTGATAATAGAGCCACTGAGACGTGCACGAAAATAAACGGTGGAACAAAACTCCAGCACATGACTGAAGTAAGAGAACACTGCGTGAAAGAGTGTGTTCAGAGAAGATTTCTTAAGATTAGGTGGGTTTATTCAAAAGACCAGTTAGCCGACATATTCACTAAACCTTTGCCGCGAGAAATACATACTAGATTGACAAGCCAGATTATGAATTTTTACTGAGAAAGTATAGTAACATTGATTCGATTAACATGTTTTATTCACAGACCCTGAGGAAAATTTAGTTGGAGGAGAATGGAAATAAGAAACGGAAAGCCAAAAAAAGGATGTGAAACAATGCCGGATGCCACGGACGATCTCGACATGCAAACCTTTTTTGAGAAAAGCTCGGGAATTTAATTTGAAATGTGTGAAGTGGAATTACAAATGAGAAGCGTCATGACTGAATAATTAGATGAGTAAAGTGAGCTAATGACAAGTTCGGACGCGTAATTTTGTTTATTTCGAAAATGAGAAGTGGAAAAGCAAAAGATCCTAGGAGAGTGGTCCAGTTTGTAATTATAATTTTAATTTAACAATAGATGTTATTTGAATACCTCTTAAACGAACTGTGATATCGTTTGTTATTTCATATAAGTCTGATGTGCCTTATAAGTCAGAGAGAAATGTGATTTGTAAAGATAAAACCTGTATTACATACAGATTGCATGTATGGGAGGGAATATTTCTTTAGAAGGGAATGTTTATAAATCATTGTACGAACCTGAACGGCCTCCACTTGACCACGCGCTGTTCCGTCACACATCTACGGATATATTCGGTGTCGTATAAGTGATCCCCAGTGTACATGCCCTCTTTGTACGATTTCTTGGGGATGAACTTTATTGGGATGTTGTGTTCTCCAACTTCCCCTCCATTGTCCTATCATCAACCACAGAAAATATCCATATCCATTAGAGTGTGCCAAATTTAATGACTATTTTTATTTTTTGGCTTTCTGTTTATTTTATTATTTGATACTACAGCAACATACCTACACATTGACGCACGCTTGTACGTCTTACAGCAATGAATAACGATTCAAACCTTCTAAGTCGATAAAACTTGCATGGAATGAGAAATAAAATTATATCATTTTTTTTATTTGATATTTTTTGTTATTATTATAATTTTTATTTCATACTGAAAGAAATAAAGAAGAATTTGAGCATAACAACCAGTTCGTTGGATCATTAAGATTGTCTAAAAAATGAAGTTCACAAGTTTTATTTGTATAATCATTGTTTGATATATGTATAAGAACGAACGCTACGAAAAAATTGAGGAAAAATTCACTTTTGATTTGCTCTATGAGACGAGTAGGCGATTTTTTTGACTTCATCCAAGATTATCTTTGTTAGAAATTAAATTCCTCGATGGAACAATGCTTTTTTTTTATTTTATAGATCATAATCCATAAATTTTAGAGCATAAAGCTGATGAAAAATGTTTTATTCTCTAAAACCCTTAATTACGCGAGAGCCAACTGAAAAATCAAGATATCGAGCCAAGAATTTTTGAATTTTTATCGGAACAAAATAACGAAGAAATTTACAGGTTATGTCGGGCGACTTTCCCGGTACTTTCGGACAAATCATTTGACATGAAAACATTACCCAAAAAATCTGGTCAAACGATCGAATTATCGATGTGAAACATATCAATTGAAACTAACCTGTACCAAGTTCGTTATATCCTCCAACTCTTCGGGAGACGACTCTACAAAGTGGAATTTAAACGTGTAACACTCGACTCTTCGACGGTTAACGTACGATGCTTCGCATCCTCTGTCAAGAGCACACGCTACCGGCGTGTCTCCCGCAAGCGCGCTCGCTCCCCGTACTAAAATGGCGAAACCCCTTTCCTACTCGCGTTCCCTTAGCGACCTCTCACTTCGGCGTCGTGTTAGCCACTGATTCTCCAACTGCGCTCAGCACCAACGACCGCTTGTCTCGACGCCAGTACCCTAGCGCCGCCTCTCGGCCTCTCTCGCAACTAATATATTCATAGCTTTAACACATGGTTCTTTCTCTTTCCCTTCTTGCCGCATCGGCAAGTTTGTGCACTTTGCAGGGAGACCCTTTTGCGCTCGAAGGCGAGGAGGTCGATCGGGATAACGCCCGCCACGACGAGGAGGAGCACTGCCCCTGCTGAGACCGTCCTGTAGGCGCACGCAATCCCTAGTGCACCGCGTCCCTGTACCATCGTCATCGTCCGTCCGTATTTCCTTACCAGAAGTGAGCCCCCCCCCCCCCCCCCCCCCCCAGATCTCAGCGCCATATAGGAGAATCGAGTGGGTCGTCGGCATTAAAAGTCTGCGTTTGCTCGGTCTCGGTCCGGTCGTGTTTGCCATCAGGCGGCTTAAAGCTTTTACCCTTTCTGCCGCCCTCTCGGCCGTCCGTCTGATGTGTGGCCAGGCGGTCATCTTCGTATCCAGGGTCACCCCCAGATACTCGATTTCCCTCTTTGTCTCCATCGTTGTCGTTCCAACATTCATGAGAATGATGGTCGGTATCCGTTGCCTCGTCAGTAACATCAGTATGTCGTGTGTGTGGCCAATCAAAGTCCGTCTTCCGTCATCCATCGGTCTACCCGTCTCATAACCTGGTTCAGTCGTAGCTGGGCTAGAGATGCGTCCCGTTCAAGGATCACCGCTGCCACGTCGTCGGCGTAAGCAACTAGGTGAGTCGCGGGCGGCATTTCCAGCCGCAACAAGCTGTCATGAACTCCATTCCAGAAGTCTGGTCCGAGTATTGATCCCCAGGCGACCCCCGCTGTGATCGTCCGATTTATCGGTCCTTCCGTCTTTCATACGTGATTCGTCTGTTTCGTAGGTAGTCACTCATCACTCGTAGCAAGTACGGTGGGACCCCACAGACGTCTTTCAACGCCCACAGGACGTTCACCCACCTAGCCGAGTTGAAAGCGTTCTGTACGTCCAGAGTTGCTAGGAGAACGATCGGGCGAGCCTCGTGGCAGCGTTGTCCGGCCTGGTGGAAAAGCTGCGACTACTTCTTGGATCGCACCGATTGTCGACCGACCTTTCCTAAACCCGTACTGTTTGTCCAAGAGTCCCCCCCCCCCCCCTCCCGGCTGCGATTGCGCCCGTTAGTCTCGGTCTTAGCATTAACTTGTAGTTTTCCTGTCGTGTCCAGTAGGCTCAGCAGGCGGTAGGCCGACCGGGCACCAGGGTCCCCTTTTCCTTTCGGAATGAGGACCAGCCTCGCCGTCTTCCACCGCTCACCGAACGTTCCTGTCGTCAAGCATAAATTATACATGTCAAGGAGGATCTGCGACCTCAGATTGCTTATCATACGCAGAATCTCACCGGGCGTGCCGTCGGGTCCCGGGGCTTTCCCGCCCTTCATCGAGGTTGTCGCTCTCTCCTAAAGAAAGTGAAGATCGGCGTCAACACGGTTACGCCCGTTGCCGCACTTCACGACGCTTTCCACTGATACCCGATCGATAATTGTTTGTCATACGCGTTTTGTCAAACAGCTATCGATATTAATTATAACCTTGTGCATTGACAGAATATTTAATTTCACTATTGTTTTCTATTTCATTGGCCTGTGTTTGTCTTAATATATTTCAAAACTTCGTTTGATTAGTTTCAATTTACATAGTTTCGATATTCTTTAATTTATAGTATAGTTAATAGTGTTGTTAGATTATAAGACAAAGACGCTGCGCGCAATTGAAAAGAAAGCAACTGTGATTTCATGAGCTGTCACCGTAATCGGGCGATTGTTTGAGTCTCTTCAATTGCACTGTGAGCATGTGGTTATTCATTGTATTATTAGCAGTACTCGTCAATGTAGAAAATAAGTGAAATAATCATCCGAATATCAAGCTTGACATTATATGTAATATGGTGATTCCTGCAGATGGAACGTATTGCCGGAACCCGTGCAAATACTTTTCGGTATTTGTATGCCGGGTTTGTATGCCGGGTGTACAACAGGAACAGAAAATCGAAAATATGTCGGTGCGCAAGTCGCCAAGGATTGTTTCCGGGATGCCCCGGCCGCACCAAAGAAGACGATGCGGGCAACGTCACAATTATGAGCACGCATTATCATCGTGCCGACTACGCGAAAAACGATCCTATTGCGATGCGAACAAAGATTGGCCTGGCGCGGACAACGATGATGAAGCCCAAAGAGATTTTCGACCTGGTTTCCAGCGATCCGCTGTTAGAAAAAAAAACGAAAAAAAGTTGCGATATAATAACGTGATTAAAATTTCGTGTTAACCACCATTATATCTTTTTCTTTGTTATAGATATTCAACTATCGCGGTCGAAACTAATTATGCAGCGATTCATGAACAATCCTCCTTGAACAATGACATCGTTGTTGACGGAGAGGTCCAAGAAGCATCCTCCGGTGCCGACGACTCCCGAAGAACTGGGGACAGCGCTTCAAGATTACGAGCCCACGAGAAGTATTTATCGTAGCATGATTCAGACGCCGACCGGTGAGGTGGGCCTAATTTTCACTGGACAAGACATGCTAACTGCAATGGACGTGGCAAACGAAATCCCCGTTCATGGAACATTCAAGGTAAGTGAAATAAGCTTAGCTTAGAAATAAATTAATTTTCCGTCACACAACGGTGCATTTGTGTTAAGATTGTACCGGATAATCCGAGAGCGTGTCAGCTATTGACGTTCCACGTTCGCCGGGCAGACACGGTTTGTTTGCTGAACATTATTCGTGTAATATGGTACCATAATGTAGTTTATTACATTGATATATTATTTTATTTTCGCAATTTTAGGGTTTCCCAGCCGCGTTTGTTTTGTGCGAGAAACGGACAAAAATATTTTATCGTAAAATGTGGGAACGAATCGTCGAATTATGTCCCAATATGTAGTGCCAAGTGATATTTTTGCATATTCAACCTTAAATAAATTATTTGTATTATTGCCATGGTGGTTTGTGAAAAGCATTTTACAAAAATGTGAACAAAGAACATCGGAAATGGAGGGATTTGGTCGCCCAATCTGAAAGGAAGTAATAATAAAAAAAAGTAATTGGTTTTCTTCGGTCATTTTTTTATATCAAGGCTCTACGATGGTGGACGAAGTCGGGGCATCTACAAGCACCGAGAAAAGCACTGTGGATGGAGATGGGGTTACCATTAATGGTCCTTGGACAAATAGATGGCGGGATCGATGCAATTGAAAGAACCACCCGACCAATCGCCACGGAATTCCCGTTCGTCATCGAATTTGTGGAATACTTGCGGCGGCAATGGGCACCGCTAACCGAAATCGTATCGGTGAGAGACTCGGCGATCAGGACGAACAACGTCTCGAAGAGTTTCCACCGACATATCGTGAGCAAGCTGTGCGCTGGACGGAACAATATTTGGACATTTTTAGGTACGAAATATTCAATTTTACTTTTAATCGTTCCTGATAATTTCAGCCATATACGCTAGACAAAACAATTAAAGGTTACGGAAAAAATTGAAATTTTTTACGTGATTTTCAAAAAGCTGTAACTTAACGAAAAATGGCTGTAGAAGTCAAGTCTCGAGTTTTGAGAACTTAAGTTGAGATATTATACGATCAATAACTTTTGAGTAATCATAAAAAAATTAGCGGCAAGTTTTTTTCAAAATTTTCGCTGGCCCTTGAAATGGTCCATGGACTTAAATAAATATTTTTCAGAAAATCCTTCGGAAAATTTTATTAGATTGATTCTTTCTCTTTAATTTAAGCGATTCAAGAGCATTGTACGATGATTTGTTACTGAGTTATCAGCTGTCACAGCAAAAATAACACTTTTGACCTTGATGGCGCATAACTCGGGTAGTTATGATCGTCCAGTAAAATTGAAGCACAGGTTCAAAAAACTTCAAAGTACCCTCTATAAGATATTTTAATTGTTTTTTTTATGTGATAAAATTAATTTCCAATAATGTAAAAAAATTACTTTTCGACGACTTTTTAGTCGTAAAAACCAATTTTTTTACATTTTTTTACTCAAGTTCCTCGCATAAAAAAAAATATTTCATCGGAAAATAATAAAAATATCGCATAGAGAATATTTTGAATTTATTATAAACATACTTCAATTTTCTGTACGATCATTAGTACCCGAGTTATATCAGTCATCATAGTCAAAAATGTTATTTTTACTTCCACAGCTAATAACTCTGCAGCAAATCATTGTATAGAGCTTTTGACCCGTTCGAATTGAAGCAAAAGAATCAATCTAATAGAGCTTTTAGATGGATTTGCTAAAGAATATTTATTGAAATCGATGAGCCTTTTAAAAAACGAGCGAAAATTTCGAAAAAAACTTTTACCGCCAGATTTTCTTATGATTACTGTAACGCATTCTCCAATTATCGCTACTTCTATTTCTCTGCTTACGTTCATCCTAACAGTACCGATCCTCAAGCCTCTGCCTGCCGGACACTGCCTACACCCTTATCCAAGTCCGTTGTCCTACCTACTCATTTACGACTCTTCGCATTCCTTCCTCTCTCCCAAGATGCAACTGCCACATAAATCAACAGACCTTCGCCTTTTTCCCGTATTTCCCATTTTCCGACCATCATCATCCCTTCGCCGCTCGCTCACAACTACCTACCCTTGTACACCCATCTATGGCAGGTCTCCGAATTCCATTACCTCTCTGTTTCCTAGAACTCTCCCGCTTTCACCTTCACGACGATTTCCCGAATATCTTGCAGCTGTCCTCCCACTGCCCCAACTTTCCGACCGAACATCCCTATAAAGCCTGCTCTTTGAGCATCTACAGTCAGTCTATTTTCAGGAGTCATACGCGTAAGTTTGTAACGTGTGTCTCCGGTGGTAAAATAAACGTTTAAAGTGTCAACCGTGCCTTCCTTTCGTTATAACCGCGCTCCGTAGCCGAGTTGGCTATTCATTATTGATTTACTTCATCACATTACATTAAAAACGATCGATGGTATGAATATTTCAACTCAAAATCTTAATACTCGAGACTTGACCCTTCAATTTGCTATTTTCATCATTCCTTCGCAACCATTTTTCGTTAAGTTACAGCCGTTTGAAAATCACCTAGAAATTAAAAAAAAAAATTCGTTTTCTTTATTTGTTGTGCCCAGTGATGGCCAAATTTGGACTTAAGAAGTACCGAAATCCAAAGTCCGAACGCACTTCGGATTTGTCAACCGTCGGAGTCCAATGTCCGAAAGGATTTCGGACTTGGTCACCGTGGGAGTCCAAATTCCGAAAGGATTTCGGACTTGGTCACCGTGGGAGTCCAAATTCCAAATGGATTCCGGAATCCGACATTCGCCGAGAGCAAAGTACAAATGTTATATGTGATCCCACGTGTACCGAGTCTACAATACAAATGTATTTTGTACTCCTACGTTTTCAAGCCCAGAATAAATATAAACTTTGTACTTTCACCTTTGCAATGATAAAAAAAACACCTGATACTATCTATAAATGAAAATGGAAAAAAATACAAGTCGATTCTTTTGGTGATGAATTTTCAATGCACAAGCAATCGTTTTCTTCTATCTCTTACATTAGATTCATATTCGAAGAATGTCCTGAATTCATGAAGCATGTCTCCCTCCGCATTCGTTCTTTGTGTATTTTCATTTTATTTAATCGATTGGTTTTAACCCTAGATAGGGCATATGCTTTCTCAGACCTTCATCGGGACATCAGAGGTCACGAGTTGCCCCATTGCGATCCCACGTGACAATCTTCCCATTGGTCAGAAAAAGATTTTAATATACACCATTCTCTTTGTTTTTCAATAACGAAGATAATGGTGTATATTCCATTATGTTTCATTCAAGTTAGAATACTAAAAATATTGTTCTAATCTGAAAAAGTGGGAACAAAATTGAAAAAGTCGATTTTTTCACAAAAAGTTGCGCCATTTTTTCTGTAATCGAGCAAATTCGAAATTTTCTTCGAAAAAGTATATTTATTTAAACGTATGAAGTTGGCAGAAAAGTGAAAAGTGAGAAGTTACGAATGTGAAGGCAGAATCCTTATTATTCACGATAAATTTACTTTTATATAACTTTTGTTGTAACAAAAAATTTGTTCAATTTCCCCATTTTTCATTCCGTTTTATCGACCCGAAGTCCATCGCCACCGAAACCGTAAAATACGGTGGCGATGTAAAAATAAGTACGCGATCCGACTCATGCGAGCTCTACCCCCCCTCTTTCCCCTCCTGTACCCCCTCACCCGGACCGGAGAAGACACCAAGAACAAGCCCCGACGGCGAGACTCGTTAGCCGTCGCACGAGGCCCCCACCATTCCATCACGGTGGGGCGAACGAATTTACGTCACCATCGCAAAAACCAAGCACGGTGGCACTGAGACGCCGACGTACGGCGATGCGCGCGGCTCGCGATCACGCGAGGCCCCCTTCCCACCCCAGCGAAGACCGAAGGACCCGGCAGAAGTTGGCAGTTTCTTCACTTCGGGTCTGATTGTCTTAGGGTTAGGAGCGAGCGAGCGAGCGAATTTCGTCCCGAGACCACGTGTGTGGGAATTTTTGTATTGCGTGAGTACCCGATTTTTATACCCGGCCCCTCCATCGCAATTTCTACCTGTTTATTATTTTCTCCCCGTTCCCAATTTTTTCTCCGTTTAGTCTCTTTTCCCTGTTCACCCGAATTCCCATCCGTCCCGTGTCCTATTTTTCCCCTGCTGTGACGAGGTACTTCGGTATAAGAGCCGTTAGGCAGGATTTTTCTCCCCACCCCCTGACCCTGTCTCCTGTTCCCCGATGAGCCGCTGAGCTAACATCTAATTTCTATTGTTAATTATTTTTGTAAACTAAATCACGGTGTCGTTTCCGTCTAAACGACTGGCGCCCATTCCCGAATTATTATTTTTTATCGCATCATAGTTGAACCTCGTATTCAGGCAGATATCTCGTCTGCACCCCCTTTTGTTACTTTTATTCCCGTTAAATAAATTACGACTGTTTTATTATTTCAAACCCATTTTCTTTAATTTCTCCTTTTCGTTGTTAATTTTCCCCGTTCACCTTCCCTTGCCCAGAAAGTTGCAGATCACAAAGTCAATCTCTTCGTTTTTCGATGAACATTAAGTTGGAATGAGCCAAATTTTCTTGAAAAAATATTCAAGCGTTATTGTTATGTAAACTATTGTAAAAAGTTAAAAGATGCAAAACAACACATGGATATATCATCTTTGGGAATTTTGACATAAAACAGAAACCAAAATTGTCTAAAACAATTTCAAAAATTGAAAAATCATAATATTCTGTGAAAATACTCTAAATATAATGATGTTTAACAAAAATATAAAACAGACTTACCAGTGCAAAACTCGAACGTGACGGGACATGTGGGGTAAGTGTGCACCCTAGCCGCGCTATAGATCATTCTCGTTCGGCAGACAGCGAACCACTGGCACTACTAATAACGTCATCTCACTCTAGGATAGTCGAAGTGAATAATGGTTACCGTCCGGCCCCAAAATCAAGGTATATTTGTTAAGGAGAGGGGATTGAATTTCGCGTGGGTTAACTGGTTACCCCGTATGTCCCGTCTAGGGTTAAAAAAATAAGGGAAATGGGGCTCCTGGAGATTGCAGTTGTGGCATAAATTAAATAAAACGTACTGTAACGTATCACGCTACATACCGTTGCCGCTCCAACAGCCTTATGGGCACCGCGGTCAGCCCCGAAATGATCGAAGAATATCGATAAATCAAATACAATAACGGAAACGAAGGAACGTGACAAATAATACGTTGGGCCAGCGCTCCAAATAATTCCGAAGTTATAACATAGTAACTCGGAATTATCTCTCGTGTACAACATGCGAAACGTTACCGGTAAAATCAACAACACCCTAGCGGCCTTGGAGGGCCAACGACCCGAAACTTTGGCGCGTGGCAACGGACAGGACACCGTCGGAGGAGGGGACTCCGACCAATCAAAGAAAGAATCGCGGGCAGGCAAGAGCCCGTGATTCAGTATAAAAAGAGCCGATCGAGCGCAGAAAAGGCACTCTGTTTTAGGGAGCACCAGCCGCCAACCGAAGGATCGACCAGGACCACCAAAAAAAGGACGAGGACGCCCGAAGGAAGAGCCCGGGCGAGCCGAACGAGAAGCCGAAGTATCAGGGCCTCAGGAGACAGAAGGAGCCTTCCTGCGATCAACGGAAGAGCCCTCGGCGGCACGGTGGGGACAGCGGACCGCGACGGGTGTCCAGCCACCACCCTAGACCCCTCTCCACGGTCCCACAGCCGCGTCGCGTCGGGCGAGGCCCTCGAGCGCCGGTGCTCGGGCCAGCCGTAGCTGTATCGCGGGTCGTCTTACGACAGGCGCTCGGTGGAGCTGTATCGCGGGTCGTCATACCACAGGCGCGCGGCATAACCGTATCGCGATTTAACATCTAAGAAGCGCTAGGGATACACATTGTATGGCGGGTTGCCACCCAAAAGGCGTGTACTGAACAGAAAATATATCCGAACCATCGTTTTATACCGTGTCTCACTAGTTTCTTTGCCTACTCGAGTCCGAACTACTGTCTATCCCGACGGATATGTAGAAAAAGGTAGAAATACCGTTACAGTACTGTAACGGTAGATATTTGTTACAAAAATTAAATTAGGGCCAAGAGTACGTAAGAAAATCCGTGACACGAGAAGATAGGTCAAATCGTTTTTATTTCGCCGCCGTGTATACAATTTGGGTTATCTTGCTTCTCCCACATGCACCTGTCGCTTCGCTCTTCAAATTGTGGGGTGGGACGGGCGGTGTGTTTCTCGGCGCGATGTTCCTCTTCACCCCGCGAGACCACGAAGCTCGCGTGCTCGTGCTTGCAACGGCGATAGGGGTAGCCCCTCTCCTGCCGTTACACGCTCGATCGACGGTTCGAGGTATCGACTGCTCGCTGTACCCCCTCCGTGCGGCCTGGCTACGGCTAATCGGGTGCTCGCGGTGCTCTGGTTGCCGATACGCCAGTATCGATCCGTCAGCGGATCCGGTTCGAAGCAGAGGTGCGCTTCTCGCTCGGCCGGTGATGGATCGATAATCGATGCCCTTGCTCGCGCTTATGAGGCGCCTCCTCTGGAATTTAGGCTGTAACAGATTTAGCCGAGAGGAGGGAACTTGGAATCTTTGCGATTTCCAATATAGACTGCTGTCGCCTCGAGTGGTTACCTCCGTCCATCTTTCCAGTCTCTCTCTCGAACTCCACCTTTTTCTTAGCTGTCTCAGTGGCTGTGTTCCGCGGCTCGTATGGCGATGGCCGGAGGTCCGGAGGTTTCTGAAACAAATAATTGACTATCCTCCTCCGGTCTTGGCGTGCCGTTTTTATATGATTTCGGGTGCCTCCGCTTGTTCGATCTCGTCTTTTCATTGGTTGGAGTCCCCTCCTCCACCGGTGTCTCGTCCGTTGGCACGTACCTGAGATTTTAACCGTGGGCCCTCCAAGGCCGCTGGGTGTTGCTGGTTGTCTCTTGTGCCGAGGTATCGTTCTTCGTATTGCGGGGAATAATTTCGAATTATTATATCTCCGAAATTATTATGGACGGCGGCCGTGGTCTTCTGAAGGCCGTTGGGTGATATGGTTTTCATAATAATAATATTTCAGGAGGAATGCGGCTTAGGGAGACCCCCCCCCCCCTCAAGGTTCTATTACGGTGCTTGGTTATCGCTACATTTTAAAATTGTTTCTTTTCGGTGCGCTCGCGCTCGAGTCGGCGGGCCTTAGGTACGATGTGGCAAACGTACTATTTGTCACAGTGCATTGTCCGAAATGTTTATAATTTCAAAAACAAACGAAGAGACGTCGCGAAAACGAATAAAATATGCGAAGCCGCCTTGGCGAGCACGAGTGAACGGTATTTAACGAGATGAAATGAATTATAACGAGTATCGCGCACTGCCGCGCAAATCAACGAGAAACACTAGCACTCGGGAAATCACTAGTTATACCAGTGATTGAACATCGATAGGATGGCCAAATCGTAGAAATTATAGTTTCGACAAAAATTCACAATTCGTTCGGCCTAAAACGCGTATTTCGAAATTTGTTGCCGATAAACGATTGTACTGCGGCAAGTCAGTAATTTTCGCTCGGCTAAAAATAAACGTTCGACGGATGCCGACGATGGTGTAGGAGTGTTGCATTTTAGAAATATTTTACGAATTGACAGGTACGTATTTAGCATTGTCAATGCCGACCTATGATCTTTTCAAAATTCGACCAGCTCCGTGTTTGACGTTGTTTGACCAAACAAACGATCGACGATATTGATCGTGCCGATGCCGGAACCAAAATTAAAAAAATCATCTGTCTCCGGTTCTGGCGGAGCTTCCGAAACCGGACCAGCTTGCTGTCTCACAGCCTCATCGACGATGTCCAATATTTTAGTTTGAAGCGAAGCATCGACACACCCCAGCCATTTTCCCTTAAAGAAGGGATAGACGAAAGAGGCGATTGCGGCGAGTCTCCCTTTTTTCACAGCGAACAACGGCTCAAAACGTTTGTTTAAGGTTTCGATTAAGGCGGTTGCAACGGGATTGCACCGACGAAGCTTCTTCTTCGTAATCAAGTCGCTGAGGTTGTTATGTAAGGAAATAAGGCTCGGTAGCAAATAACCGTTCGTAACGTCACCCAGCAACTTATCTAATGTAACGACTATTGGCTTCATTAGAATAAGAAAATCTACCAGGTTTTTGAAACGGGATCAAATCAGGAATTATCGCGTTCGATTTACCATCTCAAAATTGGAAATAATAAAGACTAAAATTTCATTCTAAAATTTTTATCTTCATTTTTCAAGTCGTAAATTATGGATATGATTAAATTATTAATATCATCATACAAAAAGATTTTTTTCTTACATAACATTACGGGCTGGAATTTTTTTAATGAAGATACAAGCTTGATTTAAGATAAATAAAACCGAATAAAAGCGAAAATTGTGTTATGAATTAAACGGATCGTACATGCAATTGAAGTTTGAACCTACTTCAAATCGAATTCACGCAATGATGCCTGAATCGAATACTGTTCAATCATGTGGAGAATTTTGTCGTCTAGCTCGACTATTTGAGCGATCGAATCGTATAGAGAGTTCCATCGGGCAGCAGTCGGCCGCGGTAGGCACTTTCCGATGAATTCTACCATCCTTTGTTTTTGTTTCGGAGATCGCATTAAACTCCACAGAGTTCCGCACCTCGCTATGGCTTCGTTGTGCTTCGAATGCAATCTCGGTAATGATTTGAAAGCCTCCGAAAAATCTGTTGTGGCCAAAAGATTCAGCATATGACTCGCACATCTTGGATGATTCGGCAGAAAAGGGTGTATCTCCTCGACTTCAACTGGTTCGCAAGGATCGTATTCGTTATCCGAATTTCTCGTCCCATCGAATTCCGACATACATCCGGAACTGTCGTCCGGATTTTCATAATGTTCGTCAATTTCTTTTTCAGCCATATATAGGGGGCTAATGAGATCAAAGATATCAGTCATTATTACGTCTTATTTTAGTTACACGGATAAATATTTCGAACGATTTGAGGCAATAGCCTTTGCCGTCCCCCCTGCCCCGCCGATCGCTTGATCCGTAAATAAAAATCTGAATTGATATGACAATAAACAGAATTACAAACAACGAAAGAAGTTACAACAATGTACACTATATTTAAGACGGACTATTTTTAGGGGTCGCGCAAGATCTTTAAAATTTTTCCATTTGATTAAAGAGCGAAGAACGTAAAGATTTCATTAAAAAAATCGTAGCTCCTCGAATTTTATAGCTACGTTGATCCCGTAAGTTCCATTCGAAAGCTTTTTAAAAACCGCTTAAAATGGCATACAGACCTTCGGGATCCGAATTTCCGTCGATAATTTCGTTTTTTCGTAAGAAATTATCGACGGAAATTCGGATCCCGAAGGTCTGTATGCCATTTTAAGCGGTTTTTGAAAAGCTTTCGAATGGAACTTACGGGATCAACGTAGCTATAAATTTCGAGGAGCTACGATTTTTCTAATGGAAACTTTACGTTCTTCCCATGTTAATCAAATGGAAAAACTTAAAGGATGTTGCGATACTCCTAAAAATAGTCCGATCAGGTTAATCTTTGGGATGAATTCTCCCGATGCAAGATACTTTGCAGTGAATGTATTTTCATTGAAACCAGAAAAAAACATTTTTTTTCAAGCCACCCTAATAACACATACACCCACTTATTGCTCAAATAAAAGAAGAGTTACGACAGAAATAGAGGAAAATTCCAATCGGCTCAATTAACTACTTATGGGGAGGATCCAAAAGAGAAAATAAAACGAAATTCTTTTGTAAGATAGGAAATTCATCACAGCTACATACCTGCAGTCGGAAACTTCGGCAAACCGACGCCGAATTACTTAAACGCTTTTGCCAAGTTCGCAGCGTTGTCCGTAACTGTGGCGATTATTTTGTCTCTATCTAATCCATATTCGTCATGGATTTCACGAAGCTTCTGGGCAATCGTGTCAAACGTATGACCCCCCGGAAACCAACTTCATGCAATAGCAGCATTATGGCGTGTGAACGTTTTCGGATCCACCTAATAACGTAATCATATATAAAATCATTAAATTTTCATAACAAAACGATTTAGACTTTGGGTTCATCTAGACTGTCAACTACAGTCCGCATCTAAATTGTAAGTGAATTAAATAAATAATGATGACTCAGTGCTCATTATATAAATAGAGGTAGCCATATTTAAATAGAATATATTATTTCCCTTGTGACGTGGCGGTCACAATTGTCCCCCGATCCGGATTGAAGTCCCCGCTGCACCTTCGGCACCTGAAACATAACAATTTAATATTAATATTACGCCCCGACAAATCTGAATATTTATTTATTATTTTAGGATAAGGTAGTTAATTAGTCAATAAGCGTCCCTACCTACCTTCCTTTTCTTTTTATTCTGTGCCCTGAAAAATCTTTATCCAAAGCTCCCCGTCGACGACCCGCAGCCTGAAAAATACACACCTAATTAATAAAAACCCCACAACCCTTGCCAAGTACACCCCTTATCCTCCCCCACCCCACGTCCCTTAAGTAATATTCCATACTCATCCGCGATCCCTCGGTGACGATGGATGGTCCGTCGTCAACCCAACGGAGGCCCAGCAGTCCCATCCAGGAAGGACGGATCCCCGGAGACGGTGTGGAAAGCTCCAGGACGTCGCAGAGGCTCCGGGGGAATTTCCCTGAACGGATCAGGAGCCTCGAGGCCTCTCAAATCGAGTCCAGACTCCCACCGTTACAAAATCCAGGGTTAACCTCGAAACCGTCCGGAGGTTCGCCGGAAATAGCCGAATGCCACTGCACCACGGAAACACCAACGCCACTCTGCACTTTATCACCTGATTATCACTCGACGGCCCGGACAGCTCGCTCCTGCCCACCCTCGTGACGGAAATCACAACACAAATATGCGAGATGGTTTTCCCCAGGAGTCGAGCCGTCAAAACTAAGACACGTAACATCGCGGGCCGAGAAACCTGCTGAAAGTGCCGGAATTATCCGTCCGAGGGAGCCACCTTACGGACCTTCGACGGAGGGCTGACGGAGCGAGCCCCGATGCCACTGGCGCGAACGAGAACCCTGACCCCGACGATTCGGAAATGCGACACCGATTGGCCCGCTGTAGGCTAATCGGCGGAGCCACACGCAGCACTAACGGCCCCCCGGATTTACACGCCCATCGATCAACGTAGTCCTACCGTCAATCGATGGGTCGATTAGAGCAGTCCCCGTCCCAGCCAATCAGCAAGCCGAATCAACGAAGAAGACGGCGACGGCCATTCCCTCGTCACTTCGATCCGAGATCCCGATAAGCTAGCACGTGCGATAAGAATTTCTGAGTTTCTGATTTTTGTGGTAAGAGTTATATAGCGTTTATAAAAGTTTTTTTTGGTAGCTGGGAGTAATAGAAAGGCGACGAGAAAGAGGCAAGAAAGAGGCGAGAAGAGTGTGAGAGTAGCGAGGAGGGAACGGCGAAAAGAGTGTGAGAGTAGCGAGGAGGGAAAGGCGAGAAGAGTGTGAGAGTGGCGAGGAGAGTGGAGCGAAGAGAGGAAAGCGAAGAATTCAGCGAAAAGAACGACGAGCAGCGAATTCCCGAGCAGCGAAGAGCGAAATTACGAAGGAAGCGTGTACGAGCGAGAAAGAGGGAAAGAGAGTACGAAAGGCTAGCCACGGCCGGAATCGGTCAAGTAAGTGTGTTTTCTTTCCATTTCCCCCCGAACCCCATGATACCCGATTTTCCGACCCGTGACCCCTTAATTAATTAATTATCATAATTTTTGTCATCGTCGCTGTACGACGGAGATCACGCGGTCCCGTCGCCATTTTGTGCTCTGTAAATTCGTCGACCATTGCCATGCGCGCGCAAGCAGTGGTGTTCCTCTGCGATCGAATAGTAGTGTAGTTAGACCCGAGAAAACGGTGAATTGTGCCCCGCGTAATTTTTTTGTGTTTCTTTACTTTTTTTGTATCTTTCGTTCTGGTGCCGAGGTCCTAGGTGATAAGAGCCCGAGTCAGTGTCCCACCCCCTGTGTGTGTCTATCCCCGTCGACACCTAGCCGCGCGTCGAGAATTTGATCATTAATTTTTCCAGTTTTCGATACTATTTCATTTTATTTTATTATTTCGATTATCGCGTTTCTTTATTTTTTTCCTTATCGGTGTTGTTCCCGTCTGAGCAACTGGCGCTCATTTTCCCTTTTTTATCATTCTTTTTTTTCCGTTGCCCCATATTTTCCATAGCCTATATCTATATGTCAGCCCTTCGACGTATATTTTTACCGACAAATGAAGAGCATAATTAGAAATCTGCAATATGCATCAGATTTATTGAAAGAAAAACAATAAATATACACTTGCGAGGATGCGATAAAAATTCATTCGATCATCCACCACCAATTGAACGCTACGATATTTAACAATATGGTTAAATACGCTTGGTAGGCGTCAAAATTGTTGCAAGACAAAATTGCTTTCACCAACGTGAATAAAGCTTGCCCGCTTACGCTTACCGAGAAAGCTGCAATTGCAACTCGGTTGCATTTATAAAATGCGCTCGTTGTAGGAAAACGTTGTGATCTAAATGTTTGTACGACGACTATCATCCACGAATATGCAAATAAAAATAAATCACGATTTGTTAAATGTTATTACGATATAATAAATTATATATTTAACGTTATTACGGCATATCAAATGATATATTAAATTTTATTACGATATATTAAATCAGGGATGTCCAACCACGATTCGCCGCGCGTCTCCTAACTTGCTTTTCTTCCCTTTCTCCGTCCACTTCTCCTCTCCTCGTTGCGTCGTTGCCGCTTGACTCCGCCTCCATGCGCGCGGGCCAGCACAGGCGACTACGGTGAGCGCACGCTTATGGCGCGTAGGATTTGAACGCAAGTTCACAATTTATTTATTAGTTTTGCGGGGTGCTTGATTAACGTGAATTCCCTCGCCTTTCCCGATAATTTTATTTCTTAAACTACCACGCGTCGCAGTGTTCGGAGGTCAGCTCCGCTTGACGTGTGCGCAGATCCCCATTCTTCATTATATCACGATTCGCCGTACCGAACGGATCTCTCAGTCGCCGACAAAAGATTCAATTCATTGAATTAAAAATTAATTTCTGATGTTATTCCCATTCTTCAACGTTTAATGTTTAATGGTAATGCTCCGTTTTCTAATAATTTGTTACGAATCATTAGAAATGCCGAAAATCAGTACACACGTTGATTCTCCCAAATTCAATTCCGAATGGGAGCTGAAATATTTATTTATTTCGAACAACGAAAATTTTTCAGGATGCGCCATTTGTGGACAAGTGATGACCAACATCAGAAAATTTAATATTTCTCGGCATTATGAAAAATATCACAACGAAAAATATGAAAATCATTCGCAGGAGGAAAAATTGAAGTTAATTAAAAATTATCAGATTGAAATCAATAGACCTTCTATTTCTGGATATTCTTCTCTAACACCCCCCGAATGTTCCCCCGTGAATCCTGAAAATCCTCCTTGTGACTCTCCTGACAAAATTGGTGCTCGTCAATGTCTCTCAGCTTCTTATAGGGTCTCTTTAGAATCTAAAGAGACCCTATAAGGAGGGTTTTCAGGATTCACGGAGGAACATTCGGGAGGTGTTAGAGAAGAACATCCAGAAGTAGAAGGTCTATTGTTTTTAATCTGATAATTTTTAATTAACTTCAATTTTTCCTCTTGCGAATGATTTTCATATTTTTCTTTGTGATATTTTTCATAATGCCGAGAAATATTGAATTTTCTGATGTTGGTCATCACGTGGCCACAAATCGCGCATTCTGAACAATTTTCGGTATTTAAAATGAATAAATATTTTAGCTCCCATCAGGAGTCGAACTTGGAAGAATTAACGTGTGTACTAACTTTCGGCATTTTGATGATTGGTAACAAATTATTGGAAAGAAAGAATTGGCATCAACTATTAAGCGTTGAAGGACAGGAATAACATCAGAGTTTATCATCAGAGCTTAATTTCCAGTTCAATGAATTGGATTTTTCGTAAGCGACTGAGAGACCCGTTCGGTACGGCAAATCGTGATATAATGAAGAATGGGGATCTGCGCCCGCGTCACGCTCGAACAAGCCTACGAGCCCGTTCGGCTGCGGTCGCCATGCAGCCGAGCGGAGCCGATCCCCTACCAGTGCGACGCGCCTACCGCGCGCTGGCCTTACGGTGGGTAAGAGAGGGGATTGACGAGTTGACAGTTTTTTGCTCAGTGCTCCGGGGTTGGACTACGCTGTATTAAATTATATGTCAAACGTTTTATTGCATGTTTCTACGACGACTATCATACATGAGTATGTGAATGAAAATAAATCACAATTACGTACGAAGATAATCCGGAAAATGTCTGCATGATTTTTATTTTCCATTAATCTAGCTATTAAAAAGAATTGAATCACCGGGGGAGCGTCATAAAATAATTGTTAGCACGATTGCAATAATAAGAATTGACAAAAAAAAAAAAAAATCAAATTACCAGGATCCGATCCAGCGACATCATGATTGCTTAACTTTCACTTCTGCCCTGCGCCATCGGCGCTTGGTAAGAGCACAGCACGCGACTGGCACCTCGTTCATCTGCCGCCGCAACCGTGATTTGAAAAAATTAATAGTAATACAACTAGGGCCCACGTACAAAGAAGCCGGGACAGGTGTCTAATAATTTTCAATGTACTATCGATTTATGATAGTTTTATTGAAAAGTCAGTTTCATGGTTGAGGCCACGGTCTTACATACAGGTCTGGAAACTCCGTCAATTATCCGGTGGTGGGGGTGGAACGTTTTCGGGCAAATATTTGTTTCTCGGAGCTGCCACAAGTAAGGCGCTGACGTACTGGGGTCACGCATCGCACACGCGTGGATAGGTTCCGCTGCGCGCGGGTGGGGATGGGAACCTATCCGCGCATGCGCGACGCGCGACCCCAGTATGTCAGCGCCTTACTTGTGGCAGCTTCGAGAAACAAATATTGGCCCGAAAACGTTCCAACCAAATCGGCGGAGTTTCCAGACCTGTATGTAAGACCGTGGTTGAAGCCTTCCCCCTGTTAACCGAATCTGACCGGATTTAGCTGGGTACCACCGGAGATTAGAGGAGAGATCGCCAGCGCCGTGGAGTTCTGTTGGCCCCGAATGTTTCCCATTTGTAGCGGGATCCGCCGAGCCGAGAGCCGAAAGCAGCAAAACAGAATATACCGGGTGTCACGCTCAAGCGTGAGCCTCAACGCGAGGTCAGAGCCAGGGGGCCACAACTCAAAGCGGAGAGCCGGGATCAGGGATGGGCACATTTGAAATACAAATGTATTTAAAATGCAGGTTTAAATACAAAATACATCGTATTTGAGTATTTTGTCCCGAGTCGAAATACAAGATACATTTTCACTTGTATTTTAATCACGGTCGAAATACAAAATACATTGTATTTCAGTATTTCGTCCAGCTTGAATTACAAAATACATTTTCACTTGTATTTGGACTTCGGTCGAAATACAAAATACATTGTATTTGAGTATTTTGTCCCGAGTCGAAATACAAAATACATTTTCACTTGTATTTGGACTCCGGTCGAAATACAAAATACAATGTATTTGAGTATTTTGTCCCGAGTTGAAATACAAGATACATTTTCACTTGTATTTTGATCACGGTCGAAATACAAAATACATTGTATTTGAGTATTTTGTCCCGAGTCGAAATACAAAATACATTTTCACTTGTATTTTGATCACGGTCGAAATACAAAATACATTGTATTTGAGTATTTTGTCCCGAGTCGAAATATAAAATACATTTTCACTTGTATTTCGACTCCGGTTGAAATACAAAATACATTGTATTTGAGTATTTGATCCAGCTTGAAATACAAAATACATTTTCAATCATTTTCTATTCATTTTAAATTCTTTTTCATACGAAATACTTCCCTTAGTCAGGGGATTTTTCGAGAGGAAGAATGAGAGAGCAAGAATGCGCAAAATGAAATAAAATGAGATAAAATGAAATCAAATGAAATAAAATGAAATGAAATCAAATAAAATGAAATAAAATGAAATGAAATGAAATGAAATGAAATGAAATGAAATGAAATGAAATGAAATGAAATGAAATGAAATGAAATGAAATGAAATGAAATGAAATGAAATGAAATGAAATGAAATGAAATGAAATGAAATGAAATGAAATGAAATGAAATGAAATGAAATGAAATGAAATGAAATGAAATGAAATGAAATCAAATAAAATGAAATAAAATGAAATAAAATGAAATGAAATGAAATGAAATGAAATGAAATGAAATGAAATGAAATGAAATGAAATGAAATGAAACGAAATGAAATGAAATGAAATGAAATGAAATGAAATGAAATGAAATGAAATGAAATGAAATGAAATGAAATGAAATGAAATGAAATGAAATGAAATGAAATGAAATGAAATGAAATGAAATGAAATGAAATGAAATGAATTGAAATCAAATGAAATGAAATGAATTGAAATCAAATGAAATCATTTAAATTAAATTAAATTAAATTAAATTAAATTAAATTAAATTAAATTAAATTAAATTAAATTAAATTAAATTAAATTAAATTGTTTAACTCCTTTCCACACCACCACAGAGGTAGAGTTACGGCGCGTTTTTTTTTTCCTGACGTGGTATCCCTCGGAGGCCTAATCCACGGATAATTACTCGTAAAGGCCGTAGCCGGCTAAGTAGGGGTGAGCGGCCCCCAGGCGCATTCGTTCTACGTTTTGGCCAAATATTGCGTCTCACGAGTTACGAACTAACCCAAAATTACCCTGCAATTTTTAGACCTCTTCGATTATCCCTTTTTGAGTTACAGGGGATGAAAGTTTCAAAAACATCATTTTTCAACGCTCGCACTCGTAACTTCGAGTGGCCGTAAGTCCCTTTCCGGAGAACCTAAATCAAATTCCAAGGGATGTTTTGGAAAGCGGTTTATACGCTCTTTCAGGTGATTGAATTTGTTTTTGATTTCGTTCTCATTTTTATAAACAAATTGCAAAGTGAAATGTTTAAACAATTTTTTTCGCTCTTCGGGCACTTTTTTTTTTTTGAAATATTTTTAAAAGAAAGCTTGGTTTTTTAAGCATCGAAAACATATTTTTTGATTGTGAACACCATAGAAGTGTGGGAGTTGTACGGTTCGATCTAGCTTTCGCTGCCAGTCTTCTATCAGTTTGCTGCCAAATTTGATACGTCACTGTATCGAAATTATTTGCGTTTAACAGCTCAACCAGATACTTTTTCAGATTCTCGATGTCAGGACAAGATTGGCAACGGTTGAAATGATAATCATCACGCGGCTCACTGCATGTGATTTCTCTTAAGCAATCGTTGTAATTTACTAATTTGGTCCCAGCATCCTCAGTCAAACGTTTGATGTTGATTGCATCCAGCATTAATTTGACATTCTCATGATAAACGCAGACACAAACATTGCTTTCTTTTAAAAATATTAAAAAAAAAAAAAAAAACGTGCCCGAAGAGCGAAAAAAATTGTTTAAACATTTCACTTTGCAATTTGTTTATAAAAATGTGAACAAAATCAAAAACAAATTCAATCGCCTGAAAGAGCCTGATTTAGGTTCTCCGGAAAGGGAGTTACGGCCACTCGAAGTTACGAGTGCGAGCGTCGAAAAATGATGTTTTTGAAACTTTCATCCCCTGTAACTTAAAAAGAGATGATCGAAGAGGTCTAAAAATTGGAGGGTAACTGCTCATTGAATAGACAAACATACCCTGCAAATTTAAACCCAATCAAAAATTGTGTCTTCTAAAGTCTGGACAGATGAGGAATACCGCCTCTTATACAACGTATAATTGTTTCAAGTCTTTTTGTCAAATGTCAATTTTTTTGCACATTTTATCTTAATTTCAGTAAGATTTCTTACAATATAATAATGGGTCATTCCATCCCATTTCAACCAGCAGTTGACCCTCGACCTCCCCGATTTTGTTCAAACTTGAGCAGTTTGTTGGTATTAACCAACAACCAACAACAGTTTGTTGGTTTGTTGGCTCAATTTTTTTTCTGAAATATCTCGATACCAGTTCTAGACATCAGCAAAGTTTAGTGGAAGTGTTTTTTGAAATACGAGAGGAAAAAAATCCCGCGTAATTGCAAACATTCCCGGGCAAACTATTTTTCTCCATAATCATGCGCTTATGAACCTGCGCAGAACTAGAATGGACAAGACTCTCTCAAATTTCATTGGCGGCAATCTTAAACATTATTATATTTTGAAACAGGTAATGGGTTTTATAAAAAAGGAATCGAAATTATGCCATTCTTCCCATGTAGTGAGTATTGAAACGAATCTGTAGATCTGGTCAACGTATTATGGCACGGGGATAAATTCTTAAAACATTTATTCATCAAATTATATTGTCAGATTCGACAGTGGATGCTTGCTAATAACTTATTTTTCCGGTGATCCGGGTGCTTTACGCTTCCTCGCTGCTTGACTTGTCTGCGACCTGCAACTCCGAGACAATCTTTCGTCGGAACGTTTTGTCGGAACGTCAGGTTCCGTTTCAATTTCTTTCATTTCTCGTAGGCGAATCAGCCGTCCGTCGTCATCCATGGGCAGTGCGTTCATACACACATATTCCTTGTTCATCGGCAAGGCAGCGTGGCACGATCGAATGCCTTCTACAGCCGGGACACTGCGCAGTCTTCTGGCGATAGTTTTTCTTTCAGCTGCAACGGCGTCGTTGGAGATGAATGCAAACGTTATGCTCTGAATATTTGCGGCAGCCCACTGATAGAGCTGCTCTGGAGTTTGAATTTGACGGTGATACGGAAGTTGTAAGCTCGTACGTGCAGCAAGTCTTTTGACGGTCCCACCCAAGCCATCACTGGGACCCTTTCCGTGAGAGGTGGCAAAAAAGTTCCACTCTGCAGGTACACCGAAGTCTTCTTCGTGATGGAGGAGGTTCAGAATATTGTACCTGTTTTTATACTGAGCAGCAGATCCATCGGAAAAATAGATGATCTTCTTCAATTCTGGCACGACACTCCTCAAGAAATCAACCAAGATGCGCTGAAATGCGTACACTGTTATGGTGACGTGCGCAGTGCAATCGGATATGATAACTTGGTTCAAGGGTTTCACGTCACAGTTTTCTTCAGGACGATAGTAGCAGGCGAAGCGATGAATCGTAGCTTGCTTGTTGTTCCAGTGAAAACCTTGTGCACTGTCTTGCAGAACAAATCTTCAAGTATCAGTAATTAATCTTCAAGAACAGCCTTCAAGTTAGATTTCAAGTTTTTAAGAATGTGTTTTAAGAATGTATCCCCGTTTCATAATACGTTGACCAGATCTACAGATTCGTTTCAATACTCACTACATGGGAAGTATGGCATAATTTCGATTCCTTTTTTATAAAACCCATTACCTGTTTCAAAATATAATAATGTTTAAGATTGCCGCCAATGAAATTTGAGAGAGTCTTGTCCATTCTAGTTCTGCGCAGGTTCATAAGCGCATGATTATGGAGAAAAATGGTTTGCCCGGGAATGTTTGCAATTACGCGGGATTTTTTTCCTCCCGTATTTCAAAAAACACCTCCACCAAACTTTGCTGATGTCTAGAACTGGTATCGAGATATTTCAGAAAAAAAATTGAGCCAAATCGCTATATACCAAATTCGGAATTTTCAAATTTGAAATTTTCAAAATTATCAAGAATTGTCAAAATGATCGCAAATTCGATTTTCTATTTTAGAATAAGATTCTGCATTCCATTGAGAACAGAATGGCTCCTTGTTCGTTAATTTATCTCAATTAGGGGCTGAGTTATGTGCTTTCAAAGTTTCCATTGCACGAAAATCTGCGGTTTTTTCAAAATGCCGTATTTTCACCAAAAATGGAAATATCGAAAAATGCTTGAAATGAGGTTTGTTTTTTGTTAATACCAACAAACTGCTCAAGTTTGAACAAAATCGGGGAGGTCGAGGGTCAACTGCTGGTTGAAATGGGATGGAATGACCCTTATACTTAAAATTCTATTCAAAAATCTGGATTAAGATTAACAAAAATCCCACCCTCCTCCTAACGATTAGGAAACAAAAATTGCATATTATTCTTACGATATTGAACGCTGACATCTCGACAAGGCTTTTCAGTCTGTTGGATACTGTATGTTACCGATGAAGTTTCGGAATTAATACGTTCGTGCCGCTCATGGCAGTGTGGCAATTGATTGCCGCTATATCTTCTCGCCGTGGAATCTCTTCCCAACGGCGAGGTGGCAATGAGATGCCTCTGATAAACTATTGATAGTTTAATCAAACCATCGCTTATGCAGATGGTGCCAGTCGCGGTCTTTCTTATGGCGTCTTTTTCTTCTGAAGTACTCGTGAAATGCTAGAGTTGCACCTTGCGAGTGTTCTTTTTTCAAAATTAGCGTCGGACAAACGGTTGTATTGTGGTAAGTTCATCATGGTTGCATATGAGAACAACCTCTCCACTGGTGCAGAGGACGGCAGTGGCGTGTTATAGCGGAGGAATAGCTCTTTGAGTTCTGGATATTGGTTTATTACCGAAATATCCGATGTGCAGGGGTGACTCATGAAAGTTCGCATCTGCAATTCGGTTGTCGACTCCGCTAGAGTCACACTACCGTCCTCAACGACTTCACCTTCATCGTCGTCACCGAAGTCATAGCCTTCAGGAGGAGCACGACCTTGTGTTTCTCTATCCGACCGGCGGTCCAAAGAGCGTCTTGAGGCATCCCTAGCCGCTGTTATTACAGCGTTTTGGGCTCTTACTCGCGCGGCTGGACTGAGACACCTTAGCCACTGCGTCTTGAACGGCGGCAGCAAAACGGCTGCTACTGCCGCAAATTCGCCATTTTCTTCAACCTCAAAAAAACTTTCAAACCGATTTTCAAGGTTTTTGACCAAGTCCACGGCAATCACCTGGCAATACTTTAACTGCGCGTTTTGCTTGGTCTGAATCAATTGACGGCGTAGTGTGACAAGGTTGGGAAGGAGATAACCATAGAAGCATTCTTTTTCACCTTGAAGCCTATCAAGTGTTTGTGCCACTGGTCCCAAGCACTGAAGGTATTCAGCTATGAAATCGAAATCAGTGTCTCTCAAGGGATCCGTAATACTGAGAGCCTCACTTGCTTCTATGATTTTTTCGCGCAGATCACTAATTTGCTGTAGGGACGAAAATAAAGAATTCCATCTCACAACTACAGGCCTTGAAAGGGATTTTCCGAGTAAATTCAATAACGTTTCACGTCGTTTTGGGGATCGAAGAACGTCCCACAAGCACTGCGCTCGTGCCATGACATTTTTGAACTGTAACGACAGTGGTTTGTATGCTTTAACCGTTTTAAGGACATCTGTGGTCGCTAATAAATTTAATGTGTGGCTTGCACACTTAAAATGGTGCGGCAAGCCACTCAATACACTTCCTTCTGTCGTTATCTCTTCAGGAGAAGCTGATTCACATTCAGACGATGTGGATTCTTCATCATCACCAGTCATCTCATCGCCACTGGAGCATCCTTCTGCCTCGTTGGGATCATCGCAGTTTTCATGATCCACGATCACGAAGTTCACTCCGAATTCTCGAAAGGCTTTCCCAAAATTGCTCGCATTGTCGGTCACTGTGCCAACTATTTTTCTCGCATCAAGGTCGAACGATGCGTGGATTTCCTCGAGCAATTGCGCTATCCGATCGTAGGTATGAGAGCCTGCAAATCTTCGGCAGGCAATCGCAACTGAATGCCTCACAAACTTTTCCGGGTCAATCTACAAAATGAAGTCGAAAATGTCGATATCGGCTTCGATATTCTAAAACACCTATATTCGTAATAGAGTTTCACTATTGACGCGAACTCACCCAATGAGCAGTCACGCCTAGGAAACGGCGATTATTTGCCGTCCAAATATCGGCCGTCGTGCAGACGTATACTGCATCATTGTTCAATTGTTTCTTGACATCGTTCATGTGATCGTGAAATGCATCCAGTATGCGACGTCCTAATGTCCGTCGTGACATGTGCTGCGGTGGCTGGCCATCTAATGTTGTAATGTTGAGACCTGCGATCAGGGTTGTAAAATTTTCAATGGAAAAAAAATTACATTGCTCATTATTTTTAATTATTTTTAATGAGCAATGGGAAAATATCTACATTACTCATTAAAAATAATGAGTAATGGAAAAAATCTACATTGCTCATTATTTTTAATGAGTAATGAAAACAATAATGCATTACGAAAAATAATGCATTATCAAAAACCTTGCCTACGATACGATATTTATTATATTCGAAACTATGTGTGAATTCATCATACATCGTTCATCATATCTCAACGAAAATAGGTAGGTATGAATTTCATAAAAAATATCGCGGGCAAAATCGCGCAATTAACGTCATTGCTCGCAAGCGTACACGCTTACATGCTGAGCGCTGGCTTTCCCGACCGGGATATCAAAACAAATGAACTACATGGTTCTCTTACCATCGGTTATATTGCGGAACGACCTCATTTCAACATTCGACAAGGACACGCCGCTTTCAAGCACCCACTCTGTAATACGTCTATCATGTTGGGACTGCGAAAAATCACACTGGCATCTCCTTTTTCTTCCCGCAGTTTCACTCATGGACGCAGATGTCTCATCGTGTTTCATCTTTTTATAACGAGGATAATCATCCTCGAACTCCTTTGGGTGTTTTCTCTACAAGCAACGATGAAATGCCTTATTTTTATTATATAATACTAAAATTATACCGTAATTATACCGTATTATACTTAACTATAAATTATGAAAGCAAACGATTTTTTTATTTATTCAAATTAATAAAGGAATCTTAAAAAAAGAAAAGAAAAAAAGTAGTCAGGCAGCGTGTTGGGCCCGCACATGATAGGATTCCGTAGGCATTCTGTAGTGCTGTTATCATTTTCATTGAATTTTCCGATTAAAGCTACATTCTAGAATTTTTTTCTGGTTTTTTCTGGAAAACACAGCGGAATATGTTGGTGATGGTACGTTCTTCAATTTTGTATGAATGAATTGATTGTATTTCTTATTGAAATGGTGAAAAATTACAACAGTCATGTAAAGTTCGAACTCCTCATAGTTTTGAATAATTTATGAAAAAGCTTAACAATAGTTGTGATTCAAGCACAATTAGCATATTCTACACATACAGACCTACTGTCCAGGTCTCAATAAATAAAATGATCCAGAAAAATTCTGCCTATTCCTGCCATTTCACTTTTAAGACGGAGAAAAGAGAAACAATGTTATACATTTGTCACGGAGCGTCTACATCCCAAGTTGCGATTCCCAACACTCAGCTGTCTCTCGGAAAATCGATAGAATAGCTTCCAAAACCTAGTGGTATACTTTTTCCACATTACAGTGATTTTTTATATGCGGCAGTAAAAACAATCATACCCGTATTCAGCATCATATTATAATTGAAAGGGGGGGGGGGGGATAAGGTTAATTCGATATAAAAAAAACGTATTTTCGTTAATTTTTTTTAACTACACAGTTAATTTATTTCTATAATAACAACTCAATGAAGTAACATTTAAAGAATATTGTATAAAATTTTCATTAACTTTTATAAGCAAATGAGCCATTGACGTTCAATTTTCGCGAACGTGTCAAAAAAAAGTTTTATTGCGGTGCCCCTCATAACTCATCACTGGATTATCTAAGATCAAAAATCCAAAATTATTTTATCCGGGGATAACCAAACAGCAGGTAACAAAGTCGTTTTTCCGATTCCTAAAACTATTGTTTTTTCTATTTCTCAAAATGGAACCTTCATATTTTGGCCAGGTTTTCGGCGATTCAGCCCACTGTGCGACGGAGTAATGTGTTTACTCTGCTCGCACTCGTTGAGGTGCTCGAAGCGTAAGCGCCAATTTGCCATTGGCGCCATTGGCATTTTTGACATTAGTATATGGGGTATTTGTTTAATTGATATTTCAAAGATAATTTATCCAATCGGGAGGAATGGTCGAGAAACAGTTTTTTTTGTTCATGAAGAACACGTCCTTTTCATTGAACTCGTTTTTCATAAAGAAAAAAGCTGCAAGCTGAAACTTGCAATTGGCTTCCCCTGAATTTTCGGTAGTGCACGAAATCTTTCTATGAGGAAGCATCTCTCGATTTATTTTATTTATTTTTTTTTTATCTTCGGCTTCCTCATAAAGGAAGTTCCGTTCACTACCGAAAATTCAGGGGAAGCCAATTGCAAGTTTCAGCTTGCAGCTTGTTTTATGCAGTATATCCGTAGATCCTTCCTACCGTACAAAAACCGGCTCGAACGTATATAAAAATGCAATGTGTCCCAAAATTCGAGCGCGTTGTTTAATTCCTATCGAATCTAGTAACAACTTAAGCTGACGGTTAGTTTGAGCGTGAGTATAAATTTGAGCACGTTCGGTCGAGTGGTTTTGAATTTTCAGGGGTTGGAACTTAAAAATTTCTAATTGCTCTAGATCTCGATCCGTTCGGCCGATTTCGGTCAAATTTGATATGTATTATAGCACAATGACACCCTATACTTGCAGAGAATTATGGTTTGATTGGTTGAAGTTAACGACAAATAGAGCAAAAAAATTGATTATTCGAAAAATTAAAAAAATCATAAAATCTAAAGTTATTGATGGATTCGGCTCAAATGCAATACCAACCGTCCTTATACTTAAGTCTATATGTAAAAAACTATTTAGCCGAATATGTCAAAAATTGCGGACGCTAGCGTGGCTACAGACATTTTTTGAAAAATTCAAATCGCTGTCGAAGCCGAACAAGTGCGTCAATAATTGCGAAACTTACAGATTACATAGATATTAGTAAGCATCACATGTGTGTAAAATTTGAGTACGGTAGCTTGAACCGTTCTCAAGTTATGAACGTTTGAATTTTCGAGGGTGGTTACATACATACACACACACACACACACACACACACACACACACACACACACACACACACACACACACACACACACACACACACACACACACACACACATACATCCGGACATTTTTTCCAAATGTGTTTTCTTGATGTTTTAGGACATTCTCAACCTATTGACATCAAAATCTCGAAAAAAAAATTTCGGACCGTCACAAAGCTTCCTTTATGAGGAAGCAAAATGGAAACAATTAACAGAGAAATAATAACTTCCTATTGGAACGTCCGCCCGAGCTCTGTAGTTTCAACATTTTTATTTTTGTTCAAAAAATGTATAAAAAAAAAAATTTCAAAAATTAAGGGTATTTTTTTTGTTTAATTTAACTTTCATTTTTGAATTTGTAATAAATAATTGATACATCGGGCAACATAATCATGAATATCTTCATCGTATAGAGCGTGCAAAAACAAGAAGAAAATATGGGTCTCTTGGTTTTCAACACATTAATTTCAAAAACTGTGGGTTAAAAATGTTGACACATTTGTTCGAAGTTGCCGAAATCTAGTGGAATCTCCTCTATGTAATTGAAGTTGTAAGAAATTGAATTTCCAACAAGTTTTATAGTGACCATTTTTTGTCAAAAATTGAAAAGCTGCAAGTTGAAACGTGCAATGAGCTTGTTTCGAATACTCGATAGCGCATGAGGAAGGACGAAGTCCTTTTATTAGAATGCATTTTTTAATTTTATTTTAATTTTTGGCTTTCACACACAAGAAGTTTCGTTTTGATACATGTTTTAAGAATCAAAATGATAAAAATACCAGTAGTCAAGTAGCGTGTTGGGCACGCACATGATAGGGTTCCGTAGCCGGATAATCTTCGTCCGGGTTCGTCTGGGTTAATCTTTAATTTTTCGTAAACTATTTTTGCTACAGTGCTCGTTATAATTTTGATTGAATGTACAAATTGAAAGCTACATTTTGGAATTTTTTCAGATTTTTTGCATCACTAGTTTAAAAGTTAGAAGGGGCACTCTGATAACGACTCTGACAGCAAATATCTCATGACTGAAGGGTTAAAATGGAAAAGTCTCAGGACATTATTTGTTGCATTTAAGGAGATCTATCTAAAAATACCTCACTCAATGGGGTAAGCGAGAAAAAAATTTTCGAGTACACTGTTTAATCTGCGGGAGGAGGGTCAAAAAAAATTTTTTTTTTTTTATGATGTCATTTCTGTTTTTAGGTCACTGATCTACGTCTGTGTACCAAAATTAGTCTTAATTGGTCCATAACTGAGGGAATGGGAGGCCTGTGACATACAGACATACAGACATACAGACGGACGGACGGACGGACGGACGGACGGACGGACATGCCGAAACCATAAGGGTTCCTAGATTTCTACGGAACCCTAAAAAGTCAGTCTGATTATTTTAGAATACACAAGGAATGAAAAAATTCAGTGACATCAAAATTGAAATAACAATAAAAAATAATTTTCAAAAATGAATTAAAATTATAATTAACATTTGACTCTCGCTGCGTTACTTTAATTGTGTTTTGTGATTGAATTATGATAGCTAAATATATGGGGTATTCCATACGAACCGAACCCCCTTTTCAGCCGATGGTTTTTTATTCTCTTGAAATTGAAAGAAGTTGAAGTATGACTGAAAATAGTGGTTGACTCCAAATGTTAAGCCTCTAGGTTTATTTCTCACTATACTTCTGTAATTCTGTAATTCTCTATTTTTACTACTTTCGAAGGTTTCGAGGCGTGGTGAGTTTTTATTTCTGAATTAAATTGATGTTGTTACGAGTGTTTTGGAACGAAATTTTTCCGTTGTTTCAGATAAAATTATAAGACCTTAGCATCAAAACGTTTTTTTATGATTTGAGACGAAAGAGCACGAAAAACTTCATATCTCGAAAAGAGCTGTTTGTTTTAGTCCCAATTTTTTGTAATCTCCCCATGATTATCGTGAAGCTACTGTATATTTTTCGTGATAGAACTTAGTAATTTACGGTACCCGGAAATTTGGAAATATTATAAAGAATCAGAAATGCCCGTATTTCTGTATTACTGATTTGTCATAATATTCCTCATCAATATATAATAATAATTTCGAGAGAATGAAAGAACATCGTCTGAAAAGGGGGTTCGGGTCGTATGGAATACCCCATTTGTAATACAGACTTCCCGTACGGCGTGAAAATTAGTCGGTTGTTAGCGAAGGATAGAGGACGTGTGTAGTGTGTGTGTCTCTTTCAATCCTGTGCTTTGTGTTCAATTCAGGGAGACAATAATGGCCGCAGTTTCGAGGGAATGGTGGCCGTGGTTCCCGAGGGAATTAGCTTCATATTATTTATGATTTTTCGAAATTATTATATTTGCGCGTCAACCCCTAACATTTACATCATTTCTATGCCATACTTTACAGAAATACGAGGCTCGGCTTGATACAACTTTTTATGTATTTTTTAATTTGAAGCAATGTTTGGGTGGAAATTGTTTCGATCAGGACATTCGTTTTCGTTCATACCCCGGGTTCCCGGGGCTGCAGAACCAAAACTTCATTCGGGCATCTTTCAGTAGCCAGTCATCTACCTTCAGTTAAAAAAGTGTATTACCCCTACAAAAACTCTCCATTTTCGGAGTGTTTGACTGGATTGAGCAAAAATAAAACAATTGGCCCCCTAGAAAATCCGTCACTCGGGGATATAAAAGTAACAAACATATTCTGATACTTTTCAAAGATACAAGAATACGTATTTTTCGATTTTTCGAAATTTCCATTTTTCTAAAAGTTATTAACATTTGAATTTTTATGTATTAATTTAGAAGAAAATTCTTTTCTCTCGATCTATTTGATAAAATTGAATAATATTTTCAGGGGATATTTCTAACAAACTGTTCTATTCAATGACATTTTTTTTTTAAACGGGATGCAAAAATTTACCTAAAATATAAACAATTTTTTTTAAAACAATTAGAAAATTCAACGACTTCTCCATCGATTTTCATATTTCTTCCCATAGACATTTATTCTGTGTTCAGTTGAGAAGATTTTTCCGTTGGAAAAAGTTCGGAACTTTCATTTTTGGAAAAGTTATGAGGATTTTTTTGTTGAGTCGCGCGTCAGGTGGCGAGCCATTCACAGCGCGCGACGCGCATTGTGCGTGCATATATAAGTAAGGTTCGCATTACAAACAACAATTCCATGAAATCAAACGCATATCTTTATTTTTCATCGCTCACAAATATATTATTTTCTGTATTTTTGTTTATTCTTGTTTTTACTAATGCGCTAACGACAGACTCTTCAGAATCGGGAAAAACTTTGCACGAAATAAGCATGAAGAATTATTAAAGACCCGGTACACCCGGCAAAAACATTGAAAAATACTCGACAGTATCATTGCTACGTTGCAATCGATCCAAACAAAATGTTGTGCAAAGTTTTTTCAGATTTTGAAGAGTTTTT